>OY987208.1:19013314-20213314 GCA_963920795.1 Eutolmus rufibarbis | reverse complement strand
TTTGTGGGCGCACGATTATCCTTTCCGAAAGTTTTCAAACCAGTTCAAAGACCTGAAGGGCTACAAACGTGTTAACCATATACCTGGGTCCGGATATCTTACCTATAAAGTTGAGCTAGCCACTACCGGAATGCCCTTTATTCCAAAAGCATTTAAACTCCCAACTGATAAAGAGGCGTTTCTGCAATACTCCGAGAAGCACCCAGAAAAACTGTTTGTGGAAAAACACAACGAGCATCGACACATCGCAATTAGATCGGGCAGCGAAATCAACTTGAGATCGAACAGTACCTTCCTCCAGGAGTTTATTAACGATCCGTACTTGGTCGATGGCTACAAATTCGATGTAGGCATTTATGTTATCATAACCAGTGTGGATCCTCTTCGTGTTTACCTGTACAAAGGGGACGTCCTTTTCAGGTACTGCACTATAAAGTATTATCCATTCGAAAAAGAAATCATCGAAAAATATGTTGTAGGAGATGATTATCTCCCTACGTGGGAATTACCATCTCTGTCCTATTATTTTAACGAACTAAAATTCAATATGAAAGATTCTTTCGACGCGTACGTTAGGCAGCACAATGACGAGCCGGAAATAATTTGGGAACAAGTGGAGGAAATGGTCAGAACAGCTATTCTCTTCCAATATCCAAAGATTTTGGAATCTGCAAAGAAATACAGATCTACAAAAAATTTCTTTGAATTAATGAGATTTGACTTTATCATTGATAAAAATCTACGAGTATACTTAATGGAGGCCAACATGAGTCCTAATTTGTCATCGGTACATTTTAAAAAAAATTCTCTGCTTTACAAGCAGATCTTGTACAGTTTGTTAAATCTTGTCGGTATTGGATCACCCCTTAAATCAAGAAAAAGGTAACAATGGTTCATTACAATTACAAATTCACTTTAAAAAATATCGTTTTAGAGCATTGAATCAGAATTTCATTTCATCCTATAAAAATATAGTTGTTGAGCAGGAGATTTGTGCAAACAAAACTTGTAGGGAATCTTGCTCTCCAGAGCAATGCGAAATATGTGCTCCCTGTCTTACGAAGGAAAACCTCGATGCAATTAGCACTGCCTATGAGGAGCATATTCATAAGGCTGATACAAAGAGGCTTTTTCCGAAGCCAATTGTAAGTATTACCTATATAAGCAAAACAGCTTTGTATTTTAGAAAATAGAAGTTACTGCGTCTAAGATTCTAATAATCAAAAGGTCTGTATAGGCAAAATTTTCTAAAGTCAAAATCTGGTTAAAAGTTTCAAATTTTAGGGGAGGTATTTATCAAAAGTTACCAGACGACTTCGATTTAAAATTGGGTAAACTATCAAAAACTTGCTTGCGTGTGTAAATTTCCAATATCGAAAAATTAGAGGAGAATATTATTAATTTATTTAATTTACTGGAAGAATCTAGTTACCTCGTTTACGAACTCTTTCAAACTGGTTCCAGTCGATGTAGATCGGGATGGTGCGATTTTGGGTGGTTCGTGTTTGGTTAGTCTCTGCATTGAAGAACGGGCATTTGTCAGGTTGACGTGATCAACTCAGGGTACAGAGAACACAAGGTATAGTAACGAATTACTGTGACGTAATGTCGCACGACTTTTGTATGAGATTCCAATGCGAATTTTTAGCCATCGTGGGCAAATTTATATGAATATGGTGCGCTATGATCCACAAAACGGTGGACCCTGTCCCATTTTTACTATACCTTGTTGTCAGTATACCGTGTTAACAACTCATCTATTTGCGTTTTGTGTGTAGCTACGAAGCTAAAGCTACAGTTTTATAGGATGGGTATTCACGCATTGGTGCAAATAGGCCTTGCATCCTTGCATTTGATATTGCATCGTTGTATAAAGTGCAAGAAAATCGGTTGCCATAGAAACAACTATGAAAATTTAAAATTTTGCACTTAATGCAACGATGCAATAGGATATACAATAAAGTATGATTACCCTTAGTGTTTTATTTAGTAATCCCACGTCGATTGTTAATTTGATCTTATGTATCAATTTATTATTATTATTATATATGCACAACTAATATTAGTTTAAATATTAAAAATCGTTTGTAATTGATTTAATCAGCTCGTTGCGAATTACTAATAGTGTAGGAGGCTAAACATGATTGACGATCGTGACCAATCTACGAGCTTAGATTCTAATAACGGTATGTCTGCGTTTAATTTTTTAAATTTAAGATAGTTAAAACAAAATCCCGTTTAAACAAAACTTCATAACTTTTTAAGTTTTCGATATTTTTACTTAAAATTTTTCCCGAATACTCTTGAGATACAGCAAATTAAAAAATATTAGTCCTATAGTGCTTGGTCGAAAATAGATATTTATGCTTAAAAATGAAAGATTCAATCCTATGAAAAAATTTAACACCGTATTTTGCATGTTTAAACTATTTTATTCACATTCAAATGTGTATAAAAGATTATAAAAATACTAATTAGAGTGAAAATGACAATCGTTTCCCGAACAAAGCTGTTCTAAGCTTTAAGCTTTTCTTCGAGGTCTTCTTCCAACTTATTTTCAATTTCGGACTCTTGGTTCCGGTACATGGAAACGTTCTCGACATCCTGCTATTCGACAATTCGCTCTTGCAACTTCCGATTGCGTAAATTGTATGCCATCTGCAGATGCGAAAACTATAAGATGGTGCAGAGCAATTTCATGAGAATTTTCTGTCATGAAAATGCACGTTGCATTTACACTATCAGGACGCGAGTCAGTTTCATGAGCGTTTTCTTTCATGAAAATGACTCTGTATTGTGTGTAGAACATTGTAGGCTTGGAACATCCGCTCAATTTTTGCTCATGGGCACGCATATCAAACAACCTCAGGAAATTATTTAACTCATGACTCATAACGTCCCCTCGACCCCTATATTTCATGCGGTTTTTCTACCAATCGTGACGTAACGCTCATAAAATTGACTCATGCCCATGATAGTGTAAAGGGGGTCCAATGCATATTATTTTGCAAAATTATTGTAAAAGCTGCGAATATTTGTATGTGCAATTAAAGCGACTAAATTAAAAAAATTTTAAATCCGTGAAATTGTGGAAAAATTTATAAAGCCAATAAAAATGGGTACCCTCCAATAGTTTAGGGGGTACGATGTCAAAAAGATGAAAAGTGGGTAAAATACCCCAAAAAGGTACCCTAACAACCGGTTGGACAGCTGCAGCGCTGGCACTTATTCTATGTAGTATCCATACGAATGGTTCCTGGATGGATGATTATTCCTTTTAGGTAAAAACTAAAGTTAGCCACGGCTAATATCTCGATTAGAGTTGACCCGGGTAAATTTGATTCTCTCGGACACGTTCAATATGTAACCTGAGTTGACTCGAGTTACTTTGACTTTACCTCTATGACGTTCATTATTTTACTCGAGTTCAGATGAACTATTGCCTGTGAAGTCTAAGATGACTTTGCATGCGTGAGATTTATGACACATATTTTCCGTTCAATATCTAATTCGAGTGGTTGAAGTTTACTCGAGTCCATTTAGATAGTTCTCAGAAGGTCGAAGCGAACTTACTCTATGTGAAATTTGACGGTAAGAGTTTTCAACATGGAAGAGGGGAGATTATATGTATGTAGCTCATTTCTACCTAAATTCTAAATTGTACTTATTTCAATAACTTGCCAGCACAGTACTTAAATTTTGTAAATACATACTCCATCGAAATATTTATAATATTGGAAATGATTACTTTATTATCCATTTTTACAAGCTTTTATACGCTTTGGAGACGAGGTATGAGTATCGAAAACCCTGAGGCACTTTAAAGGCTAAATAATATTTTAAATTTGAGTTTGTCAAGTTCTCTCTCTTTCACTCTACAACGTAATTCAACTAATACTAAAACATTCGCATAGAAACAAGATCTGATTATTAAATGAACTATATATGTATGTATTTCTGACGTAATTTTAAGAAGTATTATATTACAATAAAATAAAAATTGTACAATTATATTATAGTTTATTTTCGGTTAAAATTTATGGGTTATTATTTAACCATTATTTCGCAATTTTCTGTTTTTGGCTATACGTGTGGCTATAGGTTATGGTTATGGTAATAAGAGTAATTTCTTTTTATTTGTTAATGGATAAGTGTTCCTAATAAATGTCCAGTCGTCCGCGCTTTTACCGCTCAAATAACAATTGTGCAAGATATTTATTATCTACCGCCTGAGTAAACACTTTTCGTTAACATACATATATGGGCTCAAATGAAGCATGGACTCGGAAGCATGAACAAACGTGTTTAGCCCGTATAGCGAACAAATACGCCCGCAACAGGTATGAAAAATAATATAAAAACAAATACGCCCATTTCACATACAAAATACAATTCACAGCGGAAATTCAAAAATTAATGAATTACTGCCCATTTCAATTGGCAGTCAATTGAATAATTGTGCAGTAACGCATGAGCAGTTACTAAATCAGAATCGATATGCTAGAAATATTGGATTAAGTAGTTCTATAACTTTTGTAACAGAAAAATCTTCAGTAAATCGATTGAGTTTCACAGTCGTCATCGGTTGAGTAAACGGCTGTAGTCGAACGTCGAATCGACAATCGCAATAGGGGTCATAGATATTTAGTATGCATACTTCAAGAATATTTTTCCGCAACTTTGTGTCTTTGAAATTTATTTCATTTAACCAATTGATCAATAAGTTAAGTAGTAAATAGTGAAATAGACCAACGAGCATACAAATTGATGTGTTTTAAAAATGTTTTTTTTTTCACTAAGGAATAGAAACTGTCAGGTTATGGTCTTCTTGTAATATATTTTTTTTAAATAATTGAATATCTTTAAAATGCTTTGTGCGTAGAGTCCTGAAATAATTTTATTGCCTTAATTTCATATTTTTGGTCGTATGAAAAAACGTTTAAAACAACAGTTGTGAAGAATTAAACACCCTATAAAACTGGTAATAACTATTATATTTATTCCTGCAAAATAAAACAGAGTCGAAATATACCGCAAAATGCATTTTCTACGAAGCAAGGTGGCGACTTGTCCCAATCCGCTTTTTAATAGATATCTACAGATTCTTGATAAGGATCACCATCTTTAAGCATTAAATTTGCTACTCCTCCAATAAATGTTTTTTTTCATGTGTTTATTTTTACTAAACTATTATATAAGTCCTACACGCAAACTTAAAAAAATCCCCCTTTTTATTTATTTTTGTACACTTTATATTCTAGAAAAATTTGGACGATTTCAATTTAGCAGAGGAACTTAAAGGAATGAATGCTCGGAATAAGTTCATGACAAGATGGTTTTATGGGAAATGCAAAACTGATGTTACCTGGTGTATATAATTTATTTTTAATAAATGACAATGAAAATGTTTAAATTTTACAATTTTTGTATTATAGTTACAAAATAAAATATGTTTTTGACTTGTTTATTTGCAAGGATCTTTGTCCTCATTTTTGCAGGGATTACAAATCGGCATGCTCTGGAAATGAATATTTGAAAGCTTGAAAGTGTAACAATAAATGCACTAGCTTGAATTCTTACCTCTTTATTTTTTGAAGAACGATCGCGTTCTATAAGTAACTCTTCAAAGGCGACTTGTTTCTTCAAATTACTAAGCTCATTGTATCTATAATGTAGCAAGTAGTTTGCAAGGTAGTAAATCGGATCAGTTGGTTGAACGACAGTTATTTGAGCCAATCCTTGTACTAGTGCCTTCCCCAAAACGTGCTTTAAATACATCTCATCGTCGTTTTTAACATCTAAAACAATTGGCAATAAGTTAAAGAACAGTTAGGCCAAAAAATCCGCGAATCTAAAGGATGGCCTTCGAATACAACATTTTTAATCCACGACCTTTGTTATTAAATCAGGGTTTTTTTTCCCCTATAATATTTTATGTTCGTTTCAGTTTTTGCGTAGTAGGGTTTTAATTTTGAAACTTTTATTTTAATGTGGTTTCATATCGGATTCGTTTCGACCAAAACGAAATTAAAATTATCTCTACCTGAGCGTACCAAAGAAGCTCGGAGCTAAGATGAAGTCGAAGGTAGAAAGTTTTTGGAACTTCAACATGAAGTTTTTTTCCACATGGTAGACTATGGAAAATTAAAAAAACCATTTTGATTTTGTTTATTCTGCTAGGTGTGTATCTTACAACGGCTGAGTTCCTACCTTTTGCGTACCATAATTTCTCTTGTGTTAGAGATTCGTGTTTTTGATTAAAGGCTCAGTGCAAGCCCGCCTGTGTATGCCTCCTTAACCTTATTTACTGGTGCAAATCATAAAGGTCAAAAATAACTTAATAGTAAATAAACCCCACTTTCTAGAAAGGGGGCGTTTTCGAAAATTCATCGCTTTGATGTCCACAGATCTACACAGTCATACATAGAAATGGACCGCTCGATCTCCTGTCTCACGTGGCCGCCAATTTGACAACCGAGTGCCACAGCCGGACGAGATGAGATATAAAAATTTATATAGCGCTGTCTATTTTTATCACATTGCATGGATAGGCCGATTCCGCGGATTTTTTGAGTGCGGAATTGCTGAATGCTGACAAAAATATTTGAATTTAAATATTTGTCGAACAAAAGTTTTAAAAATATGTACTTTAAATTGAATTAATGGAAATAAAAATCATTATTAATGCCACAAATAAATAAATAAATTTTTTTCCCTGCCAGATTACCAATATTTTCAAGAATTTGTGATTGATAAATTTTAAGTTATAAAACCGATGTACCATATATTTGTTAATAAACATAAACAATTGAACATATACTGTGTTTTAATTAAAGAATGCAAATATACTCTATTAGCTGAAAACTTTGACGGGAGATCTATTTATAATAATCTAATAAACAAGAAGAGCAGAGGCGGCCTGCTTGTTGCTTCTCCCGATGTAGTGCACATATGCCTCCATACAGAAAAGGCTGTTAAGTCGTTATTAAGATCAGATAATTTTAGTCTTAATAACAAAAACCTTATAGAACGAACTACAATGAAAGTTATGAAAACATTAGATATGTCGAGCTTGTTCATGGAACTGAATGAACATATTAAGGAGCTAGAAGTAGATAACAACCATATCTATAAGTTGATAAAGAATATAGTATACAGCTATTTAAAATAAAGCTGTCCTATATAATAAAACAAAGGAATTTAAAAAATAACCATATGATTCGATCCCAGTTATCCCGATATATAATTTTTCGGAATAATTGAAATCAAATTGAATGTTTAACTTACATTGGACTCTCAACATAGTTGGGAGAACTCCATTTAAGTTCAACTTAAATTTGATACGAATGGATAAATCGAAGGTCCCATCAAAAATCCCCTTGAAGGAATTATCTCAAATTTGATTGCACAGCCAGCCTCCTTTAACATTATTGTATTTCGACTAACAACATTTAAGGTAAACAATTTTGCTTAATATCATAAGTTTTTAAAACTCTATTCAATTACTTCTTTATAGATTTCGATCTTTTGCAAGTGGAATGCATTTCAGCAGGCGGTTAAAATGGATTCGTGTTTACATCAGAGGTAGTGATTTAGCATATACATAGTACGCTTTAATCAACACAACTAATTTTTCTTTCTAGTAGTGAAATGCGTACTTGCAAAACTTGGGATGAGTCGAAAAAGGCGTTAAAAGGACAAACGCAATGGAACCAGGCGGAACAAGCAGCATCCTAACTTGGTACATGTTTTATTTTATATATGTATATATTGATATTTTTTTCCTTTTCAATCCAGTTCCTTCCAGTTCTTAAGGGATTCTTAAAATTCTGACCAATTTGGATAATATGTTTTTTTAGCATAAGACAACTAAATTTTAAGAATTCCAACGAATATGCCTCAGATAAAATAAACTAATACCCATGTTCTGCATTCCGAGTGAAATAAAATCGAAAAAACCTCACAATACTCGTTTTGAATTGAATTTCTTTAATAAAATTCTTAAAGCTGTAACAAATTCATTTCAGTTACCTCTGATTTCAAGTATAATAGTTTTTTACAAAAAACTACAAAATATTTCGATTGGATTTTTCTATCGAATTATTTTAACTACTTTGAACGAAAAAACTAATTGAAATCAAAGATAATTGAAATGAATTTGTTAAAATCATAAGAATTTTATTACACAAATTAAATTCAAAAGTAGTTTTATAAGCTCGATTTAATTTCACTCGGAATGAGGACTTGGGCGAAAATCAGCTCTGGAATTAATTCCAGTAGTTTCCCTGAAATGCCTGGAATAAAACAAATTGATCTGTTAAGATATAATCACGCTGTTTCGCACTGATATTTCAATTAAACTTCCTGCATTAACCAAATTAGCAGTCATTTGACAGTTCTCCAGAGAATTGTCAGAGAAAATCTTTAACGGCAATTCAGCCCGCTGGCAAATCTCTGACATTATAGACCGTTAATTTTACGTCATTTCACGAACTGTCACTGTCACAGCGGGAAAGAGACGGAACAGAAATCGCACCGTCTGCTTATACAGGAAATCGTGTACGTGAGCGGTCCATTGTATTATACGTCAATGATTTACAACCATTGTGATAAAAAGTGGTTGAAATGGTTACGCAATGATGGTTTTTGAAAATGCCTAGAGTTAAAACTTCTTCAGTTGGATTGGTGAGAACCGAGTATGAAAACAAAAAACCCTGTTTAACGACTACGTAAATAATCTCACCTACAACTTCTAAAAGTTCAGCCTCTTTCGATGTTGATGTCTTTGAAAGAGAACTGGAGGTCTCAGATTCAGTTGTCTTGTCACTAATATCTTCATTCCCCTCGTACAAATTCGAAATTTTGTTGTTATATTCCCGAATGCGTCCCATATCGCATTTAAAAGCCTTTTGCAGAGCTTCAATTTTTTGCTCAATAAAAATTGGGCATTTAGCTTTTAGTTTAAATTGTTCAAGGTAATTCATCATCCTGGTGTGTTCCAAAGAAAATACTTTTATGAGATGCTTCAAATCCTTTAATTGGCAGCGTGCCTTTTTGCGAATGTACACTTTTTTATCTTCAAGCGTTTTTTCCATTTCTTTTGCTGCTTCGTTTTTTCGGTTAATTTGGCAATTCAATAATTTAAGCTTTTGTTGCTTTTCTTCAAAACTGAGCTTCATATTATTTTCAATTAAATGTTTTTCTTTTAGGTAGCATTCATTCTGGTGTTCATGGTTAGCTTCGTTCGTGTAGATTAAATTTTCTGTACGTGCAATTTCTCTACTATATAAAAGTAGATCGCCCATCAGCTGTTGTAAGACGACCTTCCTTTGATTGATTTGATTCTCATAATCTTGAGTGATATTTTTTTCATCAACTTCATGTTTTGTTGATTCTGAAGAGGAAATTGAACAAAGTTCGGCTTCTTGGGCGTCCGGAACATTTGGGGCACCACAGGTGCATGCTTCAACTTCAGCGCAATTCAAAAAGTCAAATTCAAATGAATTTTTAATATCTATAGTCATTTTGCTACCTTCCTCTAAGCTTTCGTCATCCTTAGATGCGTTTTCACTTTTTTCATTCGGCATTGTGTCTTGAAATACCGTGAACGAGTTTGGAAAAAGACGTTTTAAGTTCGTGTACTTGTCTTTAATAAAGCGTAGTGCCGCCTTGTAGGTAAATTCTAGAATCTCCTTTACTTCGTTAAGCGGAGTGCTGTATTTCAGATTATTTAAATTGAGAAATAGCACTTTTAGTTGTGACCTTAAGGAGTCTAGGGAATTATCTATTTTTGATAATATCTTAATGTTATATATACTCTTTCCAAGTAAATCAATTTCCTGCGAAAAGCTGATCCAAGTATTATTTAACAATACCTTGCAACTGTCTATATTGGCGTGAAAGTCTTTTAGAATGATTGTGGGTTCGGAATTCTCCAAATGTTCTAATTTGTTTGAAATTTTTTCCGTTGTAAACTTATATAGTGCACTAATTTCCGTTAGTTTGTCCTTAATTGTTTGTAATTCGACAAAATCCTTTTCAACTTCCTTCCTTTCTCCGTATACTCCTTGAAACTGTGCCTGAAATATTTCCAAAACTTGTATAAATTCCAGGTAAGTAAGACTTGGTAGGAATAGTTGCAGGTATTCCTCTTTTAGTTTAATCCGTTTAGATATTCTCTTTGATAAAATAAAATATCTATAAGACATTCGAGTCAAATAAGTAACATTGCCGCAACAAAAGTAATTCAATTTTCAATGATACTAGGATCTCGGTTTATTTGGAATGTAGTAGTTTTCTTTTTTAAAACCCCATGCAACAAGTAATAATTTTGTTTGAAACTAAGGTATAGGTACGGTATGGAATGCACATCCATACATATGTATATATAGAAATACAAGGTATTTACCATATGTTCGACGTTTCTTTAACAGATTTGTGTGCCGAAATCTATGACGTGTTACGTAAGGTGTCATTTGGTAATTTGAAAATGGAGCTTTAGAGCGTTCCGGAGTGTCACAAGGCGAAAATTAAATCATTCGATGAGAACTTTGACGGCAAACCCAGAGCGCCGCGAAGCGCTCCAACCACTCAACCATGCGCTCATGCTACTTTGCTCTTTTCCTCTCGTTTATTAAAGCCGTATTTCTCTTTCTATGGGCACCCCCGTTTTTACTACGCTCACGTACTGGGCTTTTACAAGATACAACGTTTCGTTAGGCTTCATATTGAAAGCTTTTGGCAGTTCTCACCTAAGGAGAGTTCAGATATAGGAAGCATTTCTTTCGCATTAGATGAGAAAGGCGCCTTCAAAAGGCGCCAAAATTAAAAATTGTATTTATTTTTAATTGTATACCGCACGCTTGAATTTAATTCTTTTAAAAGTAGCATCAAAATCTCAAATAATTTCGTAGTGAGAAGTTTCTGGAATAACACAATTTTCATTAAAATTTTCTCAACAAAACGTCGAAATGCTCACTTCTGGAAATGTGGTAAATAATTAGAGTACTCTTGTGTTTTTAATATAATCCCCACTTAATTCTAGTTACAATAAAAGGACATAAATTAAATCCGAATTAATTCGCCGCATTACGCTACCTGGGTTGTCTTTGTAGTTTTTGTGTAATTTTGGTCGGTAAATTCAGCATAAAATAAGCAGAATTGGCAATATGGGATACTAAAAGACTAATTATCATAATTTAATAACAAAATTTCTGCCGAAAACTTAGAAATTGGGTGCACAATTTGAGACAGCAAATTGAGTGGTCCATTTCTATATGTCAGTGGTCTTCCCGATTTTTTGTATGAGAAGATCGAAATTTTTTGTGAGTTTTCCTTTGACTGGGTAATCAAGCTAAGTAATCTAAACTGTTATACTACGTAGCTAAACTCACAGCATAGACATGAATTTGGTGGGCCGTCACCACGCTTAGAAGCATAGCTAAATTTCATTTCTATCCATTGAGTAGATGCAAGTTGGGCTCTCCCATGGTATAAAAAATACAAAGTATGCCTACCATTGATGTAATACTCAGTTAAATGAGCCAAACTTTAATAGTTTATTGCTTTTATACGTATACAAGTTCTATTGAATATACATATGTATATATTGGAATAATAGCTGTGTTCTTTTCGTATCTCCAAAATCCAAAAGTTTATATTGAACTGAAGTTTACTAATAGTTCCTCAGAATAAGGATTTTCAGTTTGCATCATCAGTGCATCAAATTGCCATGATCTTAATTCATGCAAAACATCAAATTGACTAAAAACCGGATAAAAGTCATTGCAATTTGGTTTTTTTTTTTAAGAAACTATTAAATCATTCGTAATAAATTTCAAATCTAAGCAAACTCTCCTTTTGTTCGCAATAGACGAAAAAAGCACAGCTAATAAATGTAGGTTTTGTGTACAGTCGAAATAAAGATATCGGTGGCGTAGTTATTAGCATAAAAACTTAATATACGTATTAAAAGACAGTAAATCATGTAGTCAATATATAAATAAATAAAAAATATGTTGTTTTAAAAGCTTTTCAGCAGCAAGGCAGTTATATCATAAAAATAAAGGCAATTGTTTTTTTGCAGTAGGGTTAGGTTCTATAAATTATGGCAGTACATATTTTAATTAAGTAATTTTACTTCAAGGTATATATAGTTTTTCTATTAAAAATTATTTATTCAAATACTTATAGTACATAATTCAGTACTGTTTTAGAGAATAGTACGTGATTGCGCTGAGTTCAACTTTTACTATTTGCGACACAGACTTTAACCGCTCATGCAACACTTTCGGGTCTTTGGGAAACCAGTGATAATTTATTGTTAGCCACGAATGGTTTCCCATGATAGGTTGTACAAACAACCGTAAACTCCACGATTTTAGCCTTAACATATACATATGTATAACATCTACATTTAGCTGCGTTTCATTGAGCTGAGTAAAGTACTCCCGAGTACTTCAATCTGCTACTCAAGGTCTTTTTGACAAGTAGATGATCTGAGTACCATATTGATTCTGATAAAAACTGGTTTTTGCACTTTTGTACTTTTACACAGAAATTAAAACTTCTTTCATTATAGGTCTTTTGTTGTTTTCGAGTTATTAAAAGCTTTAAAATAATTAAATTTGAATAGTATAGGTAACATTTATATATAAATCTTACCATTTTAATAAATAAGGCATAACAATATAGCACGACCAAATTTTAAAATTTAGAGTTATGTTTTACTCCTCACGACAAGCAAAGATGCGTTCCATTGGGAAACTACTCAGAAGTACTTTACAAAGCTCAATGGAACGAAGCTATTATTTAAAATAGTAGATTAATACAACAGATCTTTATGAGCTACCCTTTCTTATTTTATGTAAATATCCGTAAGATGGCGCGCCAATTCTATAAAATGTGTTTCACACAGGAGAGTGGAGAGGATTGTCTAGGTTGTCAAAAAAACGTCAGGGCGCACAGTACCTTAACCTCAATATTAGTTTGGCGTTTAATTAGTAAATACGGAGGGTGATGTGACAAGCCAACAAAATTGTCTTTAATTAGTACAAAACAATTGTTTAATTTTAAGCAAGACGCGTATTTACAAAAAATGTCATTTGGAACACCAAAAACAACTGCAACAGGGTTTTCCTTTGGCAGGTTGCTAACCAAACCTCTTTGAAATTAACACATTAAGTAAAGTATGTAATTTTAAATTTTCTAGCTCTCCGGCGTCAGCATTTGGCGCTCAACCCCAAACCCCAGCGCAGACCGCTGGGTTCAGTTTTGGTGCACCAGTCGCGAGTACTACAGCTGCGCCAAATCTAAGCTTTGGTGCTTCACCCGGGGCTCCAGGTTAGACGTTATAAGATTTTAAACATTGAACTTCAAAATTGCAATCCATTCAGCTTTTGGTGCTGCGCCGGCTGCATCTACGACTGGTTTTTCTTTTGGAGCTCCTGCCGCAGCAGCTGCCGCCGCCACAACAACTGGAGCTGGGTTCGCTTTCGGTGCTGCACCTTCAACTGCGACTTCCTCTGCCCCAACGGCATTTTCGAGTTTTGGAGTTCCAGCAAAAACAACAGCGCAAAGTAGCTTCAGTTTTGGAGCTCCAGCAACGACAACAAGTGGTTTCGCTTTTGGAGCACCCGTAGCCACCACTACCCAGCCCCTTTTCGGATTAGCACCCACAACCTCAGCTAGTCTTAGTTTTGGCACAACAACTACTGCAGCGACAGGTTTTGGGGGCTTGGGTTCTGGAAGTCTTTTTGGTAAGTCTGCAGCACGCTTAAAAATCACAATCGTGAAATGCACAGTTCACAAGCACATTGCAATTAAATAACCGTATGTTAAACTCGTAACTTTCAATTTTAATAAACACATGGCGGTTTTCAAGAATTCAGTTCCTTGCCCCTTTTAAGCTGAATTGGAATGTGACTGCAAAAAACTAAATTCTTGAAAACATTTTTTTTTCACCTAATGAAAGGCGTTCCCCATTATCTGTTATATTTCTGTATTTACATGAAAGTTTTCTTTAATATTTATCTTTCTTAATCTTTTGACCCTTGGAATGTGACAAACTGCTTATAATGTACATATATGAAAAAAAAAAAAAAATTAAAAGTACAACTTCATTTTTCTATCAATAAATTGTTGCTTTAAAAATGCACTTTCATATGTAAGAAATAGGAAGTAGTATGTAAATTAATTTTTTGATATGATCTGCTTATCCTCTATAGAATTTAAAATTAATCTTACATTTAACCTTAAAATAGAGTATCAAATTCAAAATTGTACCAAAGTTTAAAGCTGATGCCCGAATACTTTATAGAAGAAAAGTTTGATCAGAACAGAATTACTTCTTCCTGTAACTGATAACTAAAAGATCGGCTTTAAAATAAAATAATAATTTAATATTTTAAATCCACGCATTTGAATATATTTTGAGTTAGAATTAATGTTAAAATAAAACTGTTATATTGATTCTCAAATAATGCATTTCTTCTTAAAGCAACTACAAGTCAGCCAGCGGCTGCTCCGAATGCCAGTATATTTGGAACAACAACAAGCACTTCTGCAGCAGCACCATCCCTTGGATTGGGAGGAATAGATGTTAACGCCTCTCAACCTAAATCAACTGAAGGTAAACCAGATATCAAAGTAAAAGAAACACAAGTGCCTGAACAAATTGTGAAAACTGTGGAAGCATTGAAGGGCTACATAAAGCAGCAGAAGTCCCTTAGTTCGGATATCGCTCGTACTTCAATTAGAAAATTGTCCAATGTATCAAATGAAATTCAAACCCTCCAGTGGAGTCTTCAGGAAATTGCAAATTATGTGGAAAATAATTATTGCCAAATAAAAATATTAAGAAGTGAGACGTCGAAGGCAATTCAACATGCCGAAATGGCACAAAGAACCCATGAGACTCCAGTGGGTCTACAGTTTGAAAATATTGCACCATTCCAGTACTTTCAGGAACTAGTGCATAAATACGAAGCAGATCTGATTACCTTTAGGAATCAAGTCGAACTAACCGAGAAGCATATGAGTTCATTAACGTCGCCACAATCATTTTCACCAGACGATCTCAAGAAGGGACTCCAGCAAATTCATGAGAGTTTTATTGCTTTGGCAGGAAGGCTACACGAAATTCATCAAAAGGTATTTCTTTATTCTGTTCTATATTTATCATATCTAAAAGTCATTCAGGAAAAAAATATATGGGGTCACTTTAGGTTTAGATAATAGAAGCGAAACTGTTGCCTACAAACGGATATTATGGAAAAGTATGAACGAAATATTAAAGCAATATTAAAAGGCAACATATTTCTAGTATACATGCGTTTGGCTAATATTTTTCTTATTAATAAGTTCACTTCAATTACTCACTAATAGCAAAGATTATATAAAGTAAAAGATGCGGTAAAGTGGTGACATCAAGAACATTTCATGAATTGTTTCAAACCCAGAATTCGCTTCGTCTTGTTATTTGATATGAGATCATATAACATTTTTGGATAAAATTTCTTTTTCTCATATCACCGCCGAAAGTTCGGATATTTGCCCTGTTTTGCAGGAGCAAAATGCCACTATTTTACCTCGGGAACCGGGTAAAAATGTCCTATTTTGTTCCCTCGGGGTAAAAATAGTGCCATTTTGCTTAAAACGGAGAAAATTCGAACTTTCGGCGGTGGTATGGTAAAAATAAGTATGTTCACCTCGGGAACAAAATAAGACGTTTTTTCCCATACCACCGCCGAAAATTCAAATTTTTGCCCTGTTTTGCGGGAGCAAAATGCCACTTTTTTACCTTGGGTACCGGGTACAAAAGTCCTATTTTGTTCCCTCGGGGTAAAAAAGTGCCATTTTGTTCCCTTAAAACAGGGAGACAATTCAAATTTTTACCCGGGTGTTTGCCACCCTCGTCTACGGCTCAGAAGGCATTTTTACACCCGGGTAAAAATGTCCTATGTTGCTCCCTTGGTGAACAATATACTAATGTTCACCTCAAAAATATTGTAATTAAATTTCATTATTTGAAAAAAATGCTCAATAGGTGCTGTTAATTTATCAAAATCAGAGTTGGTGCAGACATTTTTATAAAATAAAAATAGCTCAGTCTTATTTTGGAGCGATATTGGTTCGCCAGTTCGTTTCATGCAATTTTCATACAATTCATATTTAAGATCGAGCTTGTGAATAATAAATGCGGCAAAATATCGCAATGAAGAATCCTTAGCTGGTTTTCCATTATGATTAATTATATCAAAATTATAACTTTCAAGATGATCACTTTCGGCGTCATTTCCCTGTCAATATAGTACATGTGACCTGCAATATCTGCATTATTTTGGGTGGCGGAAACGAGGCAATTATGAAATTCTCTATTTTCAACTATAAATTATTCTTCGTCATCTTCAGAATAAGTAACAAACTTATTGGGTCCGCCATTTTGAATTACCATATTTTGATAGTAGATTCGAAATTAGTGGCCTCAAGATACCCATAGAGTAATTTTCAATTGAATTCGTTGAAGTTTGAAAATTATTGGTCGCCATACTGTATCCGCCATCTTGAATTTCCAAATTTGGAGCATAGATTCGCAATCAGGACCCCAAAAACCCCCAAATACCAATTTTCATGGTAATCCCTTGAGATTTTGGCCGCCATCTTGGGTCCGCCATTTTGAAATCTTCGAATAATAAATAGTCTATATATGTTAGGCCGGGATACGTAGTATCTTCAGTCAAAAAATGAAAATAATCGGACCCAGCGTTTAGACGTGATTGAGCAACAAACAAACAAACAAACAAACAAACTTTCGATTTTAAATATACATACATATATAGGGATCTATAGATAAATTTGTCATTATTTTTAAAAGTGTCTGTTATAATATATTACAGGTCGAGGCACAAAAAGAACAGTACTTAAATCTACGGAAATACCTTCTTCGTGATAAAACTAATGTTTTTGCCGAATTGGAAAGCGACGGAAGTAAACCAAATACATCGAAAATTTCTGGCGGGCCGACTCCCTTTTCTTCAATGTCCGGAATGAACCCAGGGAAGCAACCAGGAGCCGCTAATCAAGGTTTAGGATCATTCTTCACAAAATTTGCTTTTTAGAAAAATCATAGTTAAATTTGTGGTAATTTTCTGAAACAGTACTTGATATTTAGAATTATAACAAAATAAGACTTAATAACTAAAAAGATCCCATTACTAGAGCTAGTTTTGCGCGGCTAGCAAGAAGATGTTGCGGCCGATATGAGTTACCTCGATTTTTTATTTTTATTTTGGAATTACACAGCATGACGATGTATAACCTCCCGTAACCAAGCTTTTCCAAAAGTATAGGAGTCAAGAAACGATTTTATTATTTCATATTGAACATAAAAGAAGTGCTCACCACGCAAAAACTAGACCATATAAATGGGGTCAAAATCGTCCAGGCGAAATACGAAACTTTGCTTTCTTTTCAGCTCCCGGAATGTTGCAGCAACAAAACACGGCGAATCCACTCGGAACTAGTGGCGGTTTTGGTCTTGGGCAGTCAGCATTTGGAACTGGAACAACGGCGGCCGGAACATCGTCTCTGTTTGGCAGCGGAAGCAGCAGTGCAGGCGGCGTTTTCGGTGGGGGTGGACTGTCTGCAACCGGGTCAAGTTTTAATCTGCAAAAACCACCTGTTGGAGCCAAGAGGAATAAACAATAAAAGCAAAGACTGTCCCACGATTAATTGTATCGCCATTTTTTTTGAGTTAATAAAAATTTGCTATAAAATTGCAGAAATTGTATTTTGTATAAAAGTTCCCCTAATTGAAACTGTTATACCTTTGCTGTCACGGGTGTTTACGCCTGTCACAACTTGTCATCACATCTCGTTTCTGAAGAAGTTGCGAAACTGGAAGTACGGTGTTTTGCTTGGCGCGAGTGTTTCGTAGAAAGATAGTGGAATTTATTTAGTGTTTGCTAGTTAGTCACGTGAATTTGCATCAAAATGGCCTATCCACAGTCGACGATGCCCGACCAGCAGTTCTTGTGGGACATCTTTCGCAGGTACGGAATGTGCGGGTCCAAATCTCCACGCATTCCTAGATGATTCACGCTTATTAGATTAGTATTGGAATTTCAATGTAAATCGTTGTCTTGTAGGGTTGACAAGGATGGCAGCGGGTACATTTCGGCCGACGAACTACAAATGGCCCTGTCCAACGGAACGTGGAGTCCCTTCAACCCAGAAACAGTCAGACTCATGATAGGTAAGCTTGTCGCCATGGAGAGGCCCACCATTCATAATAGGAGAGTCCCGGCCCTCGCGTGAATGGGGATTTCTAGATGTGTTATTAGGTAATAGCCTGCGGCACGAAGGTGCGAATAGAGCTTCTGCTGCTGAGGGAGTTCCCCAAAATTACTTACTGACTAATAGAATAGATTCGAAATAATTCAAATCTGACAGACACGCGACAAGGTCCAATTCCCCGTGCAGTTATTGATATCCAATACTTTTTTCCGCTTATCGCTATTTGCGCAAGTAGAAATTCAATTCGAGATTATTATAGGGAGCAATATACCCAGCCAAAGCACTGTTGTGCAGAGCAACAAGTGGGTTATCGACCTCTGCAGTGTGGGTGTCTGAAGATGAACAGGCGCTGTATTTGTTGAGCGTCGTAAATTCGCGAGACAATTTGCTATATATTTATTTTGATAAATATACAAGGTGCCCCAACGAATTATTTCTAAATTTTTCATAAACTATTTTTGCTACAGTGCTCGTTATAATTTTAATAACCAAGTAAATAAAAGTAATAACTAAAGGTTACATTCAGAAATTTTGCTTTTATCGAAATTAGAGTGAGGGGACGCTTTAATAACAACTTTCAAAAAAACTGTAGTGTTAAAAAATAAATATTTTTAGTTGCATTTTAGGACATCTCACTCAATGGGGTAAGTGAAAAAAAATTATTTGAATACACTTTTCACTTTATGGAAAAGAGGCTAAACAAAATTATGTTCCAATTAATTTTACTATTTCTGTTTTTGGGTCATAAATTTACGTTCGGAACAGTTTGATTATTCTCTGTAAAAGAATGTATACGATAATCAAATCATAAATAAAACAAAGTTTAAAAAAGAAATCAAAAACCCGACTGTAAAAAAGATAACCTCAAAGATAGAAACAAGGCAAATGTTTAAAGTATCTTCGGTCTGAAATGATCCCGATCTTCTTTGAGGGAGTGACTGAAAAAAATCACATCGATTAATGTGATTTGACGATTGATTAAGGTGATTCGATTAATCGATTACTTTGAGAAATATCAAATGCATACTTTCAATGTGTTGTAAGGAGGTACATATGTATAACATATATGGCAAAAAGTATGACCGTTTTTTTCAATATCCTCAAAATGTACTAATGCACATGAAATTAATCGATTGTTCTGAAATTGTTGCCATCTCTGAATGCAAATATTTATTCCCCCATTAATACATTACCTCCCGCTTTTGTTTCTAAGAAAACTTTCTCTGTATACCGGGTGAAATTGAAAACAACCAATTATATACTCTTTTTAGCTTTAGAATTCAGAATAAAACATTTTATTATTTAAATTTAAACCAGTTAGAAATTATAATATAATTTAATAATAATTGTGAAATCAAAAATTGAAATATGTGCTAATCTACTAGCGATGCTGCGATAGACAAGAAACGATCATATCTTACAAAATAAGATTTGCGTGAAGTTCAACGAAATGCACAAATATAGGACTTAGTGTTAAAAATGTAAATATATTTTTTTAATTTCAGGAATGTTCGATAAGGAAAACCGTGGCACAGTAAGTTTCCAAGATTTTGGCGCTCTGTGGAAATACGTAACAGATTGGCAAAATTGTTTCCGCTCATTCGACACCGACAGCTCAGGAAACATCGATAGAAATGAGTTGAAAACTGCTTTAACAGCCTTTGGGTACAGACTCTCAGATAATCTAGTTGATGTGCTCATCAGAAAATTCGACAGATTCGGAAGAGGCACAATTCTTTTCGACGATTTCATTCAATGTTGCGTTATACTTTACGTAAGTATTTTTAAAACTCATGGGAAATAAAACAATTTTAAAGCCATTTTTTTCAACTTGTAGACATTAACATCGGCCTTCAGACACTACGATACGGACATGGATGGCGTTATTACAATTCATTACGAGCAATTTCTTAGCATGGTGTTCTCACTAAAGGTCTAATCTAAACTATTCCCCTACAATTATTACCTTACCTCATCTCACTCATTTGATCACTGCACGGAGCGCAATTGTTCTTTCTCAAGATTTTTGTATTTGTCCGAATTAAGGTGCGTCAAGCTGCAGCAGCAGGGTCAATATGTTCACAGTTGAAAATGTTTCCCTAATTTTAGAGCTTATTTGTATATGTTAACGCAGCGATATATATATTTTATGTAAAAAAAAACAGTTTCTACAATAAAAGTGGCCAAATCTACGTAGTTCTTTATTGTTGTATTTGACTTATGTGGTTTTAATAAAGCTAACTTATCCAAAAACTGAAAAATTCGTAGGTTGTGAAAATATCTCACAGTGAAACCAGGACTGTGATTATGATGCGTAGGACCTAAGATTCGTTACCTTAACAGGATTGGTGAACTTAAGCTAAGTCTTTTGTGTTGCATTTCTAGTTGCCCCTCTTTTACTTCTTGCTTCTCTTGGACTCCTGTTGCTTGGCAGCTTTCTTTTTCATTATTTGCAGTCGTTTATCCACACTTATAACATTAAAATGTGGTGTCGGCAGTGGAGCGTTTTTTGAGCTATTGTTCCCTGAAGTAGATGTGGTCAGTGTTGGGGAAGGAGTAGATGTATTAGATGTTATACTACCCAAAACCGCCTTCGAACTTGAGCTGGAGTTGCTGCTTTTCGATGATCCCGACTTCTTGTTAGAGCCAGATTGGTCGAAGGACTTGTAATACGGAGACGAGGAAGACGACGACGAGGACGAGTGGGATGACGACGACTTCGATGGGGATGGCAGTGATGTTATCGTTGAAGTTTTCGCCATCATCACCTTGTTTTTACAATTAGTACAGCACCACGAAAACTCTTGCTCATTAGCATCATCGTCGGATATTTGCGGTTTATGGCATTCTTGGTGATACAGCGAGTGGCAATCAGCGCACTCAACGAGCCTGTTGCCCGCTGTGACGACCATCGCTCCACAGACAACACAAGCCAAATCGCCAAACTCCTGGAATAAATTTGTACAATTTACGCTTCCAGGCGGAGTTACACAAAATTCGAAATACCTTCAGGTTCTCCTCCTCAGATACGTCCATGCTTTTGATATCAGACATCTCAATTGGAAGGGTGATTCCGTCAGCCGGCACAGCAATTTCTTGCGGCAGCGGGGACGAATTCTTTCCGGACGCAGAAGATCTGGAGTCGCTCGACTTCTGACGCTTTATTGTACCGGGAAAATTGCTTTCTTCAGCTATATATTTTTTGTTTAGTGTGTTTATCAGCATTTTACCGGATCCGTATCTTTGCTTGATTATCTCGTCTAGGGTTTGACGGATTTTTTCAGCGGAATCCGGATTAGGTGAGTGAAGCAGCTTTAATGCATGTTTTATCACAGGGTCTATTTCAACTGTAGCGCTCATAACTCCCTCGATTACCAATATTTTTATACCAGAATTAAACTTAGCCAACTCAACGCCCCGCGAACCATCCAAACACTGTACTGGGATTACTGGACCTATTGGACTCGAATTGTGACATTTGAAAGTGTTCCAATGTTCAATCATTCCATATAACAACAGCTGATCGAGAACCTTATAAATGTCCCCAAACTAAATAATTAGAATTTGTGGTACACGTTATAACCGCCAATTGTAAAATGTAGGCCCGTTGGACACGAGCGAAAATTGTAGCCGCTGAGCTCGCGACAGTGATAAAGAATAAGCGATGCACACAAGGTGAGAAAAACCGTAGTCTTAATTTATAATCTGAATCAGTTTTTTTAAAAATTTTAAACGAAAACATTTTTATTTAGTGATTATGATTAGAAGGCAGTATACAGCTGTTTCGTCGAGAATTATTTCGCGCGGTTATTTTTCGGAACTCGGTCGAACAACAGCCATGAAATTTGCCATACCATATGCACTATCAGATTTTTTTAAGCGACTACACTCGCTTAACATTCAGGAAAGGTTTCTCACAAGAATCGCTACCGAAATATGTGTGCAGTGTGCAGTGCCAGATTCTCGGCAACATATAGCCTGATCACAAATGAGTAGCGGAGCCATCGCTTTTCTCGACAAGTTTTTGCCAATAGAAATATAAACTAAAATCTTTTTCCTTCCTTTAACCTAGATGGCAGTGCATTGAATTTTTGAAACCGCTTAAATATTAAATTGTTCCTTGTCGCCGTACCCTTAAAACTCGGTAATCTAAAATTATTAGCCGATCTCAAACTATGTGCATACATATATAGCTACGCTTCCCCTGTATATGTATGTACATACCTCACGAACTCTGACAAATAACTTCGGAACATATTGTCCCTGATTTTGAAGATAAGCCGAGAGTGAGATCCATTTTAAAGACTTTACACTTATGGGAGTATATTTGTCTACCTTTAAAATAGTTCGCATTGCTCTGAAGCCGTTGCAACTGACGTAACAATTGCTGATTGCACATAAACAAAATTGACGAACAATACCAAACAATACTCAATTAGGCTTCACAATAGTATTATAGATACTGATTGCCGTATATGTTGAAACTATTTCGAATTCTCCCTTGAAACCCTATTTTTTTGCGATCTTTGCTCCCACACTGCTGACATGGGCTGAAAATTTTAGTATACTCTTTATTAGAACACCTAGGTACTTAAATTGCCTCAAAATTTCAATTTCTTCTCCATCAACGACCAAGTTCATGTTCTCCTCTCCATTAATCAGCATTGCTTTCGTTTTTTCCCGAATTAAGTGTCAGATTATTTGCTTTTAACCGCCAGCTTAAATTATCAAGGTCCTCCTGACTGAGTCTTGAGGTATACCCAACTTCACATGCCCCGCCGATGAAACCGTCTGACCAACCTTCGCTGTCTTCTATTTATTAGAAATCCTTCGAATCAGCCAATATCCTTTTGTCCAAGTCCATACTCTTCCAGTTTTTGCTGTAACAACCCTTTGTCGATCGTCTCAAATGTCCGCCCGTTGTCTTTAAAGTACCCTTATTACATAATTTCGCTTCAATTCGTTGAATTCAAAAATTTGTGGTCATCATATTGGATCTGTCATTTTGAATTTCCAAAGTTTGATAGTAGCTTCGAAACCAGTGCTATCGATTAACTTTTACATTAATTTACATACATTAAAATCCCTTAAATTTCCAAAATATCGATCGTTGCACTGAATACGCCATTTTGAATTTCTAAATGTTGATAGTAGATTCGAAATTAGTGGCTTCAAAATACCCTTAGGCCGAAAATGCTAACTAAATAAAATTAATCTTCATGTATCTCTATATCTAAATATATCTTACAACGTATACCTATTTTAAAACCTTTGGCTGCTCAAAACCCGTTAGAAGATTAAGTTAGAGGGAACAAAAAGAACACCATTTCTATCCAGGTTTTCTCTATAATTCTGTTATAAATTCAATATTGTGGTCCAAAATAGCGATGTCTTAATACTAACTTTATCTAAATGACACGAAAATAGCTATGTCAGTGTTCTTAGTGTTAGAACCCCTAATATCAAATTTAGTGAGAAATTTTAAAAAGTAAAGATGTTAAGTCCTATACGATTTCACACAACACTTACATACTAAAGTTACGACTTTAAAAAGAAAACATTTTCTATAAATTGTTTTCTAGAATATTGGTTGGAGCATAGACATTTTTTCAGATCCTCTTGTCTACCAAAAGATTGATCTACTCGTCGTTATCTAAAATTATTTGAATTCTTTATTGGCCATCCAATTATTATTATCCTTAATCTTATTAAAAATGTGCAAACCTAATCCTCCCAAAAATATTCTTAACCAAACCGTACACTTTAGATGATTAACAATTCAATGAGTCAATTAACCAAATGTAAATACATATACATACTTGCATATGTTTTTATGCGAATCTACACGTGAAAGAAAATAGACAAGGATTTAACATTCAATGTATATTTATTCAAATGGCACGTATCAAGAGTAAAAAACTGCAAACGCTTTTACCACAGTTGTTTATAGATACCTATACATCTAGTCAAATTTCTGTCACTGTTATGTTCATTTGAGAACACAAGATTATTTACATCTTTCACAGCATCCAGAGAGTAAATTAAGTAACTCTCTATTGTCAGTACCTCTTGTAACAAATCTTCCGAATCAATACCTATTAAGTGCGAACAGGTATCCAGCAGCCATAAAAAATTGGTTGGCATATGATTCCTTACCACTTGGTATTGAATGTTGGGGAGGTTCGGTAATTCTCCCATCAAAGTCCAGTAATCTAGAGCAGAAATAGCCAACTGAAGCTTTTTAGAGAAATTCTCATTATCAGACTCCTGAGGATCAGTGTCATCTTCGCTGACTTCTCTAAATAAATCATTTTCTTCTGAAATTTTACGCGGTTCGTTCAATGATTCATTAAGAGGGTTCATATCATTTTCGCTAAAGATATCGAATGATTTCACAGAAGTCAAATCTAAATTATCTACTAACGCCTTAGCTGAGGTTTGCGAATAATCTCTAGGCGTTGCTTGTTTTTTTCTTTTCCAATTCTCAGGTGGGATCAATTTTTCATCTTTTGGAATATTAATTGAGCCGTTTTTATATATAATCTTATCTTCTATTTTTTTTGTTGAGGAAATGTATTCCTCTCTTTTTAAGCTCATTGACATATTTTTTGACGAATTTTGATGAATTTGAACTTTTTCATTCTTCGAAATATTAATATTAGTTGAAGTATTTGGGGTATTTTTAAAAGACCCTAGCTCATTTTCTTTTTCCCTCTCAGCTAATAGCTCCATTATTTTTTCTCTTAGGAGAAGTGATACAGACTTCCTCTTCATCTTCTTCGCTCTCTTCGCCCTTTCTGGCTTGTCCATTGTCTTTGTTGCATCTGTCTCGATCACATTTTCAACTTTCACCTCCTTATCGGATTTCGCAATCGTCAACGTCTTTTCCTGCCTTCCTGGTGGAAAAACTTGAATTTCTTCATAATAGGGAATATTTTGCAACCATTCTTTCTCTTCTATATTGAAATTGACCTTTTTATTTCGTCCCCCAAAATTCCGACGCCTTTCTTTATCGTTATAATTGGCAAAGATTCCTAAAAAATTTCGATTAGGATTACACTCTAAACGCCGAATATCCAGCTTAATATTATGCTCCATCAAAATAGTCCTTAGTCTGGATGGCTTTATAAACGAATTTATGTCCAATACTGAGTGATCCTCATACATGTAATCAGGAATATAAACTTTTGATGGTTTATTATTTAAAATCAGTTCAAAATATGTGTTGTTTGGTGTCATTGAACAAAAGAACTCTAATTTACAATCTTCTCTTTTGAGTGGTTTTAAATTAAAATTCTCCAACAATTTTTGCAAGCTTTCCAATGCATTGGGTGTTTTTCCATAGTCTTCGATGCGAGGTAGCTCATTTTGCACGAGGTCGATCAGCTGGGATTTATCTATATGTTCATTGAGAAGTATACTTGTTGGGCAATGGCACTGCGCCAAAATTATTTTTCGCATTTCGATATAATTTCGCCATTGCTCCCAAACAAAGAGTTTGGATTGGTTTAACTTTTCTAGTTTATTGTTAATTTTCTTTGCTGAAAGTGATATTTCTTTTTCTTTAATATCGTCCAGTCCAAAGAGCAATTTCATTACAAAAACTATATATGCCATAGCACGTCCTTCATAACACGGTGTTACCTGACACGCGAACCGATATTTCATTTCCGGAGGACAAAAATTGAGAAGGCGCTCCACACAGATTGCTATGCCCGCCGGAAGACGAAGTTCTATTAAGTAACGCTGGACAAGTGCTAGCATATTGGGAATCTTCAATTTGGTAATAGACAGTAGCTTGGAAAGAAGAGCTGCGTGAGCTCGCATTGCAGAATAGCCAAAAACATGTTTTCTGGAGTTTTCTTGTGAAAGAATGAGTTTCACACAATTATCTGCAACGTTATCAGGAAAAAAGTGAGATATTTTACTGGTTGCCAGGTAGCCATCTCTCATAAACCGTAGCATATCTGCTAATTGAATCTGATCTTCAGTCAGGTTGAGCGCCAAATAGAGGATTGTGTACACCGTCTTTCGGGATAAGTGCAACCCTTTTATTTTTCTAGGTACTAAATGCCCACGATTCAATGTTAGGTCATGGCAATCAAGAACATTGTCGTAATCTTCAGCGTGCTTTGCCAAATGATCCTTCGGCATTACTTTTTTAAAAATTTTTCGTGCAGTTTTTGAAAACTCAAGACGAATAGCTCGAGATGTTGCTGCTGAGCTAGATGAATTATAACTCAAAGTAGTGTTGTATTCTGAAGATTCTAGGTATTCCTTTTCCATCAAGTCTCTCTAAAATGGAAAAAAAAAAAATTAATGTGCTACAAATATCGGGCAGTTAGCATATTTTATAAAATTGTCATTGCAAATGCTGCCGCTCTAGATTTTCTACTGTGAGCTTGAGACCGAAAATGTACCTTGGAGATTAATATAAAAAAGATAAAAAACCTAGAGCAGATTTAAAAACCGCTACGTCTAGTATTAGATATTTTTATTTTGTGTTGTTAATTAAAATTCATTCATTCAAAAATTAAAATATCATAATATGATTATTCCATTTGAAATCAAATTATTCGATAACTGTACTTATTTGATTAATCGTTGCCATCTATAGTGGCAATATTGTCAATTTCTGTACCGTTTTCTATTTCTAGCAGGTTGCGTGACACTAAGGTTTTTAAGTTGGTAGTTTTAGACCTACCTTTGAGGAATCCGTGATGACCTGTAAAAAGAGCACCCCTAACCGTACGAAATCAACGAGTGTCCATGCTACTTCGCTTTTTCCTTTTCATTTATTAAAGTCGTATTTCTCTTTCTATGGGCACCCCCGTTTTTACTACGCTTTACGTACAGGACTTTTACACGGTACAGCGTTTCCTTAGGCTTTATATTCAAAGGTTGTTTGAGTCCAAATAAGCATAACTTGATCAGCTATGTTTCGTAAACAATTTGACTTTAGTAAGTCGTGTTATTTTTAAAAGTAATTTCAGTCTATGTGCTAGTATTCAAGATTTTTTCCCAAATTGGGTCAGGATGATATCTCAAAAATTACCACTTTGGAGTCGAATATTTAAAAAATGGGGCATAATTGTGAAAAACGGTTTAAGTCTAAATTCCCTTTTCAACGATACCTCACTCAATGGGGTAAGTAAACTTTTTTATTCATCCCCACTTTTCATTTAGGGAAGGTAGCCTTAGACAGACGAACGGACGGATGGACATGGTGAAACTATAAGGGTTCTTCGTTTTGCTATGGAACCCTAAAAATGAGATAGGGTCCGCTATTTTGGAAGGCAAGGGGAAGACACTTTATAAATTTTATCCCTAGCAAAATATTACCCACGAATTATTCCAGCAATGTCTCAAGCTCAAAGAAAAATCAGGAACTCCCAATTCGTATTGCAACATGGAATGTTAGAAGTCTGGCTTAAAAGGAAAAACTCAATAATCTGGAATTAGACAGAAGGAGGCTAAATCTGGACTGCATAGGAATTTGTGAAGTCCACTGGACCGAGTGCGGAAAATTGAAAATTAACAAAGGGTATTTTTACTAATCAGGATCAGATGTCCAGCAACAACACCATAAGGGAGTAGAAATTCCAATTGTAAACAAGCTGAAGCCAGCAGTCGCAAGCGTCATAAAGAAATCCGATAGAATAATCCTGCTACAATTGAAGGCTAATTATAATAAAATCAATATCATTCAAGAATATGCCCAACAGCGGACTTTGAAGAACAAATTAGGGATGCATTCTATTGTGACTTGGAGAATATTCTGAGAGCAGTCAAAAAAGAAGACACCACTTTAATATTGGGGGACTTCAACGCAAAGGTTGGATGTGGCGGGGTAGAAGGTATTGTAGGCAAATTTGGTCTTGGAAGCAGAAACAGTAGACGTGATAAGTTGGTTAATTTCTGCATAGACAACAGCTTAGTAATAGTTAACACCTGGTTCTGTCTGCCAAAAATGAGACTTACGTGGACTTCACCTAGGCACAGAGACAATAGTATTTTCAGGGACCAAATCGACTATATCCTTATTAAGGGGGCAGACCCAGTTAGAAGTTTAAAAAACAATTTTTTTTTTTTTGCATTTTCTCAAAGTAGAATATTTCAAAAGTATTCTCTGAAAATTTCAGACAAATCGGACCGTTATTTATGGAATAGACGATTCAGTGTAAGTTCCAAAATAAATGTTTTATGTGCATTCAAATCGTACTCAAAACTTTAAACGCGTTTTTCTCGAAACTATGTTTTCGAAGTCGGTGATCACTGTAACTTGAGAACGGCTTTACCGATCGGTTTCAAATTTTTCTTACTTATTCTATACATAATTGTCCTCGGAATGGACGAAGGATTTTTTTTTTTTTGATTATTTTGTGTTTGTTATAGCCGAAAATGCGAGTGAAATTTTAGTTGAATAAATATTTTTGACTTTCACCATCCGTCATTTTGTGAAAATTCAAAATTTTTAAATCTCTTCGTCTATCCAGAGCATTATGTCATTAGCTAATGATCCCTTTTGTTTTTGTTTTTTTTTTATTTCGGATAATCTGGTGACGAGCAGCAGTGATCACGGCAAAATACTTTTTTTTTGGGCCTCCCCCTCCCCAAATTTGCTATATCCCACTAATTTTTCAATATTTTGCCATACAAAAAAATTATAATATTTTCTGTAAACACATATCTTTCATGTGGGAAAACATTTGTTGTTAATTATTTTAATGCGTGGCCAAAAAGAAACCCAAAAAACGGCTTTTGTTGGAAGTCCCAACAGGGTCTGCCCCCTTAAGGGGCACACCTAGTGTGACTGCCTAAAAAAAGGTGATTTTTGGGAATTTTTTTAAAGAAAACTACCGGATGAAATGTTTTAAAATTTCGAGGATATAAACGTGCACTAAAAATTTTAATTAATAAACGTGCACTAAAAATTTCAAAAAAAAAAAAATTAAGTTTTAGCGAGTTATTTACGATTTCGTAAGTTACTAAAAAAAAACGTCCTAAACGGCTGCAGTGATTGCGGCCTTCCCCGTGACTAAAAACAAAAAAATTAAAAAGATTATCAATCTGAAAGGTATTTCCTATACAATGACCCTCGATCGTTAAAAAAACTTGAAATTTAACGAAATGGCAGACTTTGAAAGAAAAAGTGTCCAATTTTGCTCTAAAATGTAATGATTTTCGGCTCGCCAAAATTACATTTTTCATACAATCGTAAAACTGGAGGGTCATGGTACAGAGAAATATGTACAAAATAAGCAGAAAAAAAAATCATAGCGATCGGATGATTTGTCTTCGAGTGACAACTGCAGCCAATTTGAAAAATGTAGTTTCGAGAAAAACGCGTTTAAAGATAAAGGATTGATTTTATTGTTTTCAATAGATCAAAATCATACTTACAGCTAATCTGCTATTCCAGGCCCATATAATTGACAAATTCCGCAAGGATAATCCTATGTATACATTTCTGTATATCTGAAGGACAACAATAGAAACCGTAAAAATATTATAATGGGTTGCCATGGCCACAGGGCCCTAACAATAACTCTGGTTGGGCCCGTAGCAAAGGAAAATTTCTAATACCTGAGCGGCTACACTTTAGAAGGCTGTAACTCAAAAATTATTTGAAATATTCATTCAAAATTTTAGTATGTTATTTTTAAAGGTATAGACTATCGAAATATGCAAAAAAAAAAAAAAATAGATTTTTTAAAAATTACAAACTAGATATGCCCCTTAACACCCAATTCAAGGGACTCGAGAATCACCGCTATCACAAAAGAAAAGAAACTATCGAAGAACCGGATATAGAGTGGTGGTCATTCAAATAAAGCTACAACTTTACATATGGTTCCTGTATCAACTTTAACACAAATTTAATAAACTCTGACGCCATCTATGATAATTAACTAACCAATAAGTTTAATACAAGATACTATGACTGTTTCCGCTGGAGTGCATTTCAATCCTTTAGCGAAAGCTCATTTTCCGGAAACGTGCCAATTTCGCCTGGTCAGATAAATAGAGCCAACGTATTCATTTACAGTATTTTTATTTGAGGAAAATCCTTATCAGCGTTTTTTTCAATTTTAGCATCAGGTAGCGAATATTATAAAAATTGTCAAATCTGGGGTATGCCCAGCCCATGTCGAATTTCAGTAGAAATAGGTCGCGGAATACATTATTCTTTGGAAGAAAGGACCAAAATTTTAACTTTACGGGAGAAAGGAAAATCTCAAAGGGAAATTGCTTGAATTGTCAGTTGTTCGAAGAAAATTGTTGAAAATACATTGATACCAAAACCTTCTGTGGAAAATCGCGGAACAAAGGAGGAAAACTACGGCTCAAACTGATCGGCTCATCGCTCATACCTCAAAAAAAGATCCATCCAAGTCCTCGAAAACAATTAAGATTAAATTAAAGAGCACAATTTGCATGAAAGAGTCGCCAGAAATGTTCCCCAGTTATCTAACAAGAATATTAAAAGTCGACTTAAGTTTGCATCTGAAATTTAAGGACATGCATAAGTTGTTGTGTAAAAAGAAATCAACCTAAAATTAAAGCAACAAATATTAAATGCTATGTGTGGTCAACACTACTGTATGGTGCGGAAGCATGGATCCTGAGCAGGCGAATGATCAATAAGATCCGGGCATTCGGACTTTATAGAAGGATTTTAAAGCTGCATGGAGTGACTGTATTACCAACGTTGAAATCCTGAATAGAATAGGCAGTTAGCAAATTAGATCAAGATAAGGAAGCTGAAATATATGGGTCATGTCATGAGGAACTGAACTCCTGGTACGAGATTCTTCAACTTGTTATGCAAGACAAAATAAGTGGAAAGAGAAGCAGAGGCAAACGGAAGATCATATGGCTGAGGAACTTAACAGAATGGTTCGGGCATTTATCAATTGAATTGTTCAAAGCAGTAAAATCCAAATCTGGAATCAGAAGGATGATAAGCAAACTCCACCAAAGAAAGTTAAACCACAAACACTTCCTTTCTATCTTTGAATTAAAATTGAATTTGAAAAAAAAAACATTTAAAACTCTGATTTCGAAACTTACTTTTTGCTTCTTCAATCGTCTTTTCTCATTTGTTATATTACTTTTCTTTCTTTTTCGTGTTTTGTCTTTAGTTAATTTGCGATTGTATAAAATCGCTGCATCTCTGTAAAAATTAATACAATAATGAAAAGGTTAAACTAGGCTATTTTAATTATCACCTTTTAGAAAACAACGGCCCCAACTTCGGCAATGATGGATGTTTTTTATCGAAAAATGCAACCTCCATTTTTCGCAGGTAAGCTGCCCACAGCTGTAGAGTTACAGTTTTTAATTCCTTCTTCGCGCCTAACTGAATCATTTCCTCCACCAGTCCGGAAAGTAAATAATTAAAACATTCCCAAGATGTTAACTCATCTGGAATGAGATATCATTTAGTACTTCAGTATTGTGTACATCGTATTTAATTTACTTTGATAATTTATATTTTGGCTCTGAAGTTCTTGAAGTCTATGGCTTTTTTGAAATTTTTGCGCGCCCTCATTATATTCATCATCTATTTCAAAATCTCGTGTTATTTGGGTTTGAGTCCCACATTCATCACAGTAAAAAAAGCCTTCTTGCAGCGTAAAATTACTCTCCCCACAAACATCACATGTTAACTTTGAGTCCATTTTACCTGAAAATAATTTTTTTATTTTAGTCCCATAAAACTAATCATCGTCAAATTGGGGCTTATCGATGGGCCCATTTTCAACAAAAAATTGGCCAAGTCCGAGTCGAGGGTCTCATTCCATGGGAAGGTTATCTATTCGTATATAATAGTATTTTCTCACGACTTTCTTTGCGTCGATTCACTATTATTACTATTTATTATTTAAGGGGGTACTTGCATGAAACTCAACCCAAAAATCGAAAAATTTTATTTTTCTCATTTTGGTAGATGAACATGTGTAGAATATGGAAACTGTTTTTTCGATATCAACTTTATACGTGAGCTATCGTATCATATAGGCACCTACATACTTTATGGCTATGGCTGTCGCAAAAAAACTAAAGAAAAATTTGAAACGTGTTTTTCTCGAAGCTAAGTTTTCTGAACTTGTGTAAGCTTTAGATCTTGAACCCAATAAGATATCGAATTTGTTTTTTTTTTTTTTTTAATTTAAAGTAAATTGAATTCATTGCAGAATATACTAACAAAATAGTGGACAATTTTAGTTTTTATATTTTTTTAACACCTCCAAGATAAAAAAAAAAAATAAAAATCCAGATAAAAAATTCGAATGCCCGCCGTTTTTTTGTTTTCGAGTTTTTATTGATTTTATTTTTATATCCTCCAACTATGGACACATAATTAAAAAAAATTTTTTGGCGAATTGAGATATATAAATGTAACAAATTTGCGGAGCGTTCCAATTGTTTCACCATCCCCTGTACACAAAGTGGACTTTTTTTGAAGGTGATGAGGGTGTACGACATATAACTGGCTACCATGACAATATTTTGTACCAACAAAAAACTTTTGTTTTTACTTATATCCTTAAATATGTAGCAAAAAACCCCCAGCTTTGTATTTGTATCCTCTTTGAAAAAAAAAATCCTATAAATTGTTTTATTTTTTTGTTAACTAAATGTAAATTCCCCTTTAAGCACAGGATATGTGTGATATTAGACACAAATTGCAGCTTCTATATTTCAGGAATCAAATATTGTTAAAATAATTTGTAGTTCTTCAGAATATTATATTCTGGAAATAAATTAATCAAATACCTAATAAACGTGTACACCCAATTCTGTTTTACATGGTTTTGATTTAACACGGTCTAGAAAAAAAAAATTGATTCCGTTTTCACACGATTTCATTCCACAAGCTATTTGATTGAAATTTTAAATGAAAATATTTTTATTAACCGTAATCTTTTAGAAATTTTTTTTCTATCTGTTATTTATAAAATAGTTAGGGAATTTAATAATTTATTTTCATAGCAGCTTAACCCTTTCGCTACCAGGGCCTCAGGAGAAAAACCGCCAACACAACCTTTAGTTTATTCATTTATATTGTTTTCTTGTACGAGTTTTTAGTTCCCGAACTGCGATAATTTTATATTTATGTTACTTTTACTTTAAGATTTGAATTGCCTTTTGTTTTTATGAAATAAACTGTGCATTAATGCACATAAAAATTTAATTTGGCTTTTATAAAGACTCTCATAATAGTTTTTTTTGTATGAATCATTTTATTTTAACTATTTTTTACAGGATTAAAGGATATGGAACTAATCCCCCTTTTTTCTATGTAATATACTTCATGTCTTTTTTTACACGGTTTTGTCTGGAACGTATCTGCCGTGTAAAAACAGAATTAGGTGTATAAGAAATATTTTTACTAGTTTTTCATTCCAAGAAATAAAGTTTATAGTAGCGCCATTTCGTTTAAAATCTAGTTCGAAAGTTTTCTACAGCTCCAGCACAAGGGAAAGTAGGGCTAGGACTCAATTTTGCGTCCACACCCTACTCTTAACTGCAGTGAAATTTATAAAAGGACAAAAAATACAACTCTGTCGTGTGGAGATAGTCAATAATCTAAATATCCACGCTGTATTCGAAACGAGCCTTTACTACAAAACCCGTTCCAAATGGACGCGGTGAGCATTTGACCGAACTTTAATTCCAAGTTTAATATAAATAATTATTCTGTAAGAAATTCATTAAAATATAATGGAAGCTGTTGCGAATATCGTTTTTCAATCGAATCGATACCGACAACATATGCATGAATTTTTAAGACTTAAATGCAAGGCATTTTCTTGACTTTGCTTTCAATTCGACTGAAAAGCGATCTTATTTTTTAATTTATTAAAAATTCGATGTTATTTTTTAATTTATTAAAAATTCAAGTTTTTGTTTAAACACTCTTTATAAAAAGGCATGTCCTTATTGATAATGATCGCCCGGCTTAAATCGCTAAAGAACTATGAAATATGGACAGTCGTTGCTTTTGGTGTGCACGAAGATTTATGGATATCTAATCAATCATTCATTCCTAATTATAAATCGAACCTATTAACCTGAAATATTATATAAATATTCTACTAAATAAATGTAACCAAACAAGTATTTTAACGATTAGCGAAATCTAACCAGAGGGTGTTTATCATCGACTTTGGATGAGATCTTATTCTGGCGCGGATGAAATCGCGGAAAAAAGGTAGTAAGATAGTGTACAAAAACGTAATTGTTACTATTGTTGGTTTCTACCCATGTTCTGCTTTTCGAATGAAATAAAATCGAAAAGAACTTACAATCCTCCTTTTGAATTGAATTTCTTTAATAAAATTATTAAAATTGTAACACATTCATTTCAGTTACCTTTGATATCAATTAGTTTTTCCACAAAAAACTGAAATATTTCGATTGGATTTTTCTATTCGATAGAATATTTTAACTCTTTTAACTGTTTTGAACGAAAATATTAATACATAATTGAATTTTAAGAATTTTATTAAGGGATTTCAATTCAAAAAAAGCTTAAGTTCTTTTCAATTTTAGCTGCGTGTTTTTCGTCTAGCCAGAACAAAAAGGGATATTCCTTAGATTTGAAATTTATTATGAACAACCCACAGGAAAGATTCGAACTTTTATAAAAATAGCATCAAATTGCAATGAATTTTATTCACTTTTAAGTCAAAAATTAATCTGAGAAATGTTCAGTTCAAGATTTGAAGTTTTGCATTGATGCATACTTAATGCAAATTGAAAATCCTTATTCTGAGGAACTATTAACAAACTTAAGTTCAATACACTTTCCTATTGTTCTGGAGATAAGAAAAGAACGCAACTTCATTTCTCTCGGAATACAGAACATGGGCGATTGTTGTTTTTTTCTAGAAGATATAATAGCCACTAAATGAACACAATAACAGGCTTTACAGCGAAAAGTTTTGTAGCTGTCAAATGGCATTCATTTCTTTATAAATTTATTTTATCAGTTTTTTTGAACGATTGGTCGCACTACTTTCTTATTTTCCGTTTAGCAATAAAGTAAGTTCCTATGCCTTGATATAATTTATGCCTACTTTACCTACAACCAGAAATACTAACAATTGTCGCACAATATGTGAATCCCAACAGTTGTACACAACCGGCATAACCTAAATTTACAGAATGAAGAGGAAATGTCAAATAACTCCTTCGTGACAGGAGAGACATCTGTAAACGGGAAAAAAGAAGTTAAAAAGTTTTCGCGCGTAAAAAGTTTTAAATCGGCAATCCGGATAATCGCTGATTTCCCTTCTCAATAAATTGTTGTTACAGTTGTAAATCAAAAACCGCTCCCTACGGGCGATATTTGAACTTATTTCGTAGATATAGAAAAAAAACCGGTCAAGAGTGAGTCGGGCACGTGCAATCAGCCCTGGCATTCCCTAACAATTTAGATTTGGAATTTAGGGCGTGTGCCAAACCGGCTAAATACTGGAATTAGCCGGCTAAATCTAGTACATTTTCATTTAGTAAATTTTCGAGCATGCTAATGCTTCTTCTTCTTTGGCTAAATTCTGAAATTCGACAGGCGCCTTTTTTAAAAAACCTAAAAACGGCAACAACAGAATGTTGGAGCCAATAAGTAATTATAAACTGCCAGCCTGGATTAGGAAACATACGCGTTTTCACCAGGCTGCAAAGGCCGCAGACGGCGACGAGGATAAGGTACCTGGATGGGACTTTCCCGTAATAAAGGATTTCGGGAGAGTCATATAAAAAGGTTTCTTCGCGTTGAGTCGCGGTTTGCAGAGGCCTGAGATTCTTTTAAAAACTAAAAATTTCGGTCACTGTTCGATCGGCCGTTGAAGACGTAAGAGTCTTAATTTTGTAATTTTGGCGGATTTTTTTATATCAAAGAAACAAACACAAGTGAAAAGTTAAACCCACAATGAGTTCAAGAAAAATACGGGAAAAAGGCTACGATAGATGTAAGTTTGCATTATATTATTTTATTATATATTCCTAATTTTGGAATCATTTCAGGGACGAACGAAGAATCCATGAAATTAATAAAAGCTCGCATTAAATTAGATGAGCAATTTATTAAAAAAGTTGTGGATATCAGAGAAGCATGGGAGTAAGTTACTCTTTTAAATTTATGCTTATTATAATATCTAATTACCGCACCTTTCAAATTCTAGTAATGTTGCCAAGGAAGCAGGATTAAACAAATCCCACGAAAAACTGCGTAAAAAGTGGAACAATCTTTTAGCAAAATACAAAGTACTTGCCTATTTTAAACAAATAAAGTCTGTGATTCTAAAAAATACGTTTATTACAGCAAATTAGAGAACCGCCAACCGGCACAGGCACTGAAGATGGTTGCGAATTGACGACAACTTGGCCGTTCTATGAAGTGCTGGATGAATATTTAAAATCAAAACACAACATCGCTCCACCCTTCTTAATAAACAGTGAGGATTTGAATATTTGCACAAATCCAATTGATGAATTGGGGGATTCAGAAGAGGGAGAATGTGAACCATCAACCCTAGAATGCGAAATTCTATCCCCATCCCCGCATCTTTCGTTTCCTCCTGCAGAAAACATAATCGCGGGAACGCCTTCAACTTCCTCCGGTAGAAATTGTTCTGCGTCAGCAAGGTCTCGTCCAAGTTCGGCAAGATCACGCGAAGTGAATCTGAAAAGGAGGCAGCTGACCGACATTGAAAAGGACGAAATAAAAACAAGCCAAATGAAAATGACAGTTGTATAATTTGGCTAATTCCAATCCCAGTTTGGCACAGCACTGGAATTAGCCGGCTAAATTTTCAAGGTAAACTGGAATTTAGCCAGCATTTAGCCAGCATTAGCCGGTTTGGCACACGCCCTTAGAGTCTAAATTCTAAAACTAAAGTATTCTGCAATTCTCTAACAAAAAACGGGTTAAGTTAGATCCAGTTTGACAGCAAAATGAAAGCATGGTGGCGTTAACTTTGGGTAATTCGATAAATTAAATAAATGTACTAAGGGCGTGTGCCAAACCGGCTAATGCTGGCTAAATGCTGGCTAAATTCCAGTTTACCTTGAAAATTTAGCCGGCTAATTCCAGTGCTGTGCCAAACTGGGATTGGAATTAGCCAAATTATCCAACTGTCATTTTCATTTGGCTTGTCATTCATAACAAAAGCGAGTTTTCAGCAATTTGTTATAGTAGAAGACGACACACTTGGTGCTGAGCAAAGTGACCTATATCGTGATGACAGTGAAGCCGTTGCTTTTCGCGACTCATTGGTTCAGCAGCTTCAGCAATGAATCTTTTTTAGATATATTTATTATTAATGTCCATTCAGATTGTAATTACAAGAGGAGGCTTAAAATTGTATAAATAAAATTCTGATTGAAAAATTATATCTATAGGCTTTATTTCTAATCGCTATCAGATTCGGAGTCCATTACAATATTAAATTGTTGCAACATGAATTTCTCAAAGAGAGTTGCTGCTCTTCTTATTTTTTTATTCGTTTTTATTTCGTCCTTTTCAATGTCGGTCAGCTGCCTCCTTTTCAGATTCACTTCGTGTGATCTTGCCGAACTTGGACGAGACCTTGCTGACGCAGAACAATTTCTACCGGAGGAAGTTGAAGGCGTTTCCGCGATTATGTTTTCTGCAGGAGGAAACGAAAGATGCGGGGATGGGGATAGAATTTCGCATTCTAGGGTTGATGGTTCACATTCTCCCTCTTCTGAATCCCCCAATTTATCAATTGGATTTGTGCAAATATTCAAATCCTCACTGTTTATTAAGAAGGGTGGAGCGATGTTGTGTTTTGATTTTAAATATTCATCCAGCACTTCATAGAACGGTCAAGTTGTCGTTAATTCACAACCATCTTCAGTGCCTGTGCCGGTTGGCGGTTCTCTAATTTGCTGTAATAAACGTATTTTTTAGAATCACAGACTTTATTTGTTTAAAATAGGCAAGTACTTTGTATTTTGCTAAAAGATTGTTCCACTTTTTACGCAGTTTTTCGTGGGATTTGTTTAATCCTGTTTCCTTGGCAACATTACTAGAATTTGAAAGGTGTGGTAATTAGATATAATAAGCATAAATTTAAAAGAGTAACTTACTCCCATGCTTCTCTGATATCCACAACTTTTTTAATAAATTGCTCATCTAATTTAATGCGAGCTTTTATTAATTTCATGGATTCTTCGCTCGTCCCTGAAATGATTCCAAAATTAGGAATATATAATAAAATAATATAATGCAAACTTACATCTATCGTAGCCTTTTTCCCGTATTTTTCTTGAACTCATTGTGGGTTTAACTTTTCACTTGTGTTTGTGTCTTTGATATAAAAAAATCCGCTGGTCCTCACTGGGTCCGACGACGGGCACACACGTCCCTAGGAAGGGTGATGTCGGGTAAAAATTCAAACACACGATTTGCGCTTTACTATATTTTTATTAGCGCTTAAAAAACTGAGGAAAAAGCCTTGGAGATGGCATAAAAAACCTCATTCAAATTACAAAATAAAGACTCTGTTGCGTCTTCAACGGCCGATCGAACAGTGACTGAAATTTTTAGTTTTTAAATGAATCTCCAGGCCCAGCAAACCGCGACTCAACGCGAGGAAACCTTTTTATATGACTCCCCCGAAATCCTTTATTACGGGAAAGTCCCATCCAGGTACCTTATCCTCGTCGCCGTCTCCGGCCTTTGCAGCCTGGTGAAAACGCGTATGTTTCCTAATGCAGGCTGGTAGTTTATAATTACTTATTGGCTCCAACATTCTGTTGTTGCCGTTTTTAGGGTTTTTGAAAAAGGCGCCTGTCGCCTTAACAACTTGGCAAATACTCCCTTGTAAACACGAATGTCAGAATTTAGCCAATTAGCCAAAGAAGAAGAAGCATTAGAATGCTCGAAAATTTACTAAATGAAAATGTACTAGATTTAGCCGGCTAATTCCAGTATTTAGCCGGTTTGGCACACGCCCTTAGAGCAATATTGAGATTCTCTAAACATTTTTCTCTAACTTAGAGCTCTAATATAGACAGATTTAACTCACATATTAATTGTATAGTGAGCAGTTAGATTCGTTGAACCTGAGGTTGAAAAATAATAATACATACATACAGTGTGGATTTATTTAATACTGTTGCTTGCCATAAATGTGAATTGCAATACTATTTGCCGGAAATTTTTAGTTAAATTCAATTTTTAGGGTTCCGTACCCAAAGGGTAAAACGGGACCCTATTACTGAGACTTCGCTGTCCGTCCGTCTGTCACCAGGCTGTGTCTCATGCTTTATATTCAAAGATCTCATGAACCGTGATAGTTAGACAGTTGAAATTTTCACAGTTGATGTATTTCTGTGGCCGCTATAAAAACAAATACTAAAAAACGGAATAAAATAAATATTTAAGGGGGCTCCCATACAATAAACGTGATTTTTTTGCTCGTTTCTGTTCGATATTGATAACGGCAACAGGTAGACGCTTGAAATATTCACTGAATATTTAGTTATATATTCACTTTAAAAATAAAGTATTATATTAAAATAAAATTGATATTTAAGAGGGGTTCCCATACAACAAGCTTGATATTTTTCCAATTTTTTATGGGTACAATTTCGAATTGAGCAATAGATTTTTTTGTACTTTGAAAGAAAATTAAAACCAGTCGGGAGCAATTCATTATACTGGTGAATTTCATGGAAGGTTATCCGGATTTAGCGAAAAATTTATTAAACTTCTTTGCAGTCGTAAATATGGTTTCAAGTTAGTTTTTAAATTATTGAAAAATCCTTCCCAGACAGCACCTCTGACGAAGAGTCGTTTTTAGTAAGTCGTATTTTAGTCATGGCAAAAAACGTCTTTCAATTGTCTGACTAACTGTAGTCGTCTAAAAGATGTCTTTAAGACATGGCGAAACGTCGTCTTTAAAACATGACGAAAAGTCGTATTAACCTGTTAACTGATTAGTTTTTCTTAGAAAGCTCGATGTAATGTGCTGAATTAACTTCAAGCAAAGACGCGTATTTACGACATAAGCAAGTAAGTGTTACTATGCGTTATAAAAGTTGAAAAAGTATAACATTTTTAAATTGGGTTTGACTGAACATTAAAAGTTTTATAATTACAAACTGATTTGTGCAAAAAATGAATTTTTGAAATTGATGCATATATACGACATAATTAGTTAACAGGTAAAAGATGTCTTGCCAAGGCCGTGGTGTAATACAGTCGTATTAAAGATGTCTGAATTTTGACATCTTTAAGATGTCATATTTTAGTTGACTAAAAGATGTCTTTGAGGCGTGACGAAATTCGTCTTTAAAACAAGATGAAAAGTCGTCTTTGAAACGTGATGAAAAGTCGTATTATATGTACATAGATTATCTTGCTAAATACGTCGAACTTTTTGGGACGAAAAGACATCACAATATAATGTGTGTGGTGGCATAGTTGGTTGAGTGGTTCGGCTGTGATGAGGCGATTCAAAGCCCTGGATTTGGCTTGTGCTTCATCCGAACTGGTGATTCGTTGTCGTGTGCGTCTTGCTATCGCAGGGCAACGCCATAGTCACTCTATTCTGGGTTCCAGCGCATAGGAACATAGGGGGTAAAGAGCGCGCAGACTTACTGGCTAGGTCAGGTGTTTCTCTCAACGCATCGCTGGAGAAGACAGTTCATGCTCCCTTGGCATCCGTTAAAAGGGAAATTCGGTTGTACTTTTTATCAATTGCCAATAAGAGGTGGACGAATTTTGGAACTTGTATCATTTTTAGAACGACCTGGCCTTCTTATAATCAGAATAAACGCTTTCAAACGCAGTCGTGAGGACATTGCCAGAGTGGTGGCAGTGCTCACGGGCCAGAGAATCATGCATCCAAACTGAGGATCCATTTCAACAACCGTTTCCGCAGTTGCAATATCCGGATGAGAATGAGACTGGATTTACTTCAGCTGTGTTCTTTTGTCGACGCTATCCAGTATCCATTTATATAAAAGAATGACCTAAAATAAATTTAATTAATTAATTTACCGTTCAAGTTAATTCTCCATTGTCCAAAAAACCTTCTGAAAAGTTTTCACTAATTCAATTTTTCAAATCAAAAAATTAGTTGACAACCACGTTAACCAAATATGAGAAGCAAAAAACTTGCTCTTTAATGAGATCAACGCCATCTGTCGATAAATAGTAATGAAATCAGCAGTGCAGTGTAAAGTATTGTACACTCTACAGCGTAAATTTGCACTGCCGAATGTACTAGTGTACTGGTGCAGAGTTATTATATTTTTCTCTGATACGTATAACAATTGAGATTTATTCCTTGAATATTGGGAATAAATCTCTTTAACAATACTCCTAGGTAGAACTAGGCCTCTTGGAATGGCGAGTTAGGCGAGCAGCAATAATGCTTTAACTTCATAGAAGGCTAATTAAATCAGGGGTGGATAAATCACATCACACGGACTTTGTTATCAATCTTTTATTTTTATGTCTACGCACTCGGCACAACGTTAACCCTTTTCATTAACTATACCCAGATTCGCGACTCTTTTTTATTTTACTAATCGGGCTTAGGTCAACTTTTCGCGTCCCTACCGTGTGATGGTTAGATTAAGGCTCAATTTTATTTTCGGCCGAGAACTTAAGGTTCCCGATCAGGTTATTGGAATTTTCCAACAGCTCCAGTTTTTTTTTGTGCGCGCGTCGAAATTTCGTTAACGTTATGTTTAGAAATTTGGGAGGTACTTCAGTCCAGCAATGTATGTTAGGGTTGCATACTGAAAATCTGGCCGATATTTCGATGCAAAACAGAGGATACAAAAGAACACAGCTTTTGTGTGCAACTGCCCAGCGCTAGCAGGGGTTAGAAACCGGGCAGCGGGCGAGAACTTTTTTGATGAAATCGGTGTTTTACCCACGTCTAGGATCGAGGAGATTGTTATATTTTTGAACTTCACCGGTTGGCTCTGACCCTCTGATAACCTTACCTTACCTTCGTTAGCCTTGCGTCTTAGGGATTCTCGTGGTATCAAAACGACGCACATTAGCGCTATTAGCGCTACTTACCCCCATCTTGACCTCTGAAGGTCATCCCCAGAGCGCAGCGAGTCGTGCTACCCTACACCTTGTACGATGCCTTGACAGGTGCTAGTCTTCGTCAGACATTATAAACGGTTGAATATTAATATCCCTTCGGTTTTGCAAATTTGACCTTGGGGTGACCTTCAGAGGTCAAGATTGGGGCACTCAAGGTCATACCTTATCGTAATTTGTTTTCCTCTTTCCAGTTCTAGGGTATAAAATATGTGGTCCCATATGATAAATGACCTTGACCTTGAAATTATCTTGAAGGTCGTGATCAAGGTCACCACCAGATGGCCAGAAAAAATCATATAAGTTTGTTGTTTAACATTTCCCCCTAAATGCACTCCTGGCGAGTAATTCGGCTGTTCCGGTACTTTTTAGATATCCTGTATTGTATAACGTCGACGCAGGTCAAAATAAACTTATTAGTAAAGACAATGTACCCCTTCATAAACAGGAAGTCAACATTAATCCCGAGAAATAAGCTCGTGTTGTATAAATTTGTATTTCAAGCAATTATGCTCTATAGTCTATGGTGCACCCCTATGGTATCGATGTGCTTGCACTAATATTAATAAAGTACAAAATGGCTCAAAAAAAAGTTTTCAACACGATTCTGGACTTGCCTAGGCACTTTCCCAACTCAGAGCTACACCTAAGTGCCGACATACATAAGTACATAAATTAAGCCCTAGATTAAATGATATAGCTAGTAAATTTTTTTCTGGTAGAAAACACTCTAATCCGACAACTTGCCGATAGTGGTAATTGAGTAGGAAATAGTAAGCAGAATTTTAACTTAAAAGTTCACAGAGATTTTGAAAAAAATATCCCGCAGAGATACATATGTATGTAGGTACTTCCAACCGACTGCGTCACTTTAAAATGAATGAAAAGTACTGCTACTACTAACACTAGATTAGAAACGTTCCTATATTGTATATACAAATGTATAAATCAACTGAAATGTAAAATAAAATAACTAATACCACGGATACTAATATTTATTGGAACCCTCATTTTTTGCTGCGGATTCTGATTCTACGGGAAAAAATACGAAACTTTTATCTGAAACTTTTTTTTCAATTCGTTACAGGGAGTATGAGGGAGGATTCCGTGTATTAAAAAAGGTTCCGAGACGAGACGAATATCCCGCGAAATACACATTGTAGGTAAGTTTAACATTCCCGGCATCCAGCGTCGCAAAACGCTTATCCTCGCAAACCACTGTGGCAAAATCGATCGAAAAAAAGAAAAAACACATTTCAAATATTTTTTGAAAAACTATCCAATGACACCAAACTCAACCCTCACCCTTACCGCCGATAGAATCAGAATCCAAAATAAAAAATGGAGGTTCCCATTTGTAATTTCAAGATTAACCCCTGCCCTCCCATAGGTGGTGAGGGTATGTTCATTTTAGGACAGGTAGAAGTCCTTCTTGGAGATATTGATTTTTTGTTTGGAAAATTTGTTTGTTTGTAGCGTTTTTTTTCGAATTATTTTGATTTGTCAGGTTGAAAGGGACACCCGGTATATGCAGAGAAACATGAAAGTACACTACAATAATTAACTCTTGAAAGAAAAAAGATCGATTTTTTTAAACATTTTTATGGGAGGGTACTCTTAAAACTAAAACTTTTAAGGCCAGTAATTCCATATATGCATACATATTTTTCTTAAACGCTTGCAATAACACAGAGAGAGCTCAGAAATCAAATAATGCATTAAAAGTAAATGAACTAATAGCTATTGGCTATTTGGCGTAAAATCTTAAACAATTAAAACTACCAAAAAATCAATTGTTCTACTTTAGAAATTGATTACAAATATAAACTAGGGGAGGTCGAACGCAATTTTTGAATTATTAATTACAGTGCCCTTGGCCAAATAATTTATAAATTTAATTGGATATTTCTAAGTTTGTGCTCATTGAGTTGTAGTTTCTTGTAGTCTTTCAAACTGTGAGGACTGAAATCGTATAATTTAACGTGCGAAGAAGTGCTGCTTACGATGTCGTACCAAATCCCAGATAACGAATTTGAGGATGCTATGAACTATGTTCTGCTACGCGGTGACATGTCCAATATTTGGGACTCGACCAAGGAGCGTAACATTGTAAATCCAGATCCTGAGCTAAGAGACAGAGAACAAGAAAGGGTCTTACGATCCCAATTGAAATCAACCGATGGAGACACTGCCGAATTATATGATCAAGTGAATATTACGTTTGTTCTATTATCCCTTTTGCGAGAAACAGTGAGGGAGTAACCCAACATGATGTTGTAATTTTTTAAGGAAAAACATGTTTTAAAGAAATGAGTCAAAATGATTCACTTTCAATTAATAATTCGATTTGAAAAAATATCCAGCAAATTTACTAGTGTTAAAATCCTATAGAAATGAGTAGTACATACTCATTCCTTCGTAAATTGTGTCTACTGTGGATAAAAAAAAGCGGTAAAAGTTATAAAAATATTTATATCGTAGAAGTTACTTCAGAAAACGAAGAAGCTTCATTCGATATTAGAATCTGTAGGTATACTATAATTCATAAAAAGGTCAGAGTTATGTAATTACATAGTACCCAAATAGAATTAACCTCAAGGCCTGTTAAGGCGTTTGTATGGCATGCCACTAAAGATTAGGTTTCATACTGACTTGTTCTTTATCAAGTCCAAAGTATGAAACTTAATCTTAGCACCATGAGGTTTTTTAACTTCGATACTGTCCAGACCGTTAAAAATACTAAGTAGTATGTTTCCTGATAAGAACTATATACTTTAGGACCAAAGTAGTGTGTACATATATTCCGACTGTTAAAATAACTAAATAGTATAAGGTTTTTCCTGATTAGCACCATGTTAGGATCAAAGTAGTATATACAGACCGTTAAGAATACTGAAATAAGTTCCGAATAAGGTATTTCTGATCAGGAAAACATTATCAATTCAACATCAGGCATACATTTTTCTAGTCGGGTATGTTCAAGTAGGAATTAGTGCCTCTCTAATTTGTAATAAAAACTAAACTTACAACTTTTTCAAGTAGAACACAGTAAAAGCAAATTAAAATTTTTCATGTAAAAGTTTAGTGGACTGAAAATTGCTAGATATCTTAGGCGAGAAATTTCCGAATCGACTCCTTGTGATCATATATGTAAATTTGTTTTATTTAGTGTCTGATTTTTGCACGTAAAAAATCAAGTAAAATAAATTGTCGTTCAAGAATTTATCAACTTTAAGTGGAGTGCTAATGTCAGAGGAAGTTTGAATATAAAATTATTTAAAAAAGAGTAACAGAAATTTTTGAAATTACAGCTTTTCCTCTAATGCAGAAGTAAAAGATAACGTTACCTAAAATTTTTGTATTGTGTTTCAGCTTATTTTATATATATATTCTAGTCAAATGCAAAATAAATTGTAGTTGTATTAAGTATGAAATGACCGAAAAATCAGCAAAATCTGCTAGATATTCAAAGCTTATGTTTCGTTTTATACTATCTCTACCTGAAGATACTAGAATTACTGCAATTTTCTTTTTCCTTAGAAAACTACAAAAATATTAATTAGTACTACAATTGATGTGGTTGAAGTTTACTGAAAATTTATCCCTATATATATAAAATCGAAAGTTTGTCTGTTTGTTCGTTTGTTTGTTGCTTAATCACGTCTATAAGCTGGGACCGATTATTTTCATTTTGTGAGTGAAGATACTACGTATCCCGGCTTAACATATATAGGCTACTTATTATTCGCAGATTTCAAGATGGCGGACCCAAGATGGCGGCCAAAAGTTCTAAATCCCAAGGGAATGCCATGAACATTGGTATTTGGGGGTTTTTGGAGATCCTGATTGCAAATCTATGCTTCAAATTTGGAAATTCAAGATGGCGGATCCAATATGGCGACCAATAATTTTCGAACTTTAACGAATTCAATTGAAAAATAGTACTATGGGTATCTTGAGGTCACTAATTTCGAATCTACTATCAAAATACGACAATTCAAAATGGCGGATCCAATATGTTTGTTACTTATTCACGCCTTTACGCTTGATCCGATCATTTTCATTTTTGATGGAAGGCACTACATATCCCGACTTAACATATAGGCTACTTTTTATTCGCGGGCTTCAAAATGGTGGACCCAAAATGGCGGCCAAAAAATGTAAATTTCATGGGATTGCAATGAAAATTGGAATTATGAGGTTTGTGGATATCTTGATTGCGCATCTACTTTCGAAATTTGGAAAGTTAAGATGGCGGATCAAATATGGCGCCAAAAATTTTCGAAATCCAACGAATTTAACTGAAAATTAGTAGTAAGGGAATTCTGAGACCACTTAGTTCGAATCTATTATCAAAATTTGGAAATTCAAAATGGCGGACCCAATATGGCAACAGATTTTTTGGAAATTGAAAGGATTTTCATGCACATACATATGTATATCATATATTAATGTAAAGGAAAATCGGTGAGACTAATTTTAACCTGCTACCAAAATTTAGAAATTCAAAATGGTGGATCCAATATGGCGACCACAATTTTTGAAATTCTACGAATTTAAGATAAATTTCGTATTAGTGGTACCAACTGGAAAGATTAAATGTTTATTTGGATTTTTGTTGCTCATAACATAACATAAAATAACATAAAATTAAAAGTTTCAAACTGGCGGACTTAAGATGGCAGCCAGCAATTGTAAACAATGGATTGCCATGAATATTGGTATTTGAAGTTCTTGGGAATGTTGATTGCGAATCCGCTTTAAAAATTTAGAAATCAAGATAGTAGACTCAATATGGCGACCAAATTTTGTCAAAGTAATATCAAAATTTTAATTTTTCTTCATACTTACATAGTTGGAAAAAAATTGCACTGAACCTGACGAAATATGTACCAACATTCATAGCTGCTTCGTATGAAATATTGTCCTCTTCTTTATGAAGGACGAACAAAGAAATTTTTAAATACAAGTTTAATTATTCGATCAGGTACATCAATCTGTCTTAAAAAAATAATAATAATATACATACATATATAATATATGTATAGTGTTTAAAAGTATAATATAAATTGGAAAGTGACCGTTTTAATTTAAGCATATAACTTAATAAATAAAACTTTTGCTTGTCTTATGCTACGTTCAGTTTGTCAACTGTGAATCATATTTCATTCTCATGATATATTTTTATATTGCAGTTTTATAGGGATCACAAGTTACTGCTGAAACTCTTTCAAATTCTGGCAGTGATGCCAATTGTTCGGTCAGGTCCTGGATTAATCACATTCAGTTGGACATCTTCTGCTGCCATATACGCCGTTTTTTTCTACGCCTTAATGACAATAATCGTTTTAGTCGTGGGTAATGAGCGCCTCAAGATTATATCCTCTATTAAAGAATTTGACGAGTACATCTACGCAATTTTGTTCCTAATTTTCTTGGTGCCTCACTTTTGGATCCCCTTTGTTGGATGGGGTGTTGCAAAAGAGGTTGCAACATACAAAACAATGTGGGGAGCTTTTCAGGTAATTTTGTTTTGCTATTTCTGCTTAAAATTTAAAAAATAAAAAATGCTTTATAGGTGCGATACTATCGCGTAACCGGTTCAACGCTTGAGTTTCCTAGGCTCAAGATTTTGATTGTGATCATCTTTATAGGATGTCTTATTTGTGCTTTTTTTTTCCTCACAAGCCTAAGTCTTTTGTTAGAAGGTAAAAAAAGTTATAATTGTAAATTGTAAATGACCATAGAAATCTTCAGGATTTCCTATGTGGCACACTTCGGCATATTATCACATCATAACAATGATCAACATGAATTGCTCATTGTGGTATATAAATTCACGAGCGATCAAAGCGGCGTCGAAGAGTCTTTCGGAATCGTTCCGAAGGGTAAAAACTAGAATAAAAATAAAATTGACAAATAGGCACTAATGTTGTTCTAACTCCAGGACGTTCATATTGAATGCGTTGCAAAGGTCATTTCACAATATCGTTTCCTCTGGTTAAACTTAAGTGAATTACTGCAAACACTAGGGAATGCATACGCTCGGACATATTCGACTTACTGCTTATTCCTGTAATATTATTTTTTTTGTAAGTTTAGTAGGTAATCAAATTATATTCAATCACAGGTTCGCCAACATAACAATTGCTATATACGGAGCATTTTCCGAAATTCTCGATCACGGACTTGTCTTCTCATTCAAAGTGATCGGACTGTTTGTGGCAACATTTTATTGCGTTGTTCTTCTATTCGTTTTCTGTGATTGCTCACACAAATCAACTTTAGAAGTAGCACAGGGGGTCCAAGACACTCTGCTTTCTATCAATCTTCTTAACGTCGATCTCCAAACCCAGCGCGAAATTGATTTATTTATTGTAGCTATAGAGATGAACCCTGCTGTGGTCAGTTTGAGAGGATACGGCAACGTGAATCGTGAACTACTATCTTCGGTATGTTTTTATCTTGTTTTTTTTTTTTATAAATTGTTTATATAAAGTGATGAATTTACATATATTTTTTATTATAGTCCATTGCAACTATAGCAGTCTACTTGATTGTGCTTCTACAGTTTAAACTGTCTCTTATTGCTCAGAAGGTTTCAACAAAAATGCTGCAAGCTAAAATGTTAGCACAAGCGTAATATTATAACAATATTGTTACTAATTTTATTTAAATGTTCAATTTATACACAGAAATTAGAGAATAATTAATTAATTTGGAGATTTGCAAAACACTCTTAATGATTTTACCAATGCACAGATTTGTTTTTTATTTAACCCTTTTTTTAAGAAACTTTCAAACTTAAATAAATTATTATATTTTTGAGAGTAATCCTTTTCTTTCCTTTCTTCTTTCTTTTATTCACAAGTAACATTTAAGGTAAGGTATTTTGTATAATTTAATAAACATTTAATTCAATAAATCGGTTTAAAGAGTAGTCTACAAAAAATACAATAAAAAGGCCAATGTTTATATTATGATGAATGGAACAGATTTTTTTGGTAACAAATCTTAATTTTGTCATTTTAATGCTTTCGTTATATTGAATTTTAGTGATTACTAGCCGGAGTTACTCTCGTTTCTCTCGGACAAAGCTAGCCACCTCCTATCAAAAAGGAATTTTAAAAAATGAACCTTTAAATACAGAAATTACAAAGCTAAACTAAATCATCATTTTCTCAATACAATTACAGCTGCTTTTTATTTAATTTTGTTTTCACTTTATTTTGTACTTAATTAACTTATTCTATTACAATTACTTGCTTATATTTGGTGAGTAGATATATAAATTCTTTGGGTTTCCCAGTCTAGAGCAAGCTGCATATAACTAACCGTGAGAAAACCATGATTTTTTTAAATTATTACCATAATATGTTAATGTTTGTCGTTGTATCTTATTTATAGTCATACAAATTACTAATCTTAATAGAAATTGCAGTCCTTTGAATTGAAACGGCAATTCGGTAGATATGAGCGGAATCCTCGGAATAAACACTGCTTTTCCTTTAATTATATTGTTTGATAACTTGATAACTTTTTCACGGTCATTCTTGTTCCATTACATAATCTTGGTGAATCTAAATTTCTCAACAAAATAATTGGTGATCCTATTTTTAATCTTAACCAATGTAAAGGCATTCCTGGCACTTGCATCGAATTCAAAAATTCAGTGGAAAAGAAAATTAACTCTTTCATTTGCATCAACCATTGAATCGATTGATTTACATATGAATTCTTTCCTGGCCAGGAATCTTGCTTTGAATTTTTAAATTAATATCGTCAACTACTTCATTTCTTACTGATAAAATGGCTCTTTCAAATAACTAATTTGAATTTGTGTAATTTTGAACAATGTTCGGATAAATTTTATCTATTAATTCATCTGGACTGTTGACGATATACGGAGTATTACATAAATTATTGATAAGTTTAATTTGTCCAGTTATACAATCAATTGGGTGAGTTCCTTCACCAATTTGTAAGAATTTTTCGGCAAAATGTCTCGTTTCTTCATCATTGGAAAATTGAACTCTCATATTTATTCTTAATTGTACTTTCTTTCTTCAGAGAAATAATTGCTTCAAACATGCATTGATTTCATATGCTGGAGTTGATTTTGCAATAACTGGAATCGTTTGCCGAAAATCTCCAGAAAGTATAACTAATGCATCCCATTAATTCTGAATTACCTCGGAGATCTTGGAATGCTTCGAATGAATTTAATGCGCCATTGTATATTCGTTCCAAATTATTACTTTACACTGTTTTAAAAGTTGACCTCTTCCAGATGCTCGTGATACATTACAAATTGGAAATTCTTGTTGCGCTACATTTAATGGCAGTTTCAAAGCAGAATGAGCAGTTCGTCCTTCTCACATTGATGTTGCCACAATCTCTTTTTTGGCGTGTATTTCAGCCAATATTAAACTTATCAAAAATTACTTTCCGGTATCTTCTAGTGCATCCAAATAGATTACTCCACCAAGATCATCATCATCATCATAAGCTTGCTTTTTACTTCCTATTAACAATGATTTGTTGTGAGCGATGTATTGCAATAATTCATCAACATTATAACTTTTGTCTTTCAATATTTCGGTATTCAATGTATCGATTCCATTACTTCGTGGCACTTGCATTCCGAGTTCAACTAAAGTTTGATTGCTTATTACTAACTAAGCATTTGTCTTCCAAACGAATACGTACTTGATTAAATATCTATTCATTGAACTCGATATTTAATTCCAGATGGACTTGTTGCATCTGATGCAACACATCATCGCTTATACTTTCTTTGAATTTCTCTCATAATCTATTTAGATTCGATGGACTACACCTTGTCAATATTATTAAAATTAGATCTCTCACTTGTTCTGTGGTTGCTGTCAATGCAGTTTCTCGAAGTGCCAATGGTTATCATTTTCCAGTAATCCTAAATGCTGACATGCTCCTCTGTACGTTTCACATACATATCCATCGACTTGTTTTAAAACTGTGAAACTGAAACATGTTGATCCCTGAATTTCATTCGGAGTTAGAAGCACACAATATTTTTTGGATACACCGCGTACACTCGTCTCAATTCGTCACTTTTGAAGATTCCTTCGTGACATTCGATTGGAGTTTCTTACTTTCTTCGTTGAAAGATTCCTCTTGGCATGACGTTCTTGCAAATTTATCACTTTGACAAAGTTGGAAAAATGCAGTTAATGTCTTCTGTACTTAGAATACCCTCCTTCTCCTATTTGTGTCTTATTTAAATATTTCTTGGATATCTCTTTGTACACTTGCGTTCATTCATACATGGTGAATTCATATTTAATCTTCCACATGGACCATGAATTGTATTGTATTATTTATATAATTCTGGATCCTTTTCTGGATTCGGGAATTCAGCTCAAATTACTTGATTTGGATGGATTTTTTCATGTAACACATGCGTCTCGGCTTCGCCTATCTCCGAAATTCATGTAATTAATGCACTTATTTTTTATTTTTACCAAATTGCTCATCTTATTACCTTTCCAAAAAGGTATAATAAGTCCAGGTAAAATAGAGGTACAAAAATCTGTTCCTTAGAAAACCCTGACTGGTATCTTATTATTTTATTGCCCTGTATTTACAAATTCTTAAACGAACAAAATTTCCAAGAAGAAGATTGGACACAGGTAATTAATTTTAATTATTGCGCCAGAAAAGCCATGAAAGTTATTTTATTGTCGTAATTACCTTGTCTTACCTAGCCATACTTGGGTGTATACTATCCTGATATTCTGTTACTAATACCTGGTGGAAATTTTGCTATAAAAGAGGGTCAGACAGAAAGAATATCGATCATAGTTGAGAATACAATCGGTAACTATGGGTGTTCTTAAGCTGAAATAATTAGAAAAATGGCCGAACTCACATTTGAGGAATATGCCAATATATAATTTACATTTACGGTGTACTAAACAGAAATGAAAGAGAGGCTCTTTGGGAATACCAAAGGAGATTCCCTAATCGAAGTGAAAAAGTGAAAAAAGATGAGTATTTTCGAGGACTTTCCAGAGGTTAAGAGAAACTTTAAATAGCAGGGAATCGCGATCTGGAACATCGGAAAATTCTGCCGACGTCGAACGGCAAAAAATCATCATCATCAGGTAAAACCCTAAAACGAGGACGAGACGAGTCGCACGACGATTAGGAGTGTCTTCTGCTAAGGTTTCGAGAGAGATTACATCCATGTCATCATATCCCAGTAGAAGGACTTCTGGAAGGAGATTCCGAGAGAAGATTGGAGTTTTGAACTTGGCTTCTGGAATGCGAAATAGAGAACAGGTCGTTTCTAGACCGAAATCTATGGACGGATAGATCGCAATACACTAAGGTATCAAAAACTTCCAAAACATTCATACCTTGTCGGAAATAACCCACATAGGACAAGGGTGACATCGTTTCAGCATAAATTTAGTGTTAATGTTTGAGTTGGTATCATCGGCAACGATTTAATAGGACCATTAATTTTGCAGCAAATTCTTAATAGCCAAATTTGTGCGAACTTTTTGGAGAATGTACTGCCAGATGTACTTGAAGACATCTCTCTGGATATAATTTAAAGACGATGTTCCACCAACACGATGGAGCACCAGCGCATACTGGTAACATATTGAAGGTAAAATTAAATGAAAAATTTCCTGAGGTGGACCGATTCCTTGGCTTTCTAGATCTCGAAATCTAAATCCATTGGACTTTTTCTTATGGGGAACGATGAAGGATGAAGTTTACTCAAGTTCTCTTAACACCAGAAAGGAATTAATTAGCAGAATTGGGACTGCAGCGATGAAAATACGGGAGAGCCTGGCAATACACCTTAAACGAATAAATTGACATATTTTTTCTCCTCTTGGTCATATTGTACCTTGTTGGAAAGGTAATAAGATAGACAATTAGATAAAATTAAAAACATAGGTGTATTATTTACATGAATTTCGGAGAAAATTTGGGGAAAAGGTAAATTTTAGGAAAACAATTTTTTCAGTTTCGAAAGTGAGTGTACCTGCAGTGAAATGTGGTATGTCAACATTGTTGACATTTTTGGAAAGTACATTAGAATAGTAGATTTTTGGCGTGAATTGGATGTCACTGCGTTGACTAGATCAAAAGATAAAAATGGAATAATGATGTGCATACCATGGATGTCATTTGAGTTTGCGAATCACCCTGTAACTCTCAAACGGTTGACATAGCCCGCTGCCATACAATTTTTGTTTGTCTAGGTCAGATCTTTCATCCCACTCATTTTGGCATACGCTATAAAAAACAGCATGTATACCCTTCTGAGGTGCAACGTATCTCTACCACAACAAGATAATGGAACAGTCGAGAATGTTCCAGAAGATTCTTGACTTCCGTTTCCGGTTTGAAGAACATTCTAGAACGTTCTGGAATAAAAAGTTCCTTCGATAATCCAGAACCGGCTGGAACATTCTAGAACATTCTAGAACCGGAAGTCCCTTGGCAGGGTCAGAACCTTCTGGGATATTCTAGAAAATTCTTGAACATTCTGAAAAATTCTAGGAAATTCTAAAACATTCTGGAACAGTCTCGAACCTTCTGAAAGATTCTATAACATTCTGGAACATAATGGAACCTTCTAGAACATTCTGGCCAGTCTCGGCCACTTCGGCAATCACTTCCTAGCTGTTTCACCGACTTCCCATTAGAAGACCATTGGTGCGATGTTCTCTTTTGACACCCATAACTCCGAACCCAACCTCTGCAGTTCGAAACCGAAACCTTCTTCATGGATGGGTGATGGAGGGCTATCATACCATATAACCCCCATGGGGCTGCGGACTTATAGCGGCACGTACGTACAAACCACGCTTACATTTATTATATATGTAAATACTACATACATATACCTATATACATACATATATATTTATTATTGCAATTTTAAACATTAAAGGGATCTGAAAACTTTAATGTTTTTTAGGCGTTTAATTTTTGTTTTTTAACATACATATTTAGAAAGTACTATAGGTACATATCGTTTAAAAATTCGTTTATTTTTTTCCGAATTGAGAGAATACCAACGCTATTGAGGATTTTTTCGATGTCTCCACTTTTGCTGTAATTATTTAAAAACATTAATTGAAAAATATGGACTTAATTCCGTACCATGTCAATAAAATAAAAATTTTGGTTTTCTTCGAAGCAAGACACCTGAACATTTCAACCATACAAAAGTTTAAGAAGAAAAATATGCATTGATTGATAAAACAAATTTTCAAATACTTGCCTACAGTACAATGCAAGTATACGTACCTAAGTATAAATATGAAAATTCAACGCGGTAATGAAAAAACATACCTACGTAATATGTTCTTAGTCAAGTTTATCTGAAATAAATCAATGCTAATTATATTTAGGTTTCGTGCTCATTTGGGAGCGTAATAATAATGAGACATTTTTTACCATCCATCACACCATCCTGCATGTCGGTGCGATAAAATCAGTAAGCTGTCCACAACCCTCAACCTTGCACCTCAGTCTAAGGACATTTCGGTGTCCCTGCACTGGCGAATGACGTGAATAAGGAGGGTCATTTGTACGTTGTACATAACTTCTATATGTTCAACTACCTGCACGGTCGACAACCAGAATCAACCGGCGACTCAAGCTATGCAGAACATAAGTTGAATTTATTGTTGTGGTTCAGTGTGACATGGTCAGATTGCCATGGATTTTATTTCCCTTGTTGTGCATAACACACGTTTCGTCGAAAGTATAAAAATAATGTGTTTTTTTTTAAAATCTTTTACTAAGTAGAAGTATTTCTAGAGTATTCCATCGTTCCGCGTAGTTGCACCTCAGACAATTTGTGAAGAACCTGAAACTGAACCTCTGTCCAGGCAACAACAGTTTGTGACAATCACGTAACTTAATAGTCGTATTATGAACTAAAATAAATACTTAACTTATAAAATATTTTCAGTTTATTCCCACGCAATAAAGAAAAACTAACTTATAACTTTCAAATATTTTTCAAAAATCTTGGTAACTATCAATCGCAGCGTCGCACTTTAGAATTGTGGAAGTATATAAGGAGCTTGGAGTATAGAATTAATGTTCGTGACCGCTTGCAACTTTCTGAAACAAATTTGTTAATTATCAACAAGAATGAGGTAACTAAACTTATTTTTAATTTGTGATAAATAGTCTAACCATACGTGACAAAAGCTAACACCAGGAATAGCATATGTCTTTCATGTTTCTGGTACTGCAAACAATGGAATATCGACTAAAGGACAGAATTTCACAATTAAGTATTTAAAGGGTGATGCGACTAACGGTGATACTAAGGTGCAATGCAATGCAATGCAATGCCTACGCGTAACAACTTACTAACGAATGTATTTTTTTCAGTCTGCAAATAATGTAAATTTAGTAGTACTAGCTGCCGAATATACCTTGGCTAGCATTCCATTTGTAGCTGTTGCTAAAGTCGAATTCTGCCCACGGCGTTTCGATTACTTTGTAAGAGTAGCAACATACAATTAGCACGCCATTAACTAATAAAAAACCTTTGTTTTAGTTTCAATGGAATATTCCCGGATTAGACAAACAAGTTCAAAAGGATCTGCAAACTCCACGAAGCACCCTAAGGATTCCTGGGGGGACATTAAAAGAAGGGCAAGACTATCAAGTGGAAGTTTCTGTACTTCAGACAAATAGCTTAAGGAAAATTGCGGGGGTGAGTACAGTACAAAATATTAAGGCCAAGAGTCATTGGTCATATACCTTGCATTCATATTGATTTCGTCAATAAAGGAGATGTGTTCATATAGTCGTATTTACATATATGTATGTACCTATATATAAATACATATTCAACAACTCATAATATGATGATTTTTCCGTTCCCGTCTATTCTGTAAAAGTGCGTCTAATGTACATATGCAAAAAAATCATAAGCGATTTCTTTATTGGTAAACAACTTTGGGATTGAAAATTCAATAGTTTTTCTTTTCCCGTTTTTAATTTTTGCTACAAACAAATGACATCGTAAATTTTGTAGGTTAAATTGTTGCCTTTTGAGGCTATACATTATATGTACCTTATGCAGCATGACGATGGTGATTTTCAGGAATTTCTTTTGCGACGAAAATCACAGTTTGCCTTGCAACTTTTTGTTCTATGCATATCATTTACTCTAAACTTCATTCCAGTATTTTTATTATAAGAAAAATCGTATAATAACAATACATATTATGAGAAATTACTGCCATTCCGAGGGTCCTTTTTTGGAAGTGAGCACTGCAGCTCGGAGCTATTATAGTTTAACCAAAATTGAGATCATTTACCTAGCATTGTTTGTTTAGAGACTGGACTAAGAGTTTATCGACAAATTAATGTTTACCAAAATAATGACTGTTTGAATTAAAAGTTCAGTTTTTAGCCTAAAATAAATGTCGGAAATAAGTATGCAAAGTTTCAAGTTAAACGAATCATTAGTTTTAAAGTATTCGTAGTCATCGATCTAAAAAACACAGTTTACACGCGTTTAAAATTTCACGTAGGACATACATATAAATGTATGTTACGGTACTGCCTATATACACTTGTAACTTCATCAATTTTGCTAAGGTCAACATAAAATTTTAAACACATGTAGTTGTAGTTTATGGAAATCAGGCAAATAAAGTGTGATTTTTTTAATTTCATGATTACATAGACGTAAACTATTAAATATCAATAGTTAATTTTGAAACAAGTAGCATACTTACTTTTTTGGTTAGATTTTGCTGTTTCTTTGTGCATCTGTCGACTATCTCGCCCATTGACGCCTATGCAAATCAAAGACGAGTTGGACGCTGTGTACGGAGACTATGCACCATCATTTACTACCGTGAAATTTTGGGCAACTGAATTTAAACGTGGCCGTATCAGCTTGGGTGACGATGAACGTTCGGGAAGTCCAAAAACTGCAACCATTGACGATAATATCACTCAAGTTTACCAAATGGTGCTAGACAACCGGCGAATTAAAGTTAGAGAGATAGCAGAGGCTATGAACATATCCAAAAAACGTATTTGTCACATATTGAATCAAGATTTAGGCATGAGAAAGCTGCCCGCGCGTTGGCTGCCGCGTTTGCTCACTTTGGATCAAAAACGTGTTCGAATGAACATTTCCAACGCTCTGTTGGTGCAGCTTCAGAAACAAAAATACAGTCAAATACTTCAGAAACAAAAATACAGTCAAAAGAGTGGACTGCGAAGGGGGAATTGGCTCCAAAACTGTCAATGGTTGTGCCTTCAACTGGGAAAGTGATGGCGACTGTTTTCTGGGATAGTCATGGAATTACTTAATCGTTTATCTTCAAAAAGAAAAACTATTACAGGAGCATACTACGCATCATTACCTGACAAGTTGCAAGCAGAAATTGCGGAAAAAACGGCTACATTTGCAGAAAAAACAAATTTTTGTTTCACCAAGACAATGCCCCGTCTCAGACCTCAGCGGTTACCATGACGAAAATCCACGAATTACGGTTTGAACTGCTCGACCACCCTCCTTACTCACCAGTTCTAACCCCAAGCGACTTTTTTTGTTCCCTAAGCTAAAAGTTGCGCTCGGATGACAGAGATTTTTGTCGAATGAGGAGACCATCACCTTCCTAAACGACTATTTTGCAGAGAAAGAATACCTATTGCAGCGTATCTGATGAAAAGATTTCAGAAAATGAATAATGCCAAAACTCGTTTAAGTTATATAAAAGTTATATAAAAATGATTTGAACCCCAAATTGTTCGTATTTATTAACCGCTATCGACCAAACTTAACATACACATTGACAACATGTAGTTCTAAGTCGTGTTACAAAATGATGGTAATCGGTCAAAGGGGTGAGGGGCTACATCAGTTTCTAAAAGTGATATTGTTACCGGGATAGCTGCTGCATTTCTAAATGAATTTTGATTCAACTTTGCGTATGCATTCATTGGCTCGATATCTACGTCATACTAAAAAATTGCGGGGTTGCGTTATATATTTTAATTTTGATTAAACTTAGCTAACATATGTTTTATGCGTGACAATATCTCAGCTATGTTCGCAAATGGGGTGAATCGGTCAAGAGGGTGGGCATTCCCTTATGTACATCGTTATTGAGCGATCCAAAAATAAAAATTACTTTATAATCGTTATCGGAGCGATCGAAAAATTAAAATTAGTTCATAATCGTTATCAAATAACCGAAAAATAAAAATTACTTGATAATCGTTATCAAGCGATCGAAAAATAAAAATTACTTCGTAATCGTTATCGAGCGATCGAAATATATAGAAAAAAAAAAATTGGAATGACTTTTACTTGAATCTTTCCTTAGGGCCTATGAAATAAATTAGCTGGAGACATAGGAAGAGGACTCCCATGCAAAAACTTATCGCCGAGCAAATCTTGATAGATCTTTTAAATAACTGATATTATATAAGTGCAGCTAATGCTAAATACTTAAGTTTTATTTTGACCTCTGTTTAGAGCATCCATGCCATCCTGTTATTTTTTAATAAATTTTCAAAATGTGATGGAATATGTTCATTTACAAATTGGTAATCTACAAAAAAAAGTTTTAATTACAAATGCATATAATTTATATTTTTAGACCGCCTTTCCATTCAAAGTACTCACCAAAGGATTTGAGCTTTTTATAATTCCCACAAGCGTAAATGCCGGACTTGCACAGCCAATAATTGTTGAAATTATAATAAATGATTTTGATGGCGGCAATTCCCAAGTACCAGAGGTAAATGCCAATTACCAAAGGTAAAAAGATTTTCTTCTGACATTTTTAACATACAGATTTCATGGACGAGTACAACCACATTAAATGCTGCTTCCAAGTGTAGAGGTTGTGGTAGAACAAATAAAACAAGAATAGAAACATCGTTCGATACAGTTGGGAAGTAAGATAATCGAGTTAAATGGGTTGGAAAACAATATTTCAATTTTGTGGAAATTATTGTTGTTTGTATACAAGTTTTGTATTAAACGCACTCTTATAATTTAATTATTGTTCATAACAATCTTCTAAGTTTTCTTATACTCTAAACAACCAAACTTTTAATGCATTTGCATATATGTATGTATACATAAGTTCTTACAAGAATTATATCTTTTAGTTATACCATTACGGCAAAAGTTAAAAAGGGAGCTATTATTAAGGCAATAACTTCAAAGGTTACAATAACTTCCATACTGCTGTACTACGAGTTTTTGAACATCCCGAATCCATCCATTACTGTAGATCAAGGTTTTAAATTTGATCTAATAATAAAAAATCTCATCCCAAAATGTGAAGGGGAATGGATGTCTGTCCAAACGGACGGTTTTGAATTTCTTCCACAGCTTGTAACTAAATATCTTTGAAATTAAATAACTATTAGAATAATTGTATTTCAGAAAAACGAGCTGAAACACCTCAAAGTAAACAATTTAGAACAGAATTATCTTTCAGAATTAAGTGATTTTGGCAATAGTACAAAAAGTGAGCTTTTCCCACTCACAATTCCTCAAGCTAACTGGTTTAAAGGAAATGGGAAATACAAATTACGCTTGCAAATCTCTTGCCCAAATCCTTTTTCGCAAGAAAAAAAAATGTTGTCTCAACAAACAGAAAGTTGGTTTGAATTCGATTTACTCACAAAAGCTGCGCCACAAGGAGCTCCTTTAGAGGTTAGTATTAATATGATAAAGCTTAATTTTTTGGTGATGTACTTTATTTAATTTTAATTTTAAAATTAAATTTTTCCAACTCAGGTAAGACCAACGAGTGGATTCGCACTACAAACAATTTTCCAATTCACAACGAACGACGCCAAGGATACGGTGGGAAACTTACCTCTTCATTATGAATTTTTTTATAAAATGGATAATTTCACAATAAGTGTTGGTAGTTACTACGAATATCGGACTGCTGAAACAATCCTACCATATTCAGGTAAGCGTTAAATTAAAATTTACATACTATGTGCTCTCTGGCGAACCCATACCTTCTTATATTTCCCTTCGCTATCTTGGTGTTATATGAGATATTGGGTTGTATGCAAAAAGAAGAGTAATTGCTCTTTTCTCAAATTATCGAGCAATTGCTTAAAGTAATATGCGAAAAAAATATTGAACTCGCAAGACAGATCTCATGTGGTGAGACTGAACTCAAAGTATGAGAATGTGCTCGGTTAAAAGCTCACAGCAAGTAACTTCTATGAATCGTATGCAAAATACTGAGAAAGTACTCATTTTTGCGAGATTAGGCTTAAAAATAAGTAAGCATGGGTTTCACGTTACTCAGTTTATAAAATACCATCGACATGGCAGACTTTCTACCTGTTTTCGCACTTTCGAGAAGAATATATAAACGAAGAAGATGTACTAATAGTGAAGATTTTCGTCAATTATATCGGTTCAATGAAAATAGTGTCCAGTTGTTAACAGAACATTTCTTAGGAGAATCTACTGAAACACGTGGCGGAGCATTACAAAATGAAGAAAAAATGAGAATTTTCTTGCGATTTGTTGGAGATCCTGGTTTTCAGAGTGGAATAGCAGAGGACATTGGAGTACATCAATGTACAGTATCCCGGGTAATTGCTGAAGTTTCCAGCAAGTTGGCAAGCCAAGCCAAAGACTGGATTGTATTCCCAAAATCTCCATATGAAATACAGAAAGCAAAAAATATGTGGAGACAAAAATATAATTTTCCTGACGCTATTGGAGCTATTGACTGTACGCACATCCGCATCAAAAAGCCTTCATTACATACCGCGACTTCATATTAGCTATTTTTTTATTAATTTGTTTTTCAGAAATTACGCGCCCGAATGTTGTCTTATAATCTTCAATAATTTTTCCCAGAGCCTCCCGTTTTTTCAACTTAAAAGATGGAAGTTGTGACTTTTCCATCAGTATTTTATACTTTTTTAGCTGATTTACTAAAAACATGTTAATATTGTTCACTTCTGGAAAAACAGAACCCTCACTTTCACTACCGGAAGACATGATTATATGTATCACCTTGCACCTTGCACCTTGCACCAAACTAAACGAGATCTAAATTAGGTGTAAAAGCTTTAAGATCGATCTTAAAAGAAATGAGTTCGACCAAGTGAGTATTTTCTAATTTTTTTGCATACAAAAGTGAGTACGAGTTCACCGTTGTTGCTCGATCTCCGAAAATAGATAAAGGTAGTTAACTCAAACTCTGAGATTTGACTCATTTTTTTGCATACGACCCATTGAGCTCAACTTGCGTTCCCACATAAATTCTATCATTAGCAGCTCCAATTCTGCGCTTGGCTTTGTTAAACGTTAGTCCAAAAAATCCTCTAAACCTTATGTCACTAAATTACTCCTCTTCTTTGTTAGGCCACTTCCCGAGTATGCCTGTAAGGTTTGGTACTCTCGCAATTTCATTCATGGCATTCCTCATTAATAGCATTGATAGCGAAGATTCATCCATTTTGCATTACGTTACCTTTCGTATCTTTCCTCTTTTCGAAAGTCGTTAAAATTAATTAACCTTCAGCCTCTTGCCTTACGTCGTGATGTCGCCAATTTTGTCTTCGTTCATCAAGTCCTAACTGATTCCATAGATTGTCCTGAGTTCCTGCACAGCATATCCCTTGGACCTTCCCTACCTTTCGTCTTGAAATTCATCGAACTAACTATGGTCACTTCGAACCCTTCACTAGAGTACGGGAGGTTAACAACTCTGCCGCCTTCGTCTTCCATGTTGTCATGCTCTTTACTTGCCCAACCCACCCTTAGAATAAAATATTCTTTCTTGCCTTCCTGCTTTAAACTCATATTTAGATTATTTGTTTTTTTTAGTTGACTTTAAGTCATTTTTTCATTTTAGTAGTTTGAATTAAGCGAAATAAATAAATAATAAATGATACAAAGAGAAATGAGACAACTTAATGTTTTTAAAGATTCTACAATACAAACGTTTTATAAAGTCTGCGATGTTCGAAACGCTTGTTCAACTATTGATGGACCTTTAATTAAGGTAAATATGGGAGAAATGACTGCACAAGAAGCTCAACAAAAATTGCAAGAAATTGCCTTAGCCTTCGAGAGACAGGATCTTTTCCAAGGACAAACCCTCATGCTTATATCTGCATTATCTTATAGAGTACTACACAAATTAATTACTATTGCAATTTATAATGATTACAATTTTTCCAGAAAACAGACAGTAAAATTTACGACAACTTCAGAAATCTTTCCATAAATATTCTATCCAACGAAATTAATAAACAATATCAAAGACCAAGTTCTCACGTAATAAATGATGATATTTACAAGTTTGTTCGCCTAACGAAAGAAATTTTTGAAGTTCTTGATGTAACTAATACCGAAATTATTCGAAAACTTTTGAATCTGCTAGAAACATTATCAGAAGAAACAAATCCCTCGAGGTCATTTCGAAAGAAACGACAGTTGGAAAAGCTTACTAATTCTAACAACGGTAAAATTGAGGTGGATAGTGATTTTGCGCAATTATCTCTGGAACTAATGGAGCGATTGTTAAAATCAATCGATGAAAACAATAGACTTGTTGGAAAACAAGATATTTTGGGAAAGATTAATAAACTTATCGTAAAGTTATGCAAAAGCAACAAGATCCTAAAGGAGAGCATAAGTAAGTTTAGTTTAGAACTTGAATACAAAAAAATATAAATCTCACCAAATTTAAGTGTAGATATTTCCAAGTCTCTTAAATTTAGGAATATTATCTTAGATCACTAAAAATACATAGTTATGTATATGTTTATTCATCTATATTAAATCTACAAATATCTATTTAAATTTATTTACACTAGATTATTTCAAAAGAGATCTACTTAGAACTTGAGGATATGTTTTTCATTTAACTGAATGCAATAATAATAATATTTATACATAACTTAGCCAGTACTTGAAGTTTGCTTACATTATTTTTTTATTTTAAATATATTATATGTAAGAATACATAGAATTTTTTTTTTATAACAAGGAACTAATTTGGCTATCATAGACGTATGGAAACTAAAAGGAAATGATATTATCGGAACGCGGTTTTCGGTGACACACTACATGATTCCCAAAATTGCATATCTTACAATAAATTTGCCTGAGTTGCGAACAAACAATGAATTTTGTTTAACTCTTGTTCAATTCCCTGACGATTTTTATTCAACGCAGGCAGATTCGGCGATGTACAAAATTCAATTACTTAGCAATTTCTCCTTATATTCGGAAAGTCAAGCTAGTGGTGATCAAACATTCGCAAATGCTATGGATTTCCTTCTTCCAACTACAGGGGTATCAGAAAAGGTAAATTTTTAACGTGATATCAAATACTTTTAATATCGTTTTTATATTTTCAGTGCTTAATGAGGATAAATAATGAGTGGATTGAAGATCTTTGTAAGACTCTGTACGAATCAGATTTGATTAAATGTAGCTGTAGAAGTTTGGGATACCTTAGGTAAGTAGGATAAGAATCATATTCTTAGAGCCATTTGTATCAAACTAGAAAAATATTATATTTATTAATTAAAAGAAACTATTACAAATAATTGATAAGTATGCAAAACTCTCCATTGCCCAGTAACAAGCACTCAAACAAATAGATGAGGAGCACCCCAAATGTGCTAGTAAAAAGAAGCACAATTTTTCAACAAACAGCATGAAACACAAAGTTAATTATTATAATAAAAACCTTTATTTGAATTTTATACACTTATACTACATAAATTGTACATTTTACTTATACTTTACATATACAAACATATTATATTAAAAACGAATTACATATTTTCATATTACTATTATTTAAATTTTTCTCAATTTTTTTACCACTTCTCTTTATTTGCCCTTCAACTTTATATTTTTTTAGCTTTTCATATATTCTAAGCTCTTTTCATTTTTGTTTCTTCTCTTTGAGTTGTTCTTTCTCTCATTTTGTCATTGCCTTTCTTGCATTTTCTGTTCAATTAGCAAAGCTTTCTTTTTCTTCTCTATTTTTTATTTTTACGGCTAGGTTTCTTTTTCCACTCTTCTTTTTTCTTTTGTTCTAAAGGAGGTTGATGAATACCAAAAAATCTTGTCGTTTGCAATTTTATTGTTAACTCGCTTCGGAGTACTATAGTAGGCTAAGGAAAAAAGCTGATATGCCTTTATTCATTACAACTGGCTGGAAGCTCTTCGATGTTTATTGGTTCCTCTTCATTGGGAGTAGGAGGGCATCCTTCTTTACAAGCAATTAATTTAAATTCTTACATTTTGTCCATTTTCTCTGATGTATATTTTAATGTATACATTATACGAGTACACCATGTACAAATAAAATTTATTTTTGAAGTCCACGACCTCTAAAACGAGTTTTAGCATTACATATTCATTTTCTGAAATCTTTTCATCAGATACGCTGCAATAGGTTATGAAATCTACCTAATTAGAAGTAAATTTCAAATTAACTTTCGTTTACTTACCATGCTCTATGCTCCAGCTCTATGGGTGGTAATTCTTTATATTCTCATATAAGATTTATACATATATACATTGTACATATGTAGCAAAATTTGTCGTACATACAAAGACCTCTTTTGGATTAAATTTTTTAAATTTGTCTAATTTGGCTGACCCTGATTGCCATTTCTTATCATTTCTTTTCTGAATGAATTTATCAACTGCAGTCTTGAGTAAAGGGCCAAAATCGACACATTAAGTCTGCGTTACAGTAGCACTCTTTTAGCACCACTCTGTTATATATGCTTTTGCCTCAGTATTTTCAAGGTTCTCGCTACCGGTTAAATTGGAATTGTTTCACTTTACAGTGCTGGGTATTGGTTTTACTCATAAATCAATGACCTGTAAATTATTAACTTTGTCTTCCAAAAATAGTAGGTATAGGTTAACTAATTAACATCTCCTTTGAATAACTGGTCAACAAATTTAATATTCATTCCAACCATTTGACAGATTATTTCTAAAGTATTTTTTGCGTATATTATGAATTCGTATATAAAAATTCTCAATCAACTTCCATTTTTGAGAAAAATAGAATAAAAAAAATGCGGATGACCGTGTTTTACTCATTTTTGAAAAATTGTTAAAAAAATAAAGCTTCAACATAGAAGTTCGATAAATAAAAGCATGAGTTATCTCGTAGTTGGCAGCGAATGGGTTAATGAAATTTCTTATATTTTTATTAATCGAAGCGTTCTTCTTACGAGAAATGCAATTTTCTTTATCTTTTCTCCACCGGAGATGCTTCATTCACATACATGGTCGTTCTTCTACTTCGAATATTTCGAAAGAAATATTGTAGGGGTTAATTAAACTGATTAAAAAGTAATGAAATAGGATATAATGAAGTGCTAGTCAATATGAGTTTATAAATTTGACTTCGATTATAATTGCATTAATTAGTATGTATACCTAACTACACTAATGATTATTATGTTGTTCAACAATTTCAGATTGAGTGCTAATCTTGACCAACGACTAACTTCAATTGCTTCGAAACGTGCTACAACTGTTTCTATTCCACGTCTACGTCCAACTAGGGTGGTAAATGATGAAAATCTGCCATCTTTCTCTACCACGTTTAACATAACTTCATTGGCGTCAACATCACCCAAGACATTAATTACTTTCCAAGGTGACATTACGACTTCACCCAGCCCAGCAACAGGTACTATACATATTAATGTCTTTTACTAACAATCCCAAAAATACTTAAATAATAAAATAACCACAACAATATACTGTTTCAGCATCAATAACAGCATACATCATACCTTTGGTGGGGTTAGCTTTAATAGCCACTGTAATAGGAGGAGCTATTGCATACAAGAGACGTCAAAAGAACGATATTTTACAAATTACTGGTATTGAGGTAATTTGTATTGTTATTTTGATGTTTATTAAAAATTTAAGCGTTTTTTTTCCTTTCCGTAGAGTATTGAATCTCGTGAACAAATTCCTGGCTTGAAGTATGGACGGTTTCATGATGAACACTTACTAGTTGGGAGTTTTTAATATCGTATAGAACGCACAATTTTTAGAATTTTTTACTTATTTCATTAATAACCGCCAATAAATAATACTGTATACTACCATTTAAAAATAACACAGTAAGGACCTGAATTTAAAAAAATTGAAATAGGTGCTTTCGCTGCAATCGGATCTGGATCTGGATTCAGGAATAGCAGGAATGGACCCCGTAAACTTTATTCTTACCTTTAATTTCAAATTGAATTTGTTTAAACATTTTTAAATCCATAATTATGCAACAATCCTACATTTTCTCCCTTATGAATGTGTCGATAGAAAAAATACCGAATTTGTTCTCAAATGGTGTTTCAAATGAAATATCTTATTAATTTAAAATCACATTTACTTGTAATATTTACTGGTAAAAAAGAAATGTTACATTATCTTTTGTCAAGTATTATAAATTCATCTACAATTAAATAAACTTAGCCAATGTTGCGTTTAGCTCAAACAACAAAATCAGAACAGTTTAGATGTATTTTTTCCCAAGCAAATAACACAATAATTTTCCAAGAAACTTAAATATCTACATTTCGAGGATCGCAACTATACTTACTTTACCACCAGTTACTTCTATGATTGGTCTCTTGAGTTCCATTTATAGCTTCCTCTGCGGTTAATTTTAAAGATTTCATATTTCGGACGAAACTATCCAACGATTCGTCGAGATATGGTGAGGTACGTGAGTTTGTCGGCTTGTTCTTACTGTTTGCTAGAAGATCGTTAACGTTTATGTTTGCTTTCGGCTTTTCCTTCGGTGGTTCAAATCCATAACTAAACCTTTTAAATGACTCAACCTCTCTATCTTCAGACTCAAGCTCATTTAAGTTCAGCATTTGGTTGGGTGCAAAAAGGTTATCTAATAGCAAAACAATCAAATTAGGCAACCTATGACGTTCTTAATACAATATTTTACCCCCGTACTCCCCCAGAGCACCGCCGAAATTTTTGTTTTGTAAATTTTCTTGTTCAGGGCTAAAATTGTTAGCTCTTGATGTTGGCCGGGAGATGGGAGTGATTTCCACATGGTGGGTAGGACTGTCTGCGGAAAACTTGGATTCATTTATATTGTGAATAGTCACCTAGGAAAGAAATGTGCTTTAACCAGAAATAACGCGATAGTATTACAAGATCTACCTCACTGTTTAGTCTCTGGCCTGGTATAAGGTTCCTGAAAAACGACATGTCGTCATATTTGCTGTTTTGTCTGCCCTGGTTGGGAATATCGTCCAAATAATGGTTGAATCCCGATACTGAAGGCGGAGGTGATTCATCGCAGTTGTGACCCGAATCGTGTGAGTTTCTATCAAACAAACCAGAAGATGCTGAGAATACTTCAAAATTGTTATAGTAATTGGACTGTTGATACTTTTGTTGTAGAGGGGAGGAAAGATTGTGATCTCCAATGTAAGAGTTTTCTGAGAGGAAAAAATATTAAAATTTAATAAATTCATTTTTAAAAATCTTACTATTTGGCAAAGGGCCTGAATTGGTCTGCCATTGGTTTCCAGTTTTTTTTTGTTGCTGCGCAGTCTTCACTTCACTACCAATGGCCGATAGGCATTTTGGCCCGGCATGTCCATTCGAATATTGGCCATTATTCGATATGTTGTCCGAAAAGTAGGAAAAGTTCCTACAACTCTCTGGTGCAGCATAGATACTTGGATTGAAGTTGCGATAATTATTCTGAACACCTGAAGAGAACGCCTGATGCAATGCAGGATTTCGTATGGTAAACATGCCATTTTCGTTTTTAATTATAGCAGCTGGTTGGTCCATTGGGAGTGGGGCAATTGGAACTCTATTTGGCATAGAAAGCACATGGTTATGCATGGACGGTCCGTGAAACATCGGATTGCGCAAGGTTATCATTTTAGACTCATTACTCTTTTGCTGCAACAGTGCATCATCGTTTGAATTATCTGTCTTCTTCTTCTTACTCCTGCGCTTATTCTTCTTGGGTTTTTTATTTTCTGTTTGGGATAAAATATCCGAAGTGGTCGATCTGGACCCCATTGCATCGACCATTATTACTCCACTTTGATCTGTACCAAATCTTCCTAAGTGTGGAAGCAATGCGGGGGGAATTATGGGCGCAACCATTGAATTGTGCTGCTGTTGTTGCGGCTGCATAGGCTGCGAGAGCTAAAATGTAAATTATTTTATACGCCTGCAAAATATGCTTATCAAAACTAATAATCCCCGTCGCAACAATCAATCATTTTTTCTTCAAAAAAATTATGAATATGTCCTTTGAAGCACGTATTTCTCTAACCATCGAACTTTTATGAAAATTGTTATACAGGGATTTTTGAGGTCGCTGATTACGAATTTACTATTCGATTTTTAAAATTCAAATTGTCGGATTCAATATGGCGGATAAAATTTTAATTTTTTTCGAAAATAGTACATAGGGGTTTTCGAGGTCACTGCGAATTTACTATCAGATTTGTGAAATTTAAAATAGCGGACCCAATATGGGGCACAAAATGAAAAAAAAAGTTCGCAAATTTCTATTACATACTAAGTATAATCAATTTTCATGTAAAATTCAAAGCTTCTGAACATTTTTGTCCGCTATATTGGTTGCGTCGTTTTTAATTTTGAAAATCTGACTGCGGATTCGCATACTAAATTCATGTAATAATTTTCACGAAAATTGAAAATCTTTAATTCATAATTTTGAATTTTGAAAATCCAACAACGAATTCGTAATCAACGATCCTGACAACCTTTATATATAAGTTTCTACATAGATAAATACAGCTAATCTTCGATTTTATCATGAATTAATTCTAAACAAATTTATGTTTTTTGTTATTGTTTTACTATTTATAAAATTATATTTATATTTTTAAATAATTATAATTATTTTATGATTACCAAGACCTTAATGCCCGTTCTCCAACCAACCACGAACAGCCAAAATCGCGTCACATCATTCCATATTCTTATTTGCGTCATCTTCTCTCTCGCTCGTGTTTTGGTTTTAACCAAAAGGAATAGTCACTCATTCAGCAACCATTTTATACTAGAATAGTGACAGCGCCACAGCTGCCTTGAGGAACTTGTAAAAATGTGTGCGGTAATTCTAGTCTAGCAATCACACAAGAACGAACCAACGAACTTGCATGTAATTGTGCCTGCCGGCTATCCAAACATCTTCGGGCAAATGTTTAATCTGGAAGAGTTTTTACCACTTTTTGAGCGGAACAACTGCTCAATTTTACTTTTAATGCTGGGCTGGAATTACCGCACACCTTTTTGATACTTATAAAAATTATGTTACAATTAGTGCAATGATGTTTTGACAACCGGTGGGACAAATGTGGCGTTGTCACTAGTACAAAATGGTTGCTGAATGGATGACTATTACTTTTGGTTAAAACGCACACATGAAAAAAGTTAGCCAGGTTGACCAAAACACGAACGAGAGAGAAAATGACGCAAATAATAAAATGAAACGGGATGGCGGGATTTAGGGTGGTTGTGGTTAGTTGGTCTGTGCATTGGAGAACCGGTATAAGAAACTAGAAAAAAAAAAGTTACGAAATCGAGCATATATTGCTAATAAATAATAAAAAGCCAACGGAATTTTTATCAAAAGATCAAAGGGGAAACAAATGGTAAAAGAGCTAGGCCACCCTTAGCTTATAGAAAATTTCGAAAATTAAAAATTGTTTACGCAATTATTATTGCACCAAAACATTTTTTAAATGATTAGGTACTATTTAATATTAGTGAATGCCATGAAAAATATTCTTAAACAGCGAAAAAAAATTTTTTTTAAGAAACACTTTTAATAGCGTGTGTGGATAGCGGGGTATGCGTGGATGAAATCCACCTACAAACACGACCACATTATACTGTCATGAAAGTTAAACAGATGTGCAAAGTTTCATAACATTTGGTAAGATAGAAGTACACAAATTTTGTGCTGCAAGATTTGACCTATACAACAACAGTTAAATAAAAGCGTATATAAAGATAAGTTCGGAAAATACAGCATTAACTTTCTGGGAAAGACTAAATTCAAAATAAACTGGGGAAAAACTGGTCGGAGATCGAAAGAAAAGCCAATTAAATGTTTGTTTAAATTGTCCCTTTTCATAAAATGTGTTTTGAAAAAAATGTTTTTCTAGATTAATTCGTTTATATAAAAATTCTAGTTACGATCAACTATCTACAAAATTTCATATGTGAATGAAAATATATTACCTTTCCAATCGATTCGGTTTTTGCCCTCAATGCTTCTGCTCTACTCGGATCGACCTTCGTTAAAGTGATTCCTGGCGGTAAAGTCAAATCTTCCACTTGTACTCCTCGGTTTAGCTGCTCCATAATGCTTATATTTAAATTACATATAGTATTAGGATTATCACAAGTATTTTTCGCAAACTCGACTGTGGTATCAGCGTTAAGGTTAAGTTTTTGCATTGAATGTCCCAAAGACTTGGCAATATGCTCCGCATGCGTGGCAGTCTTATCGGCACTTGTCAAGTGATGTTTTATGTTATTATCATTATTAATACGATTCTGTTTTTTGTTCACCTTTTTCTTTTGTTTTTTATTTTCTTCTGAAGGCGCACTCCACACTGCGGTAGGTTGTTGAACAGGCACGTTTCGTGCAATTGTAGGCTTCTTTTCTTTTCCTGCACTCTTTGAAGGTTTCTCGTTATTTTCTACTTTAGTTTGCTTGCTCTTTTGCACTTGATTGTTATTATTAGTCAACTTAATTTGAGTCTTTTTAGGCTTTGGTTTTACCACAGCAACGATCACGGACTCTTCGGATTCAGAAGAAAATTCATCCATATGAAGCATTTTAAATTGATTGTTGTCGAACTGACCCTTGTCCAAAACTTTATTTTGTTTTGGTTCGATCTTCTTTTCCCGTGGTTTTTCTTCTGTTTTAATGGCTTCTACAGGTATTTCTGCCTGTTTCTTAATCTGCGATTGTTTTGCACTTTTACCTTGTTTTTGCTTTCCATTGCTTGCAGAATTTTCTCTGCTGTTAATGCCACTATCCGAGCTGGGACATTTACTTTGCGGGATCTTTATTTGCTCTTTATTAGAATTTTTCTTTGTTTTATTGCTTGGTTTCTCCAACATAACTTCAATTGGCTGTTTGTTCTGCTTCTTACTTTTGATATTTCCATCTATTTCAACAAGCACATTATTTTGTTTTCTATTATGGGTATTTATGTTAGATTTTGGTTTTGCGGCTTGTTTCATCTCCGCCTCCTTTTGCAGTTCCGCAGCTAATTTTATTGCCCTTCTTCTCTCTTTTTTCAATTGAGTCTTAGTTTTCACCACAGGTAGTTCGGTTAAGGCACTATTTTTCTGTACATTGTGTTGAGATTTTAGCTGTTGACCTTTCAAAGGCAATGAAGCAGGCTTGAGCTGAGAGGGAAATACGGTTGGATGTAGAACACTTAACGTTCGGGCGTCTAGAGACTTAGCAGGAACGATTTGCCCATTAATGAATGTATACAACAGCTTATCCTTATCTGGCGAAGGCCCTTTTGCAGTTACTGTGACCTGTGTCTCTGGGACATTCGGAAGATTTACTCTCCGAATAGTTACTATTCGTTTGGATGGGTCTAAGGGATCTGTAGCATTCGGATACGCCACTTGCACATTGTGAACTGCCGGTACTCTAAACTCTTTCGACTGAACAAATTGCTGCTCAGCCGGATAAAATACTGCCGGAGGATTTGAAGCGCTCTTCTGATTTGTACTTTTGGTTTTAATGCTTTGCTTAGGCTGAGCAGCTGCAGGCTCTGCAGGCGCATTCTTTTTCAACATTTCTTGCTGCTGTTCCTTTGTTGGTAAGTACGAAAATTTAAATTCCGAATTGGCTGATTTTACTGTTGCTATAAGTTCTAAAATATTCGTCTCAATTTTCGACTTTGCCTTACTCAGCTTTTTTATATTCGTCTCAAGTTCACTAATTCTCTTTTTATCCTTCTTCTTTGACACTTTTTGTGCCTTTAATTCATTTTTCGACATAAACTCTTTAAAGTATAGATCATGAAACTGCGACCGCAAATCTGTGAGCTCCTCAACTCTTTTTTGCTCTTCCCTTTTTAATTTCTGTTTCGCCTTCTTAGCAGCTTTCTTATTGTTGGGTGCAGGTTTAGGTTTCTTTGAATCGCCAGAGCCTTCTATAAAGCTCAACTTATTCTTAACCCATTCGTCTAAATTCTCACTTGTGTCTAAATCATTTTCGACGTTCACGTTAACTCTTGCCGGTTGCTTCAAATCAAGCTTCGATTTGTCCTCCTTTTCTTGATTTGCTTTTATAGCATTTTTAGTTACCTCCTTCGAGACATTTGCTTTATTCTGAATTTTTGACATTTCTTTGCTTAAAGTACACAAGCTAGGAGGACTTTTGTTCAGCACTTTTATCAAATCTAAAGGAGATTTCGTGCTATTTTTATTAATTGTTTTAACATTCTTCTTGGCATTCGTCATCTGACTTAGTTTTTTACGCAACCGATCCCGCGTTTCACTTACTCGTGAGCTTGAATCCTAAAAATATCATATAAATAAGATACTTTACTTTTGTGAAATACAAAAAATAATAAAAACCTTGTCATGAGAACACTTTTTGTTTATATGGCTTTCTTTACAATGCTGCTCCGCGCAACCTCCAAAATAAAAGGAAATTCAAGAGATTAAGAAGCGAAAGTACTCTTTTTTATGCATCTACTCAACTACAGAGGTAAAATATATAAAAATATTAAAGAGACAGTTGATGTAACTTACATGGTGGTTTCTTTTTAGGATTATCTACCACCTCGCGAGGTTTTATCAATTCAGGCTCAAGAGTTACTGGAGGTTCCTCACATATTTCCCTTTGAAATAATTGTATTAAAAAAAAAATGTACACGAAATTATTAAAAATTACTACCTTGGCTTTGGCTTTGGCTCCACTTTTTTATTACTTTCCACTTTAAAATTCCTATTGATTCTGTAAAAATAAGAGGCATATTATAGTAACCTGAGGCACTTTAATTTTAATAAAAAAAATCTTACTGTTTCAGCAAAATCTGTTTTAAAGTAGCAGGGCTTATCACCGATCTGTAAAATTAAAAATAAACAGTTAGAAATTAAATTATTAATAATTTTAGTAAGAGGTTTAAAGTAATAATTGTAACTTTCCCGCCCTCCCCCAAATAGCTTTAAGACACCAAGCACCTAAATTGATTACTTCATTCTTTTGCCTAGGGTTTTTGTTGGAAATTGCAGGGTTCACGATTTACTTCTGTTAATATTTTTTTTTAGGAGGTGACTATTTTCACCTTAAAACGTGAAACCAGAAACCAGAAACCAGAAAAAATAAATTCACAGTAAAAGGAAAATCTTTATTTAGTAGGCATTTTGTAAAAGGAAAATCTTTAGTTAGTAGGCATTTTGTAAAAGGAAAATCTTTAGTTAATAGGCATTTTGTAATTTGAATGAATTTATTTTTTCTGGTTTCTGGTTTCTGGTTTCACGTTTTTTAAGGTGAAAATAGTCACTCTCTTTTTTTTAATAAAGATGCACTTTGCAAATTAAGTGAAATTAACTTAACGAAGTTCAATGCAATTTTTTGCGATGCGCAATTTTACTTGGATGCAAAACTATAAATCCATTTAAAGAAGAAAAGTTTTAACTATTTCTGAAAGGAATTTTGAGAAATTGTCTTCTAGACAAAATATGAAAGCACTTAATTTTTTATGTAAAATTACTGACATGTTTGCAACTTAAGACTAAAGTTGTTTTACAAAGTTTGAAGTTTTTCAATGTTACATAATTATAAATCCATCAACGGGTGTGTCATTTTCAGACAAATTACGCTGTTCGGCCTTTATTTAATATAATATTATTAACAATTGCAAAAAGAAAAGCTTGACAAAGCTTGAAAAAGAACATGTTATTAGATCAAAATCTGAGTGTTGATGTAAGGAAAATTGTTTAGAAAATCGATTATGTTAGCATACAGTGTAGTGTCCATTTTACTGTGTAATCTTGCCAAATATGGTTGCGTTGTGTGAAAGAAGAAAATGAAAAGATTACTTACAGAGAAGCAAGGAACTTCACTAGGAGTGTGGAACTTAGTTCCAAATCTACTGCAACGACTTTATGTCGGGGAGCAAATAAAATGTACGGAAGACAACATGAGCATTTATTTTACCTCGGCCAGTAATTTTCTTGGTAGTTATACCCTCTTGGTATATAAGGCCTAAATCTATTAAAAATATAATTAAATTCTCGCATAAGCCGCTGGGCTTGACGGTTTATTTAATGCACGGTAAAAGCCCTTTCTCGAGGTGGAATTATCGATCTCAATTTTTTTATAAGCGCATGCCTTATTTTCCATCACAGTGAAAAACGACTAAAGTTATACCCATTATAAAACCTGTTAACCGCTCAATAACCCGGCAAACTATCGTTCCTATCAACCTTTTAAGCAATCTTTCGAAAATCCTCGAAAAAGTTATAAGGCTCTTGCGCGGATTAGAAGTAGGACCCTCAGTAAGGAGTTCTTAAGTTCGGTTGAGGTTCATAATTCTTCTGTGGGTAACCTTCTCGCCTTCCTTAGGATAGTGGATCGTCTACTCCACTAACAGGGCTTTGGCACAAAAGACCGTCTGGTCGCAATGCCTACCAAATAGGTAACCCCTCCCTAATAATAATAATAATAATAAAGTTAAGGCTAAAAAGTCAGTTAAATTATTACAAACAAAAATAAGAGCATTGCTTTTACAATTTATAATTTTGCAACAGAAGAAATTTCGAATATGATAATTTAATCTTTATTAATCTCAAAATTCTATGCAAAAATTATAAAAACGTTAATTTGTCAAGTGGATATGTATATAAATTTAAAACAGACTGTCTACTTTAGTACACTAAACTTTGAAGTTACGCAGTTGTGCAAATCTAAATCGTATTTCATTTTATTTCTACATTTAATTTTTTTTTTTTTTTTGAGATAACAAAGCACACAGTCCTGACTTGGGTTGTTTTTTTACATGTATGTTTTTGGTGGTTTTGTTCTCTTCAAATCTATTTGAAAAACGAGACGTGATGGCACATTTTCGTTTGTGAAGTTATATAAATAATGTAAAAACAAACTTCCTTTTTTCCTATTTCTTATTTCAGTGATCACCACCGTGCTCCTACGAAAGTCATATGTATTTAGTTTTATATATTTCTTATAAATTACATTATAAAAAAAATCTAAAATGCGAGGTTTTATAGTTTTGTAATATTTGAAAGACAAACTTTCAATCCTTTCAGAATCGTGGTATTTAAATGACAAATATTAATTTTTAGTATCGCACACCAAAATTCTAAGATGCTATACGTGTGGCGCTGCTGTAGCCTTCCATTTGTAAATCACTTTTTTTGTCGAAATCGACACTGTGAAATTCGGAAATAATATTTTAATGGAACCAAAACGCACACAACAAGTTACGTAGTCATCTTTGAATTAATCTTATTGGGTATATTCTTTCAAAGTACTTTAAATTTATAAGTTTAAAGTAAAAAGCCTGACAACGGCAATTGCAAAATATTTGACTACTACTGAAGTTTTTTTAAATTTCCTGATTATTATTCATGCTATTTCTAAATCTTTTAGTGATATGATCTCACATAATAACTCACCCAAGATTTGGTTCTTCTGACTGCAATATACTAGAAAGAAATAATTTTTAGTAATGTTAATAAATTTATAGATATATTAATTCTAGTATCAGTCAGTGTTAGGCTCAAATGTGAATTACGGAAAAATGTCGAAAAAGCCTTAGGGCTAAACGTGTCTTTTTTTTATATTATTGTTCATTATCCCAACAGTATTAAAACAATCCTTTTTTAGAAAGTAATCGGCCACCAAGGTAAACTAAAATTTCGACCCTGCAATTCTCTTCACCCTCGTATTAAAATAAACCGAACAAATTTTTACTTACCCTAAAGTTTTTCCGAAAAAATCTAAAAATTTCTTCGATTTCGCTTTTCCTTCCAGATGCTCCTCCATCGGCAGTTCAATGTCATTGTTAACTAATTTTAATTGATCAATATCAGGCTTTGACGGATCATCGTCTGCGTCAGCAAAATAGCTAGCAATTAACGAGGTATTGAACGTCCACAAAGTTTTTAAAATGAGATCATCACTTTCCGGATCATGGAAAATTGAGAGCGCTTTATACATGGCGACACCAGGAACAGTTTCAACCAATTTATCTAACGTTATTGAGTATGGCTGATAATTTTTCATTAAATGATGGGCTAAGCAAAATGAAATTTCTCGATTTATAAATTTCTTGGCGAGCGCACAAGATGTCCTTTTACAGTTGGAACAGAAGTATTTTTCTTCAATCGTCTTATACGGATACGGCTTGCGGTCTGTGCAAATTTATTAAATGTGTTGAATAATAGTAATCAACTTGTGTGAATGCCTTACCTTTTAGATGCTTGAATACAATCCAAGATAAGTGATAGGTATCTAATGGTTCCACGGTAATTTCTGCCGTCTTTGAGCCATTGAGCATCGCATTAAATTCTTTATTATCCCCTTCACTTAAAAATTCATTACCTTGCTTTGCTGTAACACATTTTTGAAATATTTTTGCAACATATTTCACGCCATCTTTCCCAACTCTCTCTGTAAAGCTGCATTTTAGGCATACTCCTTCTTTTTTACACTCTTTGGTAAGCTTTGATATCGTAGGCCTTCCAGCAATCAAGCAGGTTACACAGGTGCATGCACTGTAAATTATCGAATTATAAATAATAGCATTAAAAAAAAACATTGCATTTCCTAATACTTACTCTTTATGGAATTCCTGTGGATTATTGCAAAGTTTACACGATTCCACGGACACCACTGCATTGAGACGAATTGGATCAGAAGCTGGCCACCTCTTTTTTATATAGGCTACAATATTTTGCCAAACCAATTTCTTATCCTCATGAGTTTCCCAGTTGGGAATATCAATAAATTGCTCATACGGCAGAGTAATGTCTTTTCGTATCACTTCGAAAATAGTCTGAACAGCCTTGAGCCGTTTTCGCCTCTCCTGATCTTCTGGCGACATGTGATAGGCATGTAAATTCGCCCAAACCTCTCTCCACATGTTATTAACATTTGTCATTTCCTCATCGAATTTAATGTATATTTTTACTAACTCAGTATATCTTTCTGGTGACACTTCAGCTTTTAACTGTAAAGTAATAATAGAAAGACATAATAGGGCCTAGCTAGAGTTGCAACCGTACCCTTAGTATGCACTCCGCCGTTGGTCCAATACTAGCATATACGTATTTTTGGTACATTCGCTTGTTAAGTAACACCCAGTCCATGCCGAACTGCTTCATGTGATTGTTCTCGAAGGCAAAGAGGAAGCGCGACATCTCGTCGGCTACAGTGCAGACCTTCTCGTAGCCCGTCAAGACATCTTAAATTGAAGGAACATTAAGAAGAAAAAAAATTAAAAACAGGAGTTCTTACAATTCATCATAGCTTCCGTAGCCGATTGACCAGTGCCTATTGTGACTATTTTGTCCGAAATGCCGACTGAGTAGGCTCTGGCGAAACATTCTGCTTGAAAACTCATCAACTCGAGCAACTGATGCGGATCTTCTGCTACAAACCTAAAGAGAACTGTTTTATAATAACTGGACATTTTTAAATTCTAATAAACTTGAAATAAAATAAGTTTAAACTAAAATGACTCCTTCAACACAATCAATACTTAAGGTAGTAGTCTGGTATCTCGCACCGTTTTTCACACCAATGACACAAAAATAAATTGAAAGATTTCTTTTTTTAGCTCGATGTAAATGCATCACTTTTCTAATTTAATTAAGCTCCAAAAATTATAAATTTGTTCAAATTAATAAGCACGTTTTTCAGCGATTAATTTTACGTTCGATGCGAATTTTTTTCATCGGCCAATTTCATTCTTGGAAAGCGAAAAAATCTGGAAAATATAGTGAATGCGGAAGAAGTTCGTAGCACGATAGAAAAATTCAAATGTTTCACATTCCTAAAATAAATTCACATCCCTCCATTGTAGTACAGAAACAGTTATAAGCTTACGGATGCTGTTAACACATTTAAAATTATGTACATCGAAAAATAAATCAAATATTGAGAAAAAAGATTCTTAGTTTTCAAAATTTTACTGCCATTAAAATATATTCTCTCAACTTTTCAGGGCTTTCCAACATTCTAGGGCCGTAATACGAGGATTTACTGGCCATTATCTTATTTAGACTTTCCTAGAATAAATGAGGGCACGGCTAGAGATGGCCAATGTTTGAAACTAATCAATTAATTAATCATTTGATGAACCGAGCCGGAATAGAATCAGAAAGAAAAAATCGATTAATACTATAATAATTATTATTAAAATTTTCTTTGTCATTATGATGCACAAATATAGAAAATATTAATTTCCTAACAACATTCAAAACAATCAAATAATCGCAGAATAATTGGAAGAAAAAATATCATATGATTTTTCGATGCAAATCAAATCAAATTAATCATCAAATATTCATTCTCTATCTAACAGGTCTTTTCCGTAGTTCTAGAATGCTGACATTTACAGATTTAACGCACAAGTATCGAAATATTCCTGTGGAAAAAAGTGGTAAGCAGAGCACACCATTACCATTGATATTAATGAAAAAAGTTGTTTTGCTAATACTATCGAAAAATATTCCATAAACTATTGTAACAAAATTTCAAAAACCGTTTCCGAGTTGAGTTCGAGAAAGCTTACTCAAGCATCGAAACAATCTTCATGACCGTGCCTTCGATTTTTAACCGACGAAAAAAAACGGAGGAGGTTATCAATTCGACGCGTATATTTTTTTTTTTTTTTTTTTTATGTATGACCAGGACCACGCATAACTTTTTACAGAGTAGTCCGATTTTGATAATTCTTTTTTTTATTGGAAAGGGTATACCCTGAAGTTGGTCCCATATATATTTGGAAAAAAACTCCAACCCTAAGGGTAGCAAAACAGAGGATGACTGATTATTCACTCACTAATTGTAATGTATGACCACGCATAACTTTTTACAGAGTAGTCCGATTTTGATAATTCTTTTTTTATTGGATAGGATATACCTTGAAGTTGGTCCCATATAAATTTGGAAAAAAAATCCTACCTTAAGGGTGGGAAAATAGGGGTGATTTATTGTTCACTCACAGATTTTAATGCTGAGTTGTGTATTACAATTAATTTAAAAAAACAACCTCACGATGAATGAGCTTTAGACCTGTCAATCTCTTGTGTGTAGACCTCTCAGTCTCTGCGTTATAGCCACAACAAATTATAAAATAAAAACTTTTTAACAAAAAAATTAAACCGCCGAAAAAACTGAAAAGCAAAAAATAATAAACCTTTTTTATTTAATCTTAATAACTAAGTTCTTAAACTAATGTAAGTATACCTAAGTAATTTTGAGTCGGCGCCAAACAAGCAAATTAATTAATTACGTAAAGCGTGATGCGCGGCGGCGGCGCGGCGCGACACACCCCTTCGCCGGAAAATGCCGAGCGTTCACGAAGTTAATGTCAGCCCGACGATGTTTGGCGCCGACTCAAAATTACTTAGGTATACTTACATTAGTTTAAGAACTTAGTTATTAAGGTTAAATAAAAAAGGTTTATTATTTTTTGCTTTTCAGTTTTTTCGGCGATTTAATTTTTTTGTTAAAAAGTTTTTATTACAATAGGAGTTAACAAGGAGGATCGTAATGCTCGGATGATGGAGCTAACAGTTAAAAATAAGTGATACCCGAACACATCCCACAGCTGCTGTTGGCAGCGCTGAGGATACGGACTAGGAAAGCGAACAGGCTTGCGATGACGGGTTTTCCGGTCTCTCTCTCTGTGAACCTGCCGCCAGCGAGGACACACGCAACTAATTTCCCGTGTATAATTCTGAATAATAAATTTAGAAAAGAGAGTTTAAGCCACTTGCGTTTCACTCACCGCCTCCGCTTACTTAACAAAGTCAGAAGTGGGACAGATTCCAATTTATTCTTACAATTCGGAAAATAAGCATTCACGTGCTATTGAATTTCTTCTCGACGCATCCTAATCCATCATGGCGACGGAAAAGAACGCAAGTTGTTTAAGTGGTGACCAAACTCTACTGGAAAAGCCAATGCCTAAAATTGGCGTCTTTTTTTTTCTAGCGGCCATCGACCGGACATGGAAATATCGTTTCTAGACAATGTGACAAACAAAATTTGTTACGACATGTATACCTCTGAACTCAGTCCGAACTGAGTTCTAGAGGTTAGAAATAATTCTTAAGGGGACCCTCTCATGCAAAATTTTCAAAAAATAGATTTTTTCTTTTTACATAAAACTGTTCCTTAGCACCATAGAAATACTCTCTCAAAATTGTATTAAGAAATTCGTAATAGAAAAGCAGTTATAGGTATATATGTAACGGCACCTCAGCGTGAATTTGTAGTATGACGTAGAAGTATCAAACAATCCGAAAAACAACAACAAAAGTTATGATGTTGTGAATAACTTCTAACCTCTAGAACTCAGTTCGGACTGAGTTTAGAGGTATACATGTCATAACAAGTTTTGTTTGTCACATTGCCTAGAAACGATATTTCCATGTCCGGTCGATGGCCGCTAGAAAAAAAAAAGACGCCAGCCTCCATACTAGAACTGGCATTGTCCTTTAGCTGTTGATAAGAACGGTTCAGATTTCGGTTTGGAAACGTCCCACACAGGTAAAGATTCGCGATTCAACGAATTACTAAAACACAATAGCTGCGCACCAAATAGTGGGGCATTATCCTCATCCAAGGATAGGGAAATCGAGCTGTTGCAGCGCGAGAAGGAGTTTTTGACGAGGGAGTTGGATCTGCTGCGCCGCGAAAGGCTATTTTTCAATCAGACGTCAGTGACATCGTCAACAATAGAGCCTCACGCAGAGAGCAGTCTACTTCTTGCAAGAAATAATTTATATTGCGATGCAAGCAACGTTCGCGCCATAATTCCCGACTTCGACCCATCGTCACAGTTCGGAATAGCCAGCGACCAGTGGATACAGCAGGTCGAGAATTGGAGTGCAATATATAATTGGAGCGACAAACTCACACCTTCGGTACCAGCATAAAGCTGACGGGAATCTCGAAGGCATGGTTCTCACGTTACAACATGGGTGCAGTTGTAAACATCGCTTCGCAAAGTTTTTCCGTCATACTGCGACGAGGCAGAAGTGCACGAGGCGCTCTTCAAAAGTCGAAAACAACCCAGTGAGAGTTTCAGCAAGTGCTATTAAGACATTATCATCACGGCCAACCGTGCAAAACTGAGCGATTCGGCCATTATTCGCTATCTGATTTATAATATCGAGGATCACATAATAAAAAGAATTTTGTTATTGGAATTTAAGACGCCGGTACAATACAAATGCTCGAGAAACTATAATACGGCTGTCTGAAGAGTGCATTGCAAAGGGGAAAGATACACCCAAGACACCCAACGCAAAAGCGTCGAAGCAAAATCCAGGCAGCAAGGCGAAATTCTACTACTGCAGCGAAATTGCCAATTCTCCAATGCGGAGACCAACCAACCACGAACCACCCACCGCGGCATCCCGTTGCATTTTCTTATTTGCGTCATCTTCTCTCTCGCTTGTGTTTTAGTCACCCTGGCTAACTTTCTTCATGTGTGCGTTTTAACCAAAAGTAATAGTCACCCATTCAGCAACCATTTTGTACTATTGACAGCACCACAGTTGTCCCACCGGTTGTCAAAACATCATTGTACTAATTAAAACACAAGACAGTTGTAAAAAGGTATGTGGTAATTCCAGCCTAGCGCTAAAAGTAAAATTGAGCGGTTTTTCCGCTCAAAAAGTGGTAAAAACTTTTCCAGATTAAACATTTGCCCGAGGATGTTTCGACAGCCGGCAGGCACAACTACATGCAAGTTAGTTGTATTTTACACGGGATTCAATCAATTCAGCACTTTGGTTGGTTGGCCTGTGTATTGGAGAACGGGCATTAGCGGGAGTAAATTCGTTATTAGTTTAGACCTCGCATCAGAGTATTAACAAATCCCTGTTTATGAAAGTTGCCAACGTCTAACCGCGTTCTCCATTCCTAATGGAGAATTTGAGTTTAAGCGCATGCTTTTCGAGCTCTCCAATGTCCCATCCGTTTTTCAAAGGGCAATGAATGCGATAGCGACTAGAATGAACCCTGGAGAGGTCATTATCTACATTCTTATTCTTTGTAAAGTTTTCTGACGGTATTGAGAGACTCGAAAGATTTCTTCAAATCCTTGTTGTAGATGGACTCACGCTTAAACTAACGAAATCGGATTTTTTCACGAGTGAGATATCCTTTCTCGGTTATAAAATTACAGTTGCAGGTATAGAACCGAACGATGTGAAAATAGAGGTCGTCAAATTATTCAAACAGCCAGAAAATATTCACGAGCTTAGGCAATTCGTGGGCTTATGCAGCTATTTTCGTAAATGTGTACTGGAGCACGCTTTTATCGCATGTCCATTAACCGAGTTGATTCGAAAAAACACTCCTTTTGTATAGACTGAAACATAAAATCAAGCTTTCGAAGCCTCTTTTGACCATTTTTACTTCGAACCTTCAACATGAAGTGCATACTGATGCAAGCGCAATAGGCCTAGGCCCTAGAGTGTATTTTAATACAACGCAACGAAAATAACGAGCTTCACTCTGTCGTATTTTAGCCGACAAACTACACAATACGTGCGCAATGACCACAGTTTTGAGGTCGAATGCCTTGCCGTAGTCGAAACTACATATTCACCGCTTCCGTGTCTATCTACTAGTCTACTAATCCTTTAAAGTTGTGACGGATTACGAAGCTCTTAAATCTGCATTAAAGAAAAAGGATCTTATCCCGCGTATTGCTCGGTGGTGGCTCAAGCTGTTAGAATATCAGTTTGATGTTGAATGCCGACAAGGGAGAAGGATCACTTACGTTGATGTATTGAGCTGAAGTCCCACGAATCCGCCGTCGGAACCAGATACGGCTGGGTTACAAATGCTGAAGGTAGACTGGCAAGTGACTATACAACTGCAGGATCGGCAGCAATGCACTGCAATAGGTGACTATTTCTCTTGGTTAAAACGCACATATGAAGAAAGTTAGCCAGATTGACCAAAACCCCAGCGAGAGAGAAGATGACGCAAATAAGAATAACGAAGAGGATGGCGCGATTTTGGGTGGTTTGTGGTTGGTTGAGCTCTGCATCGGTAAACGGGCATAATAAAATGTGACCACCTCCCTCAAAACTCTGCAATTCTGAAAACAGGATCGAGAAAAATGTCCCTTTGGATAAGGTAGTAAAGAACTACTGCTTACCATGCCTTGCTCAAATTGCAATAAATGAGACAAAAATAGGCAGCCACAAAATACTCACCTACAGCGCTTACACTGTAAAGAATAATGTGAGCATTTGTTTTACATGCGTTTTTAAAGGCACCGTGAAACTCATGCTTGATATTAGTGCATGCATATGCTTGGTATTAGCAAAGAATATTAAGACCTAAAGAACAAAATGATTGAGTGAAATATTTTCGTCTGGGGTCCCACACGCAGTACCCCAGTTTTTGGTGAGCATGTTAGGCGAGTAAAACTTGACATAGCTTTCGCTCACGAAAGCACTAAACGCAGTTGGAGAAAGGCTGTGCCCGAACACACGCAGTCCGCAAAAGCAATTGAATAAAAAACAACTTTTGCTTCTGTGTGCAATATTACGGTTGCCGAGGTAGCGTTGCCTTGAAGGGAAAGGAGAAGCACTCTTTGCTTGTTTAAAAGGAATGTCATGAGAATTTTTCATTCTTGTTCGCTCATTAGTTGAGGCAAGTAAATTTGAAAGAAGTAGTAATGAAATTGCTTTGCCAACGGCAAATTTTATTGAAAAGGTGGATAAGATATTTGATTGTAAGGTGTTTGAAAAGTAGCAACCCATAAATGCGCGCTGCAAAGAGGTAATAAGTTGCGGCACATATGAAACTTTTTTTAGAATAAATTTCCAAAGTAAGTCTGGATAACAATAAGAATACAGTTTAATTTTAAATGGAATAAAGCAAACGTTGACTGAAGTTATTCTTTTAACGAGTGACAATGGTATTGAATTCAGATGTTTCATTTCTTCTTCCCAAAAGGCTTTCACCTCGAAAACCTCAGTATTTGATCAGATCTTTCAAAATAACCCAAAAAGCAGAAATATCAAGCAGACCACGATAGAAAAATATAAAATAATTAACCTGACTGGTTTTGTAGCACAGATCCATGCTATGATCACAAATTACAATTTTCAGATTTTATGTTATCAGTACTTTTAAGATAAATGTGAGATTTAATGTTGTTACAAATTAAAATTTTTTTATATAAACATGCTATAAATTTTTATTTAAGTAACATAGTTTTCTGGAACTACTCGACCAATTTGTCCAATTTATTCTCGAAAAAAAATACAACCGTTTTCGAAAAACTACAGCTAATATGAAGTAATGAAATAATTTTGATTTAATGTAAGACTTCATTCCTACCAACAATATTATATTTTAAGATAAAATGATTTTATTTTTCTTTCGAAATTATTAAATATTTTAGTATTAGATATTTACGTAAATTCAATTTGACTACCTAACTAAATAGCAATCTTATAGGGGTTATGTTTGTTCTTTTTGGAGTAGGAACCTTAAAAAACTAATTGATTGATTCATTTCGTTCTTGAGTTTTCTTTTACGCAATCTATAAACTAAAAACATACCGAAAAATAAGGTTTCAAGTTTTTTTTTTAGTACATAAGTGAAAACTTTGAATGAAAAATGAATTTTTTATTTTAATTTAAAAAAGCAAATTTAGCGGAAAAAAAATAAGAACAAGATAACTCATTGATGGTTTGTGTTGAGTATCAAGCTTATCGCGTCAAAATAATAGCAGTGCTCTATTAAAAGTTATAAGGAAGTGATTTTTTAATTAAAAACACTTTGTGGTTTTTTTTATACTAGTAAGTAGAAATGCTTTTTCAATATTTTACAAATGTTTTCAGTTTCTTACATTCAAATTATTTCAGTAAAATGGGTCGATCCATGCGTTGTTTTAAAGCTTAGTTTAAAGTATTAAAAGAAAATCTTTTCTTATTTTGTTTCCGCTAAATTTACTTTTTTTAAATTCATAGCATTATACTTATTGTAACCATATAGGAACAACTCTCGACTAATTACACAAACAAATAAAATACATGGTTATGTGTGATGATACTGAAGACAGCTATTATTTTAAACAAAGCTGTATATACAATATTGTATGTATAATTGTGATCAATGGTTTTTAATGTGAGGAAACTTGTTAATGGATTAATTAATGGTCTCGATTGGTACCATTAAATTAATGGTAATAATATTTTCCTCCATTGTCATTGTCTTCATTTAAAATTAATGTTGAAATTATTAGGTTATTTTAACGGTAATGATTTTGAAAAAAGTTCGTATTCGTCAAAATTTTTGTTTAAGTTATATGAGATACATTAAAAAAAAAATTATTGAAAATCATAACTGAGGTGATTATCGGAATGTATAAAATTATCTGACGATTTAAAAATTGGTCCTTAGTGTATAAGATGGGAAAAGTCTTAAAATTATGACTATGCTCCCAGCAATCCCTAAAAGTTGAATGTGCCAAATGATATGTAAATAAACAGTTCCATACCCATATTCTTGAAAAATAAAATTTGCTGAGGGTGCTTAGAAAAAGCAAAAAGCAAAAAAGGACCATTCTACCAGTGAAGAACATAATTAGAGTTTTGCGATGAAGTATGAAATGCAGTTTCACGAAACAGAATGATTTAGATTATTATGTAATTACACTGATCAACAAATATAATGCTCAATCAGTTCCCGTTTTTGAGAAAAATAGTTTATAAATATAGAAAACGTATTTTCATTTCTATATCTGTAAAAAATATAGATTCATCATAAAAGTTTATAGCATGGCTTAAATGAAAGCATGCGTCCTCAGCTAGGAATATAAAATACAACTTATTTCTATAGTCCTTTTTGCACATTATGGCGAACATGTGCCCTTGCCATGTTTTTAATTCGTAATCTATTGTATGAAATAATTAGTTTATAGAACAAAGTAAAATTCACGGATTATTTCCAAATGTTTTAGGGTTTTTCTTTTCTATTTTTTTATATAACAGGAACAGCTTAAGATTTCTGCTACCATTTGAGCATCATTATAAGCTCCTGAATTAATGTGTTATTTTGACCAATTAAAAGGATTAAGTGATCTATTATAACTATTTGTGACCTATTAGATTGTGCTTTTGACCTGTTTTAGATGAGATGCGAACTTTTTACAGCCGGAAAGTTTTCTAATGATTTTGTTTCAGAATAATTTGCACTAACCATTTTTAGATTTTGCCTCAAAAAAGGCTCAATAGTTGTTTTGAATCTGTTAAATCAGCAGTTCGGAAGGGTTATTAAGAATCTGCCGTAGTTTCTTTGAAGCCAATTGTGGAAGAAATAAAGTGCACTTCAAGAAAATTACAGTATCGAACACATTTACCGAGAAAAAGTCTTCTATCGTCAAATTTAGAATCGAGTTCTAAGTTATTGGAAGCCCAAACTTTGCAGCCAATTTAAAGTAGATCTTAAAGATCGCGGTGATCAAGACTTAGAACACGATCGTTAACTAAAATCGCTTATTCATAGATTCATAGCATCACAATCACATGCAATCATTCAGATATTTACATTGCACTCAGGAGCACCAGCATCACGTTTTCGGTGAGCGACAGGTCCGACATGAATTCCAAATGCTGCATTCTGTTTGCGTCCTGTACCCCGTTTACAAGCCACGAAAAGTTGTCCTCCGTCAGACTGTCGTACACGTCCAATGTATTCACCGCGCTGGACCTAGGTCAAATAGATCAAAATCCGTCAGTTAGAAATAAGCGACAGAGGAACCTCAGCATCTTACTCAATGATCGACCGGTAGAACTTGACAATAATTCTGCGCAGGGCGTTCCACATGCTCCGCATGCTAAAGTGATCGTTCATAATCAGCAGGATCACTTCTCTGTATTTGAGGCACTCTTCGCACGTACAAAACGCGTAAAAGTCCTCCACATCGTGGTCCAGGTGGAGGTCCAGTAGGTCCTGAAAGAGCCCGCCGTTAGCAGAGGCAAGTGAAGTTTGCACGCCACTAAAAAATGTACCTCACTGGCCAGCTCCCGAATATCCTTTGTGGGGTTCTTTATTTTGCATTGACCATTCTCAATCTTTTGCTGCAGCTCCTCTAGCGAGACGACTTGTTTAATCTTCAGAGGGCTCCGCTTGATAAGTCTCTCCAGTCCGCTCTGGCTGCCGTCCTTCTTGATTCCAGCGTCCATTTCCCTGTTGCACTTAGCTTCTACCGCTTCGTCAGAGTTTCAATTAGCGGCAATTTAAACCAACTATCGCGACAATTCGAATATTGCTACTTTCTCCCGAAATCAGGCGGAATATCTCAACAACTCGCGAGTGCAAACAAATCAGACACTTCCATCAATATGGCGAATATTTTCTTACCTGAAGTTTGGTTTGTTTTCTTCCAGGAGTTAGTTGGGATCACAACCGAAGAGGGGGTACTTTGCTAGATTGTGCATGCAATTAGGGTCCACAATGCATACAACTACTTCCAACGGGCGGTGCATCATAGCTTAGGTTTCGCAACAAATTCGAAGAAATTGTAAAAACAAAGAGTAATTAAGCAATATTTATTTAATCCACATTTGTTTTTGTAAAGATATAATTAATTATTAATTAAAACCTAATTAACAACTTTGCGTCCTGCAAAAACAACAGCTGTTCAAAAGTTTCCAGGCATCCTCGGGGATTGTGGATGGATGAGAATATCTTTCCAGTTTTTATTTTAAAGTTGGCTGAACTGTCCTGAGAAACGTCAAAACAAAAATAAGTTTAGTGAAGTGCGTTGATCTTTTAAGTGTTTAAAAATTGTAAAAATGACGGGTGATAGCGAAATGAAGGGCAATATCGCAGACGAAGAAGTATACATCGATGTGGAGTACTACAGAAAACTAGTCCGAACTTACATTGATATGGTAAATTGCTATTTGCGCATATTTCTTGAGGTTTTTTCGATTTACTTGTTTAGTTTATAAAAGGGAGAAATCCTCTGTAGGCTAGACGTTTTAGCAATCGTAAAGGACAGTGCGAATTAAACAAAATATGCAAGCCAATTTCATACAACTTTTGCGAGCAAAGTGAAAATCCCACCGCTGGGTTTTGGTGCGATTACCGAAGTAAGACCAGACCAGACTTCAAAACAGCAACTGAAAACACCAAAGGCAAAACTGCTCCGCAAGTCTACTCTCGCGACTAGGAAAAAATTATAGATTGTTTTCCCATTCAGCAAGGTCTCAAGCGATCACTTAAACTTGTCACCCCTCTAATAATAATATTTGCGACAAGATTTTCCTTTGCTTGTAATTCACACTTGGTCTTTTAACCAAGCAGATATGGCGTCTGTGGCAGGGGTACCGCGCCATAGCCACATTGAAGGGATCGGCTGGTGCCCCGGGGATGGCACATCGAAACCAAAGACTATCCACAATAAGATGTGACGCTCTCTGCAATTCCGAAAACTGGATCGAGAAAAATATCCCTTTAGATAAGACAACAAAGAACTACTGCCTACCATTCCTTATCTAAATTCCAATAAGAGCGAACGATACCGAACTGCACACTTTGGAGAAAGGGTGTAATGGACGGAAAATATCCTAAAGGCTCTCAAATTAAAAATAATGTTTTGTGAATACTCATACTTTTTATTAAAAATATTTACCATAGTTTACATTTATTAATGGGATTCATCGTGCTCTTCTTAGGGCAATTGTAACTATCTGCAAATTGCTTTAAGTTTGAAACGGTGGCCTTCACTCGTACATCATGCCGTGGATGCACATTGTTCGGATCGGGGAAGTCCGACCACACATTATTCATTTCACAGAAAAATTGACCAAAACTGAGGAAGAATAGTTCATCAATGCTCAAATTGAGTCCCCTTGCCCTCTCCTCCACCAAAGCGGTATATTTATTTCTTTCCACCCAGTCCTTGTAAGCCAAATAAGATACTTCCAAACCAACGTTGTCTGCTAAGTTTTCACCTAAAGTAAAGTTTCCATCCATCTTAAGGCGGTCGTATTGTTTTATAAAGCATTTTGCACGATGATTATACTTCGCTAATGAGTTTCTAGTTAACCAACTGTTAGCTTCGCCTTTATGATCATAAAACCTTCCATCATCGTCGAATCCATGTGCGATTTCGTGACTCAAAATGAAACCTACAACTCCGTACTTTTGATACATAGGTAAACTGGAATGATAAAAAGGAAGTTGAAGCATCCCCGCTGAAATGAATACCTTGTTTGTACTGGTACTATAAGAACCTTGCACATCTGTTAAATCAGTGGCACTGGTGATGCGAAGCAGATCAGCAAAGTCTATTACATTGTTTAATGCCATTAGATTGGTTGTTGTTTCAAAAAATGCATCCTTATTAATACGAACATTTTCAAAGTATTTCTTTCTATAACTTCGCCTAGTCATAAAGTATGGAAGACCTACACCAAGCGTCATTGCTTCAATTTTTCTGATGGCTCTAATTCTCGTTTTACTGTCTATCCATGTTGAATTTTGAATTATTTCCTTGAATTTGGTTTTCACATCATTCCAAATTATTTTAACTTCTTTTCTCTTTTTACTTTTTAAATACCTTCTGGAGAAGATGAAGTCTGCAGCCATGTCTATATGGTTGGTTACGTGTTGAACGCATGTTTTCCACCAGGAGCTCATATCCGTTTTGTTGGTTACTACCAAATTCATTAGCGATAAGGCATTTTTAATGATAATGTAATTAAAAATGGTCTCTTCTTTCGTACGGGAGAGAACTTTCATCAGACCTTTTAAGTAACGATCTTCCACAAGAATAGATTCGCTAGGTTTAATTTCACTAGTGCTTAGAAGAGTCTTCATATACATCTTCCAGTCGATCAAAGGATATACCTTCGATAATTCTCCAAATGTTCTTCTTGTATATAATTTCGCTCTATGATTCCGCTTGTTTTCGTTCCTTGAGATACGTGCCAATTCAGCCTCGAAACTGTAGATTTCCTGTGCCACATTTTGTGCTTCAGAGTAGTTTCCCCCCAGTTGAAGTACAATACTTCCTATTTTTTCCTTGTATGGTCTAAAGATGCCTTCTATCTCATAATCGTCCTTGTCTGCATTTTCCAAAGGAGGTTGATCAAGGTATAGAATACTTTTCGAAGTGTCGTCGAAATCGATGTCCACATAAATGGCAAAAATGTGTTTTTTACCAAGCAAATGTACCTTGGCAATTAGCTCTGCCCAATGAAAAGGTCTTGGTCCACTATCTAAAGCATGACAACTGCCCAAAGCAGTGATCAAATCTTTAAGAGGTTGAATACCTCGCTTTTTAAGTGCAATGACATCCATGCATGATTCATAGTATTCCTTCGCCAGATGGACTATGTCACCTTGTAAAAAATCTTTAAAGAAGTTTTCATCTTGAAAGCTTTCGTTTAACGCCTTCAGTACCTCACTTTTCGTCATTTGAATCGCGTCATACCGTAACTTATTTCTGGGGACGCTGACCACAGAGGACCAGCTACCGCAAGAATAGGTAGAAAAATCTTCACAGGGGTCTACACTTTTATCCATTACCGATTGTAAATAATTTTCGTGATATTGCCTAATTACTTTTCCATTACTTTTAACTGATATAAGATTTTCTAATCGTGCCTGTGTGCCTAGCAGGCTTAAAAAGAGCAAGATAATAATCAGCATGATTATCAAATGTTTGTTGGTATTTCAATGTTAAAAAACTTAAGTGGAGTGAATTTCAGGGACCATTTTACTTTTATATGTTTGACGTTCGAGTTGAATTGTATGTACAAGTGGCGAACACAAATCGATCACCAGCTGTGTAACGTTTCAACGTAACGTCTATTTGTATAAAGTAGTTAGCATTTCTATCACTAAAGAGAGTTTAATGGTTCCCCTAAGGTAATCGTTGTTTAGACTTATTTGAAGTGATCAGATGTACATATGTACGTACATAGACATTTAGTTTACATAACACACATGCTGCCATTAAATGACAAGTAATCGAAGCCAGTTCTCTCTAATTTTAAAAGCTTTTATTTAGCTTAAAACGTTATTTGTCTATTTGGAATCTTACAAATCAGTTTTGAACCAGTTCCTTTTATCCGAACAGGCTGAAATTTTGCACACGTTTCATTTTCAATTTTTACGGATGTACTTTTTAAATAAAAGCCTTTTTTTTTTTAAATATTTTTTTATATTTATAATTTTATTTAATATAGGTATACTCTCTAGTTTTGGCTTCACCTTTAAGTTTGAAAAATAAATAAAATCTAAAAAGTAGTGTCCTATTTCCCTTGTTTCGCCATTAAAATACGCTTACAAGCATCTACTCTTTTTAGTAAAATAAATGCATTCAATTCGTTTGCTAAGTGTGAGCACTTGAATTCGAAATGAGATCAAATCACTTGTGCGTAGTTAAGCAATACATTCACTTTTTAAAAAATAATCAATAAAATTTCGGTCGATGACTTTGTTGACCTCGAAAAAAGATCTTTGAAAGAGAGGAATGGGAGTGTTTTAGTATATCTTTCTTTTTTTTGTTTTTGTTTTTTAAATAAAAAATCTGTTTACTCTTGAAGAATGTGCAAATAATTATTATAACAAGAAAATAAGAGTAACGAAATTTATTGCATTCTCAAAACTTTTAAAGCGTTCAGTTACTCACAATATGCCCTTTTATTGAAAAGTGTGTATTTTAATTTTATTTTATTATTCTACCACATCTTATCTAATGGTCTTCACATAGGTAGATCTTTTAAAACTATTGTTTTATTTTAGACAGATTTCAGCAAGGTCTTTCAGACTTATTAAATTGTAAACATATTGAACTCCTTCTAACTACTTTCACTGACAACAATCTATGGTAATGACGCACGTCGATGGCATTTTATTCTTTATTGTGCAGTTTTCCTTACAAATTATGTATGTTATTTATGGATTCAAACTAAGACGAGCATTGACTCCTCAGAAACGATCCAAATTGGCAAAGAAAAAAATATATACATATATATTATATATATGTATATGTATATTATTAGAATATCTATTCGTTTCGAAATATTTATATTTCAATAAAGTAGGCGGATATATCTGCGGATTTAAATTTTTATTTATATAATTCACCATAGCTTACATTTCTTAATGGGATTCATAGCGCTTTTGTTAGTACAATTGTAGCTCTTTGAAAATTCTCTCGAATTAGAAAGGGTACCTTTTAGGCGTATATCTTGCTCAGGGTGCATGTCGTTTGGATCTCCATAAAGTGGTATATTACCCATTTCGCAAAAGAATTGAGCAAAGCTTAAAAAAAATAGTTGATCAGTTCGTAAACTAAGACCTTTAATCCGTTCCTTTTTCATTTCAGGTGAATTTTTGTGTCTTTCCACCCAGTTCTCGTAAGCCAAATAAGCTACGCGAACACCAATGTTGTCTGCTATATTTTCACTCAATGTAAAGTTGCCATCTACTCCAAGACGGTTGTATTGGTTTATAAAGCACTTCGTACGCTTCTTGTATTTAACTAAACATTCTTTAGTACACCAACTGTTGGCTTCTCCTTTATAATCATAAAATTTTCCTTCGTCGTCGAATCCGTGGGCCAGTTCATGGCTTAAAATGAAACCCACAACTCCATATTTTTGGTACATGGGTAAACTGGTGTGGTAGAGCGGCAACTGCAAGATACCAGCTGAAAGCTCCAATTTATTAGCTCCTAAACTATATGACCCTGACACATCAGATAATTCGGAGGCACTGGAAAAACGAAAGGGGTCTGCCAACTCCAATACATTGTTCAGAATCATCAAATTCATAGTTGTTTCAAAGAACTTCGTCTTCGTAATATTAAAATTAGTGAAATAATTATTCCTTTCAGATTGCTTTGTCATAAACTTCGGAAGGCCTATGTTAAGCACCATGGCTTCAATTTTTCGAAGAGCTCTAGTCTTTGTTTCGCTGTCTATCCAAGTTGAGTTTGTTAAAATTTCCTTGAACTTGCTCCTCACATCGTTCCAAATTGCTGTAACGTCCGCCCGCTTTCCACTTTTCAAATATTTTCTTGAAAAAATAAATCCAGCAGTCATGTCCATATATTCGATTACATTATTAACGCACGTTTTCCACCAGGTATCTATGTTCGTTTCTTTGGTTACTATAAAATTCTTAAGGTACAACGCTTGTCTAATTATAACGTAATTGTAAATCGTAGCCTCTTCAGTGTGATTGAGTATTGTCATCAATCCCTTTAGGTACCGATCCTCTACTAGGATAGAATCGCTTTTGTTTAATTTACTGGTGTTCAACAGAGTTGTGAAATACATTGACCAATCAATCAAAGGGTATAATGTCGGCAAGTCTCCTACTGTTGTCCGTGTATATAATTCCGCTCTGTGACTTCGTTTATCATTATTCCTGGAGATATTCGCCAACTCGGCCTCGAAATTAAATATTTCCTGTGCCACTTTTTCTGGTTTAGTTTTGTTATCCCCTAACTCAACCACAAGCTTTTCGAAGGTCTCTTTATATGCGTCAAAATATTTTTCGGTTTTGTATTCAGTTTTGTCATCTTTTTCCAAAGATGGTTGATCAATATACAGAATGCTTCTTGAAGAATCACCAAAATCTGCATCAATTAGGGTGCTAATTAAATAATCTTTTCCTAGTAGACGCAGTTTGGCAATTAGTTGCTCCCAGTGAAGTGATCTTGGTCTAGTCTTTAAAGCAGGACAACTGCCCAATGCAGTAATAAAATCTTTAAGAGGTTCCTCACCTCGTTTTTTAAGTAAATCAATATCCATACAGGACTCGTAGTACTCCTTTGCTTGGTTGATAACATCACTTTTTGAAAAATGTTTAAAATAGTTGTCATCTTGAAAACTTTCGTTCAACGCTTTTAAGACTTCCGTTTTCATTAACTGAATTACGCCATACCGCAATTCATTATAAGGCACTTTTAGTACAGAGGACCATCTACCGCAAGAATACTCCAAAAAATCTTCGCAGGGATCTGCCTTTTTATTCATAACTGATTTTAAATATTTCCCGTGATACTGTTTTATCAATTTTATGTTATTCTTAATCGATATTAAACTATCTAATTGAGCACTTACGCCCAAAAAGCTTAAGCACAATAAGAAAGCGATCAACATGATTACTAAATTTTCTACGGTGGATTCATATGAAAGAAAGCTTAAGTTACCTACTTAAATATTTAAGCTCTTAGAGTAAAATTGGGATAGATAGAATTTGTATGAACAACTGGTTTGTGAAAATCTATCGAATGGTCGAAATTTGCTTTTATATGACGCACGACTTGACGATATACTGCATGTGTTTTATAGCGTTTTCAACTCTAACTATGAAGATCTGCTCTTTCACAACGCAAAGCTGTTACAGAGTTATCTTGAATCCTTGGAATATAAAATAAATAAGGAACGGTTAAGGCGTGTAAAATCCCTGTACATGAGCTACCACTTTCCTGAAGAAAGGGGCAAGAGGGGTATACTCTTATTTTCAAAGTATATATTAGTAGAGTCGGTCTGTAACTGAGCAAGAGAAATTGTTTTTGTTTTATATTGGGAGTATGGGTGCAAATCCTAAGACAGTGGTGCCGTCTAAAAGGTACAAATTCGTCGAATTCGAGGGCATCTATTTTAAATTCGTTTTTTGCCCCTCCCTATATCATCACAAAATTTCGGTTTGCACTGCGCCTTTAACACAAAAACACGAATCTCTAATACAAGAAAAATTGGTAGGAGCTCCGCCGTTCCATACTGTTCTAAACTTTCGAGCAACTCGGTGACAAAACAGAATTCACACTTGAAGAACTCAGAGCTGTTTTTTTTTTTGATGACAGTTAAATACAAAATTTGCGCTAGATTCGATCCGGAGCAACTCTTATGCCCGTTCTCCAATGCTCCGACCAACCAACAAAGTGCTGAAATCCGTGTAAAGTACAAGCTCTTGCCTGCAGATGTGCCTGCCGGCTGTCAAAACATTCTCAGGCAAATGTTTAATCTGGAAGAGTTTCACCACTTTTTGAGCGGAATTTTTGCTTTTAGTGCTGGACTGTAATTACCGCACAAATTTTTACAAATGCTTTGTGTTATAATTAGTGCAATAATGTTCTGACAACTGTGGGACAGCTGTGGCCGCTGTCACTATTCTAGTGCAAAATCGTTGCTGAATGGGCGACTACATATTACATTTGGTTAAAACGCACACATGAAGAAAGATAGCCAGGTTAACCAAAACACGAGTGAGAGAGAAGATGACGCAAATAAGTAAATGGAATGCGATGGCGCAATTTTGGATGGTTCTTTAGTGATCCATTTACTTCAAACATGTGCAAAAATAATTTTATTGGATTATATGAAAGAAAGTATATCATAATGAATTAGAAAGGCACACAAGAAATTTTGTACCAAAATTTCGACTGGGGTTGCTATAAAGAACCCCCTAGAGATACAACTCAGCATTCAGCATATCGTGAGCCAACCCCATAGAACCGCAGTCATGTTGCTTTTCAGCCATTCAAGTTCTTGGCTCTCTCTGAGTTCTCTCAAATTAGTTCACACACTTAGCTGACTGAACATTCGCATGAACGCGGACGATATATGTGCGGCAAGGAGCTCACATGGGCTTAGCATTGCAAACAGAAAACAAACCTTCACTTCAAAAATAAGATCAAATTGTGGCCGAAATCTAACTATCTCGCTCCCGCTTAGATCCCGCAGGTAGACAACTTAATATGGTAACAATTGATTCTAATATTCGAATGAATATAGCACAACTCCGATAAATGCAATCCACTGCAAAACACTTTATTCTTCATATTAAGGGTAGGTTACAGATTAGAAAGCCAAAAAAATGACAATTTTCAAGATTTTTTTTCTAAGTTCCTTTATTAGATATATGTACGTGAAACTTTTTGTAAAACATTTTTACATCCTTCAAGAAATGCAAACAATTTTTTTTTTATTTTGATGTTTCCTTCTACATGATAGGGGGCGCCCAAGTCGAGCCCTTAAAAAAATCATGTTTGATGGCGGACAGTTCATCTCGGAACTGGCACATCTGAAACAAAAAAAAAAACAAATTGCATCTGAAAGAGGGAGGTTTCTTACATGGGAATTCACCACATTTATTTCAAAAATCGATTTAGAAAAAAAATGGCGGACGTTAAAAAAAAAAAAGTTGCAAAAATCTACCTTTTTTTCAACCTTTGTCTGTGGCTAGAAAATAATTTTAAACGATTTTTTGGGTATATTGTGGTATATTCCCGTACAGGACATGTTAATAAACAAAACGCAGAAAGATTCATTAAAATCGGTTCAGTAGATCCGCAGATTAACTGTTCGCCATTTCAAAAAATAGTGCTTCGAGAAAAACGCGTTTAAAGTTTTAGGACCATTTATTTATGGGATATTTTTTATAAGAAGAGCTCGAAAAGGCGCCTGGATAAAAACCGGTGTATCTCCGGTTCTATTACGAATTTCTCAAAAAAATTTTAGGAGATGATTCCCAAGACTATAAGGATTCGAAATCAACAAAAAAAAATCGATTTTTTGAAAATTATATTCTGTAACCTATGTACCCTTAAATTGATTTGTGTCGAACAAAACCAAAATTAGACGAAAGTAATAGCACAAAAACCAGATTAAAATCAGCTGTTACGATAGTTTAACGATGACCAACAGATGGGATCGGCAATTTGTGCCGCATCATTTAGATTATGTTGGCGTGAAATATGAAAATTAGACAAAGGTAACAACAATAACTTTTATATTTAGCTCTGTTGCCCTTAGATCCCCAGTTGATAAGTTCAGGGACATTTTTATGAAAAAAACTAAAAATTGAGCGAGATATAACAGAAATCGGTTCATGACAATTTAATTATTTGTTATTTAGTTGTGTTTAAGCATAATTACGCGAGATTTTTGATTTTCCTAAAAGAGCCTAGGCTAAAAATGGTCTCCTTTTTCAGTCGTGAGTTAGCAGTCCAGATCCAATATGTCAGAGGGCAGAGGCCACTCAAATAGCTCAGCTCCTCTCAGTGAATAAAGCCTTATCTATTGCTATTTGACTGTTACTATTCAGCTCAACACAAGATTTCACCTTTACAAACCCTCTTGCTCCGACCGCACAATGCCCTTTAAAGCGAGAATTTCGTAAAGCACGATGGGGATGTTTATATTTTCTTTGATTATATGTAAATATATGTTGTATCATTTCAATTTTCTTAATGTTACATTTTAATTCCTTCATTTCCTTGTGATTTTTAAGAGAGGATGTTAAAAAAAGTGTCAATTTCATTCCCCCGAGTGAAAAGTGAATGAATATTTAAAAATTAATTTTTGGGTCTTAGAATGACAATAAAAATTATATTTATCTCTGGGAAATAGTGGGAACATTGCTATAATGAAATTAAAAATGCCATTATCTACGTATATTAACCCTGCGGCATACATTTTTCTATTAATCGAAGTTTTTTGAAAATTGATATACATAGGCTGATTACGAATCTACAATCAAACTTCATATTTATTGAATCAAAAAATCGGATTCAAGATGGCGGCTAACGGGCTTTTGTCAATTTTTCTTTCTTATTGATATAAAGGTTTTTTTTTGTATCGGTGATTACGGATCTGCAATAAGATTTTATATTTTCTTGATCAAAATGACGGAATTAAGATGATAGTTTATGGTTTTTTATCGATTTTTCTTGAATGAATTTTATGTAAAATAAACATAATTTGTTAAGTTTTATTTTTTTTTTATACAATTATATATGTACATGCATATGTATGTATATATTGTATAAAGATACATATGTATATATGAATCGACCACCAACTCTAACCTCATTACTTTGAGTTTGCAAATAAATAAGATTTTTCATCACTTTTTTTCCTGGCAATTTAATTTCTTGAGAGTCCTATTATTAGTACAGGCATATTTAGAAGTGTAAAATTCTCTCCATTTGTGATTAATTTTGTTGTATAAATAAATAAAGCATAAAAAATTAGAGTTTTTTACACAAAAATGTCTGCATATTAATTTTTAAGAAAAATTCACGAAACAACGTAATTGATCAATATATTTTGCGGAAAGGTTATTGTGACACCTGTTCATGATCATGAAATCTTGCAAGCTGATTATGACACACTTCTCGGCATTTAATTTAGCTAAAATTTTGGTGTTAGTTCTTAAAATTAGATTGAAGTTTTTTACTTTATTATTTATCTTGTCTTTATAACCTTAAAAAATATTTTGAACTTTGCACATATATTTTATTACAGCGTCGCTATCAAACAGCACTATTTTGGGCAGAGAAAGTTTCTGTATTGAGTCAAAACGATCCAAAAGATATATACTGGCAGGCGCAATGTATGTTCCTGCTAAAAGAATATCACAGAGCTGCGCATATTATCAAAATCCACGGATTGGAAAAGACCAGCGTGTCATGCTATTACTTATGTGTCGAAAGTCTTTTTGAAGCTAAGGAGTACAATGAAGCAATTGAGATTTTAAACGCCGTGGATGTAGAGGACCTTGCAGTCTCTCTTATTGCTCAACATTCTTACGAATCTGATTATCCAAATATCTGGCTGGACGAGCATACTAAAAATGTAAAATAAAGTTTGCTTGTAAATCTTTATAAGATAATAATGTAATTTAAATTTAAGGAAACTCTAGCATCAATATGTTACTTAAAAGGTAAAGTCTTTGAAGCCATGGATAACAGAGCTCTTGCGATGGACTGCTATGTACAGGCACTTCAAAAATCCATATACTGTTCAGAAGCACTAGACGCTCTTGTGGAACATGAGATGTTAATGGCATGGGAAGGTTTGTGTTCAATTAGAAATTTACTAGGAAAATTTTCATGATAATAACATTTTTAGAAAAAGAACTTATGCAACACTTACCGTTCTCCCAGCAATGTTCAGACCCTGATGCAAAACTAATAAAAAAGTTATATGAAAGCAAACTGAAAAAATACTACGACACACTTAGTCCTGTAATAATAATGTTTTGCTTATCTATTCGAATAAAATAAATTTTGTTTTGGCAGCAAACAAATGCAGAACAAACACCAATTGGGAACTTAAACACTTTGCAATCTATCAAAGAGCTCACTGAAAAGATGCGTAAAAGCCGTTCCAATGAAGTGAAAATTAATAAGAATTTAACATCCAAACTGTTTACTCCACTTCAAACAGCTATTCTGTCGCCAGCAAACAAGTAAGAATATTAAGATGTAATAAAATAATATATATTTTTTAAATTATTTTTACTACAGAATCTTGCAAGATCTAAAGAATACACCGTCGTACTCCCTGCAGAGCAGTTTATCAAGAGTATCTTTAACAAATGAAAGCAATCGGGCACTGGACAATAGTCAACGAAGCAAATTGGGAACAGATTGTCCGACAGCAATAACACTTAATTCTTCGCTGGTTAGAATTCAGCGGAGTGTAGATTTACTGGCTGCTGAAGCTGAGAAGTTATTCTACGATTGTGAATACAGAAAGTGTTTGAAAATTTTAGATGAGTAAGCAAATAATTCTGGTGATTACTCTGTTATACTGATCTTGGGTATTCTAGCCTTCTTAAAAGGGATCCCTATCACAATGGCGCCCTCACAGTTCAAATAGGATGCTTGGTTGAATTGAAAGACTTTAATAGTAAGTTTGTTTCAAAGTTATTAACAAATTCTCTAATTCAAATATTGCAGGACTTTTTTATGTGGCCCATAAGCTGGTTGATCTTTATCCAGATAAAGCAATTTCATGGTATGCTGTCGGTTGTTACTACGATTTAATAGGGAAAAGTGATCCAGCAAGGCGATATCTTTCGAAAGCCACTTCTCTGGATAGATTATATGGTCCGGCCTGGCTAGCCTACGGGCACTCGTTTGCTAAAGAAAATGAACATGATCAGGTCAATCATCTTGATTTAAAAAAAAAACACAAATTAATAGAAATTTAACAATTTTTATGCAGGCTATGGCCGCATATTTCAAGGCAACCCAATTAATGAGAGGATGTCATTTGCCTTTGTTATACATCGGTGTTGAGTGTGGTCTTACAAAAAATCTTGAGTTAGCAGAAAAATTCTTTTACCAGGCCATGTCTATAGCACCCCTCGATGTTTTTGTTTTACACGAATTAGGAGTTATAAAATTCGAATACGAATTGTAAGATGCCTCTTTAATAATAATTATTCTGAATCTAGAATAAAATTAGTCATGCCGCTTTAGTAGCTAAAAAATATTATTCTTTATTACTGTAAGAAAATGGTTATTACATTATCTATTTTTGGATTAAGGATAACTTAAATAAAATAAAAATAATATGGGTATACACTCAAAGAATATTAATCTAAAATTTAATATAGCTACAAAGGAGCCGAAGAGGTATTTAGAACAACTGCTGAAATAGTCACAAACCGATCAAAAACTAATAAAGAGGCAGTTTCACCGAGATGGGAACCACTGTTCAATAATTTGGGGCATTGCTGTAGGAAAAATAAGAAGTACAAGGAAGCCCTAGAGTATCATCAAATGGTGAATATTAAAATGTAAATAAAAATCACTGCTTAATAATTTTTATATTAGGCTCTGTTGTTAAAACCTCAAAACCCCGAGACCTACACAGCAATCGGATTCGTTCACGCTCTCATGGGACAACTGGAGAGAGCAATTGAATACTTCCACAAAAGCTTAGCACTTAATAGAGACTGTGTTGTTACATCAACAATTTTAAAAACTTGTATTGAAGATCTCATGGAAGAAGACTCAATCATCGATAAGATTTGTTATAAAGGCAAGTTTTTAGTGTTTTAGACAACAATTTAATATTAATTATTTCGCTTAATTTGTAGAAGGCAAAATTCCACCTAAATCACCAACAAAAAGGCCAAATCCTGTAGAAGAAACCCCAATGAAACTAAATTGCATAAAATTGAAGTTTGAGGAGTATGATTTCTCGCCAAATTCAGATACCATTGATAATAGCTGCGATATGAGCATGGATGTGTGATAATTATTTCTCCAGTTGTTTTAGAGTAAACACAAATAAATTCTTTAAATAAAAGCTTTAAATTTCACAAACGTATCCTGAACATTCCTTCTTAAATGCATAAATAGATCAAGATAAATTTAGTAGTAATACAATCTGAAGGCGCTGAATTTATAATTTATTTTGGTCATTATTTGGAAATCGATTTAAAACGGATCACAGTGCATTATAGCAGACAAAATCCACAAGCGTGAGATATCATCCTAACTTTAATTAATAAATGCGATCTGAACAATAAATTTTATATGTTCTTTTTTTATACCAGGCTTTCAGGGTCTGGGGGTCGATCCTGAAAGAGATATTTGAGGAAGTCAATACAAGCAAAAAATATTGTGCAGTAGGATATTTTTTTCTTCTATTGTTAAATTATTATATCTCTTTTAACCAAATTAAAAAGAATTTTGGTTTAATCACCTTAGGTACCAAAAATAATAATGAGCGTTAATTCCTATTCAATTACAATTCCAAATATCAAAAAAGGGGAACAAATGGTGCAAAATACCTGTTTTCTTTAAATTGATTAGGTTTTTTTTATCTTGCATTATTATCAATTTTCAGTAAATCCAATGTTAAAATTATTTAAGAAAAGTACAAAATTGATTTTGGACCAGACTGTTAAGAAAAATTAACCGAGAAGGATAAGGATGTGTGATGCGTATGCTCTGTATTTTAAAAGCTTTTATTTAACTTCATCTATATAATTCTAATTGAGCTAGAGCTTTGAAATTTTGAACTCGTATATAAGTAAATCCCGTAATAATGCAATACAGGGCCCGAATTATGTAATTCGATATAGAGCAAAAATTATTGTTCTTGCTTCATGGAATCCGACAGATCGAGCAAATCGTATCGAATGCTCGATGAAGACATCTCAATATATGTATGTAGGATTTGTTATCGAATAGGTTGAGTCGCCAACAGTATAAGTTGCGTTCTAGGAGATTTTAGCTGGGTTTTTGTGGTGTTTGCGGAATTGTTAAATGTGAGTACATTAATTGCTAAATTTTACTTTACCTTGAGTGTCTAACAGAATTTGCTCCTGTTTTCCCTTCAGGCGGCACACAACGGTAATCTTTGAACGTAAAGCCTAGGGAAATGCTATATCGTATAAAAGCCCTGTACTGAGCGTAGTAAAAATTGCGGTGCCCATAAAAAGAAAAGTACAACTTTAATAACCGAGAGGGAAAGGGCGAAGTTGCACTGGATACCAAAGCTTAGATATATAACAAGAAGTGACACTCGTCACATATTTCCTTATCTAATTTCGACCTTTGTACCCAAACGAACTTGAAAATTTTGCAAGAAGTAGATAATAAGGAAGTCATGTGCAAGAGAAAAATGAAAATTTGAAAGGATATGAAACGAGAATTGTAACACTTCTACAAGGTGCCACTTTATATTTTAAATATTTTTTATAAACGCATCGCAGTATAATGTTTACCCAGATTTCTTAAAACGAACAAAATTTTATTACTTAAGTTCATAGCATAACATGCACGTTATTATTTTAATTAATTTCGAATTAATTTCTCAAGTTGTAAAACTTCTCTGAGAAAATCAAGATCGTCCTGCACTCGCTCGCTGGAGGCAAACACAAAAGCGCCAGACATATGGAAAATATAATAACAACAAAAACAAACATATTCGTATTTAACACGTTCGCTGCTAGGTGTACCGAAAACGGTACACAAATGAAAGCTCTCTCTCATCAAATGAATTTTTACATGTAAGTCTCTCACGAAAGCTTTCTTGGAAACTCTGACAGGGAACGTGTTAAGGACGTTCCCAAAGAGCAGTCCTGCTCAACTTGTTAAAAAATTCCCCCTTTGTAACAAAAGTGTTAAACTTTTTGAAAAATCGAAATTTGCCATAGACAAAAAGTTAAAAACAACAAAAAAAATAATTTATAAGATAGCACTCATGCCTAAGAAAAAAATATATTACTAGTATTTTATGTTAATTCAAAGTTTATGATGTTAATATGCTCATTAGCTTATTTTTAATATTTTTTATAACAAAACCAATACCGCTTGTCATAGTGATTTTTACAGGAAGATATTCGTTATATCTTTAATTAATAGTTATCAGTTTTTCAAAACAATTGTAAGAAAATTACTATTGTTATTTAATAAAACATTCGCTTTAACATCGATCGGGATAGGGTTCCCATGTTAAATATGCAATATTTAGAAATTTACTACCGCAAGAACGATTGAAAAATATTTCTACGTATAAAGGACACTAAAGATTTTAATAAAATAATTTAATTTTTTTTTAATATTCAGATAAAGAATATCATTATTAATGAACATATTAATTTTCATAAAAAAAGAATGTTTTAAACTACGATTTTTTTAACTCCAAACTCTTTTGCATTTATCTCGAAATCACTTCGATTGGAGTTAACCACTTTTTTCCTTGGCACGGCAGTATACTAGAATATTGCAAGGGGTGGACTGGGGTGGGCATTAATAAAATACCATGAACGCATGCATACATGACCGCCAGCTTATCTTTGCTGGGCACTCGCTGTCTTTGCACGGTTTAAACGACGGCGTTAAAAAACAATTTTTGGAGGAGCTTGTGCATAATAAAATGTGTTTTATTCCTGTTTCCACTAAATAAAAATATTGTATGCACAAACAATACTCGAATTTGTCTACGCTCGGAGAGTGATATTGTGGTTCCTTAGGCTTTATATTCAAAGGTCAGTCTCCATGGACTGACGGGCTGTCCCCACCATGCCATTGCCATTGCCCTTCCCCGGGACCGGTGCCGCTCGAACGAAATCTTCACTGGCGGTATAATATGCATATAATGTATACTGTATAATTTCCAGATATGGGCAGATTTTAAATATAATTCAAAAAGTAAGTCACAAAATAAGAAAAGCATGCTTAGAACCGGCAGAGGTCCATACAAAAATATCATCTCTAATTTATAAAGGAAAGAATAATTTCATTTGCTTCTATAGAAGTACAAGTAGCTAAAGTGCCAAATGTAAATGTGTTTGGAGCAGAACTGGAGGATGATTTAATCTTTTCGTTGAGTTTAAAGATAAGCGAATTTAGAAAAAAGAAAATCCAGATTAAAAGGCTTTCAACTGAAATAGAAATGTTAAATTAACGAACCAACATTGTGATTCATATATAGAGAATATTTAATCACAATAGGCCTTCTCCAGCCAATTCTAACTAACCTACATATATAAAAATACAATAAAGTATAGTATACATACATATGTATATCTAATATCGTTCTATATTCAATATGACGGACACTTCCAAAATGGGGTTTTCACAACCCACTTAATATGGACATAAAATTAAAGGGTTTAACGGTTAAAATATGCTACACTTTGTGCCGCTTTCTTAATCCATTGGACGCCCCAAGATGGCGGATTATATTTTCTTCACAACTTGCTTGATATGGGTATCAAATGAAAGGGTTTGACGAACAGAATATGATAAGCTATATAGTACATAATGTCATTCTAAACCCAAAATGGCAGATTACCTTTTTCTTCACAACTTCTTTATATGGGTATCCAATAAAAGGGTTTGACGACTAAAATAAGAAAAGCATAATTTTAAACACAATACGGTTCCAAATCTTGCAAGTTGTTTTTGAACCAGTTCCCATTATCGGAATAAGCTGAAATTGTAAATAACGTTTGGAGATTTTAACCGGCACAAATTTAAAACAAGTATAAACTTATGTAAAGTAGAAAAATTATTTATTTTTTCATAGAGGCACGTTAAAATCTTCATAAACTAATGAATAAATAGGTTTACACCGCCACCCTCAAACGTTACACATGCATTCGACGATATCGACTGAACTAGATGTATAATTAGCAGTTTTAATATTTGTGATTAACAAGCTCGATATGTGCAAAATATCATTTGCACACTCTGGTTAGTACACAATGTATAAAGCTAATGACTAAACAGTTAAAAAGGAACATTAGAAAAAATCAATTGTACAAATTAACTCTGCTGCTCTGTTATAAGACCACCTCAAAGTTTTAAGGGGGTATTCTCATCAGAAATTTTAAAAAAATCGATTTGTTTTTTCTTTCCATTTTATCGTTATATGAAACTTTCTGAATAATTTCCCGATAAGAATTTACAAAAACCTTGAAAATTGGAAAAGATATGAGGGTTTATAGACAAGCTGTCGCTGGCCAAACCATGGCATACTGAAATTGTAAACGCGATTTTCTCGAAACCACAGTTTTCGAAATTATGTAAGTTAAAACTTTGGAACGAAATAAGAAATCGACTCAATTTTGGTTTTATTTGAAAATAGCTTAATTTATTGGAGATTATGCCTAAAACAAAAAGTGATTTTTTCATTATAAAAATTTCTTATAACTATTCTAAAAACAAAATAATGAAGAAAATCCGTGACGTACATTTTACTTGTCCGCCATTTTGTCAATTGTTCACTTTTTAATACTTTTATTGATATAATCTCCAACCACTCTATAGCTATTATATATTAACAAATAATTTAAAAACTTTTTTTCTGCCTTGCAAAATAATAGGTCTGTCTGGTAACTTTTGGGTAAAATTATCTTGGGTAAAAAGTTTCATATGGTACTGGGGATAAATATCAAAAGTTACCAGACGACTTCAAATAAAAATTTGGTAAACTTTCAAAATCTTTTTTGTGTATGTAAACCCAAAAATAAAATGCAACCAATCGGTGATTTACCCAAATTTATTCGGTCTCTACGCGTGATTAAAATCCGGTAAAATATGGTAAGAGGAAGGGTTGCCAAGTCCTCAATTTCTCCCCTTCGCGAGGTTAAGAGACACTTTCAAGTAAAATTTTTACCCATGGGTAAAAACTTTTGAGTTAACAGACAGACCTGATGTCTTTTGAAAAGGCGGCCGCGATTCGCTGAGATTGCACAAGCAGTTACTCCACTTTGGCTTATCTCAAAAAAATAATTGTACATATTATTAAATAGCGAAGATATCGGTATCGTCTCCACTAGAATGAAGTGTTTTTTATTGAAATTTAAAAAAATGGAATGGCTCTGAATTTGGAGTAACCAAATGTTTGCTCTTTATTAATAGTTTTTTTATTTAAAAACAATATGAAATTTTCAAAATAACCATATAATTCTTCTACAAATATAGACCTAGATCTATAGAATAACATGTTAAAATATTAGCCAAATGGGTCGTCGTTTTTTTTAATCGCTTGCGTAAGCTCGAAAAATACTGTTTAGAGAAAAACACGTTTAAAGTAAAATAGAAGACAATTCTGCCGTATTTAAATCATTATACAGAGTGTTTTGTTAAGGTCTGAACAGGGGTATGTCAATCGACTCTACAGGGTCTCCTGGTCAATGTTTGTTCCCTTCCTTTCCCCTCAAAATCGACCTCAAAGTTTTTTAGGAGCTGCGATCACTTAAGTCCTTATATATCCTTACAAGGACATCGCAGGTCCTATCAGAGGATTATTCAAAAGAGATCCAATGATACCTTACTTCTTAGGATCTGTTTTCAAATGTAGGAAATTTATGGTTTCAAATTCAAAATTTGTCGAAATTTCGTTTTTTCGTAGGAAAAATTCGCAATTTTTCAAAGAAAATGTAGATTTTTAAATTTAAACACTCATAAACTCCTACATTTGGAAATGGATCCTAACAAATAAGGTTTCGTTAGAAAGGTACTTTGTCTCCTTTTAAATGAGCACTCGTTCGATATCCTTCCTTACAAGGATCTATAAAAGATTAAGTGAAAACTCAGAGAAAGCATCTGCTTCTTAGTACCAAAATTAAATGATTTATTTATTTATTTTCAATTGCGATTGGTTTTGTTAGATTTTATTATTATTATGTCTTTAAAAGAGCTTTCGATTCTACTGTACATCCAAAAAATCTAAATTTGTTTGTTTGCATTTTTTGAAAGTGCATTATGTGAACTAATTTTTAACTCCTAATTTGTATAAATGTCGAAGCTTTAGAAAATTGTTGAGTCAGCTAATTGAAGGGAAAGTCACGCCAAAATGGATTTTTTTTTTGACACTAACGAGATATAGCCGACCAAATTATGCTTATTTGGACTTAAACAACTGTTCGTGTTTGTATGTGTGTGGACAAATATGTATATGTGCATGTATGTAATACATATATTATTATTTTATTTAGCATTGTATAATATTATTCGTATTTTATCGTTTGTAGTCTACGAAACCCTACACTAAGCATGGCCCGATATGCTCTTGACCGCTTTTTAACCTCTCACAGTGGTGATCCCCCTTAAAATATCCTGTTATCCTATAAAATAAATAAAATGTTGCTATTATTTGCCATATATGATGTACATATGCCACACTCTTTTATAAAAAAGCAGAAAATTCAAACTAAAGAAGAAGCATTTCTTTATCATTTTAACTCCTTTCCGTCTTCTGATTTTTATTTTCTTTACAGTGTGTTTTCTTAGAAAACACTTTTTTATATACGTACTCTTAACTCTTAAGTTCCTACGTGCTACGAGAGTGGATACATGTACTTTTTTTAAAACACTGTTTCAAATATACCTTCGATTTCCTCGCAAAATACCCCAAGGACTTTTTTGTAGTGGTTAACGGCAACACTAAACTGCTGAATTTGGCGTGGATGAATACGATGCACAGTGAACACTGTGCAGATTCAGACAAATATTGCGATGAGTGACATCATCAAGGACATCTAAGAGAAACTTTCCTCAGCCTCAATTTGGGGGAATTGTGCCACAGAAGCACGTATTCAGCTTCTTCTTCCAAATAATTTACCCCGAACAGTGCCGTGTCCTCGCATTATTTAACTATTAATGGTAAAGGAACAATGTTGAGATGTGAGAGTAGAATCTGACGCTTCTCAACATGTCCTTCTTTCAATTTTAAATAACACGAACACATAAATTTGATAATATGTATCTACATATCTTGAAATGAGTATTTTTTATCGGCACTAGAAACTCTTAAATGTACAAAACTGACAAAAGTCAACTTTTCGGGCTTTTTGCTTAATTGTATATGTATATGTACGTACCTTTAATTGTATTGAAGATATCAGGACGAAAATATCGGGTTTTATAATATTATAGTTTAAATTATGCTGTTTAACATCGTTGATTTTTAATTATTTTAAAATCTTAGACTTTCTCAGAAGATGATTTTGGATAATAGAACTTTTTTTTAGGATAGGTGAAATATGAATATTTAGGTGGTTTTACATATACTAAAATATACAGAGTAAGAGGGGTATATATGTATGAACCACCCATCTTTTTTTATGAAATAAATTTCAAAATACTTAAAAATAAATCCAATATCAAAATATGAAATAAATTAAAAACAATGAAAAATACTCAAAAGAAAGAGGAAACAAAATGGAATATAATACGGATCAGGTACCTAGTCTATATTTTATACAAAAGTCGCAGATAAAGATGTCTCTTTCACATCCAGCACAATCTTCATGACTCCAATTATTGCAGCAGACACATTCAACCCATACCTCGCCTTAATAATAAATAAAAAAAGGGTATTACAGTATAGACATTTCCATCCACTTTCCCTTAGGTTTGTAAGAGTCCTATATCATCACCTTCAGACTCGTCATCAGAACTGGGATTAGCATCCACAGCTGAAGAGGATGATGAGTATGTTTTCTCCTGAGGCCCTTTTCTTTTCTCTAAAATCGTGGAAGCCCATATTGCCCTCAACACGTGTTGGTAAAATAAATGATATTTTATTAAAAGCACTTATTCATAATACACTAATTTTTGCTAATAAATTATAATAAACACTGATTATATTAATAATCAATTACATATTTCAAAACAAGATGATTCTAAAGTCAAATCATAAAATTACTCACGTGTCAGAGATATACCACTATTAATATAAATCAGTCGCATACTTCCCTGTCGCATAGAATCGCACTGAAATAAGTTTTAAAGGTTGACGAACACAACAAATATGAATAACGGGAAATCTCATATTACTCGCGTAGTTCATATACATATTTACTCTATTATTGTTCTGGATCCGTCAGATTCAGATTCATTTATTCAACTGAATTATAATAATACAATTGAATCTTACTACAAATACATGTAAAAAGTTTTTCTATCGATGGGCTACAGCATTTTGCTCATATAACCTGCTACTTATATAAAATCGTTTCATACATACGTTTCGAACTTTATATATACAATAATTTGCAAAGCTTTATTGCCTAATACTTATATAAACACAGTTCCAAATCACAATTTGTCATCTACAAAAAAATTCAAAACAAATAAAAAATATTACGAGGTCTTATGCCTAAAATGTATATTTTTATAATTATGTATTTTTAAATACAAATATCAAAAATTAATTCATATTTACATTTTATAATAGTCAGATCAAGACTAAAGTTGATAAATCAACAAAATATTAAGTTGTATGAAAATAAAAAAACTTTATAGTTCCGGTACACTGTCCCAAATTGGGTCAACTCAAAAACAGGTTTGTGCACGGCACGAAGATTACTTCGAAACTAAAGAAAGTGACTACGCAGAATGTTTTCTAACTGTCTAATGGATTGTTCGAGGGATAATAGAAACCCTAAGGTTGCGACCCTTAGTGTAATTGTTACCAGAAGCATTTTAGTCGACCCATTTTGTCAGGCCAGTGTACCTCTCAAGTGCTAACATTTTTTTTTATAAATATTGTCGTAAGTAATAAGTGTAAGATAATAATTTTTAACCAATTGGAAGAAGAACAAAAACGTTTTTTTGCAGACCAATGTATTCAGTCAATGTAAAAGTAATCAAAGGAAAATATCATTGGTCTGCTAAATGTTTGCCTCGAATATGTAGTAGGCTAATTTTATAGAATTTTTTTCGGTAGATTATGGATCCGAAAAAGAAAATGTTCCAGCACATCATGTTTGGGGGAACCATGAGGTTGAAAAGTTAAAAATAAAGCAATATTTTGGTAATTTTTGAAAACATCAAAAGTTAACAGGTTATCGAACGAATTTGAAACATAACTCAAATAAAAGATAATATTCTTAGCCATCTATTATATATAAAAACAGTTATTTATAAACTAAAATATTTCAAGGTCAAGGTCTTTGACGCCGTGTAGCATTTTCCGGATAACTACCAAAACTTCTGCTAGAAAATCGCAAAAACTCCTAGAATATTTAAAAAATTACTATTTATGCTAAAATAAATCATAAATATTTTAATTCTTAATTTAATGATCTTAAATTTAAACTTGAATTTCTTGAGATATCACACTTTAGGTAAAAAAATAGTTTGGTAGGTGTCGTTGAAAAAAAGATATTTATTTTGCCATTTGAAGGTACACCTATTTTTTGATGGAATCAGGTTTACTTATTTAAAAGAAATGAATTAATTAATAAAATAATATTTAAGAATAATGAAATAAAACACAAAAATTAAAATTTTAGATCGAATATGCAAATATCGGTGAAAATGCCTTTTTTTGTTTTTACCCGACTGCCCAGGAGGAGGATAATATTTTCCGGGTGTATGTATACATATATGTATGCATTTATCTTATGTATGTATGGCTGTTTTTTTGGCGCGTCCTGCAGTTTAAACGGCTTGATGGATTTTAATAAATGAGATGTCGTTTGATTCGTCTTAGTCGTGGGAGTGCTATAGGCTATATATTTAAAAAAAAAAAATTTATGGCCGCCCATGTGTATTTTTTTTATTTTCAAATAAACCGATATGGATATTAAATGAAAGATCTCGATGAAACGATATATGTACATTGATGTTTATATAATAAACTTACGAAACAATTTGCTCATAGATTTGTTACGAAATTGTTTTTTTGCCCGCCTGTATCAAAAGGTAATGTTTTTCGTTCTACATATGTTCTATATATAGATTAAAATCCGTAGTGCAAAAAGTAAAAATTTTGAAATAAACAAAGTTAATTAAAATATTTGTTCTCATTTGTAAATTGGTTGCCTCCGACTGCAATTTTATTAAGGAAATACAATTCAAAAGCAGTTTTGTCGATTTTGTTTCACTCGGAATACAGAACATGGACCTGTTATTTTGCTTTATCTGAGTGATATTCGTTAGTATTCTTAAAATTTAAGTAAATAAAACCTCGGACTTTCAGCCATTACCTAAAAATACGAAAACTTAGTAACTCCTACAACAATTCGTTTTGGGTGCGTTGTGTGTGTTTTAACCAAAAGTAATAGGCATGGCATGTTACGCCATCTTGTTGAGACCAAAGCTCTGCCACATCAATACCATTCAACTGAGGAACGAAGAAGTCAGCAATCATGGCTCTATAGCGTTCTCCATTGACGGTAACATTCTAACCGGCATCATCTTTAAAGAAATATGGGCCAATGATTCCACCTGCCCATAAAGCACACCAAACAGTGACTTTTAATGGATATAAGGGCGTCTCAACAAAGGCTTCTGAATTTTCTCCAATCCAAATTCGGCAATTCTGCTTATTGATGTAGCCGTTCAACCAAAAATGAGTCTCATCGTTGAACAAAATTTTGCGTTGAAATAGAGGATCATGCTGAATATTGTTTTCGTCCCATTCACCGAACGTACGGCGCGATCATATGGTAAAACGTACTGACCACAAATCAACAATCAATTCAGCCAATTCAGCACTTTGGTTGGTTGGTCGGCGCATTGGAGAACGGACAGAGGTTAATTTTCCGCCCCATTACAATAACTTCCCTATATACTGGGAAGCTAAAAATTTGTTCTTGTTCTGTGCTTGTGCTTCCTGAAATTTAAAAAGTGAAAGTGACCAATTTTCTTGAATCGTCGAGTTTTAAATTTTTTTTAAGCTCAAAAGGATGAAAGTGCATATATTTAAATTTCTATAAGGTGAGGTGGCAGTTGGAGGAATATTATAATTAAAATTATTCCTCGCCAACAGATTTAGGGCTACTGACGTCGGCAGCAAACAGCTGATCCACAGTTACGCAAATCTTACTACAAAAATCCTGATGGATTATGGGAGCGACAGATTTCTCCCGAAAGGCAAATACTACGGGAGCAGGACTCGGTCGCATTGCCCCTCACGAGTACGACACTGGAAGTCGCCGGCGGAGCACGGAGTAGGCCTCTCGACCCGATTTTGGGGGCATTCAACAAATCGCGGCAGCGGCTATTGGTGAAAACAAGAGGCGGCGGATGGAGACGTGGGGCCCCACAGCAGTTATTTTCTCGCGAGTTTTGTCACGGTCATGCAGCGCTTTGGTGCGCTCATTTCGCAGCTCGTCACGCAGGGCAGTTTCGGCAGAGTGCCGCCCTTTGCGAAGTTGCTGAATTGCAGCGTCTTCCATTTCCAGAGCGAGCGTAGAGGGAAAAACTCCACTCCGGGCTTCGTGCGGTTCCCCTTCGTCGGTTCTTTTTGTCAAATTTCCAACTCTTGCCATCCGTCATCTGTTGTGGTGGAGCCGTTTTCCCATCAGAATCAGTCGCTCTTACTCCTTTATTAAGTTTGGTTGTTTTTTGGACGGACATAAAAATTCGGAATTTAAAAGTGTGACGGTTAAGGTAAGGAGGATTCAGTCTCTAGCCCACAACTCGGTCACGAAGCGAGCAGAGGCCGTGCTGTTTGCAATTATAGCAGCAACTCGTTAAGTGAAGTTGGGAGTGCTGGAGGAGCTGCCGACAACTACGTTTGGAAGTGAAAAGAAATAACCGTTAAACGAGAAGTGACTTCGATATTTATTAGAAATGGATTGATTTGCGGGATTGAAATAATTTTTTTTGTTAGAAATCTCGGAACGATAGAACAAAAGAAAAGAAAAGAGTAGCGGAGTAACGGCGGCGTTGCACAGGTTTTTCCTATTTTTCTCTATCTTTCCTCCCATCCGTTTTCCTCGAAAATCTGACCTCCAAGGAAATCTGGATGTGTGTAACGGGACTCTCCAATTGTTGAGGAGGAGGCAAAGTGTGCAGGACTCGGTGCTCGCAGCTCGCAGTTTGTTGATGTCCGGGGACCGCTGAGGAATTTCACGCGACACGAGTTTAGAAAAATGTTGATTTATGAGGACATTCTCTAACGCAAAAAGAAAAGATAAAAAATAAACTATATATATCTATATCGCAATTTTCTAAGAATAAAAGAAACAGTTGTGAACGAGCAGGACGGCCCCGTCGAGAATCCGCTACTCTTCTCTCGGTGCTCTTTCCTTTCGCAATAATAAAGGAAGCCGCAAATCCCGAATATAAAAGGAAATACCTAATCAGGTTGCGCGTGTAGTGTGCCGCTGTGATTCTTATTATTATTTTTTTTTTTTTTACATTTTTCGTCTCCTCCCTGTTTTCTGTACCAGTGTTCCAGAAGGGTCATTCGGGGGCCTAGCCGATTTTGAGTTCGCCGGTAGGACCTACTCCGCATCACATCACATGGTGGATTTTTTTTTCCTGCTTGACCTCTGAGCGCTGATAATTCGGCGCCTCGCACGGCCGTCCCCACCCCATTCATCCATCATTTCTGTAGCTGTAAAAATCGGTTCATTCATTGTTGTTTTTGTAAGTCTCATTGTGTAACGAGACAACGTGGTTTCGGGAGCACCGTGTCCACACCACAGCTCTGCATACGCCTTTTCTGCAGAGTGCACACGCCGAGAGAACCGGAGCAGCACGCACGCCCTCAGCAGCGGCAGCACCAGCAGCTCTTCAGTCCAAAAAGGGGGCACAGCACAGCCCCACGGCCCCACCGTAGTAAAGGAGCTCGGCAAGGGAGCCTCATACTGAGCCCCGCACACGGCCACGAAGCCGCCACAAACACACCCACACGGACTGGACTGTCACCACACCAAATCATCCGCCAATATGCCATCGCTGCAACAGGTATGCTCATTTAATTTTCGCGACTTTGTTTTTCCCTTGTTTGTCCTTTTTACAGCCAACCCACAAATGGGTTTTGTGTATTGCTCTGGTTTTCCCCCCGAGGGGAGGACTGTGGGAATACCTACCGCCGGTGGGCGCTGCACTGCCACCGGGGGTGCTGCTGAGACAGTGAGTAGTTGAAGTTGCGATGATTGGCATGTCTGCAAAAAAGCAAAAAAGGGCACGGGGGTGAAGCATGAGTGGAATACGGTCCCAATATGCAATGCACTGCTGATTTCCACCACTCGCACGCCGTACGATTGAAGGGCACGGGATGACGACGGTGATGAATGGGGCGCACACGCGGGCGTCGGGCAGTGGTATGCAAATCATTTGCAATTGATTGTAATTTCACCGATTTGATTTCATACAACGGCTGTATAGTTCCCGGTGCACCCGTTCGCCCGTCCGTCGTCCTGTCCTGAGTAATTGCGCGGAGGAGGTTTTATCCCCCGACATAAACTTTTCCGTCCCGCCCACTCGCGCCATCCCCTTCCTTGGCTACGTGAGTAATTCAATTTTTGATGACTCCTCCGTATGAACCACGCTTCTCATTCAGGTTCAATTTCACGAGCATTTTGAGTCACTTCACTTGCATTAAATTTACATTTGGTGAAATTATTTCTTACAAGCAAGGATTTTATTAGCTGGCGATTGAAGGAGTTGTGGTCATCCAGGTACATCTGAAGAAATATTTTTAACAATCGCAGTTTAACTTTATATTTTTTAAGAAACCATCTACATATGTAAATAACTAAGAAGATTTATTGGACTTTTATATGTCCTTGCTTTAAAAAAATGTTATTGATCAGCTTAGAAAGATTGCCCCACTTAGAATTCGAAATAATTTTCTATTTAGTGTTTTTTTATTTAAGGGGGTATTCGCATACCCAAAAAATGACGTATTTTTCTGATTTTTTTTTCACGCTAGGAAATAGCCATACTTATGCTCGGGTTCTTTTGCTACATATTTACTATGTATTCAAGTACAAAAAATATTTTTTTAAAGTAAAAATGTTTTCAGAGCCTGTTGTATGCTGGAACGCAAGTGTTCAAAAAGAACAAAAGAAAAAAAACTAACACTCGCAGAAATTATCTGAAATTAAATTTTCATAAAATATGAAAGTGGTTGGAGCTTACACCATTAAAATTATTAAGAAGTCGAAAATTAACAACATGGCGGACAAGTCAAATTACATTCATTCTTTTGCTTTTAGAATAGCTATAAGAAATATTTAAAATGGAAAGATTTTCTTTAGGTATAAGCTCCAATAAATTAAGTATACTTTAAAATAGATCCAAAATTGAATCGATAGCTTATTGTTCGAAAAATGTGGTTTCGAGAAACTCGCGTTTAAAGTTTCAGTATGCCATGGTTTGGACAGCGAAAGCTTCTCTATAAACTCTCATAATTTTTCCAATTTTAAAGATTTTTACAAATTTCTTTCGGAAAATTATTTAGAAAGTTTCATATAACAACAACATGATCGAAAAAAAACGATTAAAAATTCCAAATGAGAATACCCCCTTGATTTTGTAATTTATTTTTAGGTAGATTTCAGAAAAGTAGGTACCCATTACATACCTTATGAAAAGATTTCGGAAAATGAATGATGCATTTTAGATGTCGAAAACTTCATGAATATACATAATTTGTTTGTATATGTATATATTTATATACAATATATGTATGTATTGTACATAATGGGATATGACGAATTTCATGCACACAATGGAACCGCTTTTCTTAATCGATTTTGATCAAACTATACATTTATTCCGCTCATATCGCGACTAAGTTCGTGAATGGGAGGGATCGGTCAAACTGGTGGGGGATAGGGAGTTATGCAAAGATGGTTTGGACCCGATATCTTTCGTATTTCTTCACCGCTATTAATCAAACTTAACGTACACATTCAGAATATGTATTTGTGAGCTATGTAGCAGAATGGTGGTAATCAGTCAAAGGGGTGAGAGGTTATACCCATTTCTAAAAATGATTTTTTACAGTGATTGCTCGGCATTGCTTAACCTCTTTAGAGACAAATTAAAGGTGGGAAAGTTGGTTCCATGTTTTAGTTGATTTTACTCGTTTTTTTATTTTGTACCGACAGCTTTTCAGTAAGTAAGAAAGAAAAAAGGGGATGTAATGCTGATTTCCCCACTTCCTTGACCGATTCACGGAGAATATGTTAGCCAAGTTTAATCAAAATCGATTAAGAAATATACGATCCACATGGAAGTAAATTAAAATATTTAACGAGGCGAAAGTTCCCCTGCCCCTACCCCAAACCTCGCAATTTTTTAACATGACCTAGATATCGAGCCAATAAATGCATACGTAAAGTTGGATCAAAATCCACTTACAAATGTGGCAGGTATCGCGGTAACAAAATCACTTTTAGAAACTGATGTAGCCCCTTCACCTCTTTGGCCGATCACCACCATTTTTAACATGCATTAGAACTACATGTTGTCAATGGGTATGTTAAGTTTGGTCAATAGCGGTTAAAAAATACGAAAGATTTGGGGTCCAAACCATTTTTATATAACTTACGTAGCCCCTATATCCTCACCCCCTTTACCGATTCCTCTCATTTACGAAGATAGGCGAAGTTTGGTAAAAATCGGTTAAGAAATACGACTTCTATCGTTTCCACAAGTTTCTTTATATCTCATATATACATATATTTTACATATAGGTACCTACATATATATGTACAAATAAATTTTATTTATAAAATCTATGACCTCTAAAACGAATTTTGGCATCATTAAGTTTCAAAATCTTTTCATCAGATACGCTGGAATAGTATTTCATATGAAATCTGTCTACAAATTGGAAAAACAAAACGAAAGTGAGTTCGCATATTTGACATGAAAGTGCTATTAGTTAAAGCAATAAAAACCTCATTATACAAATTATATTTTTTAAATAAAACAATCATTAAAACCAGGGACCGAAAATAACCGTTATTGTGTATTTTTAAAACAAAAAAATCACAGAGAAATAATGATCTGATCTTGTTGCATCTTTGGAACAATTTGATCGCCGTTAAGTGAAGATTTCAGGCGTGATTTTAAAAAGTATAACTAATAAAATAAAAATTGCTCAATAATGGTTAATTTTCAATTAAAATTTATTGGTTAATGTTTAACCATTATTTAAAATTTTTTTTTTTTTGGTTATGAGATAAGAGTTATCATTTAACTTTTATAATTCTTATCTCAAATAACAGTTATGATCCAATTTATTTTTATTGGTTACCGGGTAAGAGTTATCGATCAACCTTTATAATATTTCTCAGTAATGAGAGTTATTTCTGAGTTTTATTTTTTTGGTTACCGAATAACCATTATGCAGCAATTTATTTTTTATTGGTTACCGGATAAGTTTTTGGGTCAATTTTTTTAATTCTTCTCAGTAATAAGAGTAATTTCGGGATTTTTATTTTTTTGGTTACCGAATAACCATTATTCAGCAATTTATTCTTTTTTTCTCACAAAGTGCTCATTTGAAAGCGAGTGTCAGATTCAGATCTATCTAATCTCTCCGTAGGAACAGAAGCCTGTTTCCTTCTGGTTTAGTTACTAGTCTAAGTAATATCTAATAAAAAGCAAAACTAAAAACCAAAGCAAAGAAGAATATAAAAATATTATACAAACACTATCCAAGCGACCCCGTCTTTTGCGGCTGGATCAAGGAAAGAAATGTGCGATGCTGGCCATAAACCTTAATTTCAAAAGTATGTAATTCAATGTAATTAGCGCAGCTTTGATTGGGGTAAAGAAAATAAATATAATAATAACAAGAAAAAAAATTCTGTAAAGCCAAGTGTTACCTCATGCTCGTGTATAGGGTTTTCTGCAGATTAACGTTCGTGCAAAAAAATCGACTGTTCAATCATGGATGGTATCGACCCAATCACTATCCATGGTAAACAACGATCATCGGTGCCAAAACATCGATGTTCCGATACTATCCCCATCGATGGCCGTCTCTTGCAGACCCTCACCCCTTTGCCCAATTGTTTGCATTTCCACACTCGATTGAGGAATTGAAGTTTGATCAAAATCTTCTCCCCTTTGCCGAGGCCGTGTTTTCGTCTGTTAATGATCACATTGAAATCTACCTCTTCCTCCCGGCTGTCATCGAAAGGTCTTTTTCAATTTAATTTCCTTTTTAGTGTTTTTTTAGTGTTGAGTTCCTTACTTACTATGGAATAGGTTAAAATTATATTTATCTTCAATATTTGTCGTCTTCACACATTGCCTTATATGTTATAAGTTATAACTTTAGTTGAGTATGTTCAATAAATGCTTCTCTAACAATTCTTAAAAAATTGGTTAATACTCGGGTTTAAATATGCCGGGGAGCTAGCATAGTGCAAACGAGTTTTAAACGAAGAAAAATGGTATCATGTTTGTTTGATTATATATGTATTTCCTTTTTTTATCGACACCAATTCAGTAAAGTAGAAAAAGAAAAATAATAGTGCACATACAAAAAGAAATTAAGTTCACATATTTGTTTGCAAAGCCCTATTAGTAAAAAAAAAACTTATATTACAAATTGTGTGTTTAAAACGAAGTAGCCATTAAAACTGCTCATATTTTACACACCAGATAGTTCATCGAATATTTACGATATTTTTCCAATAAACTATAAATAAACCTTCCGACAATTAAAGGCAACTTTGTGATATTTTCAAATCAGTGAATTTCAAGTAGAATAAAATATTTTCTGTGCTGCCTTACTATGAAGTTTTTGGTGAAAAATATTGAATTGAATAGTTCTTTAAAAGATTTTAAAATCTTTAAGTTTGTTTTAACAATCTAGGAATGATGTTTGCATTTTAAAATACTTATTGTAAGGTACCCATTTTTACCCAAAATATTATAGAATGGAGTTATGAAGCTGTAATAGACAGACATAACAAATAATAAAAGTTTCTAGCTTTGTGACTATGAACCTTTAAAATAGAGGATCTTTTAATAAATTTGTTCATTTACAAGTAAATTTAAATCTTCTTTTATTCGAAGTACATATGTTAGAAATTGTTTAAAATATTTACAACTAGCTGAGTAACCCGGTCTCACCCGGTGTATCAAAAATACTAATTAGTTAAATACTTCTGAAATGTTGGTACTACAGCCAGAATAGGAAGCTTAGAAGTATTACTAAAATCAGTAAATGTGATATAGAACCGTCCAAAACTCATTTTGCTACCATCGTCTATATCAGAAGGGCTAATAATCTATTATATGTTTTCATTGTTAGGTGTTAAATAAATAAATAAAGGTATTCTTTTTTTTTACTATTTAATCGTTATCTGACTTAAATTCGTAGAATTCCAAAAATTGTTGTCGTCATATTGGTTCCGCTATTTTGAATTTCCAAATTTTGACAGCAGATTCGAAATTAGTGGTCTCAAAATACCCAACCCATAATACTACTTTTCAATTAAATTCGTTGAAGTTTGAACATTTTTGGTGGCCATATTAGATCCGCCTTCTTGAATTTCTAAATTTCGAGCGTAGGTTCGCAATCAGGACCTCCAAAAACCCCTAAATACCAATTTTCACGGCAATCCCTTGAAATTTATAATCTTTGGCCGCCATTTTGAAACTCATGAATAAAAAGTAGCCTATATGTTAGGCCGGGATACGTAGTATCTTCACTCAAAAAATGAAAATAATCGGACCCCGCGTTTAGACGTGATTGAGCAACAAACAAACAAACAAACAAACAAACAAGCAAACAAACTTTCGATTTTATATATATGTATATAGGGATTTAGAAATTGTTGCTTCTTTCAAAAAATGTTATTAAATGTTTTCTTTCCTTTTGTACAAATTAATAGGGGAAATCGTTACTTTTAAAAGCAATTATAGAAATTGTTTTTCATTTAAAAAGTAAGTGAGCAATTTTCACCTCCGCATATTAAATGGAATCAATAAAATCTTCGACAATCTTTTCACTTTCTCCAGAGAAAATAACTTTCTGTGAAAATTGCTAGTTGAATCACTTATTAGCCCCATCATTCAAGCACTGCACTTCAATTAGCTGTAAAAGTTATTTTTATTGTAGTCGTCAAGCAGACTTGTCGGAATCATTTACTTACGCTGCCATTCCCTAAACAATTTCTTGTTATGACTCGCTTGGTTCTAAATGTTTCAAAACGCTGGATCAAAACTGTGGACCATAAAGATTTCATCTAAAGTATAACCAAAAACGATGTCATAAAAAAGACGAACCCGCCATGAACTTGTCACATCGCTTTTGGTATATGATGCCACCAACTACGCTGCAAGGCACAACATATCAGAGCTCAGAACTCGGGACTCTCAGGAGCTAGTTTCATTCCCTGCCGTATACTATACGTGCTTGTGTGCTTCTGCTAGAGCAAACAATCGTTGCTCATATTTTTCTATCTGCCGGAGCTACAATGGCAAAAGGAGCCGTCATTTCTGATACAGCAGCAAGATTAGACAATTAAGTGAAATTGTGAAAGTAGAAAAACACCTAATTGGGGGATGTACCGATGTTGTGTAGTAAATATTGTTTTACATTTAAATTCCTCCAAAAAATATAAAGTTATTCATGAAAAAATTATAAGTTATAATAAAAGAATTTAGGTTAGAAGTTTGAACTGACTGACTACAAGTTATTGTAATTTTTAGGGTTCCGTAAGAACTGGTCTGTCCGTCTGTCTTTCTGTGTCTGTCTCACTGACTAGCTGTGGCTTGGTTGTCTATCTGTATGCCTGTATTGTATGTCACAACCATTGACATAACTATACATACATAAATGTGTATTGGACCGGACCGCTGATCTCTGACAAAATCGTGCCTCGAAATTGAAACCACTTTATCATTAGTTATCTCGTTTTGCCTTAAAATCCCCAGGCAAAATTGTGTGTTAAACAAATAACTTATTATATGTATTTATATATTTGACTCTTGCACCTTCTGATGCTTTTACTCCCCAATGCCAGGATTATTTTTACAAATACTTGAAATTTAGGATAAAATACGTGGAGTTGCTTCATGATAACTTACTTTGTATTAACTTTGAAGATATGTATTAAATTGGAAGTAATTTAATGTGTTTTTATCGGGTGTGTTTTCTAAACATGGTGAGAATCCCTGTTTAAGCCTCTGTGGCAATTCGTCGTTTATTATTAAATTCTTTTATTTAACTTACACCTGTGTGATGAATTCTTTCAATGCAAAATTTTTATACTTAGTTAGACTTTATCAATCTTAATGAAAATTGGAACACATGTTCAGCTCCGGTGACAATACAAGTTAGTGGTGTAAATTTTTTTTTTTTTTTTGATTATTTGGAAATGTAACCGATCAGACAATATTTGATTATACTTTAAATTTAGGAATCATTATCTTATAGAATACCTAACGGTCAATATGACGAAGTGATTAAAATGCGTCATTCTTTTATTTAACTGTTTAAGATAAGTAGGAATTTTATTTTGTTGTCATAGTGTTTACATATTTTATTAATTTTATTTGGTTAATATTTTTTATTTTTTACTTTTTAGTTAGTTTAAATAAAAGAATTTTTTGAAAAAAATTTTTTTTATATTTTTTTTATTTTTTTTTTTATGTGTTCACTTACGTCATCGACCCCACTCGATAGATTTCCTAAAACAACAAAAAAATATTTCAGAAAATTTTGATTTTAACCCTTTAGTCACGAGATACGTTTTTGTTTTCAGAATCGTTATCAGAGCTAGTCGTATCTTTAAATTCTAAGCTATGTGTACAAAAAATTTGAAAAAATTCGATAATATAGTATATAATTACTACTTTAAACGGAAATTATAACAGACGTTGCAACAAACGTATTTATGGGGATTTTATTTTTAAATTACTGTGTTTTGAGTTCGAGAAAGAACAAATTTGTCAAAGTTAAATGTATAATGAAAAAATTCACACGGACTTTAAGCTAAATTCCCTTGTGATTTCCCATATGGTGAATTCGAATGGTTTTTCCTACGAATCCATCTCAATGAGAATCCACGCGCATGGAAATTTTTCCACATAGGAATTCATTTGTGGAAAAACAGGAATGGATTTAATTTTAAAGAAATTAGAAAATGTCAAAAACAATCTTTGAATTAGATTTCTTAGAAATATCTTCGTTCATGCTGCTAAATATATATAAATTTTTATTGATAAAATTTTTTAATGTGCCATAATTTTCTGCAAAAAAAAAAATCTAAATTTACTTGGCTCAGTGACTAAGAGAGAATAAAGTAATATTTGCCGTACGGTAAGGAATATACAGTGACGAGCCAAAATGGTGCAATGTTTGACAACTTTTTGTTTCTCTGTATGAAGACAAATAAGAAAAGCAAATTATAAGTTAAGTCCATTGATTTCTTATTATATTTAAATTGAAAAAACAAGAAAAAATTGTGTTACGGTGCATTACGCCACTTTTACACTCAGCAATCTCTCGATACTCGCGTTTCCTTTAGGTCCTATATTTTCTTTGGCATACTTTCATGTAAATCATTAATTATAATATATTATTTGTAATATTATTCCCCTTCTTTTTTTATCTAAAGCTCATTAATTCCATCAGATTTCTCGTAGGCAACCTTCATTTTATGATACCCCAAAGATTTTGAGTCGGATTAAGGACAGGTCTTTGCGCTGGCCACTACAGAAAACTGATCTTTTGATGATATAACCAATTACAAATAACTTTCGCTGTGTGGTTTAGATTCCTGTCATGTGGAAATTTATATTATATTATTTTGATATATTTTTTAAATTATCTGAAACAATTTTGGTAGAAAGCTTAGAAAAATATTATAATGAACATATATTTCAAAATTATGGGGATTAAAAACACTTAGCGAAAGTTGTTTAGAATTGGTTATATGTATATGATCAAAAGATCGGTTTTCTGCAATAGCCAGCGCAAACTTATGTCTTTAAACTCATCGAAAATCAGTGGGATATCATAAAAAGCAAGTTGTTCAACTATGCCCAGCCTAGTGGAATTAATGAACTTTAACGGAAGTTAGAAGAGGAAGGGAAAATAAAACAACATATAGCGAGGCAGTAGCGATAGGTCGCAAAGTACAAAAGTTGTGCAATGCACTCTAACACACAACATATTGTATAAATTGAATTTATTTGTTCTCTTCTCAACTTAAATACAATAATAAATAATTTACTTTTCTTATTTTTCTTCATGCAGAGGAATATAAAATTGCTAGGCATTGCAACCTTTCTGCTCGTCACTGTATGTATACTAATTTTGCTCTATCAGAGGATGTTTAGTTATAATCCATGAATTTCTTTTATGGAATTTCCTTCTAATTGTTAACTTTTAACGAACTCATTACGTTTATTGTAGCCCGGTAGAGTAGGGTGAAAATAAAGACATATACCCACAGTAACACAACCAACAAACTTTAATAGCGACCACTTGATGACAACAAAAGTTAAATCGGTTCATATGGCAGCACAGCATGATCTTGAACATAAATGCAAATGAAGATACTAAAAGTGTTTCAAAATCTGAAGTTTCATTAGTTTTAAGAAGCGTCTAAGCATTTATATGAGAATCAGGAGGAATACAAATAAAGTAACAATTAGCTATGAATAGGCGAAGAATGTCGACCATAAAGCAGAAATGAGTGCTATTAAAAAGAGTTGTCCAAATCATTAGGGGACCGGTCCCTTAGGCTTCCCACCCACCCCCATGGGCATGGTCATGGGCAGTGGGACAATTTTGCGCTCAACCTCATTAGGAGGAGGAACAGCAGTCAGACTTCTGTCTAACTCTTTCGCTATGGCATGTCATTATTATTTTCATTCCCGGCCCCAGCGCCGAGCCGTCCTAATGCATTCACTTGCGAGCTAAATGGGAGGAATCCTTCATTTGGATCTAAATTCGTTCCCGCATGCTTTCCTACAGAGTGAAAAGTGGATGAAAGCCTACACAAGTGCGGGAGGCAGGAAATAAATTAATTCGCAAAGTAATTCGAGGCATTGACATTTCCGCCAAGGAGAGATGTCGCACTGCATGTAAAGTACGTTCGTTCGCCTAAAGGCTCTTTGCACAACTATTTTCATTTTTATATTCCTTCCTTGGCCCTTGTTCTGCTCCTCATTTGAGCGAAACAACGTTTAACGTAGACGCAAATACGAGAGGAAAATAAAGTAAAAAAAAAATAAATAAAATCATGTGTCGGATAGGCCCACTCCCCACTGTCGAATGTTCTTAGTATTCAAGTCAAATTCTGGGTTTTATGTCTTGGCATTTTAGGCCACAGTGTGACAGCAGAAAAAAAGACCAAGGAAATTAAATTACAAACAAATAAATGCGCAAGGATGAGATAAGGATGTACGCATTGATAGGCGCAAATGACGTGGAGCTAATGGAAATCCTAGAGGATGACACTTGAACACTAAGAGGACGAAATGGGTTCCTAAACAAAGTGAAACATTTCTTAGGCACGACAAACTTTTCAATGTCTTCTCAATCCTCTTAGACAAAACGCACCAGGACCAGGATATGTTATCGGGCGGCCGCAATCTACTTATGAATATCGGTCCAGCGAAGGAGAATCACGTGATCGAAATATTTAAATGGGCGACTCATCGTCGACCGAGCTATTGATTGATTGCCGTGATTTATTGTACGTATATATAACGTTAGGATGTGAGACCAATCGACATTCTAAAAGAAATGATTAACGTCCGAGTTGAACTTTTCGTCCTATATTCGGCCAATCAATATAAAGGGTATCGGTTTGGTGTTGATTTGCATTTTATCATTCGCACATTCCATCCAGTATTTGTCGTCGAAGAAATAACCAATGTCACAGATGTGGTCAACTACGAATTGCGTTAATTTCTGGCATAAATTCTGCTTGGATTTATGTTCAGTTATGAATACGATATTTTACGACAGCAACGGTTCCATGGTAACTTTTGCATATATTTTGGCTAAATTAGGACCAATGTGAAGAGGAAAAGCTTGTCTCTTTTTAGAATGTCGTTAACCCCTCAATATTAAACGCTGTCCTTTTATTTGTGATAAACTGGCCAGAAATGCTAATAACTTTTTTAGTACTAAATATAATCTTTTTTTTTTGTCTTGGAAAATGTATGCCAATCGATTCTATAAAATATTCATCAAGTTTCATCAATCTTTACAAAACTCTGCCCTTCAAAGTTTTTGTTTCATTCTACACTGAAAATATTTTTTTTGAAATGAATTCGGTAGCCCTTAAGTAAAAAAATTAAAACTTTGATTTCTCCCTTATATTACTTGCAATATTATGTACCTACATAAGATTTTACCAGATGAAGTGTTATACTCTAACGCTGGTTTTGCTAAATTGACATTCATTTTGTAGACTTTTTGAGTGTGCGGTAAATTTTGCTCACGAAATCCAAATTTACTTCTTAATATTTTTTAGTAGTATTAAATACTGTAATCTGGTCGATACAGCTGATCCGTTCTAAATTGAATTATATTTCTTCGGAAAACACCTAAATCAAGCATATATTTAATTCTTATTACTGAACCGTGCTTGGACGAAAATAAGATACCATTAGAGTAAACTAAACTAGAGAGTGCCTGAAAGCCCTTACTAAATTTTCAGAGGCCTAAACATTACATACATTTACAATGTTTGTTTATTATAATAGTTTAAATGTATATATAATATTATATTGCTACTCTAGTGATAGGAAACATGGCGACATAAACCTGAAATCAAGTAATGCTATTTTACACTACGTTATTTTTCAGGTAATATTAAATTAAAATTTGTTGTCAGTATGAACTAGTTTATACTAGAAAACTTGGCACCAAATTAGAATACTCCCAAAGGAATTAAAGTAAGACACTGGAAAATCCGTCAGCAGTTAAAACCTTAAAACTCTTCTTCACCACATGACGTAAAATTTAACGCAAATAAAACGCTTGTCGGTATATTAGCACTCTCAGTGCAACGAGTACCGCAATACCACGGAATCTCTTTATCTTTTGTTTTTCTTCAACCTTCAGCAGTATCCTCAAGTGAGGAGAACAAATGGCACAGGGAAAAGTTTTAACTTATAATAAAGCTTGACACGAAATTACTTCAAGAATCCTGGCCTTTCACGCCCCTCTTATCTTTCCCTTCACATGAACGTAACCGCTCGTCTTGTTTCGCCTTAAAAGATATTGTCTTCTTCCCGAAAGTTGGAACAAATGCGACGGGGGTGAGAATTTTCAACTTGGCGGGAACACGAACCATCAGGATCCAGTCGTCCTTAAAAAAAGGAGTTCCCTAATTTTATTGTGTGCACCTGACGAGTCCCGAAATTATTAAATTGAGTCCTCCGAGATGGTTCTCTTTAGTCATTCCTTTCAAACAGGAACTTGAATTTCCCATTTCATTTTTCTTTATTCTTTTACACTATAAGGAAACCATATGAGGCAAGATTTTATTGTGTGCAGACAGCTATTTTATGAAATAAAATGTTTGACGGTTCTGCTTGTTTCCAAAGCATTCAAAGACGTCTTCTCGAAGAACACTTAAAAAGAGAAATTTCCGCAAAAAAATTGACGCAATATTTTCAGAAAATACATCGACACACAAAATTTTCGGAAAATTCCATGAGAAACGCTATGGGTCAAGGATGTGTGCAGCATGAGCAGACAGACAAATTTCAAATTGACTCTGTCAGGGCAGGGAATTGAACATCAGCATTAAATTTTCCTCATAAATTTAATTGTAGCCCAAAACCTAAAACGTTCGTCGATAAGGCGTTTCAATTTACATATGTAATTATAAAGCAAATAACATTTCATCTTGTTATTTAATAACCAATAGCCACAAGTACAAGAATAAGCGCATTGGTGCCCTTGCGATATTGGTATGATAGAGAATATAAAACAATGACTTATTTTTTTTAAATTAAATTTATGATAAATTAATAAGAATAATTAATATCATAATAATTATTATATATTTATACTATGGAGGGATGATTGATTTGATAGGTTGAGCGCGAGGCCTAGCATGGCGTACAGGCTAGCATCTGTTCTATTGATCCGAAAAAATTGTTCTATGTTAAAAACAATTATAATTCATAGGTGAACCAAGAAAAAGTGAAAAAAATTATGCAAGTGGCAGTCATTCAAAAAAGTTCGAATTTTCCACCAAATTCTTAACATCTGATCGGTAGTAAAAAATACAGTAAGACCCCGCTTAACGCTGTCTCGTTTAGCGCTGTTTCGGTTTAGCGCTCTTTTATTTCAACCCGGGGATTCCCCGAAATTGTGCGCAGCGCTAGGTTTCCAAATATGTACATAACATATCCGGGGTGTTATAAATGCTTTAACCACTTATCAACAACTTCTAACCGAACGCAAAAGGAAAACGCAAACTACATTAGATGCCTTCTTGACAAAAAGGCAGAAAATTGGAAACACAGAATAGATTGAATGATCTGACTGACTTAGAATTTTATTTGTTTTTATAAGTATATTCGTTTATATTGTTTTTATTTTTGTAAGAAATAAATGTTTGGTTTTATTTTTATTAAAAAAAACATAATTATTAAATTTAATACCTAACCAATTTTCTATCCATCTTCCCCTAACCCCATTACATATTTACATGTTAAGATAGCCTCGTTTAGCGCTGTTTCGCATTACGTTCTACTTTGATGGAACGTATCCCCCGCGTTAAGCGGGGTATTACTGTATTTGTTTTGAAATATTAAATTTCCATGCTTCACCTAAGACGTTATGTTGTTTCGAATGAGTGTAAAACTTCAGCGAACTCGATCCATAATTTTTTGGGTGATCGATTAAACAGCTGTTTTGGATTATTTGAAAAAAAATATATTTCACACTTAAATGTACCTTCTAATTAGCTGTATACAATTTTTTAACACAATTGAGCTATTCACTCTATGCCAAAAAAAATTCTTAAAAATTAATGGAAATTTTGCATTATATTGAGAGGGTTAGGGGGTTAAAGAAGGCAAAAGAAAAAACAATTTATGGAAAACCTTAAGGTGGTTTAACCTTTGAAAATCGACTGAAATGTATTTTAAAAAAAATGATGGGTTGTAGATATTTTTACGTAACAATCTTTATGAATGATGAGAGAAAAGAAAATGATAGACTGTGAATTTATTGAAATGTCGAGAATTACTCATATTGTTATTATCATAAGTATTCTTATCGCTTAAAATGTAATTTTTATAAATTTTGGCTTGTGATCTTCAAAGAAAATGATTATTGGTTAGAAAGTCACTATGCATGTTTATTATTTACGATTTCGGGTTGTGTTTTTAGTTTTTCTGTTTTTTTACGCACAAAACCTAATAATCGATAAGTTTTTGTATGAGGCTTGATGCTTAACGACCGACTTTTACTATCGTACATTTACATATAACATACTGCGAATTCTCAACGAGTAATTACCACGAACCCGAGAACATAATTTCTTGAGGCTCATTTTCTGAACATCAGGGGCTGAGTCGTAAGACGTCATGTCAAAAGCTTCAACACTTTTACCAATTACATACATACATATGTACATCTTTGTTACACATGAATAATGGATGTAAAATATTAATATTAATTTCAACAATCGTTAACCAAAGGCGTTTTTCGCGATTTTTATTGGTTTTTAAAGGTTTAGCAACCAATTCGATAAGGATATTTTGAGATTTTGTTTTCAAATAAAAAATTATGTGCTTGCTTCATTTACATAAGTGTTATTTTTTTATTTAAAATTTTGAATTATTCTAATTTATGAGAAGTTTTTTTTTTTTTTTTTTTTAAGACAGCGTGACAATAGCCATCTGAGGGGACGCGCATAAGCACTCATCCCGTGCACAAAATGGTGTTGATATTTTCAACGAATCTTCATAAATTCTTATATAAGTACAAATATATTTCACTCGCACTATTGTGTCGGTCATCTATGTCGTTGTTTCAAAAGAGCTAGTTTTTGAAACGAACAACACGGAATTTAGTGTCTTCATATTGTCCTGTCTTTCAGACCCGATCACGTACATAGCTGGGTTTGGCCTATTGTACTATTTCAATGTAAACACCCAGCCACAGCCAAAATAACCGTAAAACAATTCCTCCAATCGGGTTTAGTGTTCGACCTTTTCGAAAAGAATAGTTTCCAGGGAAACCTAATTAGTTCATACGCCGAGCACTATACATATTCTTTAGAAATCTATAAATTCCATTTTTTTTTCTAATAATTGGTTTTATTTAACGCCCACAAAAAAAAAAAAACTTAAAAATGTCTATATGTATGGTATATTCTCCGTCAAATCAACTCTACTTCCATAACTATTTGTTGGCTGTAAAATTAACAACTGTATAAGATTGAATACGTTATATTTTGATAGCTTAAACATAATTTAACAGTAGAATTTATAGTTTTATATTTTGATTTTTACATGGAAAAGTTCTTTTAATTATAAAACCAATTTATTAATTTTTACAAGAAAAGTTATAATTTTTACAACATAACGATGTGGAATCTACATTGACAATCGACAGCCTCATATTTTCATTTTAGCTAAAAATACCTCTTGCTGAAATCACAGAGCCAATTTGTTGTATGTAAAGAAAAATTATAGCTTTTATAACGTAACTCTACATACGGAGAGAAAATTCGAGGAAAAATTATGATTCCATTCACCGTAATCGAGTTGCAAGTAACATATACTGCTAAAATTTAAGTAGTCGTGGAATAAAATTTACGATCCTTCCAGTGTTTTTTTACTGTAAAGTGCCGTAAAAATGTTGCGGTTAACAGAATTTACTGTGAGATTTAGGAAACAATTGAGCGCCTAATGCACAATTTGTCTCAACATAGCCGCCAAATGTTTCGAATCTACACTGTAATTTTCCCACTATTCCTCACTGATTCTGGGGATCCATTAGCTGAATTCCGAGGGCATAATTGTCATGTAACTTTGGAAGTGCGTCCCACTTCAAATCGACAATAGGCTGGAATCGACCATTTTTAATTTGAATGAAATTAGTTGATATGTTAGTTATATTATTAATTCACCAAGGGATTTGGGAAAACAATTTTTTTTTATAATAGTTATTATATATTTTGTGGATTCTTAGCGTGTTTCAAATTTATGTTTTAAATATCTCGAAAACGGTTGAAGATAAAAATTTGACTTTGGGCTTATGTAAGGGAGAGATAACATAATAATTATCATGTTCCAAAAAATGATAGTAATTTTATTTATAATAGTACCTATTATTGAAGAAATTTGTATTCTGAAAATTGCTTCCAGAAGAGTGGCGAAAAAATGAATGCAAATTGCAACAACAATGATGACGAGAGAACTGACGAATTTAGTGAAAAAACGAAATGTCAACATTTGGGAATATCCCACCGTTTTTGGTCTCATTAAATAGGTTCCAAAAATTAAGAAATAACGATAAAGACATACATATAAAATAGAAAATTCATATTAATAGAGAAATTGTTTGCCAGGAAACTGGCCTGCCGGTAAGAAAATTGGTTTACTGTTGGGTCCTATTTTTTGTGGAAAGTTTTTGTTGCGGCTAAAATCAGGCAAAAAATTATATTTTTAACATCGAATCGGAAAATATTTGGAATTCAGTGGAATGACGTATTTAGCATTTGTGGTGATTCTTTTCAAACTTTCCTAATGAAATTAAATTGAGTGCCCAATGCCAAACGATGATGAACTTTAATTTTATATTGTGGAATCTGACATAACAAGAATTTGCTTGTGTCAAGTTACCCAATTTTCGTGTACAAATACAAATACAAATGAAAATGAAAGAATTATTCAAATCGGCTCAGTAGTTTCCGAGATTACTCTAACAATCTAAAACAACACGATTTCTGACAGAAAAGTAGATTAAATTAATACAAAAGTGTTAATTAGCGCACAATTAGTGTAAAACCACCGTGGGGTTAAAAGATTTCTATTGGTAAAATAATTATTTAAATCGGCTCAGTAGTTTCCGCGATTACCTCTTACATATAAACAAACACCCTCTTTTTGTATATATTAGTATACATATATAGATTAAAATTAGAAGTATTCTTTGAAAAAATGTATGTATATACATAAATGAAATCGCGGATGTTCAAAAAAAATGTTTGCTATGAAATATTTTAAATTTGCATTATGCGAAATATCGTTCGAAACTAATAATTTATTTATTGCTTCTTCCATGTATACGAAAAATGTACTTATTTCTTTAAAATTTAGAGCACTCTGCCAACTTCGTCGAATAGCAAAAATCCTTCAAATTATTCGTTTTGCCAAAAATATTCCTTCAATATCAGTACTGGATTGAAAATCTCGAATAAATCTTAGGAACTCAAGACGCAGCTGAAGGACTTTCATGCACACAAGCATCATCCACCTGAAGCCTCCGTCGTAACAACTCACTCTTTGCAACGTAATATTGGGTGGAGTGGGGGAACTTTTAGCGAATATGTTTCTCAAGCTCGGATATAGCAGGCTTTCTTACAGAAGAAAACGAAATCAGTTCATGAGGCTGCTATTTATTATCTGCCAAGCATTGAAGCTACATATTTAGCGTAGTTTATAAATTAAGAGACTGGCCTTCTCGAGGCGAATTATTTATGTAGGTACGTCTCCGGGCCCCCGATTGAGCGGAAGATAGCCAGGCTCCCGACTGCTAATTAAGGAAGTCAGTAGCGCCAGACCGCTTAAGACGGGGAGAAATCTGGAGGAATCCTCAGAACGTGTTGCTCCCCTTGACTACACTCCATTCGGGCGTAAATTGAAGGAGACCTCTAAAGCACTCAAGTTGTACAATAAGCTTTTGACATGTCCGCAAAAATAAACCGCCTCTCTAAATATTTTCTGTGTAATTTATTTCTTGACCTTTCATTGTGCTCTTTATAGCCAAAAGTGCAGTTGTGGAGACACCTTGTCTGCTCCTCGTACGTGTCGGAGCACACATACGAGTCCTTCCCCGGTTCCGAGATGGTGTTAAAGGACAATGAGGAGAGTAGAAATATCCAGGATATCTGGGAAAGCTGTTGGCAATGTTTCTAGTTAAGAAATTATCGTTGGAATGATCCATAAAGTTTTACGCTGGGAGAAAAGAATATCTGCGGACATTTTTAAAGTGAATTTATTGCAAAATTAATAAATTTATGTCCATTAGGGTTCAATAAGCGGCCACTTTCGCCCCATTGAGGAATGCTATAATCCCTCATTTCATCGTATTGCTTGCTCACTTCCATATTTATATGCATGTATGTATAGATGAAATTTCTTTGATTCTCAAAATGGAGAGGAGGACTTCTGAACTAGAATTTTATTCGTTAATAGTATTGATCCCAAAGTAGTACCACATACTACTGCTGAAATTTTACTACAATATAAGCACTACGGCCAAAACAACTGTATTCTTAGTTGTTTTGTTCACATTTAAGGATGGTGATTTTATCCATTAATTCGTAGTCTTATATGAAACGAACATTGAATGTATTTTTGAACCCTACTTTTTTTTTTATTCGCAGGATAATATTTTGTAACAACATTAAAATTTAAATGTAAATTTGTTACTGGCAGGGCTTTTAGTTGCAAATTGCTCTTGCTTAAAATATGTAGGTACGAATCTTAATTTTGTGAATTTGTTTTATATTGAATAATAATTAATTTTCTTTTATTGGACAGACCTTCAAGCTAGGGTCAAACACGCAATTAACCGTTTTTTAACTGGAATAATATTTTACAGATGTAATCCATGACATACTTTAAAAAAATGTTTTGTTTTTGAAAATGTTGTAATGCCATTAGAAAACAACTTGCATAGTATGAATGTCTGAATGTTTCATTAAAAAAATCTGAAATTATCTGTGATTAAACGACGTCAAAATGAAAAATATTTTAACAATAGTGCTACTTTACTAAAAGTAACAAAATTTAAAAACATTTGTACTTAAGGATTTATACCTACGCATTGCAGTCAACAAAATTGTGATTACAATATTCACTTTTCTTTTCAATAAAATAGTTTTCAAATCTATTTATAATTTGAGATGTGTGCAAAGTTGGAATCTTATAATTGATATTTCTCGTACTTGTATGGAATTATATTCTTTTCATATTTTGCCCATGCATCATATTTAGTTTTAATAATAAATATATGGTATATTGTATTATATATTATATATTCTGACTTTGACTTTGAATTTTCAAACACTACTGTTTTCTTGTATAATGAAAATTACATTGCTACTTAAGCAAGTCAGCTTACCCAAAATCAAAATCTTTTGCGGTACCTAATAGGATGATGAATATTTGAGCAACAATTTAAATTTCGATCAATTACATCTGTAATATATACATACATATATGTATGTATGTGTGATGCTACACTAATTAGAAAATCGATGACCTGACGAAATATTTATATTTATGGCTGTTATTGTACATCACAAATTTATCTAAGTGGACCATAGAGTTTCAGATAATATAAAACATAAATTTGAAATTTACAGCCTTTTAATACATCTAAAAAAACATTTCCCTGGCATGCCCAATCTCAGAATGAAATATGTCACTGCAAATATACATATATGTATATATACATATGTATATATGTAGTATGTACTTAATCTGTTAAATTTGCACTTTTTAATAATAATCGGTAATGAAACAATACTACTTAGCAAAGTTTTTTACAAAAAGTCTGCGATTTTTTATATTTTCATATATATACAGTGTTGTGCAAAACAATAGCAACTAGCAACCATTCCTGTACAAAAACTTTCGTTTTTTCCTTTATTTTATTTAGTGGGAAATGAAAAACTATATCCTATTTTTCTCCTTTCATGAAGCATTACAAATAGTTGACTTCACAACAAATTTACAATTTAATTTAATTAAAATAATTTAAAAAAATAACGAACTTCGGTACATTTCAGTGTGCAAAACTAAAGCAACATTTTAGTTGCGTCTCTAGTGCTTCGTATGGTAGTCCTTATTTTGAATAACCTCAGCATACGTTCGTGACAGAGAAACGCTATTAAATTCATAATAGTAGATTGAGGTATGCTTTCTCATTATTTTTTCAGTGTTTCCATTAGTTCTGTTTTATTTCGGAAACGCTGACTTGAGACTTGCCGTTTAAGGATCCTGAAGAGATTTTCAATGGAATTCAAATGTGGTGATTAAGCCGGCCAATCAAGAACTTGAATCCCATTCTCATTTACCAGTTTCGATGTGTGTTTCGGGTCATTATCATGCTGAAATACCCATCGAAGCGTCATTTCCTACAACATTTGCGTCTTCAAAATATTTGTGTAAATAAAACGGTTGATTATTTCCTTTATTTCAAAAAAAGGACCCACACCGTTCGCCGAAAAACATGCTTGCTTGCTGCCTTGGAATATCGTGGATTTAGTCGCTTACCTTTGCGTGTTCTTACAGTTGTCTTACCGTCTGAGTTTTTTAAATTTAATTTTGACTCATCGCTGAACAGTACTGTTTTTACAGTTTTCTAAGGACTAGTTTAAATGGTCTGAAGCAAATTCAACTCTATAAATTTAATTTCATATAGAAAAGCAGACCATAACATCAAATTTACCTTTTTTCAAGTGTTTTTTTTTTTTGTATGCAGAGGTTTTTGGCTGGTATGTAGCTCTTTGAATTGTTTTTTAAAGTAATTTTCGGATTGCATATATGACAGCATGATGGTCTGGACCTGTTTGGACCCGGACCTTTTTTTGAAATGAAGGACAAAATGAACCGTTTTATTTACAAAAATAATTTTGGAGACGCAAATGTTGCGGGAAATGACGCTTCGATGGGTATTTCACACATTGCCACAAGCGATTATTTTAGGTAAAAAAACAATCCCTAGGAGTCATTCCTAATCCTATTTAAGGCTGTTTTGCCTTTCAGGGAACTATGCGACGCCATATGCCCGGCTCGTTACCTTATTTTATATTTTGTGGATGATGTCACTAATTTATTCTTAAAATTATAGTCTTATCTTCGCGTTAAAAAAAAAGAAAATTGGCGACATGTATTTCATATTAATATAAATCATTTTATAACTTTTTAATGCTTTTGCCTTTTGGTAAATATAAATATGTAAATGTTTGCGAAGATAGGGACCATGACTTTGAGGTTAGATATAGTAGATACATCGGCCCGAAATCAAAATCGATGAAACATCTCGGGCTCTTCTCTTGTGATGGTCACCCCAAGGCACTTTTGTGAAAAAGCGTTCAACAATTCAGTAGATAATGTGGTCCTGAATTAATATTTTGTTTTGAAATTATCATGAAGTTTACTTTAACCCTAATCTGACCACGGTGTGACTTTGAGTCACATTTGATCTTTCAACTTAAATTTTTGAATAATTTTATATCACATTTCTCAATTTTTTTGGTATGCTACTTTAAATTAACAATTCATATAAAAGAAATAAGTATTTGTTAATTTGGAGTTACTCATGATATTAAAATTAACCCTTTTCAGAAACTGTGTATAATTATACCACGATGTGACTCATAGTCTCATAGTACATTAGTACGTTGCGCTGTGGAATATGCACATTATAAATCAATCTTTATGCGAAGATAATCCGTATTTCCCCTTTTATTTGTTTTTAAGTCTGTTACACATGTAGTATGTATCTACGCGACTTGACCTGGTAGGGTTAAATATAGTGGGAAGATATTCACTCTTCAGTCCTAACGTCGATTCCGCTTTGTTCTAACGTGTGCAACTCCTACCGCCCACCTTCCTCATCAATAGTTATCGAGTCGCAAAAACGACAAAAGTTCGATCGTGTAAATGGAGTCGTAGCAAATTTGTAGTAGTATTTGTTTACAGTGAAGAGTGTGCACCCTATAGCAGAATATGAATAGACACTTGTAAAATTTCGATCAAATGAAAAGACAATAACAGTGAGTTGATTACTTGATAGATTTTGAGTTTGAACAATAAATACGTACGAATACATTGCGATTGGAAATCGTAGTTGCCGAAGGCAGAAAAAGAACAAGATATTACAAGAGTGTAAATACTAAAAAGCTAGAGGCATCCCCTACCGACTACGTTTATGCGGCTGTTCCAAATCAGAACTAGAAACCAGTTGTAGGCCAAAATATGGCTTACCCGGATAAACGGCAAAATTTGAACTGGACATTTGCACCATATAATTATTTATCTTACTATCTCGCAGAATTATTAAAATTTATTCCACCTGCTCAAGGCTCCAAAAAACTTTCCTCACTACAGCAGGCGACACTTTTACTTTATGACATACATACACATTCAAATAAATCAGGCCTAGTCCCAATTTAATTGGGGCTAAGCCAAATGTCTGAATTGCACGTTTATACGGCAAAACAAATTCGATCTTAGGCTTATCTAGGCCAAAGTCCCGACTTTGGTTATCGTATAAACGTAGTCATTGTTAACGTATATGTAGGTACATCTAATAAAATACATATGTGACACGTTTATTTTGTTGTTGCATGTTGTATTTTATTTATAAGTACAATGTAGTTAAGAGTACTATAATACAATACCACACCGAAGAATGAATACCCCTAGTGTAAATACTTGGTTAAAAAAATTACTATTTTTTCATGCTTCTGACTAACTACCTAAGAAGGATGCTCAAACTTGATTTGAATATTAGTCTCAATATCAAATTTTGGAATAAAGAACCAAAGAATTAGAATAGTCTTCGTTCCATAAACTTGAAATGATATATTCACTTTCGTCATTGATTAAAACGAAGTCGAAAGAATCACGATAAATGTAATTGAGTGTTGCCTTTCATTGTTCCCGAGGATTCGAAATATCAAAGACAGTTTCCTGCCCGAGTACTCGCTGAAAAATCAACTCCTCTCCGACGCGGCGGAAGGAAAAACAACAGAAGGGCATTAATCCAGTGCATTTACATCGTATTAAGAGCAGCACCGATAAAGCTGCTCTGAACAGCGGCGCAATGTTTCATGTGCTAGGGAAAGAAGTGTTGGAATTAAACCAAAACTGACGGCGCGCGCTTGTAATATATCTCCGAAAATCTATTTCCTAACCCGTTTTTCTTCAGTTGCGAAAAGCTTTTAATGCAGAACTAATGCATTTTCATTTTAAGCAGCTTCCCCGGGGTAGTGCGCGCCGGGGAGGATCGCTCGCACTCGGGACCATCTTGAAATGTAAATTTTTGCTAATGTTAAACATTTGCATTGGAAGGGCCTTATCCCTAATGCATGACTTAATTTAGTGTACATAAACAAAGCGAAAGGCGGAAATGAAAGCTCCTGGCGCGCGTAGAGCACCTCAGTTCCTTCAGGCCGTCAGACTGCATCGATACAATTTAATGAATAACGACACCCAGCTGCATTGAGTCAATGAGCCCTGGCACCACCGTGCGAACTCCTCCCCTCCGCAAATCAGAGCTAAATGCACGTGCTTGCATGAACTCACCCGCAATGACGTTTGCCATTTCAATTCTCTGCCTTCCCCGCCCGGCTACAGATGAATCATGTCCCGTGCCAGGCTCATGCATCCGAATACTTTTTCCTCCCGTCGCAGAATTGTCATTACAAATTCTCACTTACACGGGCATCATGTGGGCGGGGGGCGGCCCTTCCCACCCACCGGGCGGCGCTGTCAACACCCATCCGCCCGGCCGCTGGTGAAGGGCCCATGAGCCCCCTCATCGTCTTATCAATACCCGTTAACTGCCAGAACTCTGTTTTACCTGTTGAATTCGCTGTCAGTGGGGAATGCAAGTTAACGAAAACAATACCCGGAACATCTTCTGTCCCTAGTCCCCCCCGCCCCTTCCGGCACCCGGCACCTCTCCGGCAGTCCCAGTCGTTATCACTCGCAGGACGGGTGGCGACGCTGTCTGGAGGACTGGGTGACAGGGACTCTTGTAATGGGTTCCAGGATTTGTAACTTGTATGTGGGAAGGTTAAGCTTTGAATAATAGACCCAGAATTCTCCTTTTTCCCCCAGCTCGTTTCTTTGTTTGCTTTGACTGAGCTTTTTACCAGGATGTGTATGGATTATTATCCTAAGTCCCATTTGTAGTGGGGCCTACTTAGTGGGTGGGTGGGGACTCTGTGGCATTGTGGGCAATTATCGATTTTATAATAAGAGCTCTGCAATTTCGGGGATACTTTCGAACGGCAACTGAGTGTGACGAAGGGAATCTCCCGGGAAATTGAGCGGTTGCCTTCAACAAGTTAGAGGAAATGTGATCTTGGAGTAAATATTGAATGTCAAGGATCTGATCCTTCTTGGGTTTTATTTAGTTGGGATTTAGTGCACTTTCCCAATGGTTTTGTGCATTCTAAGGTAGGGCAAAAGTATTACATTTATTTAGTATCCTCTATTATAAAATGAACAATATTTTATTTTATTTCACTCAAAGAAAAAAATTATAATAATTAAAATCGAAAAAATCCGGTTGAAACCAAAGCGTTTTCACTATAGTATAGTGAAAAGAAATGCAAAACTTTGAAGATATAATCGATTAAAATTCATCTTCGAAATAAATCTAAATCTAAAATTTAGGAATTGAGTGTAAAATTCCACGAAATTCTTTTTCCCTTAGAACGTTTCAACTATCTACTATTATTAGAATACAACATATACCTACTTACATAACACATAATATAAATAAAAGTACATATTTCATCAAAGGCAAAGTGTATGAGCTAATTAAAATGGTCTAAAATGCCGCTATAAAAAAGATAGATATATTATGTAGGTATAAAATAAAATAAAAGAAAACAAAAATGAATTCCCGAATTTTTCTACATTTTATGTTACTTCAGAATAGTTTAATTTAAATATATTTTACTGTCTGAAATTTTAATTTAAAAAGATGTATGCAGTTGCATTAGGTACTTTACAAACGTAGAAAAGAAAATCTTCGTAACTTCGAAAACAATAAAAAATAAAGTTTTACTAAGTACAAATATGAAGTGGAATCATATACACTCAAAATCAAAAGTTTTTCAACTTTAATTCAAAGTCTAATGAACCCGTAAACGAAATGCTCACTTCAATCTAATTTTTTTTGGGAAATTACCATAAAATCAATTTTTTTTTGATTTCACATTTAAGTTGTTCCAGTGTATAGAACTTTAACAAAGTATGTCCATCTTTACATAAATACCTTTGTTAGATTAAATAGAGACTTTTAAAAGTGAAATCTAAAACCTACATACTTCAATTCCAAGTTGATAGTGTTAAATTTTAAAATTCGAGTTTTCTCTGAATGTGTCACAAGTTTTTTAGTTTAAGCATTTTGTGTTTTTCTAGTAAAATATATACATACACCCGCGGTCATAAAAACCGCACCACTTGAAATTCATATGAAAAAATTGAATAAAAAGTTACCTACTTTTCCGAATGGAATGATTCTTTGCCATAATAATCAATAGTAACTCATAAACAGTTTGGTAGAATTTCATTTGCCTACTGCCTTTTTTTTGGGAGAAATAAATTAAAACAGTTAAATTATTGATTTTCATACTTTATTATTATTTACTTGTTTATTACATTAATTATGAAGTTTGTGGATAATTTGGTATATTTTTATTTACACATAGCTTACACATAACTTACATTGTATGTACAGTGTTCAGTACCGCGTAGCCCCTCCTTTGGCTGCAATAACCGCTTCGATCCTAGAAGGCATTGAGTCCACCAATATTCCAGTGATGTCATCTGTTATTTCGTTCTTCCACACAAGATCCAGTACTTCATTCAGCTTTCTTTTGTTCTCCGGTTTATGATCTGCTACTTTCCGTTTCATCACGTGCCACAGATGATCAATTGGATTCAAATCGGGCGAATTCGCTGGCCAGTCTAGTCTCTGAATTCCAAGATCAGAAAATGTTTTCTGGAGCTGAAAAAAACATAAGAGGATAAATAAGTTTTTTATTAATTGTTTATGAAATAGACATTTGGCAGTTCATGTGCCATACTATCCTTACCGATTTGGCGCGATGGCAAGGCGCCGAATCATCTTGGAAAATTACTTGGTCAGTAAACGAAAGGTGCTCTTCAATGGCTGGTACCAAAAATTCGTTTATGACTTGCCCATACTTCTGAGCATTCATTGTTCCATCAACGAAGTGCAAAGGACCTAGGGTGTAGAAAGAAAAGCATCCCCAGACCATTTGACTTTGAGGAAACTTCATTGTTTTAATCGTGCACTCTTCCTCAAATCTTTCTCCTGCTGAACGTCGCACGTATGATAAGTTGTCTGCGCACAACAAGTTGAATTTGCTTTCATCGGACCAAATCACACGTCACCAATCTTCCTTCGTCCAATTTTCGTACTTCTTCGCCCTTGCTAGACAAGCCGCCTTCATTTTCTTTGTCAACATGGGTTTTTTTCGCTGGTCATCTTCCATAAAGTTCTACCTGTCGTAACCTTCTACGGATTGTTTCGGCACTAAGGTCGACTTGATGATAGTCCCTCAGCTCTGCCCTCATACAGGCAGCGGTTTTAAAGCGATCCTTCAAAGACATCCGTCGTAAGGCCTTGTCCGTCTTTGAATTTGTCTTGCGTTTTCTTCCAGATCTTTCGTCCTTTCTAGAGGGTCCACATTCTCCTTTTTCTTCATTCAGTGAACGATAGTTGAATGACTGCACCCTATTGTAGCCGCTATCTGACGATACGACAGGCCTTGGTCTCCCAATGTAAAAATTTTCACTTTTTCCTCTCGGGACCACTGCCTGTATTTTCCGGCCATTTCACTATTTTCACTCTATCTTATCACCACTTAACTTAAACTGAATATCCTTTCACCGAAAGAGTTGCTTTTATACCCCCTTAGAACAAGTCAAATAATTGCATCCCTCCCCCTACCCTACCTCCTTCAATTATGTGCATTATTGAAACTACCTGGGTGGTGCGGTTTTTATGACCGCAGGTGTATATATAATATATACAATGTACATTTATTACAAGCGACTAAGTATTTTATAATATGTGTATCCAAGTAAGAAAAATTTAACAAGGAGCTCTTCACGAATACTGCCTTTGCTTAGTGACTATAAACGTTTCCAGTAATAACACAGCCACACAAAAAAAAAAAAGTGGGGTATACCTTTGATGCGATATATCATATCCAGTGTATTTTTGCCTGCTGATCACGAATCCGATGTCAGAATTGGTCCATCACATCCTGATTTTTTTCTAACCTCAAAAAATAGGTGAAAATTAGTAAAAATCGAGGAAAATGCACTCGTAAAAATGTAAAAAAAATTATTTTTCATATCTAAATCTATATTCTTATGTATTCGAACCCGCTTAACTCAAATCCACTGCCAGAATTGGACCAGACCATCTTGTTTTTTTCTTAACCTCAAAAAGTTAGCTGGATATTATGATTTTGAAAATTCAACCGATTGCTACCAGATTCGGTATACGGAGGTTTTTGGGGTCGCTGAACATGAATCTGAGGTTAGATTTGCAAAATTTAAGATGGCAGATCCAAGAGTTATAAAAATCCAAAGATCTGGACTAAATCCATTTTTCCAATGTTTCAACTTTTATTCTAGATCTTGGGTATTTTTTGTATAAGTTGTTCTCTGCATTTTTATCCTGCTGCCTGCAACCAGTGCACCTCCACGTGGTGACGGTGGGCAACGGAGTTGTTCCACTATCCGGCAAAGTTCCTGGACAATGGCTTTCATCATTTTCGCTGTAAGGTCTATTCCATATTGCTGGTGTGGTATATTTGATGGCCTTCTTATTAGCACGGTACAACCTTATTTTTCAAGAACTGCAAATGATGTGGGGAACCCATTCTGCGTTCTGGTGTAATAACTCAATACCAAAACAAGTTGTATAAGGATTTTTAAGTGTACTTATAAATACGTATCCTAATAAACCGTGATTTGGCTCAGAGATAAGGACTAGTTTCCAATGAGCGAACGAACCAACATAATTTCATCCCCTTTTACTCCGTCTCCAATACGAAGATCAACCAACCAAAATCGCCTCATCTTCTCTCTTGCTAACTTTTTTCATGTGTGAATTTTACCCAAAAAGAATAGTCATTCATTCAGCAACCATTTGTGCTAGAATATGTCCCAGCGCTACAGCTGTCAAAAAGTACCATTTCATTAATTATAAAGCAAAACACTTGTAAAAATCTAAGCGGTAATTCCAGGCCAACATTATAAGTAAAATTAGCAGTTTTTCTGTTTAAAAAGTGCTAAAAACTCTTCCCGATTGACACACAACTACAAGCAAGAACTTGTACTTTACACGTGATTCAGCAAATTAATTCTTTGATTCGTTGTTGGTTGAGCTTCGCATTGGGGACCAGGTATTTATTTCAGCAATAACAATGATTTTATCTGTCATTCATTTTTTTGTCAGTATGCGGTAACTTTTTAGACTTGCCATATGCCATATGTAATAGATTTTGGGAAAGATAATAGACAGTTGTAAACGTATTAATGCCTGGTTCTAATGCGAAGACCAACCAACCAATTTGCTGAATTGGCTGAATATCGTGTAAAGTTCAAGTCCTTGCCTGTAGTTGCGCTAGCCAAATGTAAAAACATCGTCGAACAAATGTGTAATTTGGAAGAGCTTTTACTATCTTCTAAGTGGCAATTTTACTTATAATGTTGGGTTGGGATTAGCGCACATATTTTTACAAGTGCTTCGTTTTATAATAGTGAAATGTAGTTTTCACAACCAGTGAAACAGCTATAACTCTGGGACATATCTTAATACAAATGGTTGCTGAATGGATGACTATTCCTTTTGGTTCAAACTCACATCTGAAAAAAGTTAGCCAAGTTGAACCAAAACACGAGCGAGACAGAAGATGTGGCGGAAAAGAAGAGAATACGAAATTTTGGTTGGCTGGTCTTTGCGTTGGAGACGAGGCATTAGTGTCACTTCGTCCAGGCATACCCATGACTTCTTCTGTACCTGGTTATGACACATTTGGTAATTTTCGATTTGAACTGACCCGAGTTCTCTCCGACATGAAAGATTTGTTGGCAGGCTTCATGGACCATGGAAATATAATTGTTACCATTGTCTTAAATCAGCTGAGCTGATTAGTTTATTTGTGACAGCTTCATCGCCGTGAATGTATTATATTATAATAGAAACATATTTTGTCAGCGAATTCAGCAAAATAGTTCGTTGGTCTTCGCATTGGAGATTAAATATGTATAATACAATAATGTAATTTATACCGAAGGAAAATGTTTTTCTAGCTCACAAATCTCATCAAACATGTTTGACTCAAGCCAAAATTTTCAGTATGTTATCTACGTATGATGGAATACTTTGGTTTGGATACTTTGAGATACTGCAGGGTTTGAAAAAATATTGTTAAAACTTATATATTGCAATATTGTTAAAACTTATTCACAAGCATTAAATGTTACTTGCGTTTTATCTTAAATTCAAAACTTTCTATTTTAAAATCCCTCATCATTTTACTGGAAAAGAAACCTGAGAAAAATATCATGAAAGGAAAAATCAATGTTTTAAGAATTGTAAGGGGTCTGCTTTATAAGTATAATATTGTTTTTAAGATAAAAAGAAGACTTCATATAAAATCTTTTAAAAATATGTGTAATATCATTCAGTTACGGCTAAATAACTTAGTTTATTCAAGTCAAAGCCAGGTTGAAATCGTCATCTGCCTTATAAATAATAATAAATAATGTTTCATTGCGGAATTAAAACACCATTCCAGACTATTACAATTGGGAAGTAATCTAAGTATGCCTCTGGCTGGCAAATATCTAGTTAATCCCTCAATCATAAGCCAAGCGGAATTTGTACAGCGCACAATTGAGGGAAAAAGTAAATCCGAGGAATGAAAAAGATAAGCAAATATTATAGGCTCTTGTAGACTTACCTTAAAGATCTGATAAGACAGCTAAAATTTGTGTACAATACCAATCCGCCGCTGTACCATCAGAAACAGACCAAAAAATCGCAGAACCCCCTTCCCGGGCGGAAAGTCTGTGGGAAATGGGAGATGTATGCGGGGCGATTGCATCTGTGTTGTGCGAGGCCGATGCTCATATATGTTTTCATTATTTTGAGAAATCCTTGGAAACTGCTGCCGCTGCTGCTCGTATATATGCGTTGCCTTCATTCAGTCGTTCTTTAAGGATAAATTTTTGTGTAGGCCAAGAGCTCACAATACCCCAATTGCATAAGTCTCCGTGTGGTAGAATCTATGTGCTTCCAGCAGAACTTTCCGGTCACACACTAAAGAGGCTTAGTATATCAGCATTTCTGCATGTAGAAATATGTCTTCTCTTCCTGGTCTATGGTTGTTTTATAAAAAGGAATGTTTGGGAGAATGAATGCGTTCAATTCTACCTCCTGTTGTTCCCCCTTACAAGCGCAACCAGATAATCATGAAAAGAATCCCACCCATTGGGATGTACAAAAAAAACGGAGATGGCCAAGAAAACTAACCGAACTCCAGCTCCAACTCCACCACCCAGGCTCAGGCTCAGGCAGGCATTCTGAGATGCCCAAACTATCTCGGAGCATCTCTGCTGCATCCAGAAGGATCCATATAGCCGGAGCCTTCCGAGCAGAGATTGCCTATTGACGGTGATGCCTTCTTGAATTGAATGTTTCTAGGGATGGGCATGCCATCGCGCCGGCCCCCTTTTTACGTGTCACACACAATCTTCAGGGGGGTCGGGGAGCAGCCATTATTTCTCAGCCTTGTAGTCGTCACTTCACCTAACCTTACCCAGCAAGGACCAGCAATTTCTTTTCCTTAAACGAACCCAACCCTGTCTACAGCCCTAAATTGCCAGAGCGGTTCTCTTCTCCAGTCTTCCTTAACTACATGCCCTTCCATTGGTGATCTTCGTTCGAAGCGCATAATGAGGGTATTAGGGCTGGGGTGACACAATTTTAAAATCTTTTTGTGCCCTTCAGGATTATAAAACGAAAACCGACTGCTGCTCGACTCCCGTGTGATGTGGCAGATAAGGATTAGAAATAGACTCCGGGATTAGGTTTAAGTCAGGAAGTCTTTCCGCTTCGCCCCACCCCTCTCTCTATTTCACTTCGCGCCCCGCCCCTCGCCCAGCACTTGCCACCCGCACATTCCGGGTGGGAGTAAAACAAAGCCGAAGAGCACGGGTGGAGTGATGAGAGATTTCTTAAGTACCTTTCCAAGTGTTTCGTCATTTAGCGCTATTTAGTCGCAGCGCGCTTCTTAGCGTCTACCTGAAGAGTGATGTGATGGAAATGGCTGAAGCAAGAACCCTCAAAGGCGGTGGAGGCTGTGGAGCCGTGCTCCAAAACTGTCATGTTTTGTACAATTTGAGCAATCAGCAAAGGCTCTAGTCGGCACTCGTTTTAAAGCACGTCTTTAACGACTTTGCGAAACAAGACACAGGCCCGCTCTGAAAACCGCCCAGATGACACCGCCAGCAAGAGGGGTGGATTCTTAATTTGTGCATCAATTAATTTACTGCACGCCATTGTTTTCGCTTAGAAATATGTTTGTATAATGAGAGCCAGGCGGGTTGCTTTGAGATTTAATTTGCTCTGAAGGTGACCTACATGCAGGCTGCAGGTGGGACATCCAGGAAATATTAAACTGGAAATTGCTTTTCTCAAGGCGGAAGAGGAACATTTGAAAGAAAAAAACAATTTGCTCTGGTGAAGTGACTGTTTCAAGGCTTCACCGGCTAAATTTAACATGTAAACAAATGGAAATTTTTGAACTTTCCTCTACCACAGGAAATGATATTTGCTGATGTATTCTAGCACTTTCTGCAGAAAGGTTAACCACAAATGAAACGCAAAAGAGACAATCCTCTATAAGGATTCTTATTGAAGGTCGCTTAAATGTTAAGTCGATTATTTTCCTTAATTTCATATAAATGAGGTATTTTTCATAGTTTCAGCTTAAAAATAAGGTTCGTTCTCATTTTGAGAAAAATGTTATTTGTCTAAACTATATTTGGCGAGATATCACATGATGAAACATGATGATTCGACAAACAACGTGAACTTAGTATTAGCAAATAGCTTTCTTTTCCTTTAAGATATCCTACAAAAATTATGATTTCGTGGTTAGATATTTCATTGTTAATTCTATTCTATAGAATTCTAAGCTTTAATAAACTACCACATTTTGCTCCCCACGACTTCGTCCGCCTCGAAATAAATAGAAATAGAAACAAATTAGGGATAAAATTGGAGATAAATGTGTGTATGGAAGTCCATCACTTCAAAAGTTATAGCCGTGTAATTTGGTATTTATATAATACTATTGGTTTGAAATTAAGTAGGTACCTCTGTTTCAGGGTTATAGGAAAATCAACCCTTAACCAATATTAAATTTCATGGGTTTAATCTCAGAAATGATGGAACTCTAATACAAGGGACATGATTTACAAAAACGTTGTAACACGTCATTCATATTTTCTAACCAAAAGGCAAAATACTAATTTTCATGGTTTTAACTACAAAAATAATGTAACTCCTATACAAACTTTTATTCCCTATATTACCCCTTTAGGGAATAAATTTCCAAAAATCCTGAAATACGTCTTTCTTAATTTCTAAAAAAGGCTGGTATTTTGATGAATTTATCTGCAAAAATGAAGTATTTTCATAGAAACTTAAATCCCCTATTTTACCCCCTTAGGAGAAGAATTTCGTAAAATCCTTTCTTAGTGGGTGCTTACGTCACAAAAGAAACCTGCTGTCCAAATTTCATGTAATTAGCTTCGGCGGTCTCGGCTCGGCGTTGATGAATCAGTCATTCAGGTCATGTTATTTTATATGTATATGTATATTTATATGTATTATTCCTCGATGTGTGTGAACGAAACAAAAATTAAGAGTAAGAGTAAGTTACTAGTAAAATTTGCTAAATATAAATCTAAATCTTTCATTCCAAAAATTATAACATTTGAATAAATTCAAGATGTATTCTCTTTTCAGCCTCAATCTATAAATATAGAAATCTCACTTTATGGCGCCAAAGAATCTGGCTTTACAAGAATACAGTGTATTAGGCCTGAACTCAGTTTTTAATAAATTGATGATTCTGAATATTCGCATTAACAAATACAAGGATTATTGTCTTACATTTGTCGCTTTTAGAGCAGAAAAACGGCGAAGCCTTCATTTTTTCACTTTTATGGGAGTAATGACGTGCTCCAGTGGCTTCCAGGATTCGGTACATACATAAACCAGGCAATGTCTGTGGAGTGAACATTCGTCATCACATCATTCGCGTGAACTTTGATCAATACTATTACGCAAGCATTTTATAAGCATTTGTTGGAACCGACAGTCAGGCAAAGCTCTCCCCAACTAGATTATTCAATAAACGGTGCTCGATTGTAAGTGTCCATCTGACCATATCAACATCTCTAGTGTCTGGGAAAAAAGTTTGGAAAGATGTTCTCGAGATTACAAGTTGATTACCTATCCCTCGCCTGAAGAAGTATTCAAGGTCGTTAAAAGTTTTCTGGTTCTTCTCGAGTTTGCACACAACTTTTCAAATTTGCCCAGTTCGCCCTGAATCACAACAAAAGATAAAACAATTGAAAGATGCTGTGCTCTTATTTAAAATTCATGTACCCGTGCATTTGCTGAGTGTCCTCCAGAACAAGATCGGGAGTTGAGTGCAAAAGTTTGGCTCGAACTGGAAAAGAACGAGCAATCCACTTCTTATTTTATTTTTATTTTATTTATTTATTTTTTTTTTTTTAACCAGGAAACACTTTCCCGCTGGATGATTCAACCGCCCTACCCGCAGAAAGCGTCGTTCGAAATCAAAGATTTCCGATGCGATGCGGCTGAAATGAATTTGTTTCTGATACTTTTTATCGCACCATCGGCGAACTAAGAGCGCACTATCGGCTAAGATTGATTTCGTTTTTGCGCCACGTCCTGACCTGTGTTTGCCCTTTCCAAGAAATTGCAACACGACACCGAAAGAAAATTTCGTTGTTGGATGAAAGTTTTGTTCACCCCATCACCTCTTACAGGGTGGACCGGGACCAGGATCGGGTCGCCAGGATGGAAAAAATCACAAGATGTTCTTAGTTTCCTTGTTTGAGTTTTACACGTCTCCGAAGGAGGGACAATACATCAATAACCAGCAGTTTTAGCAACAAACTGTCCCCATCAGAGTTCCGAACACGTTCCCTGTGCACAGCGCACAACAACCAGGAAGACGCCCTCGGGCGTTTCTGGGAGAAACCGAAACCTTTGGGGGCTAGTGGGCGAGGAGCTCCTTAGTTAGTGTTGTTCAACACAAGATTTTGATGGGAGCGGGGGCCCGGGTGGAGGGCTATGAAAAACTAACGTCGCTTCCTCTAATTAAAATTCTATGAGGGCGTCGTACACCAACTTGGAGAGATAAATGAGGTGACGATATTAAAAAGCTCTCAACTTGGTAATTTGTCTATGAATATTTTCCTTTTTTGTGCAGCGCTCCTTGTCCGCTTTTTGCTATTTTATTGCAGTTAATTAGAAGAAATATGAAAGTATGGTTCAATTCGGGCCGAACAAACTGCACTTTACCGACAACTTTTCGTCGTAAATTTGTTCTTTGAAGTTTCGTGTCAGGCAAAGTCAGAACGAATTTGATACACATCGAATTTGAAGGTAGTCTGCGTCTATAAGACCTGCATAATGAGTGGTAGCAAAGACAAGAGGGACCCTTGCAGAAGATGAGATCTGAATTTAGAATGTCCATCGACAGTGTGGTCATAGTCTCATCAATTCAACAAAGTCGACGTGGATGTCGTCTAGGTTCTTCCTGAATAAAATCTAATGGATATATTGCTATATAAGTATGTCAATGTTTTGTTTTATGTTATAGTGTTTTTTATTTGATATAGATATGTAGGTTATAATATGTATGTCATTCAAAACTTAATTAGATTTCTCCTTAGCCTAACCTAAATAAACAAACAATTTTGTTTTTTTACTAGCACAAAAAATTTATTGTCCTTTTCCAAATAAATTGATGCAATCCTGATGTCGAAATTTAAATCTGCGCGGCTTGTAGAGCATTACCTTCACCTTCCGCATCATGCCAAAAGAGATAATACTTAAAACTTTAACCTTAATTATTTTTAATGAGTTTTCTGTTATACATACATACATATATATAAATGGTGGAAAGGTCTGCACTTTCAACTTTGGATCGATCAAATTCAAATTATGGTGATACATTATACCACAAAATGAACCAACTCTCAAGTTTAGCAGCAATATTTTCGAAATTACAGCCTTTGTTTCAATAAAATTTTGGGGAAAAATTATATTTTTAACTTTAATCAGTTACATATTAATTTTATTTTATATTTTTCACCAAGTTAATTGGACCTACATATGTCAATCATGCCTTCATTCGTAGACTCATAATTAGTAAATCGATGCGTTCAGTCCAGATCTTCCACCGTAAACATTTTCTGATTTTTTCTTGTATTTTTGCAAAAGTTTTGTACATAATTCTTGTGACCATAAAAATATTTAATAAAAATTGATTTTTTTTTATTTTTTATTAATAACCTCTGTTCTGATGGTCAAACCTTAGTACGTTTTCGCAGGCTAGTATCCTTTATTCATCGATATGTACGCTCTACAGGAATTGCGCAGGCTAGTATCCTTTATTCATCGATATGTACGCTCTACAGGAATTGCGTGTAATTTTTTTTCAATAATTATAGCAAATTCATGTTAAATACCACTACAATGTTAGTTAGTGCTACAGTGACTGTCTGTGTGTTACGTAAAATTTAATTTTTCTTCAACTTGTTGCATTTAGAACCATTGTTCGTACTTGCTTTTTTTTTGTTCTTCATTTTATGTATTAATCTTATTGCTTTTCATTTTTGTCTTTATTGTACATACATACATATACAGTGCAACCTTAATATAACGTACCTCAATATAACGACTTCCTCGATTTAACAAATTCTTCGTAATCCCCTTGAATTGTCCATAAGAGTCAATGCAAAATATACCTTTACATTGCGAACATTTTTTGCGAACAACCTCTTTATAACGAATTTTCAACTATCAAAAAAAAAATGTAAATACTTCTAATTAACAAATTTTGTCAATCCAAAACCTTTATACAGGGTGACTGGAAATTGCTGGCATTCCTCTCGGGAGAACAAACTATGACTAATTTGGAGTGATTTTTCCTATATCACTTAGGGGTCGAAAATGCGCCATTTTCGAGAAAATCGACTTCGTATATTTTTTACAAAAATCCGAATTTTGGGAGTTAAAAATTAAAAAAAAAAAAAAATTCTCACTTTTTGGCTTGACTTTTCCCATGATCTGAGAGCTTACTAGTTGGCCAACCATTCTAAAGCTAAAAACCACGAAATTTACTGTTAGATTTTTTGTTGTGTGTTCAAACTTACAATAAATAAAAAAAATAAAATTTAAATTCTTCACAAAAGTGTCATATTCACAAAAAAAATGTCTGGAACTTGTCGTAAAAAGCATTGTCATTACATCTCAGTATCCTCAGCTATCCAAAAAGGTACAATTTTCAACAAAACAAATGGTAGTTTTTTATTTTAATTTGAAAATGTAGGAGTGGAGCAGTGTACAATAAGGTAAAATTTTAATTAATTAATACAACAAAAATTAGGAAAAATGTTCATTTAATCAAAAACTTGCTTCGGAAGCTTGCATTCGGAATCATGGTAGACAATTTGAACAAGATTTGTAACTGTTGCAAAGTTTTTGATTAAATGAACATTTTTCCTAATTTTTGTTGTATTAATTAATTAAAATTTTACCTTATTGTACACTGCTCCACTCCTACATTTTCAAATTAAAATAAAAAACTACCATTTGTTTTGTTGAAAATTGTACCTTTTTGGATAGCTGAGGATACTGAGATGTAATGACAATGCTTTTTACGACAAGTTCCAGACATTTTTTTTGTGAAAATGACACTTTTGTGAAGAATTTAAATTTTATTTTTTTTATTTATTGTAAGTTTGAACACACAACAAAAAATCTAACAGTAAATTTCGTGGTTTTTAGCTTTAGGATGGTTGGCCAACTAGTAAGCTCTCAGATCATGGGAAAAGTCAAGCCAAAAAGTGAGAATTTTTTTTTTTTTTTAATTTTTAACTCCCAAAATTCGGATTTTTGTAAAAAATATACGAAGTCGATTTTCTCGAAAATGGCGCATTTTCGACCCCTAAGTGATATAGGAAAAATCACTCCAAATTAGTCATAGTTTGTTCTCCCGAGAGGAATGCCAGCAATTTCCAGTCACCCTGTATAACGTTCCCACCAATATATGACCCTTAATCCCATAGTATGTGATTCATGTCGCGACAGGTGTCGACACGTTTTTTTCGTAAAACAATCATTGTTGTGTGATGGGAAAAATTTTGTTACCTACCTAATTGTTTTTAAATAGAAAATACATACAGTAATTTGATAAAAATGTGTTATCATTTATTAGTAGAAGTTGTTCGCTATAACAAGATGAGTACGTAATGTTGAGGTGAATAAAACTATTTTTTTACCTCTTTATAACAAATTTTAGACCAACCTAACCTCAATATAACAAACCTCAGTTTAACGAATTACTTGATATAACGAATATTTACTTGTTCCCTTCCGATTTGTTAAATCCAGGTTGCACTGTAATATGTTTAATTTTGCTTTCTTGAAAAAAGTAACGTTGAGAAAATAACGGGTGTTTGAGCTTGAGGATTTGTATTTCGAATAAAATACAACAAATATACCAATGACCAAATAATTTTTTTTTTTGTTTGGAAGATAATTTTATGACATTTATTGTTTAAAAACGATTTCGGGTATATGACCCTCATGAAGGACATTCTGGAGGTCTAATTTGCGACCACTTTTTCAAGCGTATGGGGCCGTATCTCACGAATAACGCGCTCAATGTTGACTTCTAAAGCGGCAATCGTTGTTGGTTTTACAGCATAGACCAATGATTTCACGTATCCCCACAAAAAATAATCTATTGGTGTCAAATCAAAGAATCTTGGAGGCTAACTCACCAATCCATGTCTGGAGATAAAGTTTTCGTTAAAATGTTCGTTCCTTCAACAAATCAATTGTTTCTGTCAAAGTATGGCCGTCCCGTTGAAACCAAATGAACCGAAATTTAGTAACTACGTTGTGTATGGTGGTGTCGGTTGGACGATTATGCGCACCATAAAATTCACGAAGTGCTCTATAAACATTTTTTACTGAACACTGATTTTGGAAATAAATTTTCACAATTTGTAAACGTTATTCCGGGGTCAACCTATTCATGATGATTTAATAGAAAAAGTCACTTTGAAGTGTAAAAGTAACTCTAAGTGAACAACGCAATCCTTATTGGGAAAAAAACCTCCTAAAAAACACCCTTTATGATACAAGTCTATTGTTACACAAAATTTAAAGAATAAAAAGTATTTTATGTACCATATAAAATAATAACTTTTCTCAAAGTAAGTCAATATGCAGTTACGAAGCTTTTATCAATTTTATAACTCAGAATATGGAAGATTTTAAAGAAATTTCATGTATACATACATATATTGCTATGCGTAAAAATTGCATACTTAATGTGGAATATCACAGAGGTTTATTTCGTTACGCACAGAGTGCGTAGTTTATTACACATACTGTACAAATGATTACCCACATTTTTACACTTTGGGGTGTACATGTGTTCAAAATCGTAGCAATTATTAAATACATAGGTATATCGCCTACAATTATTGTAGTAAATTTCGACAAAAATTGTTTAAAGTGTGATCTTTCAATTCACAGTCACTGATGAATAAGGGAAAATTATTTGTTTTTTTTAAAGCAAAAATTTTTAAGCGCGGACAAAGTTATGACACAAATTTAGAATTTTATAAACTAGAAATACTAATCATAATATCATACGATTACCCTAAAAATTTTATATTGGATGTTTCTTAAATTTGAGAATCCCAGACAATAAATTCAACGAAAAGATATGAAAAATTTCTGTTAATTAATTAATAAACGCAAAATACCATGAGCATGAAGTGGTTCGAAAGCCGTTGCAGTCGAAGTTCCGAGCAGCAGTTATATAGTTTTATAGTTAATGATTGCTTTACATTTAAAATAGAGTCCAATCTACATATTTTATTTAGAGACCAATAATAATGATTTTATCTGAAATTTGAAACAAAAAAATCATCACTTTATACCAAGATAAAACTAATTATTTCATGTGTAGCCTTACTTAGATTCAATAATACTTTGTATAAAAGTATTAATTTTTTTGGGCTAAATATCGATTATGATATAACTTTTGTTTTTCGATCGCTCGATAACAATTATCAAGTAGTTTTATTTTTCAATCTCTCGATAAAGATTATCAATAAATTTTTATTTTTCGATTGCTCGACAATGATTAAGGTTTATTTTTTATTTTTTTATTGTTCGGAATAAAAGTCATTTAATTATTTTCCTTCCTGGAGTGGAAAGGTAAAAAACAATAGGTAGGTGATAACCGTTATCGACCGATCGAAAATAACAGTTACTTGATAATCGTTATTTTGTTATTTATATATATTTTATTGGATTCTAATCATTATCCCTGATTTTATTTGAATTTGCCTAAAAGGATAGACTTAAATACAGACGAGGGATATTACAGAAACTGTAAAGAACTCGTATGAAGCTTTAATTTTCTTCCGGAAAAGCAGTCCAAAGGAACAGTAACGACTTTGCAGTGTGTGCAAAACGTCTGCTTTTACTATAAAGCGAGGTCAAGTGTCCATTTTCATTTAAGTGGCGAATAAAATTCATAATAAAACTCTTGCAGCTCAATGCCACCGCTCAGTATGTGCTGCGTGTCTTCAGTCGATATAAACATAATCGTTCCAGAAGAAGTAGAAGCAACTCGGTAGCGGTGCATCTCCGAAGAAAGGTGTACCTTGCAGCTGTTAATTGATCTGAATTCACGCAATTGCACAATTAGCACAGATTTGCCTCTTTCTCAGAGGCTCAGCTTCTAACTCTTGTTACGAGTTTGATTACTTCATTTACTGTAAAACGAATCACTTTTGTTCCGACGCCTAATAAAATCTTGGGGAGCCCTTCCCCAACTCCACTGCACATTTGTCTCTGGTGTCTAAGGACAAGAGACGCTAAGTGCAGAAGCAATAAAAGTTAACAAATTAACTTTGTAACGTATTGTCTCAGCCAAAAGTTTCGGGGTTCTTCTTATTTGTTGTTTTGCAAACCGAGAAGCAGGGCGAGATTGCAAGTTCATGCACAACTTCCAAATTGTCTGAAATATGAGACTACAGCAGCCCTTCGCGTAATTTGCCTATTATTCAGCCATCCAGCGGGTCAAGTAAGCCGCCCGAAGGGGGCGGGCTATTCACGACTTCTTTAAATTAGCCTAATATGCACATAAGAAGATTTTTTGGCAGTAACTCAAATAATTTATTCCCAAAAATTTATTACGGCCTCCCGATTTAAGCAAAGCATTGGTTGAGCTCCTGCCATTTGAGAAGATGCGGCCATCGCGGAATCCTACAACCGAAATGGGGCTCCCTTTACAAATAATTGGGTTCTGCGATGTGCGATATGAAGTAGGCGAATTATGTGTACTTTAGGGTTTTTATTAGCCCATTTATCATTAGTTTGTTGTTATTATTTTCACCCTGCGCTTTTATGACTTTTTAATGCCTTTATTGTATTCTTACAGTTCAACGCTAGCGACTGCCCTAGTCCTGATGCCAGATCACTTACTGGACCAGACATTCTCCATCGGCATTCCATTAACTCGCTGCTGGAGCAACACGATTTAATCAACAGAGGGTTGGCTTCACCGACAGAAGGTGGGTTCATTGTTTCTTGTTTTTCTTAACTTTTTTATTTTTGCAGAAGACGTAAGTACCTACTCAATTTTTGCCGGATGTGCTAGTTTGCACAATTTACTCCGAAGTAAATCCAATTTTTCCATTTTCTCTACATTTAATATTGTTTTGACAAAAATATCACAATTGCACTATGATACAACGCAAAAATCTTGGGCATAACATAAATTCTGTCCCTCAAGAAGTCTCAAATGGCGTTAGAAACTTGTGTGTTTTTAAAGATAGCTTTAAGGAGCCTTTAACCCTCTTATACAACTAGGTACCAAAGTGACTCCACACGATTCCCTGGTTTCATACACAAGCTAAATAGCATGAAGTGGTTTCAAAATTCGGAGGCATTTTTAAGCAGATTATATATCAAAAGAATATCATGTACAAGTGGCACGGTACCACTTAGTAGTGGATAATTGGTTTTCGTCAAATTTATTTTCAGTTTTGTGAAACAAGTTCCTATTCGTCACTACTTAAACCACAAACTTTAAGAAACTGTCGAGCATGTTACATATTTTATTTGTTTCTTATCATAAAAAACAAAACTCTTTCTTTAAAATAAAATACCTTTTTAAGATTTCGTACCTCGAAATGAAAAAACGGAACCATTACAGAATTACTTTGTTGTCAGTTTGTCTGTCCATCAACACTCTATTTCTTAGAAACGGCTAGAAGTATTGTTGAAATTAGTTGAAATTAATACCAAATACTAAAGTCTACAGCCCCATAATTCTTAAAAAAATTCCATTCTAACTCAATGCAATAGAAAGATACGGCATTTCAAAGAGTATTTTCATATTGACAGACTAACTCACTAATTGACTGAAACATAAAAATTTAAAGGGTATTTTCGTTGACCTAGAATCTTGAAAGGACCCCGCTATAATTATATGGGATTTGGGTTTCAGCGGATTTGGCTGAATTTTTGATATTTTGTAGGTCTCATCATGCCAAACAAAAGTCTCCATGGGCACAAAGCTCTTTATTGAGTATTTTAAGAGATATCGGCCGTGAACGGTTTCGATTTTGAATAGAATTGCGAAAAAGTGAAAAATGCTGATTAATATTCAAAATATAGCATCAAATATGTTTTTGCCAAATTGCTAACTAAACTCCGCTCCGTGTAAATGCAGTCTATATTGCTCAAACCAATAGATTATTAGATCTGACTAAGAAACCGAAAGGCGCGCTCAGGGCCCTCGCGCCCATAAGTGCGATGTGTGCCACGCACACGGGCGGCATATCCAAGGGGCGGCAAATGGTCCCGATGTTTTATGTTTATATATCTCTTAAAATACTCAATAACGAGCTTTGTGCCCATGGAGACTTTTGTTTGGCATGATGAGACCTACAAAATATCAAAAATTCAGCCAAATCCGCTGAAACCCAAATCCCATATAATTATAGCGGGGTCCTTTGATTCACGGCAAAGGAAATAATCAGAAAATCATTAATTTCTAATTCTGCGCCCTATAGGTACGGAACCCTCGTTTTTCCTAGAAATTCATTATAAAAAGCTCATCATTAACAATGATTTTTGCAAGAAATTGATATTTAAAGATCTTACTATTTTTTATTTTTGGTAAAATAAGAACTTGTACATTCGAAATAATACTCTCGTAGAGATGCAATACGTACGCGAAGTAAAATAACAGCATTTTTATAAGTTTTTATTTAACTTCTGTGCCGTGAAAATTTGCAAATTGATTTTAACTTAAGTATTTCCCTATGTGTGATTGAGCTGAAATATTTCACGTATATGTAAATCATGATAATGTAATGTAATAGAGCTGGAAGGTCGCCAAATGAACTCCACATAATAAATAAAAGCTGTTTTTTTTGGAAATTATTGTAATGGGTCTGATTTTTCGAATTCAAAATTTTGACATACATATATCCATGTTTTGAGGTCCATAGAGTCGGAATCCATCGTTTTTAGAAAGAAGTGTGTATGTGCGTGTGTACGTACGTTCGTGAGCTTTTTAGGTAGATTTCATATGAAATACTACCTTATTACAGCGTATCTGATAAAAGATTTCGGAAAGTGAATGATAATTTTAGAAGTCGTCGACTTCAAAAATACAATTTATTTGTACATACATATATATGTATATTGTATATATCTATATACATACATATATATGGGATATAACGAAACTTGTGGACACGACTGAGGCCGTATTTCTTAATCGATTTTGGCCAAACTTCGCCTATGAGAGGAATCGGTCAAGGGAATAGGTATATGGGTCGTTCTACTTTTCTACCGACCATGACGTGTCTCCTCTTGAAAAAAAATCGGTATTCGTCCAAAATTGCAGTTTCTCAAATTTTATTTTCACAGGATTTTTTTGGACCATACAGAGATTATAATAATACGAAAATCCAGTTTTTTTTTTTTGTTTTTACAAAATCATTGTGACAGAGTAGTCGAAATGTGTGACAGAGGTGTTTTACATACAAATAAAATGCGTCTCTTTGCGCCGCCTAATGTTACAAAATGATCTCGCTTAAAAAAATCATATAGAACCCTTTAATATAAAATTATTTATTGAACTTCTGAAATATTATCATTAAATTAATTAGAATATAATAAACGTAAAGGTTCATACTATTAAACAAAAAAATATTTTATCGTTGGGTCCGGCTATGTATGTTTTTTCTTGCTATCCTCGGTCACGCATTTCGCAAAACAAAAAACGCTTCTTAGCTGTTTGACGTTCAACACTAAGCAACAGTACGGTTTCCTCTTCCCCCTTGGCCTCACGCCTTGAGGCCTCACCTGGGAGCGAGCCGAGTTAGTCGCGGAACAGAGGTGCGTGTGTTTATTCGGCGACCACTCTGTCACGAAAGTTACTACTTTGAAATTTTATTGTAATTCCCATTTATATATGTAATATTTTTATTTCCCAGTAAATCTGTCATATTCACCCACTTTTATGAACAATTCGTAATTTTGTGAACGCTAAAATTCTCGAACACTGTTATTTTACACTTCTGTTACGAGGCACCTCTGTCACAAAATTTATCACTCAGATTGTCGGTAGAAAAGTAGAACGCCCCATATATGAGCTATATAAGTTATATAAAAATGATTTGGACCCCAAGTCTTTCGTATTTCTTAACCGCTATTGACCAAACTTAACATTGACAACATGTAACTCTAAGTCGTGCATCAAAATTACGGTGATCGGTCAAAGGGGTGAGGGGCTACATCAGTTTCTAAAAATGATTTTGTTACCGTGATAACTGCCGCATTTCTTAATGGATTTTGGTCCAACTTTGCATATGCATTTATTTGCTTGATATCTAGGTCATATTAAATAAATGCGGGGTTTGGGGAAGGTGAGGGTGACTTTTACTTGTCTATATATTTTAATTTATTTTCTTGAAGACAGTATATTTATTAATCGATTTTGATTAAACTTGGTTAACATATTCTCCATTGAAATATCTCAGCTATATTCAGAAATGGGATGAATGGGTGAAGAGGGTGGGGAATTCAGCATTACATTCCCTTATGTAAAAATTATTTTTACCACATTGAAATCTACCCCTTTCTTCTGGCTGCCGCCGAAAGGTCTTCTTTTCGTCTTACATATCTCCTCGCATTCAATATGCCGGAGCGAAAGCAAAAGAATTATAACATAAATAGGACTCCTTTCCAGCATGAAAGACTATGTTATCTGGTTAGATTGGCAGATATGTAATTTACGGCTATTGTCAATAGTAATTATAATATTACTTTAAACTGTTTTAATTTTTTATTTCATTTCATACATATGTACATATGCTGCGAAGCTGACGATAAATCGGGACCCTATTTTTAACAATTTCGGTGCTATTGCGTGCTGTTATTGTTAGATAAAATTTACGTATTTGTGGGCGTAGAATCTTCCAGGAGGTGGCGAGAGCAAGTTGAAATATGCGCCCTTTATTTTAACTGTTATTGGAATAATTATGTTTCTTTTTACCCTACTACAGCTTTAGCTTTGCAGCGTAATATGTTTGTCAAGTTCGCATGTATTCATATTCATTAAAAGCACTCTCAAGCTCAAAGCCTGATCCGATTCCAACATATAAGATATCGATGGATTCCACGTGGTCCGATTAACTAAAACAGGTCACGTCACAAAACAATTCGCTATATTATCGAGGCAAAAAAAATATTTTTTGTTATACCACTATATATGTATGTATCAAATGAAAGGCCTTATCACGGGGATTTTGAAAATATGTAAGTACCTCTGGACTATTAAAATATTCTTAAAAATTTCCTTAAATGAAAGCTAACCTATAGAATATCGATAAAACGAAATCTTGCTAGGTCAAAAAACTGTTGTTTTTAGGGCTTCGAATCTTACAGATCGTAGATACCGTGGAGGTTGTTAGATTTCATGATCTTATCTCTAGGCGACTTGAAATCGGTTAAAACCATTTCTCAACGATTTATCGCGACCTCCCTGCTCTCTCAAAAATGAATATTTCCCATAATGTCAGTCGCAGTGTGCATTTGCAAATTGTGTTTTGCTCAATTTACCCCCGGACTGAGCGAGTATAAAGAATGCGAGGCAGGACATACGGTTGCAATTTGTGCATCATAAAGCATAATTTTTAGCAATTCAACTATATCTTGTCCCCGGCCATATTCGCTCTGCATAGCTACGGACACTGCATGCTGGATATAATATCTAAGTTGATCTATGGTCGGCATTTATCATTCGCAATGGCCCTCCGTCTACTTGAATCGTTCGGTGACAACAATGTTGTACCAATTGCCTACACTTAAAAAGTTTTCCGTTTCCTTACGAGTCGGCCGAGGGATGCAGCCGAGGAAAACCTACATAAAAGTTATCCTAATAGGGAAAGATTCATTATTGCTCCCTTGCTATTAGTCAGCCTAGACCGGACTCTATCTGCAGGGCCGGCAGGGAGGGATGAACAAGCCCAGATCTTTTCTCGGCAAACGAAAAACTTTTTACTATCAAGCCAAAGTGTGTTAGGAACCATAAGGAATTATACTATCACATTACGACGAATGCACATACATAGTGCCAAGTGCAGCACCTAGAGCCCTTCTTACAGCGTCCTGAAACCGCACACATAAATTAATGGAGAATTCCATCTTCTAGTCGGCGGCGTGCTCTAAAATTGCTGCTCAGCTATGAACCATGTCTGCTTTACGGTATCGCAAGAGCTTCAGACACTTCTCGCCGAGTGGCTGGCCCCCTCAGTCGGTGAGATGTGCATCGTCGAGTGGTTTACTGCATTTTAATTAATGTCTGTCCGCTAATAATTATTCTAACACAATTAATTTCATAATCTGGCCGGAACAAATAGATCCGCTGTGCTCTTTTGATAAGCATTAGACATCAATTGCCTGGCACGAGAGCACCTTGTTGCCGCTATTCGCGTGATTCAGCTGTTTTAGCAACAGTCAACAGCATTTGTTTATAAACACTTTGTGGCTTCAAATAATGAAATTTTATTTTAAAAACTGAAATGTTTCAACAAATAATTTTTTAGAACTTCAATATTAAGGACGTAGTCTGGTGTTCGGGCTTCGGAAATCCGAGTTTCTTTTTGCATATTTCGAAAGTATAATATATTGAGAGAATACTGTAAAAATTTTAGACCGAAATATGAAATATTTACAAAGTTATAAATAAAAAAAAGGATATATGTACATATTTCTGCTACAATATTCTGTGTATTTTTCATAAAGTTGGAAAGAACTGAGGAAAATCATTGCACTAAAGGTATTTCCATCCTTCTAGATTTCTAGTGTGAACCCCTGTTTTTGATACCTAAATTCGAAAATTTTTTCTGGGAAAAGTAAGGTAAATACAATGACGAGACTGCGTGTTTTTATTAAAGAAATAAAGTACAAAAAAAACATTTTTTTTTTCAAAAAAAACCCTACAATAAAGGCTGCGGGACGCTGAATTTGTCCCTACCAAAAAAACCCGGCTACATGGTATGCTGTATCATCCCCTCTAGTTATTTAAAATGAAAAACGGTCAGATTCTTAAAGTAGAGGCTTGTGGCTACCGTTCTGACCTGATTCAAGTCGAAATTCCAAAGTATCAAATTTTCCACTTTTTTTAATTTTTGAGGGGCCGTAACTTTGTCCTTAATATCGCGAAAAATCTGAATCAGATCACGACAAAAATCACATGACTACCGAACATTTTAAATCCGAGTTTGTTCTATTCCAAAAATTTTGACATATTGAAGTACTGCACACCAACTCAAAAAACACGATTTCGAGAAAAACGAAAATATACAGATTTGACCAGACTGGCCGTCATGAAATTGTGTACAACTCATTTTCTAGGGCAAATAGGATAAAAAGGATTACATATTTTAGAGGCTTCAGGGTATCGAATAATTAAAAAAAAAATCAATATTTTGAAGCTGACACACTAGAAATCCCCCTTAAGCAAAAAACATTGAAGGATATCTAAAAATAAGGAACTTGAAAGAAAAGTTCAGATTTCTTTTGTTTGCAATTTCATACGATAAATGCGTGGATATCGCTGTCGATAAATCAAATAAGTTATTTGCAATTATTTTTTTTTAAGAAAAAGGTCGAAACGTCTTTGACTTATAGATTTGACGCTATGACTTGTGACAGAAACAATATAATTTTTCAAATCTTCAATGTTACATATCCCCCGAAGTGCAAGCAACCGACAATTTTGTTTACATACATATTTGTCACTTCTGACCCCAAATGAATGTTTCGTCAAAATCCGAGGAGACATCAAACTCAGTCTGTTAATGAAAATATTTGGAAAATGTTGAGCGACAGAGTTTCAAAAAGGAAACCCAAAACGGTGTAGGAAATGAAAAATCTCCAATAAAAACAGTTCATAAGTTCCTTCATTCTATTTCGCGTAGAACGTAAAGTTGTATTTAAGCTAAAGGGTTCTACTTTAGAGGGCAGCTGTAAGATTTAATTGGTCTTAAACTTTTTGTTGCTCACTTTCGTTAAAATTACACTTTTTAATTGAATAAAACACTTGAAAACGATTCTCTGCTGTTTCAAATTGTTAGGAATATTAAATCCAACCCTATTTTTAAATTCTTTTATTTAACTTACACTACGTGTCGTCAACTTACACTACGTGTCGTCAAATCTTGCAATGCAAAATTTTTTTTTTTTTTTTTTTTTTTTTTTTTTTTAATGATTATTAACATAATTAATTAACCGATCAGACAATATTTGATTATACTTTAAATTTAGGAATCATCTTATAGAATACCTAACGGTCAATATGACGAAGTGATAAAAATGCGTCATTCTTTTATTTAACTGTTTAAGATAAGTAGGAATTTTATTTTGTTGTCATAGTGTTTACATATTTTATTAATTTTATTTGGTTAATATTTTTTATTTTTTACTTTTTAGTTAGTTTAAATAAAAGAATTTTTTTAAAAAAATTTTTTTATATTTTGTTTTTCTCACAAAAATGTGCGATATTTTAAAGTCGGAGTTCTTAAATCGGAACAATTGGATGAAGTGAGACTGCATCATTAAATTCAAAATTCAAATATTAACTAAGCGTCGTACACAGTAAGACATTTTTACCCAAAAACTTGGTGGAAAATATGTATGCACTTATTTGTAGTTACTTTTTTATTTAGAAAACATAAAATTATACAACACATATTACAACTATGTTTTCCATCAAAATAGGTAATTTTTAATTTTCTTTTGTATTGTGATGTTCTTCAAGAATAAATCGAATAAGATATTCTTGTCAATTTAAAAGAATTCTTTTCACATAGAATTACATAATTACTCAATTTTGTTGAATTGTTTTGTATTGTTATATTTTATATTGTATTTGTAAATTTAAGTATAAAAATATCGCCATATTGGTGCAGCTATCGTGATCACTTCCGGAAATGGTGGGGTGCGAGGCCCACATTATTATTTATAGAAGGCGTCGCAGGGCCTCTAAAAAAAGGAATCAAACGATAAGTATGATAACTCCGGTCCAGGAAGAAAAACGCCTAGAATGAAACAAAGTCGTAGCTTCTTTTCTTTAAAATTGAAAAAGTGACTTGATGTTAAAATTGAGAAATTTGAAGTAAGTAGAGTTAGGGGAAGCTCCGATGAGTTGAGTTGAGTCATACTATCCCACACTACTGTTGGAAATTTTGCAATAAAATACTACAAGTACATATATTCTATAAGGGATATACTCATATGTATGTATGTACCTACTTTCTTAATATGTGAGAAGACAAAATTCGGTGTTTTCAATTTTCAAACTAGAATGATACCTTAAAACTTTAATATTGTTTTTTACTTTTCAGGAGAAACAATGACCATAACGGATTTGCTGGGAATTAGTAACACTCGGAACACAGTTCTGGGATCACAAACTGGCTCGATATCACCTTTGCCTCAATATACACCACTAACTCCAAGTTCTACACAGTCGTCAATGTCTCCCGGCATTCACATGTCGTCAGCGAAGAATTTTGACGCTTTTCAGGTGGGTAATAATGCAGTCTAGCTGTAAATGACAAAGGCTCAGCACGTAAAAAGATGCTGCAACCACTACGCAAGTTAATGAATCGCATAATGGTATATATTTTTAACGTTCGCACCCTGACACTTTTCGGTGAGACTGCTCTTAAATATATCATTCTTCTTTCCAAGAAAGATTTAAATTAATATGTATTTCTGAATACATTCAAAGCAGGCATATGAATAGAGTCTCTGGGTTTGTTGTAACTTCTCATAAAATTTATCTTAGAAGCAATATTAATTCCGCTGATATTCCTTTTGGTGCTAAGTATAATTAATCTCATTCCTTAAAGAGGAACGAACAGCTGTTATGAAGCGAAAATAATATGCGATTTTTCTCGAATTGGTTTTTAAAACTAAATAGATTTGTTCGAATTCAGCAAAAAGGTATATTATAGAAGATACATTGGAGTTGCTTTTTGCAAATTTTCATTTAAAAAAATAATACAAAATAATTAAATGTATACCTTTAAACAAATCTTTCCAAAATGTGCGATTGAAATCTCTGGTATAGTTTAACTGAAAAGAATTCAGAATTTTGTATAATCCATATACATAAGTGTAGTTTTTGTTAAGCGTGGTCATTTTTCGTAAATTTTTTTTTCGCAAAATGGTGACAAATAATTTTTTATCTTTATTTATGGAGCTTATTTTTACAGGTAATAACATTTTCACAGTTAATACGCAGTAAATACTTCGTTACAAATCATGTGCCTCATAAACGCGTAATACTTAAGATTTGAAAGAAATATCAAAATAATTTCAAAAATTTAAAGCAATATGTTGCGAAGATAACATTTTTAATGAACAGAGAATGTCCCAAAAATTTTTAACCGACTTAATAAAAATAAAAGGCTCTTAATTCGACCCGTATGGACTTTATTTATGTCTGTTCGCGCATAACTTTAAAACGCGTGAACCGATTGCGACAATTCTGTTATGATTTGCAAGTTTGAATTTGTCAAAAGTTACAATGATAAGTATGAAAAATTTGAAGAGGCAAAAGACGACTGAGATAAACTGAAATGAAAATGATAAATTGTACGCAATTTGCGTACATAATGGTGCCTATATGAGGTGATTTTAGAGGTATTGAATTCAAAATAGTGGTCTTTCACTTACACACTCACACTATATTTAATTAAAATGTCGTAAAAATAATTATATGGCGGCTAGTGCGTTATTTTCAAATATAATGTGGAATTTTTAAAATTCTAAATGTTGAATCTAAAATTGTCACTTTTTGACACTAAAAACTAAAAAAAATCGTTAAAAAGAATGCGTTTTGAACTGATCCATTTATAATAATAATAATGATCAAGTAAATAAATTATATGTATGTAAATGAATTAAGTTGCTAGGATCGTAAACTATAAAGGATATTTTAAAATTAAACATCTTTCATTGCCACCAACCATGGACGACAGCTTGATAAACAAGTTAGTCATTAAGCCACATTGCAGTAACCCCAGAGTAAATAGAAAGTCTAAAATTGTAGTAAACTTTGCCTGCCATGCTCACTTCATTTTCAAAATATTGTTTTTTTGCAATAGCACGTGTGCCATCATCGGTTTATATTTAGTAACATTTTATTTACTAAAGTTTATTTAATAGTCCAATTATACACCTTATCTCACATACTTTCTTGGAGTGCTTCAAATAAATCAAAAAAATTCGTCAAAAAGGATGGATGTAAGTAATACCAAATCGTTGTTTTAAAGGGAAGACAGCGCTGCTGTCGGCTATTACACATCCTTGTCTTTGTTATTTAATTTTAAAGTTCTAAAAATAAATATTAAATTTCTAAAGCAATAAACTGTTGGATTAAATGGCTAGCACAGCTACAGAACTTTAGTGCTTTAACGGCACCATATACTTTTTCTTGCAGTTTGACAACATTGGCCAGAACACACCTTTGAAGGTATTTCAAAGGAATCTTAGTTTTGATTGTTCGACGCCAATGTCTCCCGGCACTCCATCTTCTTTGTACAATCGATCATTTCATGGTTCTCCGCAAATAAGGTAAGGCAGCACCTTAAGTTATATAAATTTTTGTATTGTATCAAAATATTTTGTAACAGTGATTGCAGCAGTCCTGGTACCATAGACCCCTCTATGCTTTATAATGGTGTATCATCTAGTCGTTCAAACTCCCCAGAAAGTGATAACAGCAATCACTCAAACAATGAAAATAACAACCTGGTCGACATTATGGTATTTATATATCAAAAGTATTTTATTCTTGATATACTTAAGAAGTGTCTTATTTAGAATATTCTGAGTCTTAATCAGCAACAGAATCAACAACACCAGTTCCAACAACAGCAGCTTGCGTTACATCAGCAGCAGCAACAACAGCAGCAACAACAACAGCAACATCAGCAACAACTTCAACAACAACAGACGCAACAGCAGCAGCAGCAAAATGCTCATCTTTCAAACTATGCTCAAATCGGAATGGGTATTTCTCCGGCCGATTTTGATTTTACGAAATTTCACAACTTGCATACTTTAAATACTATAAAACTTTTACAACAAGCGCCGATGCCTTTGTTTGGAATCAATCAACTTTTGCAAGGCTGTAGTCCAAATCAGGTAAGCTAAAATAGTGTGATTTATGCGCGTCACAAAAATATTAATATTTTCTCTTCAGATAAAAAATTGGCAAATACAGCAAACCCAAGCAACTAGTAGCGATGCGCATTTAGATCGCGTAGCGAGGTTCCATAGAACTTCAGCTGGTAATATTTATTAAAATACAAGAAGCATTGTTTTAAACAAACGATTTTATCATTGATTTCAGCTCTTTATGACGCAACTTGCACTTGGAGTGGGGTTTTACCGCCCAGATCTCATAAAATTATTAACTATTCACCAAAGGTATTCTTAGGAGGTATCCCGTGGGATATTAGCGAGCAATCGTTAATTCAAATATTTAAGCCATTCGGTCAAATAAGGTTTAACGCGCAAATATAAAGTATTAGTAACAAAAATATTTAATATATATTTTTTCACAGAGTCGAATGGCCAGGAAAAGAGCAGCAGGCTGCTCAACCAAAAGGATACGTGTACATTATTTTCGAATCGGAAAAACAAGTAAAAGCCTTGTTATCTGCCTGTACTTTGCAGGAGGATAATTCACCAAATGCTGGAAATTACTACTACAAGATTTCTTCGAAACGCATTAAGGCAAAAGAAGTATGGATTGTAAAAATTTATTTTATAGTGTTATTTTAAAGGTGTCTCTTAATAAGGTCGAAGTTATCCCGTGGATTATTGCCGACTCAAATTATGTGAAATCAACTTCACAAAAATTAGACCCGACGAAGACTGTATTTGTTGGAGCATTACATGGAAAACTAACTGCCGAAGGACTGGCTAATATTATGAATGACCTATTTGATGGCGTTGTTTATGCAGGTAAGTCATTTACTACAAACTTTATGAAAAAACATAAAAGCTTTTATTTATTAATTCGTTAATTGGAAGTGCATTTAAAACGTAGTTGCTTCCAATGCTCAAAATTTCTCAATCAAATTAGTTTATGCTTTAAAATACTGGGCCTACTTTCCTGCGGTAAAAGAGGAAAATTAAGTCAAAAATCCTATCACGACTCGAGATATAAAAAAGAAAAATACCTACTTGTGACGGGAGATTTCTCCTGTAGAAAATACTACTTCCACTAAATTTTGCCCTTCAAATATTAAACTGCATAAACTGTCCGCTTAAAACAGTACGAGTCAATCGTTAGAAATTAATTAAGTACATATATAGCTTCAAAACTTCTGCGGGAATCTTTCCCACAGTCTTGTATTAATAAATAATAACCAACCCATATTTTGAACATGAAATTCGGAGTTAATGATGGAATGCTTTTTTTGTAGGCATAGACACAGACAAGTATAAGTATCCCATAGGGTCTGGGAGGGTGACATTTAACAATAACAGGTCCTACATGAAGGCTGTTTCTGCGGCTTTTATAGAGATTAAAACATCAAAGTTTACTAAAAAAGTTCAAGTAGACCCTTACCTGGAGGACTCACTGTGCTCAATTTGTGGCGTTCAACACGGACCCTATTACTGCAGAGAGCTTTCTTGTTTCAGGTAATTGCTTAGAATTGTTCGGGCTCGAACATATTATAACAATATACCGGATCTTTAGATACTTTTGCCGCTCCTGCTGGCAATGGCAGCACGCGTCGGATACTTTCCGGAATCACAAGCCACTCACGAGGAACTCAAAATCTCAGCAACTTGTTGGCATAGGACCACAGTCTAGTTCATCCAATACCTCAAATCAGCCTCAGCAGCAAACGCAACCACCGTTACCACAACAGCCGCCACCGCATCAGCCGCAACTTAACCCATCGATGATAAATAAGCAACAGATACAGCAGCAGTAATAATTTATTAATGCTCCTCAACCCTCCTACTATTAGACCCCTTTTGCTAGTTGTGTTTTTTTTTTTTGTTGTTGTTACACAGTTTTTTATATAGCGAGTATTTTTGCCACAAGGGCACTTTCTGTTACCTTATGCCAGGTAGAAACGATAATTTGTAAGGGGTATTCGAAATGGCGCACTAGTTCGAAGAAGATCTTTTAGTTAATCTGAGCAAATTGTGTCCTAATCGTGGGATTGTCACTCAGACAGAAACCGATGATGCATTTATAACGTATGATTTCCTTTAACGATAGCGCTTTGAAAACCTTATTTATTTATTATATAAACATATTTATATAACAAAACTACTGGTTTTATAAGAGTTTGAGTTATCGCAGTATTTATTACTCGCAAAAAAATTTTACGCTAAGTTCAAAGTAAAATGCTAGTGCGTATAAATCTAATATTTATGCGGTCTTATTTCCGGCCCGGTCTATACATAAAGATTATTTAATAGTTTTAAAGAAATCGCAGTTAAAATTAGCGATGAGATTGACTTCGTGCAAAAAATAATAAATTATCGTAATGTTTTTGATTGAACCAAATTGTTCTTGTATTTTTTTTCTCTTAATTTTAAGGAGTTGAGTGACAATCAAGGCACAATTTGCTCCCATTTAAATAAGTAAAAAAACAAAGCATATACTACAAACGTCCTAATATACCAAGAAGCAACTAAAATCACTCGATGATGAACCCGAAAATTCTTATCAAAAGTTAAATTTCGATTTAATAAAGATAACATGAATGAACGGAACTGTGCAGAGAATATCTAATGAAAAAGTAATTTGTTAGGTATAAAAGTACACTTGATGATGACAAACATGCTTCTTTGAACCGTACCATCTCCGAATACCTACTTAGAAAAGCTCTCTCTATATACTCAGAACAATATTCGAGACTATTAAATCAATGCATTTACGAGATAACAGTCTTATACTTTACTACTACGAGATTTTTACACGAAACTACGCAAATGCACAATAGCATTTTCTCTGTTGTATTATATACAATTATATATGAACGCATATTTTCTTATAAGCGAGAGATTTTGTGAGTTCCTATTGTACACAGAATGCACATTGGATTGATGAGAAGTACGTGTTAATTACGGCTAAATCGCTTCTTCTCTTCTTTTAAGTGTTTTGCAAACTGATTAATATCATTTTTTTTTCGTTTGTTATTTATATTTATTTAAAGAAAAATTTTTTTGTTTCCCTTTCTTTTTTAAGGACGCTTTTTTCTTTATATTTTTTTTTAAGTTTGAAAATGTTTTTTGTTATATTTTCTTTTTTGAAAATAATGGTTCAACGATTATTATACACATGCAAAATGCAAATAAATAACTTCATACAGCAAATTCTAATCATATATTTTTATACTTAAACACTATGTAAAATTGTAAAACTCGATTAATTATGACTTTTTATTGCGGTTTGTGTTAAGAAGACGTTTTTTAAATTATTTTCTTAGTTTGAATCGAATCCGCACTTAGCTTGTAATTAAATTAAATTTAATTGTACCAATTAAAACACGACAAAATACTTTATACAGAACATAGAAAGAAATTACAACCTTTTAGTTCGAATCTCTTTCATCCAAAAGAAATCTTCTCCTAGCAATTAAAACAGTACTTAACAAAATGATTTGATTAGGCTTTCTTAAGAAGCTTTTTTAAGAATTATGAAGGGTTTTCACTTCAGGGTAGCGCTTCTACTTTTAATTTTACCTATTTGTTTGTGGTGGTGGCTGAAAGAAATGAGGAAGTTATAAAATGGTAAATTTATAAATCAATACGAATTTAAAAGTCATGGGCCCTTTATACAGTACTGATTCTGTGCACTATTGGTTAGTTCGGGTTTAATTTAAAATTAAAATGGGAATACCTTTTATAATAAAAATTAGAAAATCTTGTAGGTTTGGGGCGAAATTATGGTAAACTTTCAGAATCATGCTTAATTTTCGCCTGTTTTATATTCAAAGTTTACACAAAAAAATCTAAAAATAAATAATATTACATGCTCTTCTGCCAATAATAGCAGCCAATAGTTTTAATCTCAGAGTCTTCTAAACAACAAATCTAACAAAAGTGTGCTGTTTTTAAAAATAACATTGCTTTATAGCGAAAAATGTAGTGGATAAAAGTACATAAACGGAAATTTTAATTTTTATGTTGTTAAGAAGTGTTAAAACCACTAATGTAATGTATGAACTTAATTCTTTGGGAGTAAAAGGATTTTGTATTTTTATGTATTGAATGTAGAATTATTGGTATTTCATTTTGTATGTGGTGCTGGAAGATAACTTTTTGTGCCAAATTGTTTATATACAAAGAACACCGTCACACTTTTCGAGTATTTATTGGACTGTTTTCCAGAGTTCAGTGTGATTGCTTCTATTTTAATATTATTTTATCATGGTTCTTTTACCAACATTTATTTCATTCGTAAATTCCTTTTTAATGCAAATTTTTACTTTCTAATAAATTAATTGAACCAAATAAATCGATATTTAATTAATCTGACATAATTGTTTCGTTTTTTGTTTTTTTATATTATAAAATTTTGTGTTAAATTATTACCAAATAAATAATTGAAAGTATTAATTTTCTTTTCAATCAAAAGTCAAAACTGCTTTACTCGGTTAATTAATCTTTTGGCTTTCGATCGAAGAGAAAGTGGAATACGGGAATAGACCTGATTAATTGGGATTTTACATCGATGAGCAGCAAGTGAGTTCTTGAGAAAATGTTCAAGATCGCGTAGCCTGCAACTTCCTTTACAGCAGAAAACAACTCACGTTCTACTGTCGTGTAAAAAAACAAATAAGTACATACTTCAAAACATATATTCTGAAGAGCTTTTCGACTTTTCAAATACTTGAAGCAATTTTTCTTATCAGCTTTATATTAATAATTTGTATTACGCTATCGGAACACATTTCCTCTATAAAAATATGCAAATTATATTTATTTTAATTCTGCGAGGTTCTTTGAAAAATATACTATATAATATGGAAACTTCTCTTAAAAAAGTGATAAATTTGCATTGTTACACTTTTACGTGCTTCCATTTATTGTAACATTTTAGTTACCCTCAAAAGAGAGAAGCTTATGTGACATATTCTTCTTGCATGCTTTAATTTTTTAAATACTACTTTTAATAAGTTCCTACTCAAATTCCCAAGAATCCTTCTTGCTATCTCGAAAATCATTTTATATTTCCTAGATAAACTTTTTTAGCCCAATATAACTTTAATTTTTCTCCTAATTAAAGCTATATATTATAAACTTCTAAACGAGAAGAAAAAACTGAAGAAGGAACAATACAAACATAACTATTTGTATCAAAAGTTAAAATTCTAATGCTTCTGGCGCTTTCAGTGTATGTTTTAAAAGTAAATTCGTATACGAATTTAAGACAATATAAATAAAGTGTAAAAATATATATTTTTTTAATAAGCAAATATTATATTAAATAAAAAATATAAAACTACAGATAAGACGTTACCGACCCACTGAAGTCGGCAAAAAATTTGTGGAAAAAGCAATGAGTAAAGATACAAATTTGCTTAGCAAGAATGATAATCAAAATTACCAATGTAAAAAAACACAACACGCAAACCACCTTTATCAGGAATTAACCGACGAAAGGGAATTAGACTTGAAACACTTTTAAACGTGATTTTCATTTACGACTATACTTTGATATGTAGTTTTCGATTCACTGCAGTTAAACAACGGCTTTGCATTGTAAAAAAATAAAAGAAAAACAAATAATGCCTAATTTTTAACCTCCATTGTGTTTCATAAAAAATAACGACTGATAACAAGCGAGCTTATATAGAGACAAAGAAAAGTAAATAAATTAGACAAATATTCTTTATTGTTGACAACGTAACGTATATTAAAAATTGCAAACTGCCTTAGCTTTGAAGTACAAAGATAGAACTTTTATGTTGTTTTATAACGCTTAGTTTTTCTTTAGTTTATTGGTACCCTAATCATTCCTTTCATCTAATATTTTAAAAAGCATTTTTGGTGTCTGAAAATTATTTGCTAGCGCTTATCAATCGGACGAAGTTTTGAGAATTTCTGCGTTTCTATTTATCAGAAGTTAAATAATGTGTACTTTAACCAATTTATAAAAATATCTACTCTGCATGAAAAAAATAAACTTGTAAAAATTAAAGGGCCTATGTAAAGAGTCAGTTTTCAGTCGATCCGACAAAAGGGACACTAAGATTAATTGAAAATAATTCATAAAATAAGCTTCTAAAGAATAATTTTTATCATCAAATATTCGAAAGGCTGAATTAAACGGGATGACAAAATTCAGATGAATTTATGAAATCCAGAAACGACAAAATTCCAAAAAGTACAGAAATGAATATAATTTCCATATTATTTTAATTTCGACCCTGGTTTCTCTGATTTTGATAACCAAAACAATTTGCATAATTACATATTTTATTGGCTTAAATTGCCCATTGTTAAAAATTTTCCTTTTATGAAATGCCCTGTGACGGGTACAAAAGCTTGATTTTTAAAATCTCGACATAAAAAAATTGAGATTCTTTTAAGTTAGTAAAAATCACAAATTCGACGATCGAAACCCTTGACAATGTCGATTAGAAACATTATTAATCTCAAAAAATCTTGACCATATTTTATGTGTGCCCAAAAAATAAAATACAAGTACTCATTTTTGTTTTTAATTAATTTAAAGAACTAATGTGTTCGGAACATACAGAAGCTTTTAATTAACTGCTAATGTATGCTTATCACCTTTGATGTCCAGAAAGATATTTTGCTTTGACTCGTTAATTCAAGGGTTTTTGCAAAAAAAAATTTAAAATATGAAAGTGAGAAACATCATAAATTTAAGATATTTTACACAATTTGCACAAACATTTACTGAATTTGCAGAAAATCGTGAAAAGTGAAATTTTCGAAATTTTAATGTGAAATATCTTAGAAAGTAAAACCGACCGACACACATATTTTGTATATTCGCCACTTTTCACTTCCCATAAAATTTAATTAAAATCCGTTAGAATACAATTACGAATCATTTACATATATGTATGTACATACGTACATACACTCCGCGACAACTGGATAGCACACCCCTTCAAAAACACGCGGAGTGTATATTCAATGCATTTAACAAACAAAAAATAAGTAAAAATATACGTTGGCCTGTGTTACGCCTGGTCAAATATATTATGTATGTGTAATATGTGTGGTTTTTTTTGTTATTACTTTGATCTTCATATAGAAAAAAACGAATTTTTCTGAATTTATTTCAGTATTTCTTCAGGATTTTGCCGTTTCTGTTGTATTTTCTCTTTCTGGATTTCGTACCCAATCCCAAAACCTTCTTAAACACCCGGTCGTTTTTAGGGTTCCGTACCCAAAGGGTGCCAACGGGACCCTATTGCTAAGCCTCCGCTGTCCGTCCGTCCGTCTGTCTGTTAGCGGGCTGTATCTCATGAACCGCAATAGGTAGACAGTTGAAATTTTCACAGAGTGGGCATTTCTATTGCCGCTATAACAACAAATAATAAAAATAAAAGGGGCCCCCATACAAAAAACGTGATTTTTCGGCGTTTTTTGCTCGATCTTAACAATCGCTGTAACTCTTGAATCGTAATAGGTAGATACATGACATTTTCAAAGAGTGAGTAATACTATAGCTGCTATAACAACAAATAATGAAAATAAAATAAAGTTAAAAATTAAAGGGGGTTCCCATACAATAAACTTTTGTTTCTTTTACGAAAGTACTTAATAAAAAGTACATAGTGTTAACTCTTGTACGATGATACGGAACATTTCGTGTGCGAGTCCGACGCGCACTTGGCCGGTTTTTTTTTTTTGTTTCATTCTCTACGGTCTCGGTTTTTCAATCGACTGAAACACGACAAACTAAAAAAAAAAATTTTTAAAACCCCTCGAACCCTTTCATTTAATATCCATGTCAAGAGGGTGGTTATGGAAATAATGCATTGCCATACTATTGCGTCCGCCATATTGGATTTAGAATGACGTCACTTAGTTAATCGGGTTTTGTCATCAAAACCAAACGTGTGTGCAAAATTTTAGCTCAATCAGTTGGGGGAACTGGTTTAAAATTCAGTTGCAAGATTTGACCCAAACATACTAAACTAACAGGTGAAGTTAAATAAAAGCTTGTAAAATGGGAATTACATAAAGTTAGAAAAACAAGTAAAATAAAGTAAAAATAAAGATAATAATTTCTACTCGCGGGTGTGTACTTATGTAAGTATCATATGACTGAAGTTGTTACATTTTAACTATAATATTTGTTTTTTCCTACTACATGCATTATACATACCTAAGAGCGTTTTATTGTGTCGGGTTTTTTTTTTAAATTTGAATAAGTTTTTTGCTACAAAAGTCGTATTTAAAATTACGTTTACATCTGCGACTGCCAAATTTTATTCAGTACACCAAAGCTGCTGCACATCCTCAATATTTTCCAATTATGTTGCTACCTTTTTAAATGCAGTGTTTCGATAATTGAAATAATCTAAACAACTGAATACAACCAAATGGGCCAAAACCGGCAATAAAAAGGCAAAACACTTTTCGAGGCGAACGTTGTCTGTTTCGCTCGACATAATCTAAAAGGGCATTTACACTTATACACAACATTAAAAGTATTGGCGGAATGACAACTGCAACAAAATAAAAAAAACGAGGGAAATCTTGAATAATTCTAAATGATGAAAGAACAAAAGTATTTTAAGTGAATGTTTTTTAGAACTATTAAGTAAATGAAGTTTGCCTTTTAAAAATCAAATAAAATGTTAATGTGAAGATACATACATATTTAGGAGAAAACGTTGTTTTTGTTTTAAATAGTCATAGAGAATCAAACTGTTATTTTAGGTTGAGGGAAGTTGTTTTAAGCGTGATTCCAGACATTTAAACAAATATATATAACTAGATACGTAAGGAAGCGAACTAAAATTTAATAATCGTGGTGCTTTAGCAGTAGCCAAATATAACATTAATGAACATTGAAATGAATTGAATTTTTTATAAACACAGTTTTAACATTAATCTCGTTTTACTTTTTAAAAATTTGCGTATTGTACGTGTTGTAAATTGAAGTAACGATTTGTACGGTCTTATTTTTAAAAGGCAATGTTTTCGTACGAGTGTTCATCTACCACTTTTATTGACTAATTAATTGCTTAAAATGTTTTCTTCAGCGACGTTATCTTACGGGGCTACAACTGTTTTAGTATTATTTTTAAAACTTGAATAGTAAAGTAATACGGCATGGGAAACAATATGATAAAAATGCATTTTAACTCAGTAAAGGGAACCTAGGATACTTTTAAAATCATAAATTCGGCTATAAATTTTAATTTGGTTTTTAAGGAGACAAACAAAGACAAATATATTCTAAAAGCATTTTTAATAATTTTTAATGGAAATTGATTTTAATTTACACATATAAGGATATTTAATTAATCGAAAATTATATATATCTAGACATCAAAGGACGTATTTATCAATATTAAAGGTAACATTTTAAATATTTATACCGAATCATTACTCGACAACTCGACCAATAATACCTTAACAAAATATATATATATATATTTTAAAAATATACACAAGTTATCCGTACGAGTAGCGACAGACTTAAGGACATATGTGGATTTAATCCTTGTTGTTTTATCTTCTTCCATTTGAAGTCACCCACTATTGCGGACTTGCATTGTACTCTCGTTGCAATTACCAACAGTATTGAAATGATTACACTTGAGAAAAAGCTTCAAATTGATGTTAAATTAAAAAAGGCTGATTTTAATAACATGTGCTTAATTTCTTTACAAAACAGGACACTGTTCTTAAAACGTTTCACTCTTCTTAATAGCATAATAAATTTCTGTAATGCCAATCTAATTCGATCTGCACATTATTACCTATCTTTTCTAGTTTTATTGCAAACAAACAATACATATGTGTTAGTGAATTTAAATTAATTATTTTATTTAATGAGAACAAAAAAGAAACCTTAGTGAATTTAATTATTTCTTCTTTAACTCCATTTCAATCCTCCAACTTTGAAAACAGTTTTTAATAAATTAGTTTCGCAGCGAAAGTTCAGATATTTATATATTAAATAATTTCCGAAATTTATTGTTGAATGTTCTTAAGCCCATAGGTTTTGATTGGCACGTAGTTTTTGCACTATATTTTGCAACTATCGTCAAACAAACATTAAAAAAAATATTTTAAACCAGTTATAAATATAATAGTGCGTAAAAGTTTAAGATTACCACTTATTTCTGAAGTAGTTCTATTTAAAAACGCTGATTTTAAAATATAGAAAATGTTTATCAGAAAACAGCGGTTACAAGCACTTACTAAAAACGGTAAACTACGCCTAATACTCTGCTACATAAAATACTAATGTCTATATATATACATCCATGCATGCACATAAACATATTTGTGCATACGCATACAGACACACACATACAAATGAACGCGCGGTTATCTCCAAACAGTTGTTTGGATCCGAATCAGCATAACTTGGCCGGCTATATCTCGTAAACTATTTGACTCTAGTAAGTCGTGTTATTTTTAAAAGTAATTTCAGTCTATGTGTGAACATTCTAGATTTTTTCGGATTTTCCAGAAATTGCGTTCAGGGTGATATCTTGGCTGACACAAAACTAGTCGAAAATGGCATCGAATATTTAACAAACGGGGCATAATTTGAAAAACGTTTTAAAAAATCATAATGATTTTAAATTCCCTTTTCAACGACACCCTACTCGATGGGGTAAGTAAAAAATACGTTGTATCTAATAAACAGTTTGCGATCTTTTGAAATTGAACTTTTAAAGTATTATAGAACTGTTGCAAAAATTAGTGGTCTTAACCTTTCGCGCACAACTGTCACTGTCACAATACAATATACTACACCCTAAATTTATGACTGAGTTGTTCATTTAGTTCCTAAATAAGAATAAACAGTGTCCTGATGTGTTGTAAAGAAATTAAACATAGAAAAAAAAAATTATAAATAGTTCTAATACATAAAAAAAAAGAAAAAATTAAAGGAAAACAAATTTTTTAGGTGTCAGTTATTGCGGACATTAAACGAGAGGGAGAAATTGAAAATAACAAGAACAACCAAAAATTTAGATAGGCGCTATATAAGAGTGTTGTCGTTATTTTTTAACATATTTAACATTGAAGAGCCAATGTATTTTAATTTACCAAAGAAAAACAAGAAAAAAAAACTAGTTTAAAAAATAGGCGAGTTATTGCGACAAAAATAAAAGTGGAATATTTTAATAAAACTAAAACAGTTATTAAATATATTGTATACAGTATAGTGGACGTATATGTATTATCTTATATCAAAAAATGTATTGTACTTGTACTATAAGGGAAGATACATTGCATATATTTACTGGTTATTGTATTAAAATAATATTATATATATATATATATACACATTTACAACTAAGAATAACGCTGGAAAGAGAACATATACAGTATTCTAAAATATGACAATATATGAGCCTGTATTATACATATATATATACAATATATATATATATATCAAAATAAAGATGCTTTAATGATATTTAACATTTATCGCTTTCTTTTCGATTTCTTTTACACATTTGCCACTTTGTTTTGTATTGCTGCTTTCAGTAAGAAGTTGCTACCTTTCACGTATATGCAATTTTTGTTTACGAATTCCCATAAGCATCAATATATAATATAAAAAAATGCTCCAAAAGAGAAAAAAACAGTAGATTAAAATTTCTCGCATACTCACATTTATTAACAGTAATAAACATCCTTTTGTACAATTTAAAAACACATAAATAATAAACCAATACAAATTAATATTGCAAACATATTTTACAGCTGCAAAAACCTACTCCGCGATTTGACCAGTCGTTATTGTTTCGCTGCTCTCTTTTTTGTAATGAATTGGTAAATACCTAGAGCAGCCGAAAGAGTTCCTATAAGTCCAACGTGCCACGTTTCCAATTTGCCACCCCACAGGAATCCTTTGGGAAGAGTGCTCACCGCGTGAGTAAAATCCAAAGATAAACGAACCATTGATATCATCTCCATGCGTTGTTTTTTAAGTAACTTTTCTAAGTATTCCCTAAAATGAATAAGTGATAAATTCAACTAGAGTAACTACATAACAGAAAGATTTGAGAAAGAGAAAAATAAATTATAAGAATTATAATCTAGTTGGAAAATCTTATAATAGAAAAAAAGTGGTGGCAAAAGAAATATGTATAGAGTCCGAAGCAGATAATTGCTGAAATTTTATAAATAAGCAGTTAAGGGTAGAGATCACTCTAATGGGTAAAACATTTTTACTCCATTTTATTCTGTTTTATTTCCTTTAATTTGATCGCACTACAGCAAATATTAGCGCCGATAAAGCCGTTTTCGAAAAATACACCAAGAAATTAAAGTGCGCTTGCTAACTAAAGTCAAACTTCAAACTCATTTTTCTCAAAACACTGGTTTTTGAAATGGCGGGCTTCACAAAAAGACCATATTAGTTAAAATTGAAACTTTTGGGCAAGTTTTCAGAACCCGAAGGAACCAAAACTCATGCTCATTGACATCTGTTTCAGAGCTGTGCAGTCTATGGGAGAGGGCCTACCATAGACAAGTGTTTTCAACCATAACTCACAAGGGCATGAAGGAAGACACAGACTTCGGCAAGATCTAAAATTGTTCCTTATTATTTGTAACTAACCATCATTGAATTTTATTCCTAGAGCAACTCAAAATCACTCTTTTAGGGTTCCGTACGTCCGAATGAAAAAACGGAATCCTTATATATGTAGGTAGAATCAGTCGTGTGTCTGTCTGTCTGTCCGTCTGTCACAGCCAATTTGCTTCGAATTTACTAGACCATTTAAGTTGAAATTTGGTACACATACGAATTTCTGTGACCCAAAACCGGACGTGTAACGTAAATAAATAAATTTTGAATATGGGGGTACATTAAAAAATTAAAAAAATAAAAGTTTTGCAAACTATCGTGTGACAAAACAAATGAAAGGGGTCGTTGTGATGGTCTCAAATATATATTTTTTATAATTTTAAAATAAATACATAGTTTCAAATTTATTTAAGAAAATAGATGAAAATTGACCATTCCCCTCCCCTTATGAACGAAAAAACTGAGCCTAAAAGTTTGGAAATAATACAGAAAATAGTTCTTTACTTATAGATTAAAAGAAAACCTATAAGAAGTCTACATTCTAAAATAGCATAGTAAATCTCTCAATATTGTGCGTACAAACTTACATTTGCAGTTGGAATGTATGAGAGAACATTTTTTTCAACTACAATGTTGTTTGTTCTTGTTTTTCTGATTCAAATTTAATAGATAATTATAAAATATAACGGTACGGAACCCTCAAGACGTGAGTTCTACTCGCAATTGTCTGTCTTTTTTTTAACCTCATTACATTACACTGACTTCCCTTCTTAAACAGCTTGGACCCTCCATTTATTTTAATTATAATAAAAATATCCAGATACTTAGATATTCGAACATACAGTGGCGCAGAAAATAATAGGTACATAAACTAAAAATTCAAAATTTGATCTAGCAATCCCTTCAATGGACGAGTTAAAATAAATAAATCTTTGTACATTTAGTGTAGTATAACAAAAATTAAAATATATTGTTATTTACATTTTTAGGGTTTCATACGTCCGAATGAAAAAACGGAACCCTTATACATAGGATCGATCATTCGTGTGTCTGTCTGTCCGTCTGTCACACTCGATTTGCTCTGAATCTACTGGATCGATTAAGTTGAAATTTGTTATACAGTAATACCCCGCTTTACGCGACCCCGTTATGCGCGGTTTCACTATAACGCGAATTTCAAATTTCGCGTTCAAATGCCTTGCATTACGCGAAAGAATATGAACAAACATAATGTAGTCATTAACTTCTCTTTGGTCGCGGGAATCCTCGCTTCCTCTGAACATTCTGATTGAAGAATTGGGGATTCCCCGTCCTTTGACTATGTTTAATCATAAACCTCGATATACGCGAATTTCAGCGATTTTTTCCGGAACGTATCCCTCGCGTAAAGCGGGGTATTACTGTACATAAGAATTTCTGCGACCCAAACACGGACGTGGAACGTAAATAAATGAATTTTGAATATTGGGGTCACTTTTGAAGGGCAAATTAGGAAATTTAAAAAAAAAGTTTTGCAAACCATACCGTGTGTCATATCAAATGAAAGGGCTTGTTGTGAGGGTCTCAAATATATTTTTTGTATAATGTTAAAATAAATGCTTTTAAAATTATTTCAGAAAATAGATGAACATTTACCATCCCCCCCTCCCCCTGTCTCCGAAACTACTGAGCCTAAAATTTTGAAAAAAAATACAGTAAATAGTTCTTTACTTATAGATTACAGGAAAATCTATAAGAAGTCTTAAAATAACATGGTAAATTTCTCAATATTGTGCGAACAAACTTACATTTGCAGTTGAAATCTATGGGAGAACATGTTTTTCAACTACAATTTTAAGTTTGTTCTTATTTTTCTATAATTCAAATTTAATAGATAATTATAAAGTATGACGATACGGAACCCTCAAAGCGTGAGTTCTACTCGCACTTGTCCGTCACATGCGTACATGATGCAATGCGCATCATAGTAGTCGTCATCGTCAAACCGAGTATTATTCGTGCAGACCTGTAGTGGATTTCTCAAATCTACTGAAATGTTTTTGTTTGTGAAATAAATTTGCTTTACCCCTATACTAGACTAGACACTAGATATTCTTTTGGCAAGACTTATGTATGTTAACAACATGTATTTTCACATGACATGAAATAGCTGCTGGAAAAATTCTGGCATTTGCAGTCATGAATCTGAACAGAAAACAACGACCAGCGATTCTCGTCTTGGACGCTCTGAAGAACTTAAAACTTGTACAATTGGCCAAGTTAAGAAGATTAAGGAAAAAACTAGCTTTTTGGATTAATCCATATCTCGAAAAAAGGGCCCAACATAATATTAAGGAGCATCTTTTAAAAGATTTATTGCGGGAAAATTGAGGACATTAGAACTTCAATGTCACAATTAAATGTATAAGAAATGAGCAGCATTAATTTTATTCTTGTAGATATCGAGATAATATACGCAAATACTATGTCTGATGGAGATATTCTTTACCAATGGAGAAAAATAAGAAAAGAAACATCAGTATTTATTCTTTTGAACATTATCTTTTTTTTATTATAAATCTATATCTACTCCATTAAATATCAACGTCCATAATAGATAGTCGCAACAAATCGTTTCACAAATGAAGTTCCTAGTAATGTTAAAAATTTTCTTTGATCAACGCACTCACAATTGTTTGAGAATTACACTTTGTGGAAAATTTACGAGAATTAAAACGCAACCAAACTTACTGACTGTCAAATTTATGTCTGTAGCTCAGAAGAAGTGATTTTAAGTTAGATATTTCTGTCTTACCATAAAATTATTTTGCGAGCAAAACATAAGTCATGTCTTGAAAAATGTCTAGTGGAGACTGTATGCCAATTCTAGTAAAATTATATCATTTCAATAATTTCGTTGTCGAAAACAAGGTAGTTATGAAATGAAAGGAAATGTAGTTCGAAAATCAATTGGCACTGGCCCTAAGTTTAAAACTGATTACGAATATAGAAAATCAAGAGTTTACATACACTGCCGTACCAAGGAAAAGATTTGTTAAGCGCCAAATTTTTCAAAATTGAGTTTTTGGGATCATTCGATTCGTCCGGAAATTCTCTATTTAATTTATCGTCAATAAAATGTTTATCACGATTCAATTTTGTTTTATAACAATATTTATTTGAAAACAAATGACTAACAAATCTGATGTAGATCAAAAAAGATGCTAAGTAACTCGAAAAATTGTAAAGAGAAGCGATTCGAGGTTTGAATACAAAAACAAAAGACCGTAAAAACCTTTACGGGTTTTTTAAAAGCTTTTATTTAACTTCACTTGTATTAGAAGAATTATGCTGAAAAATTACAAAATATTTCGCTTCGTTTCACTACTGCTATTTTATAATTTTGATATCTAATGAGCGCCCAAGCTTTTATTCATAGTCATGCTTTTATTCAAGTCATAGAAATACCGTGAAGAAATACGTTAAAGGTATATTTTGGTTGAAATATATTTTAGGCCCAAAATTGATAAGCTTAGACCGTTCGTCAATCCAAAATATTAAAACTGAGGTATTATTTTATTAATTATTTTATAAAAATATTATTTTCAGCCTAAATGTATTCTAGTAAAAACTTATTTTTTTCTTTTTAGTATATTTTTATATTGTATTGTTAAATAAAATCTTTTTTTAAAAAATATTTTTTTATTATATAATTTTTTTGACTTTAAATATCCCGCATAATTAAGAAGCCGTAAGTACTTAAGGTTTTCTTGTTTTGTATGCGGCATCCCTGGAGCGCTTGAAAACAAAACCAAACAGCTTTAAGTACAATTTTTGGTATGAAGTTAAAAAATCATGCTGACAAACTAATGATTTTGTGATTTTAAACTCTACAGGTTTATAATTTATAATAATAACTTTTATATACCGGCAAGCAGTGTACACTTTTTGTATGCTACTAAGTTCTGGAATTATTTTATAATAGATAGCGGACTTTCACGTTCGTTATTGTCAAAAAATCTACGCTTTTAAGCGCTCCATTGGTTGTTAACACTTTTCTTGATTTGTAAACCACGACTTTCTCTATGTTAATTACAAATTCATAGCTACTAAGGTACTTTACGGGTCTTTTGGATTTGTATTTGGAAAGGTAAAAAACTTTATGTGCTTTTTTGAATAGATATTACTAAAAATTTGCAATTTTTTTTTAATATTCAGATAGAGAATATCATTATTATTGAACATATTAATTTTCATAAAAAGAGAATGTTTTTAACTACGATTTTTTTAACTCCAAACTCTTTTGCATTTTTCTCGAAATCACTCCGATTGGAGTTAACCACTTTTTTCCTTGGCACGGCAGTACAGTGGAGAGCAAAAGTGTACAAATAATATGAACTCTTAGCTTTTGTTGGACCTTTTCTTAGTAAAGCATGGTAAAATGAAAAAAACTTTTAAGATAAAATCGTAGACTAAACCTCTTAAAAATATCTTACATATTTTTCTTAAGTATTACAATATAACGGAGCAAATACTTGAAGGATATTTCAACTTCATTTGCACACTTTTGCACCCACGGAAATTCCATTATTTTGTTAATCTTATCACCCTCCGGTTACTTGAAAATGTTTTTTGTCGGCATGAGCATTGCATTTACCGTTACTGGGATTGGCCGTTGGTCGAATTTTAAATTTGTGCAGTGTTTTTTCAAACTTGCGGGAAATCGTATCAAAATGAAGCCCATATGTGCAGAAAAGAAAGAAAAAGTTATCATTTTGAGCCGGGAAAGACATTGGACAAGGTATTAAAATTCAAAGCGGTGCAAAAGTGGACAAATGGAGTCAAGATATTCTTACGAATTCTTTATTGGGTTAAATAGTTTAAAAAGGAAATGTATATGATTTTGATTAAGTTTGATTAAAGAATTTATATTTATAAAAGTTGTTTTATTTTATCGAGTTTTTGTAAGGAAAAACTCTACCACAATCCAAAAGTGATAATCATTTGCTCACTTTTGCTCTTCACTGTAGGTAAGTAATTTATTGAAAGTAATTTAAAAAATAAGTTTTACGTTGAGTATTTTGAAGTTTGTTAATTTTGTTCGTGTGTACGAGGTCACTTTTGAAATTTTCGCTGAAATTTGATTGGAAAATATTTCTATTTTTTATTCTTCTTTTTTTATTAAATATTATTTTAGAAAAAAATTTCTCCTCTTCTAGGACGTGAATTTCGACTAGAAAATACCGATCAATAATGTTGAAGATAAGATTAATACCCCATTACCACTCTCTACAAATGTTGAAGAGCACATCCTTTCAATATCCCTTTCAAATATCGAAGGATGGAAAATAAGGTCTTCGCTATTCGTTCCAGAAATATCTCAATTGAATTTTATGTTTATTCTGTGCTAGTATGAAGGGTTTCTATTTTGATTCTTTTAAGAGGAATTAAAATTAATATTTATTTATTTCTTAAGTATATTAATTTTTTTATTTTACCAATAAAAAAGGTTGAATATATTTTGTACATCTCCTGTATTCTCCTTTTACTAATTGGTGTATCTTCCTTCTTATAAACATTTATTTCACCATATCCATCGGCTTCTTCCAATTCTATTATGCATTGATCGATTTGACAGAACGGATATCTGAAATTTTTGTGTCTAAATGGCAACTGTTTCGGGAAGTCGATAGCTTTGCGCGATATCGCGATTTTGCCCGATAGACTTGAAAAAAGTCGAGTCGATTATGTGGGTGTCACATCACGCTTTAAGGCCCTATGTAAAAATTTATTTATTTTACATGTATTCACAGACGGCTGAATAATCTTGGACTTAAACAATCAAAAAGATTCATTAAGCCCTCTGGGGAAAGGGCGACAAATCTTCTCTCGCTACACAAAGCGGGACTAAAAATCATCGCGGACCTATATACGGGGCACTGCCCACTGCCTTAAGAAGATAGGCCTGGCTGACGATGGCACCTGTCGTTTCTGCCTCGAAGAGGAAGAGACAGCAGAGGCTGATACACTTCGGAGGCTCCTTAATAACCCCATCGGTGGTATCGAAGTCGGCTCCCCAGAACACAATAGCCTTTTATAAAGGCCTCAAGTTGGGTGGGGAATAAACCAAGTAGGGTTCACACAAAGGATCTTGTAGGTCGCGTTTGCTTATGGGAGGCGGATTCACGCCTACACGACCCACTTCCAATATTAAATAATAATAATAATATTCACAGATTGAACAGAAATTTTAGAGTGCCCACAAAATTTTTTATCAACACCAATTTCGTTTTTTGGATTATGAATTTTTAAACGAAAATTTCGATAAATTTTGAATTTGAACCCCACTAACTCCTACATTTGAAAATGGATCCTAAAAAGTGAGATAACGTGGGAAAGGTATTTTTATCTTCATTTGAATGAGCGGCTCGATTCAAGAACAACAGTTTGGCCAGTACACCCCAAGGCATCAACTGGTATAGCGTTTCTTACGTAAAACCCGAACATCCTGTATACATAACCTATATACAGCGTGTTATGTTAAGGTCTGGTATGCCGGATCAACGTTTGTTCGGAGAACCGCCTTCCCCCTAAAATCGGTCCTTTAACCCTAAAATCGCAATTGAGAATTTGGAAGAGGTGAAAATGTAGGTGTAGTAAAAAAAAAAATCCTAAATTCATACGAAATTTCCTAAGCCAACCTCACGTATTGAATTTCGCAATAAAAATGAGAAATTCATGTTAGTTATGTGCCTAGTTAGCCCAACGCGGCTAGGTCGAAGCTCCACCGATCCACCTAGTCCATGGTGCTGAATAACTCTAGCACGAATAACTGCAGAACGCGTCGTCGGATTCGAGTGCGGCTTTTTTCTTAAAAAGGCCACAGCATAGGTCAAAATTGTAGAAAATAGGACAAAATTCCTAAAGTTATGAACTTTTGCACATATATTTAACTTCGATGACAATACAATGTGGTCGTGTTTGTAGGTGGATTTCACCCACGCTACTAAAAGCGTTTCCTAAAAAAAAATTTTTTTTTTTTAAGACTAATGCGACTTGCAGGACTTCTTTCTAAAGTTTTTCAGTCCATGTTAAGGCCTTTTGATCAAAAGAATTAAAAGAAGATAACTTCTTCTAAAATTTTTCAGTTTATTGTAGTTCGTATTGTCAACTTTGCTTACTTTGTTTGGTCCGAAGAAGGACACCCTTTATGCTGCTCCATCATTGTAAAGTTCCGTAGCGTCCTGTACAACAAAAGAAATCACGAATTAAATTCCTAACAACCGCTATGGAATACAAAAAAATGCAATATGTATGTATGTACTCACCTCATAAGATTTATGTAAATAGAAAGAACCCAAAATACTGAGTTTATAGTGTCCCATTTATCGGGGTCCTTTACATCCAACAATTTGTATTCGGCAAGCCAGCATATCTTTTCGACTGGATAAAATAGGGTGTCTACAATGTTGGCAAAGACTCCAAGGCAAGACATGGTTCTGTCGGGTTCCTGTTGGATAAATGTTGTTCATTAGCTGTTCTATAAAGTACTTGAATTGAAACTACTTTTTGTCCCCAGCCATATTCCAGAGTGTACTGGAGCATAGGAATGTCGTCTATTAACCGCAGAGTAGCACGGGCTTTTGAAATCTGTGAACTAAATACAGCAAATTTTTTTGCTAAGTCAGGATTGCTCTTCAAGTTTAGGCCAGATATTAGTTTTGCGCTGTAGCAGAGTGCCTTCATTACCTGAAATTCGGTATGTTTTATTAAATGCAATGTCATTTCCTTATAAGTAAATAAATTTAAATCGTAATCTAACTTATCTCACTGAAAAAAGGTTATCAATTCGACCCTTTTAAGGTAGATTTCATAAGAAATACTATCTATTGCAGCCTACTGACGAAAAGATTTCGGAAAATGAATGATGCCAAAATTTGTTTTAGAGGTCGTAGACTTTAAAAATATAATTTGTTTGTACATACATACATATATATTATACATGTATGTATGTACATTAGGGTGATTCAATTTTTGTTTGTCTTTTTTTAAACAGGTTCAATAGTTGCTAGTATAGGAAAGAAAAGTCCTGGCCCAAGGGCGGCTCATAATATTAATATTTACTGGTGGCTCATCGAATTTTTTGTTTTCCATAAGAATAACATGGGAAAGAATGCATTACTAGACGTTGTTGTCTGTATCTCGTGAAAAAATGATCATACATAAATGAGCCTAATTCCATTAGAAAGAGCATGAAATTTTCTACAAAAAAAATAATCTTGCATTTTTTTCGTAAAGTTAACACAATATTAGTTTATTAGCATTCAAACTCAAGGCATAAATTGAAGATTAAGAAAAAAAGCGACTTTGTGATATTTTTTATAAAATCAGCAATATTATTGATTAACCTATTGAACCCATGATCTTTCATGTTTACCATAATTAGAGCGGTAATGCGGAAGGTGAAGAAGATCATGCAATCTCAAGGTGCGGGAAGAGACAGACAGATTCACTGAATTCATGAGAATTCCGGAGAATTTATAGATCCGCACAAAATGTCGGATACCATGATAATTCTAGAGATGTGGCGTTTCTTAGCAAGCAAGTCAAGGTCTGTCTGTCCGGGTAAGGTGGCAGACACCTTTGTCAGACTAAGGTAGCCCACGAAGGGCAAACCTCAGAAGACTTGACTCAACACCCTATACTCGAATAGTATAGAACGGAAACCAAACAGGACTAGCGTACTCAAGGATGGGGCGGACAAAGGTGCAGGACACTGATGCTAAACCAGTTCCTAAATATGATTTTGTTACCGCGATAGCTGCCGCATTTCTTAATGGATTTTAATCCAACTTTGCTTGTGTATTTTTCGGCTCGATATCTAGGTCGCATAGGTGTTTGGGAAAGAAGGAAGAGCATTTTCACCTCGCTATATATCTTAATTTGTTCCCATGTAGGCCGTATATTTCTTAATTGATTTTGATTAAATTTGGTTAACATATTCCCTATGGCAATATCTCGGCCATATGTATTCGCAAATGAGGTGAATAGATCAAGGGGTGGGGAGTTAATCATCATATTCCTTTATTTAAAATCATTTAGATCCTATATTTCTCATATTTCTTCATTGTTATCGATCAAAGTTGACCTTTACACGTACAGCGGTACAGGATTGACTTCTTGGGCGTGTAGGAAAATGGTGTGGATTGACCCAAAAGGTGGAAGTAGCACCCATTTCTTAAAAGGAGCAGCATCACCCATAACCATTTTTTTGTTACCACGTTTGTCCTGAATAAAGAGAAATCCAATATTTAATGAAGACTGATGTCAGATTTTGTGTATAATCATTGAGAAATGATTCGTCCCTGGAGGTTCCCCTTGGTTTGTGGAGCGCCTCAATTGTAACTGAGGATTTTAGCCCATCCCTAGATCGTGCTTCTTGATAGGATGAGAAGAGTGAAATCATCATCGCAGGCAGACCACAAGTTGAGTTATGGAATAAACCATGTGATGACGAAAAGACAGAATAGAGAAAGAGTGACAGAGTAGAATTTGTGTCGAGTGAAATTCGCTGGAAGTGTTTTACCTCAGCATTGTACTTAACAAAATTTAAATCACCAAACAGATATACATTTTCATACGTGATGATGGTGTGGCCCCTCCTGCACTGAATCATCACGGACTTTGAGTTTCTGAATATGTCCTAATTTAGTGAGGAATCCATCGAAGAATCTCCCTGACATTGACGGCCCATCAACAGTGCCATTTTCTGTTCCATTCATCTATCAACTTGCAACCTTTACTTTCAAAAAGTTAAGTTACCGGACTTAACCTGTCTAGAACATAGAACATTTACAGTTCTCATATGTGATGACGTTGTGGCCCCCTCGCACTGAATCATTATGAACCTTGAGTTCATTCTACTATTGTTATTTTTATTGCAGGGGAGGCTACCCATATGGTGGGTACAGCGACCAGACGGTCTTTCGTGCCAAAAGCCCCATTAGTGGAATAGACAATCCGCTACCCTAAGGAAAGCCAGAAGATCACTCACAAAAGAATTACGGGCCTCGGCCGAGCTTAAGAACTCCTTACTGAGGGTTCTACTTCTAATCCGCGCAACAGCCGGACAGTCACACAAGATGTGAGCTGTTGTTTCCTCGTCCTCTAGACATAGTCGACATTCTGTCCCAACTGACAGACCTATTTTATGAAGGTGATGTCTAACCCCATGATGGCCAGATAAGTAACCCACCAGCAGCCTGAGATCAGCTTTGCTCAAGACATAGGGTTTAATAAGCTCCTTAGCTTGTCGTAATCCCAGAGCATTATTCCAATATAGAACTTGATTAGTTTTTACCCATCCGTCCACCACAGTTTTGCCTGGAGGCCAGCCAATGCTACAATAGGGTTCTGTGCTTTAGTACCTAGTTGATGATCCCTCTGTAGCCAGTTGATTAGCGACCTAATTTCCCTCAACGCCAGGGTGCCCCGGTACCCAAACGAATGTGACTATTTTAGAGGCAGCCAGGCGTTGGAGGCAGTCAAAGCACTCTTTGACGAGTATTGAACGAAAACTCCACGAAGAGAGCGCTCTGATGACCGCTTAGCTATCAGTGAGTATGTGGATTGTTGCGCCTTTAAGTCCTTTATTATGGTTCAGCTGGGCACAAGTTTTGATGGCATGGACTTCGGCCTGGAAGGCGCTGGGCCACTTGCCCATTGCAACCGAGACCGTAGTTTTAGTCCATAGACCAGCTCCAGAGCCATGCTCCGATTTCGAGCCATCAGTGTACAAATTAATGGTTTTCGGATCTAGATTGGGACCCTCGCCAATCCAGTCTGCGCGTTCAGGGATGAAGATCTTGAATCTCCAACCAAAGCACAACTCCTTGGTCATGTAGTCCGATTTGAGACAGACCCTAATATCTGGAATGTGCTTTAAGATGCTCATGTGACCTTTGTCAGCCATGGGTATGCTTAATGTAACCTGTACTTTCAGAGCACTAATAACAGCTGTTTTCAAAATGAAAATGTGCAGGGAACAAGTCCTACTATTGCCTCCATGGCGAGTGTGGGACAGGTCCGCATAATTCCATAGCTTCGTTCGGCAGCAGTCAGCAATGCAACAAGTTGCATTTTACGATTGCCACCATACGAGAGCGGCATAAGTGATAATAGGTTTAGTGTTGCATAATCAGAGGATCATCTTTGGGTTAAGACCCCAGGTCCTACCGAAGAGTTTCCTGCAAGCCCACAAGACTTTTGGAGCCTTGTTTAGGATGTTATTCAAATGGGCATTCTAATTCAGTCTTTTATCGAGTGTAGCACCCAAAAACAGTAGAACCCACGTAAGGCGATCACGTTTAATACGATTTCTCGCTTAATACGCGCCTTTACTATGGTCCCTGCAAATCGAGGGCATTTTTCATACGTTCAATGTTGCTTAATACGATTCATCTTCCCGCGTAATACGCCATCTGCACGTCAAGCACCAACCATATTTTTCGCGTATTATATCACACGGCATACAATTCGTCATCCCGCGTAATACGCCACCTTCATGTCAAGTAACACTATTTCAAACGGCAGCGACTAGTAACTGGAACGTTTATAATCAAGAGAAATGTTACCAATTAAAAGAAAAGCGTTGTCTCTTCAAGATAAAGTTAAACTTTTGAAACTTTACGATGAAAAATGTAAATTAAAAAATCAAACACAATTGACGAATGAGCTTAAGTTACCTGTTTCTACATTACGTACCATTTTAAAGAACAGGAAGGATATTGAAGAAAACAACAGACAGGGAGGAGTACAGCGGAAAAAATTGAAGCCAGGAAAGTTTGACAATTTAGAACGTGTTTTAGTAGAATGGCTTCATCAAGTGCGTGCTTCAAAATTACCAATAAGTGGACTAATATTATGCGAAAAGGCGCGTGTAATTGCCAAAAATCTGCATATCTCCGATTTCACAGCTTCGAACTCTTGGATTGATCGTTTCAAAAATCGTCATAGTATTGCGTACCGTCAAATCAGCGGAAAATCGGAATCCGTGTCTCAACAAGATACTGAATTGATAAGGAATTACGCACCTCGAGACATTATTAATGCCGATGAGTTCGGCTTGTTTTATAAATTAATGCCCGACAAATCCTACGTATTCAAAGGAGAAACATGTCACGGCGGAAAGGCAAGTAAAGAAAGGTTAACTGTCTTAACGTGTGCCAATTCCGATGGCTCAGAGAAATTACGTTTGCTAGTTAACGGTAAAGCGAAAAGTCCACGTTGCTTCAAAAACGTACGAACACTCCCCATAATTTATGATGCACAATCTCGCACCTGGATGACAGGTTCCAGTTTCGGGGAGTGTTTAAAAACTTTAGATGACCATTTTGCGATCAAATGCAGAAAAATAATAATGTTCATCGATAACTGTCCTGCTCATCCAAAATCGTGAAGCTACGTGGAGCTAAACTTATTTTCTTATCACCGAATGCTACAAGTAAATTGCAGCCCATGGATCAAGGCATCATAAAGGTTCTTAAGCAAGAGTACAAAACACGATTAGTATATCGTTATATGGCAGAAATGGAACATCCTGATAGCAAAAGACCATTGAATGTTCACGATGCGATACTGTATATCGCAGCTGCATGGGACGCAATGAAATCAACAACCATACAAAACTGTTTTAAAAAAGCCGGCTTTAAACATACAGAGATGTGTCAAAATAGCATCCTAGAAGATGTAGAACCGGAAGCCTTGTTGAATTTTCCTGAATATTCTTCCATAGATGACGATGTTGCTTCTTCCGAAATGCGCTCAATCGAGGAACTGATTGAGGATAATAATCACACCACCCTAGAGACTACAGAAGATGATGACATTGACGAAGAGGAGTCTGTTCCGATATTATCCAATCCTCACGCTTTGATTGCGGTAAATGATTTAAGGCAATATATGTCTTCATTAGGTAATAGGGAAGGTGGACCCCAAATGTTAAATTCCATTGAAAATATGATTATGCAAAATGCTACTAAATCTTTGTTTCAAAGTAAAATAAACCATTTAGTAAAAGGTACGACAGCCTTAGAAGGATTGATAGTGAGATACTCATTGGCACACCAGTCAGTGACTATTCGAAGTGCGAACCTCATTATGTTAGTGACAATTTATTCGAATTTTCCAGTGAAAATCCGCATACCCAACGGCCTCATAACCAAGCTGTTCACTAGAGCCCCAGAGATTGATGCATATCCAGTGTTGTCAAAAGCACCTTCAATATCTAAAAAAGCGCACAAAGCAATTTCTCTAGACTGAAGAGTTTTTTATATTTTTCCAACGAGGCTGTGTAAGGCACCCTCTGTCTGATTTACCTTTGGAGTAGGCAAACTATATTCTATGGAGCGATGTGGTTTTCTCCAAACATTGCCTGATATGGAGGTCCAACAGTCTCTCCATTGTTTTCAAGGGGAAGGAAGTAAGACTAATTGGTCTGTAAGATTTAGGCAGCTCTAGCGGCTTATTGACCTGCTTGGGGATGAAAACTACCACTACCTTCATCCACGAGAGTGGTATATGTCCCCATCTATAGCTGGCCCTAAATAAGGCGACCGGAGAGTCCAGGATTAAGAAGAATTAAACCGGGAAAATGCACCTGTAATAGCTATTCCAGATTTTCCCGTTGGGAGTTGGTGAAGCTGCCGTCCTGCCTCTTCAGGAGCTCTACAACATTTGTTGCGTCCTTAGCCAGTACTTTCTGAATGCGAAGTGCATCCGGCAAAGATTCTATGCCTTCACAGCACTTCCTCAAGGACTCGCGTTTAGAACGTTTTAGTTCTTTGATATAGTCAGTGAGAACGGACCTATATTTGCCCGGCTGTTTGGTACGCGAAGTTTGAAAATTGCATTATTAGCCGTTTTGGTGATGTGCATTGACCACCGCGCAGCTGCGATTTGCCTCCGTTGGACTATTATTTGTCGGGAGCATCTAAAGATAAGTGTTACGCTAACCATCCAGCAACGATTGAGGCTCTTAAGGACGAAATTGGTGCAGCCTTCAGTCAAATAGAGCTCCATACAGTCGAAAATGTACTGAAAAATTAGGTTGATCGTATGGGCTACTGCAAAGCCAGCCGAGGAAGTCATTTGAATGAAGTGGTGTTCCATAATTAATCGAAATATAATACTTTCGAACAAAAAAAAAACACATTGAAAAAAAATTATTCGTTTTTTATTTATAGTAAAATCAAATTCCAAATTATAAATGCTCCATCCTGTATATGACTTGTTTCTTATACAATGTTGATAACAATAGGTATAGAACTGTAAGTCCTATTATTATAGGAAAAAATGTAAAAAAACTGTGGGATGCGTAATTACATATGTCGGGCGCATACTCGGCGCTGAGTGAATTTCAAAATCATGTAGTCTGAGCTTTTAAAAAATAAAAACAATCTTCTTGAGTCTTTTCTAAAAGTTGGTCAAATCAATCTTTCTATTAATTTTTTAAAGAATAATTCAAATCTATACATATGTATATATGTATCTACATACAATACATACATAAATAAAATTGAACTGTCTGTCTGTCCGGGCTAATCTTCGCAACGGCTGAACTAATTTGGATGAAACTTTACAGACATGAAGAGGAGGTTGTCAGGTGTTACAAAAGCTACTTTTTTTAACTGTCAGAATATACGAACTCAAGATGGCGGACTATCAAATTTTAAAGTTTATGCGATTTCCACTAAACTTGGAACTTGGAGGCTTTCAGGGTCGCTGATTTCAAATTAATGGTCAGAATTTACGAATCCAAGACTGTCAAAATTTTAAGTTCTTGCGATTTCCACCAAACTTGGTACTTGAGGATTTTCGGGGTCGCTAATTTCAACCCGACTGTCAAAATTTACGAATTGCAGATTGCGGAATGTCAAATTTTAAAGTTTGTGCAATTTCTACCAATATTGGCATTTGGGGGTTTTCGGGGTCGCTGATTTCAACCCGATTGTCAGAATTTACGAATTCAAGATGGCGAGCAGTCACATTTTGAAGTTTATGCGATTTCCACCAAACTTGGTACTTGGGGATTTCACGCGGGTGAAATTGCAGGTAAAAGCTAGTAATCAATAAATTAGACAGTCCCACAACAAAAAAGTCCTAATACGTAAGTAAAAATATGACCTGCTTATGTAAAATTGTGCGCTGATCACGCATCTGCCATTAAAAAAATGCGTAGACCCTCAAATAAACAAGTGCATATTAGGCCAAGATTCTACTAAGACCACTGGATAATATATATATTAACGAATAAATTACAATAAGATTAATTTGATAGGTTAGAAATTTTTCGTGATACCCAGTGACGCCTTCCTCATTTCGAGAAAAACGCGTTTGAGGTTGGATTTTACGTTGTATACAAGTCATATACAATCTCCGAAACGGCTTTGATTCTTTATTTGAAATTTTGGGAGCATATTTTGGACATGTTTTAAATCACAAATATTTTTAAAAAAAATGAAGACATGCCCTTAAGTGCATTTAGGTTTTATTAAGTTAAGTAGTAAATTGTGTTGTTAAGTTCGTTACCTATATAAGTGTATTATGATCTTATGATCAGTTCTTCTATATGGTGTCGAAACATGGACACTAAAAAACGCCCTCAAGGGGACCAATAATATGTGAATCTGAACAAAATTGATTGAAGACATAATTGATTTTTCCCCTTGAAGTGAAAAAATTGAGTATACACTTCTCTATTAAAGGAGATCACAAAAAATGTTTTTCCAAAAGTCTCATATTTTCTGTTGTTGGATCATCGATCTACATCCGCATACCAAAAGCCAATGCCTAAAATTGGCGTCTTTTTTTTTCTAGCGGCCATCGACCGGACATGGAAATATCGTTTCTAGACAATGTGACAAACAAAATTTGTTACGACATGTATACCTCTAAACTCAGTCCGAACTGAGTTCTAGAGGTTAGAAATAATTCTTAAGGGGACCCTCTCATGCAAAATTTTCAAAAAATAGATTTTTTCTTTTTACATAAAAGTGTTCCTTAGCACCATAGAAATACTCTCTCAAAATTGTATTAAGAAATTCGTAATAGAAAAGCAGTTATAGGTATATATGTAACGGCACCTCAGCGTGAATTTGTAGTATGACGTAGAAGTATCAAACAATCCGAAAAACAACAACAAAAGTTATGATGTTGTGAATAACTTCTAACCTCTAGAACTCAGTTCGGACTGAGTTTAGAGGTATACATGTCATAACAAGTTTTGTTTGTCACATTGCCTAGAAACGATATTTCCATGTCCGGTCGATGGCCGCTAGAAAAAAAAAAGACGCCAGCCTCCATACTAGAACTGGCATTGTCCTTTTATCCTTAATAGGTAGGTACATGATGGGAGGACTGTGACATTACAGGCAATCAGACGAGACGTACAATGCAAACTGAAATCATAGTTGACTACGGACTCTTAAAAACTATTCTAGTAGGTATATTAGTAACTGCGAATGCCTAGTAAAGTAGATGATCATGATCTAATTTCGCTCTGAGACCGTTTCCGTAGCCAAAATGAATGTTGAATACATATTGAACATGCTAACATATTTAACAATCAATCATTGACTCAATCCGACCCGAAATCCGTGAAACTGACCTACAAAACAACGAATACATATTCTTAACCACAGCAGGTTGAGCTTTTTGGCCCCACTTAATGCAAAGCCACTAAACAACACGTTTCTGTGCCTGTGGTAAGTAAAAGCCGCCCTGAATTAAATAGGTTTTGAGCCTCCGGTTGGACTAGGTAAACCTGGAAGAGGACAGAATAGTTTTAAATATTTAATGTTTATTGTAGCACGTTAGGGGCAGAACAGAAAGGTAAAGGCATTCTGCAAGGAGCGAGTATTGAACGGCAATGAAAAAGTAACGATGACTACGTTTATAAACTGTAGACCGTAGTGAAACTCCTGCTACATTTATAAATAAACCAAACTCCAAGAGTCTCAATGCAAGTTTAAAGTGACAGATTATTGACAACTGACAGGCAAATTAAAATTCTGCGAGTTTTCTAAAAGGACAAAAGTATTAAATAAACAGTTAAAGTAATATGTTTCTTGAAAATCTTTTATTTTAGTATTTTGAAAGAATGGCGGCAAGACTAGAGGATTTTCTTCTTAAAACATTTCATTATACGACAAATGCCAAACAAGTCCCCGTTTACCTCCGGGAGTGAAACTTCGATCCGCATCTTGGATAGGGATCGTACTGAGAGTTTCACTCCCTGTTTATAAGGGACTTTCGCTCCGGATCGAAGTTTCACTACCGGAGTTAAAAGTGGATGTTGCGCGAAAACCAGTGTGGTTCAAGGCTGCTTTCTGGCGGTTGAATTGAAGTGTCGTGGCAGAACCACTCAGTATGTTTAACATATTTTGGATTGGTACCTGCCTTCGTTCGTACCTAACCACCCCAGTGAGCACAAGGAAATAAACTGGTTTTGATTCTTGAACAATTTCGAGAGTGAAAGTTGCCTTGGGTTCTCAACGAAACGACCAACGCCGCTGCCGACGACAGCATTCAATCGAGAACAAATTCCAAAGTTTTCGAAAAACAAAACAATTTAAGCGGCCCGATAACAGTCGTCGAGTTCGTTCACAAGTTTTACAGTTTGGCAAATAAACAACTCACCTTATCCCTCCCGCCGTATGTGTCGAGCATGTCGCAAACCTCGTCCAAGCACTCGCCCATGATTACACAGATGATTTGAAGAAAATATAAAGGAAAAAGTCAAACTGGCGCACTTCTATCTTATCACTAAATCATCGTGATGTGCCCGAATTTAATGCTAATTAACGTCGCACGGGAACAGCCATCGCAGCACCTCCACCCACCGAGCCCGGGATTATTACTGAGCGACGGACGACGAATCAGCTGATTTCTGACAACTCACAGAATTTCGCATTGTTCTGTTATTCTGTTTTCTCTGCTTTCCCCCCGTCCCGTTATTTTCGTCGTACAGGCGGAGGGAAAATATTTCTTCCGGCGAAATCAAATACTTTTTAACAGTGTATGATACAGTACTATTTAAAATTTTCGTAATCAGCCGTAATGAAGCTGGGTCTAGGCATATCGAATTTCTTCAATCTGCTGCTTTTGTAAGTACTTTCTGAATACAATAAAAGTTTTATAAATCCCTCATTGAGATAAAAGTCTTTTAGTGATTTGAAAGTAATTAAAAACAATACGATGATCTCGAAAACATAAATTTGTATGTGTAGTCTTTCCACGACCTTCATCGATCTTGATAAAATTTTGCATACTAATAGAATTTGATGGGATATAATAACCATGACCTTTTTAAGGTTCTTTAAGACAACAAGGAACCCTTATTGTTTCGCTATGTCCGTCTATCCGTCCGTATGTCACAGTCATTTTATTCAGAGACTATTAGCACTATAGCGCTGAAGTTTTGTACACATATAGATAATTATGCCCACTACAAAAAAATGTATTAACATTTTGGAAAAAATAATTTAAGGCTACCTCCTCTACATGAAAAGTGGGGATGAAAAAAAAAATGTTTACTTACCCCATCAAGCGGAATATCGTTGAAAAGAAAATTCAAAATCATTATGAGTTTTCTTAAACCGTTTTTAAAATAATACCCCGTTTCTGAAATATTCGGCTCCAAAGTAGCCATTTTCGATTAGGTTTTTGTTGGCCAAGATATTATCCTGAACGCAGTTTTGGCAAAACCTGAAAAAATCTAGAATACTAGCATATAGACTGAAAATACTTTTAAAAATAATACGAATTACTAAAGTCAAATAGTTTTCGAGATATAACCGACCAACTTATCCTTATTTGGACTGAAACAACTGTTCGGGAAAGACCGCAAAGACTTCGGTTTACGATTATATAACTCGCTTTTCAGCCTACACCGTATTTTATGGGCTTGATTTTAATGCTGAGACCAATTGAAAACCTTCTTTGAAGCGATTTTATCGATTTTAGTAACATAGTTACGGAACTTTACTCTAAACATTAGCCCGACATGCTCTTGATCGCTTTTTAAATAATATAAAATTTTTACTTTTGCAAATAACTTTACAAATTCATAACATGTACCTATAGCAATACAATAGTTGTGAAATTGAATACGCTTGAAATTGTAAATTTCGTTTATAATGTCATTGGTGGTATCCTCTAATATTTCAAAATGCCTAATTTTGAATTTTTGATGTATACTTTAGTTTTAGAAAAACGAAGGTGGACCTCCGAATAAAATAACGCCACTCATATACAGTGCGATTTTTGACTTTTACTACAGTTGTATCAAACGAAAAGAGACATTAATCTTCACGCTATTAATTTGCTATTTAAAATAGAGACAGTATTATCCGATTTAGACGGACAATAAGTCAGTTTTTGTAGAGACAAAAAGGAAAAAAATCTATTATATTTTAAGGAGTCACAACTGAACCTATCGAAAACGATTTTTTTTATGTTTACATACCATTCACTTTTAAATAAAATGGGATGTAATTTATTAATCACTTAGGTTTAAAAAACTTTATTAATTAAATCTAATTCCAAAGAAGCCTATGTCAGCTTTTTTCAATTCGTTTCGAACAGATTCAAGAATGTGACGCAATATTGAACTTTATCAATTTTCAAGAAAATACTTCAATGTGTCCTCAAAGAACCCCCTAAATCCTAAAGATTTTATTTGTATATAAAAACAATTTTAGAAAAAAGTCTTCCGGAATCTTCTGGAGATAGTATAGCCCTTTTAATGATCCAGATACAGAAACGAGAGAAGCTTAAACAACAATGGAAAATTTACACTTATTTTGACCAATGCCCCTTTATTAAAGCAAAATAATAATAAATGGTATTCTAAAGTTTTACACAAGTATCTGCACCAAAGTACTCCGGCAAATCCAAATCATACTTCTCCTCCAAAGCATTAGGAACAAACCTTCCGCCCAAATAGTGAAATTTTCCCTTAAAGTAGCGAGCGCACATTTTCGGGGCTGTGAGAGAAATAAGCAGCTCTGGCTTAATCGTGGATTCCAGAGGCCCCGTTTCAACATGCCAGCCACTGGGAATGTCGACGCTACAATTGAAAATTTCACTCATGACCGTTAATATTACCGTTAAAAAATATTTCGAAAAATACCTGGCGATGGGAATTTTTGTGCAGGTGAGCTGTTCCATTATCGGCGCAAAGGAGTCTCGAACAGGTGGCTTAAAACTGAACCCAAACAGGGCGTCCACGATTAACTTGTAGTCTGAGTCCCCACCCTGCAGGTTCGGGCAGTCATCAATGAATTTTATATCCATCTTTTCGCACTGGTGAACGAGGTTGTTGAAGAGATCCTTGTCCGTTCGCTTTGGGTAGTAAATTTGGGGCACAAAGTTCATCAGCGCCAAGTGCCTTGCACAGACCAAACCATCACCTCCGTTGTTACCGGGACCACAGCATATGAGGACTTTTTTGTAACTGTAAGAAATATATATACACTTTTTTTAAAAAGTTGTGCAATTCATACCTAACAGGTATAATAAGTGTCTGTCTGCCTGTATGTCACATGCAAAACTATATACATATTTCCAGAAACAATAAACACCATCGACCTAAAATTAGACATAGGGTAAATGCACTTAATTTTTGTTAGGGCTAAGTTGTCAGAGTTCAATTCATTAAGTGCTAGCATGTAAAATAGTGCACAATCCAACATTCGTCAGTTAACTAGTACTGGGAACTTAGAAAGTAAGGGAATACTTTGTTATTCCGTTTTTATTTTATATAAACTCTGTTTTGAGTAATTATAAATTATATAAATACTATACTGCTTGAAATTTGACTTAATTTGTTAAATACATATATGTACATACATGTACATTTAAGTGGCTGCGAAATTACTTTCGGAGTCAATTAGGATGTTACAAAAATTTGTGGATGCGTTATGGAATCATAATCCAAACAAAACTTATCGCGGTAAATTTGGAAGATATCCACAACAATATAATAGCAATTTATAATACAATTTCAAAAAAAGCACATATTGTATTTGATATTTTATCATTGCATTATAGGAAGACAATTAAGCTGAAAAACTTATTTTAATTGTTTATTTGTGATAGAAATTATTCTCTACTTAAACATGCCGCCAACATGTCCCAATTCCAATATATTTCTCATAATGTTACTTTGAATCGTGACAAATTTGGTGACCAATTTTTTTTTTCATATTTTTATATAAAATACGATTTCTACGCGATTCTAAAAGCCCTTTATATAATTTTCACGGAAATCTTTTAAATTTGAGAAATTTGAGTCGCCATATTAAATCCATTTTAAATTTTGTAATGTTGCGAACAGATTTGAAATCAGTGGCCTCAAAATACCATAAGTAATAACTTTCATTTAAATTTGTTCAACTTCGAAAAATTTGGGTCGCCATACATCTCGTAAGCGAATTCGCAACAAACGCCAACAAAAATTCTCAAATACCAATTTTCATACTAATCCCCTTAGGATGGGTCCACCATTTGGAAATTCTATATTTTATATGAATAAAAACTAGCTTGTATATTGGGCATATAGAAATGAATTGAATTGAATTTTTTCGATTTTCATTCATTTTTAGGGTTCCGTACCCAAAGGGTGAAAACGGGACCCTATTACTAAGACTTCGCTGTCTGTCCGTCCGTCTGTCTGTCACCAGGCTGTATCTCAAGAACCGCGATAGCTGGACAGTTGAAATTTTCACAAATTATGTATTTCTGTTGCCGCTATAACAAATACTAAAAAAAAAAAAAAAAAATATTTAAGAGGGGCTCCCATACAACAAACGCGATTTTTTTGCCCTTTTTTGCTCGATATCAATTATGGCAACAGGTAGGCACTTGAAATATTCACAAAATACTCAGTTGTATTTTTACTTTTATAATAAATAATAAAATTAAAATAAAATAAATATTTAAGGGGGGCTCCCATACAAAAACCGCCATTTGTTGCCTATTTTTGCTCGATATCAATAAATGGTAACAGGTAGGCACTTGAAATATTCACAAAATACTTAATTGTATATTTACTTTAATAATAAATAATAAAATTAAAATAAAGAAAATATTTGGGGGGGGCTCTCATACAACAAAATTGATTTTTTTGCCGCTTTTTGCCCGATATTAAAATCAGCACCAGGTAAACGCTTGAAATATTCACAAAATATTTATTTTTATTTAACAATTAAATATTTTGCAGAAAATTTACTTATATTTATTTATAAACTGTTGTAAGAGCGCTGCTTTACCTAGTCAATGGTACGGAACCCTTCGTGCGCGAGTCCGACTCGCACTTGGCCGGTTTTTTATGTTACAGTCTCTTTCTATGTATAAATAAACTGAACTGAACTAATTTTATTAAATTTGTTTTTTATATGGTAATTTTCGTGTGAATTGCAATTTACATTTTTTCTGTTACATTCTAAATTTTAAGAGTGTGAGTTGTGTCAACATCATTATATTGTATTAACGTATCTTACTATACAAATTTAATAATTGATTGCAAATAAACTACTCAATAGATTCCTCATAGTGATTGAATTTCCTTAAACGGATGCAAATTACTGCGTTTGCCCTATTTAGTTTGCCCTTGTTTCTTATTTGGAAGGTTTAAAACGGGGATTGAAAAACAAAATAGATTGAGTGGGGTCTTAAGTCCGATTCACACCGACTCATTGGCGTTTGCGTTCAGGCAGCGATCACGATGAAACGCAACAAATCATATTCAATCACCCTTTCATACTCAAATCGCAAGTGTTTAGCAATCAGTGTTACGTTCAGTTTTGTGAACGCATCTGGACGCATTTTGATCGCGAGTGAAATTCAATAAATACAACAATTTTACTGAAACACTAATAGAAACGGTAAAAGATTATCCCATTCATATGACTTAGCTCATACACAATATACTATATGTAAATGTAAAAAAAAGGAAAAAATTTGGGATGAAAAAGGGAAGATTTTGTGCAAGAATGGTAAGTAAAAACACGTTCGCGAACGCGTCGGTGTGAATCCGACTTGCTTTTGAACACTATATAACTTTTGGTTTAATTTTAATTTTGGATGTGTCTTTATGCCCGTTCTCCAATGCGCCGACCAACCAACCGAGTGTTGAATCCCGTGTAAAGTACAAGCACTTGCCTGTAGTTGTGCCTGCCGGTTGTTAAAATGTGCTCAGGCAAATGTTTAATCTCGAAGAGTTTTATCACTTTTTGAACGGGAACCAAACCACGAGTGAGAGGGAAGATAACGCAAATAAGAAAATGGGATGCAACGGCGTGATTTTTGTTGGTTCGTGGTTGGTTGATCTCTGCATTGGTGAACGGCCTTTAGCAACTTTCGCAAATGCTAAAATAATCATCATACTATAAACTGGTTAGTCCAAACAAACTCGAAAATATTAATATTGTTAAAGAATTTCTACATATGGAGTTAAGATTACAGAAAAAAACCGACCAAGTGGGAGTGTTTTGTTGCCACTTACAAGAATATTTTAATCTTTTCATTTGTTAGATACATATTATACAAAGTCCGTAAAGCTCGATTTCGACTCACATTTGGCCGGCTTTTATTTATTTATACGTTTTGAGTAACTTACTCCCTCCAAGGAAAGCACTTGCTGATTGCATGGGCGCAGCTAAGTCCGGCTAATTCCATCAGCTGATCGACGCTGAATTTGTAGTCATTAAACAGCTCCTGATCGATGCACGTCGCCTCATTTTGATTTAAGAATTTCATGCCGCGCTTTTGGCTGATTGAATTCAAGACTAGGTTCTGAAAATGTGTGCAAAAATTCAAAATCACTTAACTTCGCCAGATTTTTCCAGCAGAGTTTGGACAACCCTTCCGGAAAAATTTTTGTGCCCATGTTTTGACATTTCTGTGAGAAAAAGGCCGGGCCGAGCCGGAGGTCACGCGTGAAAAGTGCACCGTTGTGCTGTGCTCCAGCAAAAAGTCCCTTACCTTCGTTGCGGTGAAATTCCTCCTGATTGAATTCATGCGAATTGAGCTGAGGTAAGTTGAACCACCCGCGGTATGTTTTCCTTCCGTAATGAGTTACACTTTATTTGTTATCAATGAGAAACCGGTTCTGCACAAATGTCGAGTTTATAGAAAACTGAGAGAAAGCCCAGTCGCAGTGTTTTCGTGTGGTGACACTTGCTACCGTGCAACACAGAGTTGCCGTTGTTGCGCAATGCGAGGGACTTTTCTGCTTTTGCTGATAACAATTTTTTGTAATTTCCGGTGCATATACATATTATAAATTAAAATTATATGGAAGGGAAAATACATTGGTTCCAATAATAAATGAACCTGTTTGTTGGATTTTAATTTGCAGATAAAGTCTAAGGAAGCGCGTTATCACCCTCCGACCATAGTAAAGTCCGACCGGTGGTCACGGCAACATAAACCACATTGACCAATGACTATTGTATAAATCCAATGCACTTCTGTGTAGTTTTTTTTGAGGCCTAGTGGCCAGGAAACTCTCTTCTCGTCGTCTCCTACTGTCAAAAAAACATCCTTTGCTCACTGCTCGTCACTACTTCCAAAAATCAACTCCGGCAGTACTCTGCCTCTATCAGTATCATTAGGTCTGTTCGATGAGAAAGTCGTTAAAAAAAACTTGTGGCGCCCTGAGAATTTTCAGAAGAACCCAGAACAAAGTAGTGCCAAAAAAGAAGAAGAAGCATAGATCCTTCTGTTGTGATTGCAACTTGGTGCGAAGTGAGTTCAGTAAATAAAAGTGTTTAAAAGAGTTTGTGAGTGCTTAAACTAAATATAATTTATTGAAAAAAGTCTCAAGGATAAATCAATAGATTCTTTAATTCAATTTAAATTCTCTTTCAAATGCCGCTAGCCGTTTCATTTTATACTTGACACGTCGATTTCACCCCAGCATAAAACTCGGGCTTACTTGGAGATCTTCGTCATCGTCAAAGTTCTCATCGAACGATTTAATTTTCGCTCTATGGCGCTCCGGAGCGCTCTGGAGCTTGGCAGTTACTTCATCGAACAGACCTTTTGTTTCTCCAAAAAACAAAACCTCCAATAGGTCATATTTAGACTAATAAATTCTAAAAACTTTTCTAAATACACGAACTTTTTATACACAAAAAATGTCTCGGATGCTCTATAATTTTATTGTAACACTTATTTTCATAAGACCTGACCGTGACTTTTAAGGCCGATTCACACATTTCCGGTCCGTCCACGATCCGTCCGTTCAGTTTCCGGAGTTTATGTTCACACATTTGCGACATCAAACCGGCAGTGCCTCTTCAGAAAGCATTAAGTATTTTGTATTTTGGTAAATTACGCCTTCCAACACTTCGTACGAGATCGCACAATGCACAGCCTATCGTCATAGCTACCGCATTACTAGTATATAACACGAAACAGAAAAGAAAGCATATTTGCCTTCTAAGTTCCAACCGTGATTCAATATCATTTTCTCTCATTACACCACAATTTTGATACAAAAATGTCTTGTCGGTTCCTCAACATTATAAAAATAACACTCTCATTTATGAGTCCCGGTAATTTATTGTTTTTCTACTCAAAGGGCTACTACCAACTACTACACAAACTCGTAGACTTGTACATGTATTATATAGGCACACGAACTAGAAATATCTGAGAATTTCGGGTCATCAACTGCATTGATCTGTGATTTTATCTTCTCTTGTTTTAAAGCTTCTCTTATTTTCAGATATAATCCTCGTCAATTTATTAAACCATACATATTATCAATGTCTTTCCTAAAATCTCTTAGGATTTTGCTACAATTTTTAACATAATTTCGTGTTATACTAATCAATCGTTATCGTTTCAATATAAAAAGTCTTCTTTAATTTACACGAGACTATTCTTTTAGATTTTATTTTCACTTAAGAAATTTCCCATTCACTTTTAGATTAATTTTCACGAATTTAAATATAACAATCTTTTAAATTACACGTACAAATATAATACTACATGTTTTCTCGGTCCTCAATATTTTAGTAGTCATAATATACTTTATATTTAATTCCTGTACGCGATTTTAAATCATTTTCTCTCAAGGTATAATTTGATCACATTAGGTATTTAGACTCATTTTGGAGGACTTCAAGTTTCACCCAGTACTGTACTGTTACAGCACTTAACTGCATCCATACCCGATACACTAACACAACACATTTTCTTGCACTTTTTCAAAAAAGTAATTTGAATTTTCAGATTTTTCTATGTCCAAATATATGTACATTTACTATGTGCAATCAAAATGATGGGCACCAGCGAACAATTAATCATCTCTAATAGTGCGGAAAAAGATATAAAATCAAAAAAATGAGAGTGATATGAAAAAATATGTATTTTTATAATAACAACAAATATCTCATAAAAATTTTTCATTACCATAAATTTTTCTCATATTAGTTATGGAAAGTTCTCCAAAAATCAAGTCGATCAGGTAATAACTTTTGAGTTATTTGCGAATGCGAGATTTGTTAATTCTCGGAGAAGGTCCGACGGGTTCCCATCATCCTTAAAGCTTGGTAATACTGGAAGCGGTGATCCCTTCCGAATTGCCAACTCTTTCGGCGATTTCTTCGGTACAGCGTTCTATGATCCTGACTGAGATATTAGTTTTAGCGATTTTAAACACTTGACGAAGCTTCCACCCACTTCCCTTGAAGTTAAAGACCTTGTGTTCGATGAAACTACAATTTTCGAGCATTTATTTAATCTGTCATTGTCTAGTGGTTTTCTGAAGTTGTGGAAGCATTCCTTGATTGATAAATGTGTCATAGAAAACTACAGACCTGTTACTTGCTGTCTTTAACAATCTGACTTAACCACTTTTCACAAGTGGTGCTCTGCTAACCGCTAAACGTACACAAGTGCACGGCAATGGCGTTCTCAAGGAAAAACACATCTCTCATTCATTTCAGTTACTCTGTAGGTGGATGCCAATTAACACGACTTGACAAGACAAAGGACCTAGGTGTAATCCTTAAGCTAAGGTCAGACATTGCAGTTTTTACTCCCCTGCAGCACAAAAAACTGCGAAAGTCGTGGGTTGCAATGTGTGACAACCATGGTTGCAGCCGCAATCATACATTGCAACCCACGACTTTCGCAGTTTTTTGTGCTGCAGGAAGGTAAAAACTGCAATGTGTGACCTTAGCTTTAGTTCTGCACTTTCGTTTGAGGACCATATAAACTCTGTTATTAATAAGGCTAATTTAACCTTAGGCTTCATAAAAAGATGGTCCAAAGAATTTGACGACCCGTACATTACATAGCTTTTGTACTGTACTTTTGTCAGACCAATTTTAGAGTATGCTTCCCCAATTTGGGCTCCGTTTTATGATGTACACATTAACCTCATCGAGGCGATCCAGCATAGTTTTGTTAGGTTTCCTCTGCGCGGTCTATCTTGGCAAACAGTTTCAACCTCTCTACTTATCTGGGTTAATCTCCCTGGAAATCCTCGAGGAGGCGCAATATCTCCAGAGCTACTATGATTTCTGATATTTTATGCGGGTTTGTTAATTCCCCTGAATTATTGAATTCGGTGAGCATTTCGGCTCCATCCCGGTCCTTGAGTGCGCATAACCTTCTCCATCTTCCGAATCACTGGATTCGTTATGGCAAAAATGAGCCTATAACTACACTACTGGAAAAAATTAAGGGAACAGACGTTTTTTTTGAATTATTTTGGCAGTTTTTGAAGAGCTGTATCTTTGTGAAAAATGGTCGTATGTAGATTATGAAAGAATCATTTTGAAGCTTTAAGAATCTAGTTTCGAGATCTTTTGGCAGAAAATTTTTATAAACTATGGTTATCGCGCAATCCAAAAAAACAGCGCGAGACAAAAATTAAAAAAAAAATTTTTTTTTTTTTATCAGGGTCCACGGACTTGAGAAATTTTTTTTCAGTTGAACCAATGCATTGGTCAATTAGCTTGTTTACTTAGCTTCAATTTGCTTTTGTTTTCAATTTCTCTACGTAGATTTTTAGGTTAGATATCCGACTTTGAATGAAAAATGATCCTTTCATCTTTGAGCATCGATATCTCAGCAACCAATAACCGCACAGCAAATGTAAGGATGATTTTAAAAACTCGAATAAGTTTCTTACACAACCCTTTCAAGATTTTTTGAGAAACAATTTTTTTTTCACTCTCACCATTAAGTTGAAAAAAAAGTAAAAAAAAATGACTTTTTACGGTTTTTTAGTTTTTTAGTAATGCTATTTTTTTGGATTGCGCGATAATCATAGTTTATAAAAATTTTCTGCCAAAAGATCTCGAAACTAGATTCTTAAAGCTTCAAAATGATTCTTTCATAATTTACATACGACCATTTTTCACAAAGATACAGCTCTTCAAAACCTGCCAAAATAATTCAAAAAAAACGTCTGTTCCCTTAATTTTTTCCAGTAGTGTAGAATGTCTCGTCTTCTTAATGACCGTGCTCATTGTTTCGAATCTGGATTGTCAAGACTTGAGCTGAAAAATCAGCTTAATTTCTTAATCTATATGAAATTATAAGCATAATTTGTAATCTAATTCTGTAGTAATCAGTTTGTTGATGAATGTGAATAAATAAATCAAATGTCACTGAGAGGCTGGGATGTCCAACTTTTTTAACTTTTAGAAGTTATTAATTATTATGTTCTTTGATTTGAAATGAAAAAGATTTTACTTGTAATTTTTTACTCATATAAATAATAATTATTTCAAAATATGTGAAAATACTTACTTCGACAATGTGAACATCTCCAAGATTAATTAGTTTAAATTAGCGAAGCAATACGATGTATCTATAATATATTAATATGTGAACATCGAATATTGTCGTATTTTTTTTTAGTATAATATTTATTATAAAAGGAGGAGAATAAAACTTATATGTATCATTCGAAAGGTACTGTGCCATCTCGGGTGAAAAAAACAGTCGGACGAAAAATAAGCCAATTTCGCTGCTTTTTAGGCCTATATGTTAAATGGTAGAAAAAGCATAAAATTCACCGAAAACAAGCCGAGGTAGCGAACAAAAGGCCGAAAAAACGCCCAAGAAAACCGAACAAAACGCCGATAAAATACTGAAAAAAGGCGGAAAATAGGCCGAAAAAACGCTGAAAATAGGCCGAAAAAATGCCGGCTAGAATATGCTTGAACGTCAGATTTTTATGTTATAAATATTAAAAACGAACAATCATTATTTTTTTAAAAAAAATTCTTCTTGTCGGCCTCTTATAAGTTTTGGGTGTCTATTCGACATAAAATCTGTCAAAAATCGGCCTAAACTCGGCCTAAAATCGGCGTAAAATGGAATTCAGGGTGAAATACAAAGGTGAACAAACTCCTATCCCTCGCAATGGAAGAGGCGTGCGAGAGAATCCGGTAGTTTAGAGATTTAAGCGTAGAGGGCTCTTGGGTTGTAGGTCCGTGTACATGTGCGATTTTTACATGTGCGCGTGCGATTTTGACATGTGCGATTTTTACATGTGCTGGTGCGGTATGCGAAGAGGGTAGAGGATATAAAAATATTTTCCATTATTAATCGGAAATAATGGTTTGGCATTGTGTATTCCCTAATTGTGTAAAAAGTTTGAGGAGTTATTACCAGAAATTCTACGAGTTTTGGCAGAGATGAGTTGTGGTGTACACTGATTTCAAAACGCGCGGGTACCTGCAACATCAACGCCTCCAAGCGGTGATTGACAGTACTACCGGATTCTCTAGCATAAAATCAGACAGGAGTTGGTCCACCTTTGTATTTCACCCTGATGGAATTTCAGCCTATTTTTCGATAGCTTTCCGCTCTACATTTTTTACCCGGCTTCTTTTCGATTTTTTCTCCGTCTTTGATAAATTTGTGGCTGTTTTGTCGGCCTCAATTCGGTCTGACATGGAATTCCAAGCTGTTTTTCGGCGTTTTTTAGGCATCCTCTCGGCTTCTGATATATGTACTTAGTTTGGGTGTATATTCGGCCTATAATCGCCCAAAAATTGAATTTAGGTTCTTGTTCGGCCTGTTTTTTTCATCATTTCTGCCAAAACTTAAAAACTTTTATGAAATTCACATGTACGTACTCGTATGTATGTATCTCAAAGTGGATTCCTTTAAGATAACTTAGGATGCAAAACGAATTATTTAATAATTTTCGGTTTAATTTTATTAAACGAGTTTATGTAATTAAAACTGATAAATTTTTCAAAAATGCATTTGAAAATAATTCAAACCCATAACTGACTGTTCAAAATCCCTTGATAGTGTGAGTAAGATGGAAAGAAAGGTACATACATAATTTTGATATATGTAGGTCTTTTATATGAATGGACCCAAGATAGTGGCCAAAAATTTTACATCCATAAAAATACATATAAGCCAAAGCCAACACGAAACAACAGTATCGTGTAAACACTAGGGACTGTAAGGATTATCATAAACAATATTTAAATTACAAAATAACAATTATCATGCAATTTTTATTTTTTCGGAGCCAATTATGGGATTCTAATCTCTTGATTTCTAATATAAAGGGATAAAGGGTTTTCAGAGTCGCTCATTTCGTATTTAAAATAAAGATTAGAAAAAGAAACTGGCAAATCCAATATGGCCACCAAATTAATTTGACCCGATTCAAAGTAGCATTATGAGAATATAACATACATATGTACATATATTGGAATAGGGTTGCTGATTTAATATCCAATAACTTTATGTTGTGAATAGACCATGTGGCGAAATGTTTAGGTGGAGGATAATTTCTATCACAAATAAAAAATTAACATAAGGTGTTCGTTTCAAACATTAAGAATTTCTCAGGTCAACACCAAATTTGAGCCCGAACAAATAGCAGATCATTTCTATAGAATTTTTTCCGAATTCGAAAATAAAAATACACAATTTTCTTCCGTTTTCAGTAAAAAGAAGGTTAAAAAGTGCAAAAGGCCGTATTTTTACCAGAATCCAAAATGCTTTTATAATGGTTGAAAAGATTGCTTTTCTTTGTACCTTTACTCTGATAGCGTGATCGTGGTGCAATGTACCACTTCACAAAAATTCTCAAAAATGAGATGCTGATGTGTAACGTGAAAGAAGTTGCGGCTGACTTATGGTTGAGGTCTTCATCGAGTTTTAATATCTGAGAATTAATGGGAAAATTAAGAACGCGGGGTTTGACTAATAAAAACTGACTGTAAAGCTTTACTTTTCCTGCGGGTTTTTAAATATACATCACAATGATGATTTAGTTAAATTATAGCCTATTAATTACTTACATACATAGTGCTTTTGCATTCGCACGCGACAAATTCTTCGATTGCACGGGTGAAAAGTGCTAACCATGCCGAAATTGCATGGTGCGACGACCTGTAACTGAGCGCGCGTCGAACTCGCGAGAAAGGCATCGAGTTACTTAAAGAATTTGTCGCGTATGATTGCTGGGAAAAAAATTACAAAATTGGGTCATTAACTTATTGTTTACATTATTTATTTGTTTCTTGGAAATTTATTTCTCCTAACGTTCTATGCTTAGATTATGTTAGATTAAACATTACCATTTATAAAAAATCATTAAAAAATGACGAATTGTTCTAGGAGCAAGTAACATAACTTAAATAAAAGCTTGAATCTTAAACTATTATATATTTATAAAACCGGCCAAGTGCGAGTCGGACTCGCGCACGAAGGGTTCCGTACCATTGACTATATACAATTAAGTATTTTGTGAATATTTCAAGTGCCTACCTGTTACCATTTATTGATATCGAGCAAAAATAGGCAAAAAATGGCGTTTTTTGTATGGGAGCCCCCCTTAAATATTTATTTTATTTTGTTTTTAGTATTTGTTGTTATAGCGGCAACAGAAATACATAATTTGTGAAAATTTCAACTGTCTAGCTATCGCGGTTCTTGAGATACAGCCTGGTGACAGACAGACGGACGGACAGACAGCGAAGTCTTAGTAATAGGGTCCCGTTTTTACCCTTTGGGTACGGAACCCTAAAAACACAAAAGGCTTCAAAACAATTCACAGTAATCCATGAACTTCCATAAACTTATTATTTCATACAATAGATGTCGATTAAAGAACATGGCAAGCGCACACACATGAAAAACTTGTTGGCCAAGATGTTCAAATTAGTGTTAAATTATAATAGAGAAAATAATAAGTAGAGTTATCAAAATTGCCACACTGTGCGCCCTTATACATACTAGAGCAGTCTGTCTGGGTAGCACATCTAATTTTCAAAATACATATGCATATCTGTATTATTATACAAATGAATTATAACTTTGGAAATAACCAGAAATTACTGAATAAATTACAAAAATTGAGATAAATGGCATTTGATGTTCCTAGACTAGGACTTAGGTTTTCATTTAAGTGAAATTTTAAACTTCTATGATGAACCTTTATTTTTTAATGGTTAGTCAAAAGCAAACATTAAGGAAGGTGTGGGTATTTTTCATTATTTTGATACATGACAAATAAAAAAATTATGAAATAAACCGAGACTCAAGAAAAAACATTATTTTTTTGTTGACCGGTTTTATGGCTGAGCAGAAATTGCGCACACCACTTAGTATATATCCCCGCGGTGGTGTGGAAAAAACTACATATTTTTCACACAACTGTATCATATTTTTCACTCAAAAAGGATTGGTTTTAAGACAAAAAATGTAGGGGCTTTTTTTGTGTAAGTAATAAAAAATTGATAATTTTCGATATACTTACTTACGAAATACTACACTTCACCGCCTAAAAACAAAGCACCGGTTCAAATTAAGGGTACTTTTAGAGATATGCTTTGGACATGAATATAAAGATCTCCACAAGAATCGACGAAATTTTATTGAAATCAAAGTCTTTATTTCCTAGACTAAAAACTGTATTTTATTTGCAATTGAATATTCGAGTGGGGTTTGTAACAATATATTTTTCAGGTTTAATAATTAGAATTACACATGACTTCATATTTAACTGAGAAAAAGAACAAGAGTTAGGCGAATGCATTTTTCAACATTTATTTTCCTAGCAATTTGAGCCTCTACAACTTTTGCTAATTTTGTTCCTTTAAAATCAAATACATAGACTGCATTTTTTATTATTCAACATCAAGATTATTTTGCAATTCATTCGAACATCTCTCGCATAAATGTGTGAAACTCAAACACTGTTTTGTTACGTTATGAAGTTTAGTAGAAAAGTTTATCCACCGAAAAAAAATAAAAAAGATTTTAATGGAGAACATATTAAAAGAAGAACAAAATTGGAGGGGGACAATTCAGGCGATTTTCTTGTTAGTAAAAATTTATTTAAATTTTCTTGGTATACATTCATTAAATCATGTTTCAATTAAGAATCTTAAATTTTCAAAAATTCCAATTGTACGCCATAAATACTGGAAAAAATATGCGCATATAAAATAGCATAACCGCATACATATATTCTTTAAATAACAAAGGTAAGCGTATAATATACATATATACAAACAAAACTTTGATAAAAAAAAAAGTCAGCTTGTATCAGCCTTCGAAGAAAATTAGCACACTTATCTTGCGCAACGTTGTTTCTATTTTTACTGTGGCCTCTTAGAGTGTTTCTGTATTAAGGCGTTCCGCAATAAAAAGGATAAAATACTATAATACAATTAATAACATTAGTCAACAAATTTAATTTTCTTATTTTTTCAAATAAATGATATATTTTGTCCATATGATTTTTTTCGTATGCTCAATTAGTTCTTGTTTGCGAGAAAAATATAGTCCAAACATACAAAATACCGTATTTTGACCATTTTTAAAAAATCATTGAAAAATAAAGGTTCATTGTAGAAATTTTTAACATGGCTTAAATGAAAGACTGACTCTTAATTTAGGAATATCAAATACAACTTATCTCTATAGCCCTTTTACACATCTTGGCGAACAAATTATTCATTAGTGTGCATTTGACGTGTTTTTTATTCGTCATCCATTGTACGAAATAATCAGTTTATGGAAAAAAGTAAAATTCACTGATTATTTCGAAATGTTTCAAAGCTTTTTGTATTTTTATGAGTATAATAGCTTAAGATATCAGCTATCATTTGAGCAATATTATAAGCTTCTGGATCAATCCGTTATTTTGTAATGATTTTTTATAAATGGTCAATATATCGCATTTTGTAGTTTCCAATCCTATTTTTCTTAAAAATGGGAGCTAATTGATCAATTTCATTTACGAATTGGTAATCTACGGAAAAAATCCTACAGAAATGATTTGCCAATTCTTTGAAAAATCATTTTGTGTTGACCAGTGTAATCAACAGAGCATATAGAATACTGCATCAAAATTTAAGAACCTATGCACATAATGAAATTCAAATACCTTAAGACAGGATCGTTCCGTGATGTGTTTTAGGATAATAACAGTCAAGTGCAGAAAATTGTGCTATCGTTAATCTTGAAATTGTAAGACATTAAGGGGGGAACTACCTTTAGAAACTGAAAAAAAAGTACATTTTCAAGATTTTTTTTCTGGAAAATGAATACAATGCACATCAAATTGGTTATATATAAAGCAATGTTTCGAGAGAAAAAAAAAAATTTTTTTTACACTGCGTAAAATGCAAACTTAATACAGTTTTGATGGATATTGTAACTCCTCTCGCCGCTGACTTCGAAATTGGCGTAAGTGATTCCTGCCGCAATTTTCATCTGAAATCAAAAAACCGAACATTATTTTACTCAAGAGGGTTTTTTCTCGTAGATAGACTTTGATCTTTGCGAAATTCGAACATTAACAATAAAAATCGGGCTTTAACTGAATTTGTCTTTATTTTTGGTAAAATTTTCGATTATTTTTGCGATAAAAATGGACTGCAAATGATTTGTTTTCTATGTCCAAAGTCTATCTAGAGTAGTTTTTTATGCCCTTTAAAATGAGCGGTGAACGAAAAAAATCGATTCACTAGCGTTTGCGCAATCACTTACGCCGTTTTGAAAACCGTGGTTTTGAGGAAACGCCGTTTAAAGTTTGCGGTTGAGGCAACAAACAGTGAAAAACAGCTCGACACCTGACACTTTCAAGCAGCATATCTTTCGCAATTTTGACAATGGGCTTTTAAAACTTTGGGATAATTTTCTAAGGGCATATACCTTTCGATTTAAACAATAAAAAAAAAATCGATTTTTTGAAAAATCTAAAGGTAGTTCCCCCCTTAAGAGTTGGAAAGCCGTAAACAAGAAATTATTGCGTATTTATGAGCAATGAAACAAACCTTTTCGTTTTGTATGTTATAGCTGAAATGCATTTTAAGAGAATATTGTTCCTACAATTATAGATATGAAATGAAAGAATTCGTATCGTTTCTCACTTTCTCATAATAAGATTCCATTGTTCAAAAATAGTATTATAATGTACATATTTGTGCAACTATCATTGAGGTAGTTTGCTTTTAAAATTAAAACCATGGAACGACAGCGCTTAGCAACTCTTCACCTTTGTGCGCGCTATTTCACTATTTTTCTATGAAGAAGATAATGCATGCTTCATAAGTACACATATTTACATACCTATATAATTTTTCGGGGTAATGTTTCAGGCTACTTTAATTTATTCAATTAAAAATGAATTTCTACCTGGTCATGGATATTGGAACTCGTGCTAACCGCTCACTCTTCCAAACTCAGTAACCTTTATTAATTATCCGTATTATTTTCTTCTTCACACCTTCTATATCTTTCCAGCCGAGACATCTTCACACGAAAAGTAGAAAACGGTTCGCTAGCGACAATTGCATATTACACTAGCATAAGTCCATTGTAGTTCGCAAATTCGTACCTTCTTGCATTCCATGGCTTCTTCATGGTTTCGGTGGAAGAAAACCTGGAGGAAACCGATACCAATAGCACACGACAATCCCGTCCATCGTTCGTGTACGCGTATACCTATTTATTCTTCGCTACCCACATCCACCTCGGCCTTCTGGGGCCGAAGACGAAGGTTGGATCTTGGATTTTGCCCGCAGATTTTTTTCTTCCTCGATTCTATATTGTGGATCTAAGTACATAATCCGCGGCATTTCATGTTCTATGAATTCTAGCCTCTAGAAAGTTTTGCATTTTTGTGCAAGCGATTTTTACTGGGGGTGCTATAGAGGTATCTATTTAGTCGTTTTGGCGCTGTGTAGGCTAGCTCGAGGAGGTTTCCACGATATACTTATCCACTGGTCCCCGGCAATTGTGTGGGTATTTGGTTCTGTGCAAATTCTTCGCAGCTTCTGCTATCCAGCCGCCGGTGCAAAGTACTTTCCACTAGTCGTCTACTCAGCCTCAGTTCAGTGTGAATGCAGAGAAAAACTTTTATTTGTTCCGGACATCGCCTCCATTCATTTGTGCTGTTATTTCAGTAGGAGTCGGTTGCTGCTCTGCTGGAACTAAACCAGATATTCTATTTCCTTGTTTCTTGTCTCGGAGGCTTCTCATATTTTGTTAAACTCTTGTACTTAAAGTTCATTTGTTCTGTTTTTTATTTCGGTTTTAAGTGGGTTTATTTGTCGAAAGGAAGTTGTGGTAAGTTGCATTACATTTAAATCAGACCCAGACCCAGACCCAATCAGACTTGTACTATGAACGGCTGGGATAGCGTTAAATAAAATTCTGTAGAGAATGAATCACTCCTCGAATGACAAAAAAGATTCAGAACATTTAAGAAGAAAAAGAACTCTGAAATAATTCGTACTGCATGCACATGACGTGGGTCTGTCGCCGGCTTTAATTAGCATTCAATCGCTCCAACACCGAAGTAAATCTCCAGTGAAGCGACGCAAGAGTTCATTCTGGCGAATGAGAAAGACTGGGCTCGATAATCCCCGATGAAACAACCTTACCACATTTTGTGAGTGGTTTTTCTAAATTTGGACACTGCGCCAAATTTCGCGATTTGCCGGCTGTATTTGTTGTTATCGACTGGCGCTCCCAAGCCCAATCCCCACTTTACTCAGCCCCAAGTTCAAAGTCTTCGCGATCTGATTAGACCCTCTTTTCAGCCGGTTAAGCCGCTAACTCCCCATTCCTCACGTATGCTTTCTTTTCCGTTTAGTTTGTGTTCGTTGGCGGCGTAGAGAAGTATAATCTATAGAAGTAAATATCTACATAGAGAGAATGGCGGAACGCTTGGACGTTGTGATTTTTGGAGCAACTGGGTTCACCGGCAAATATGCTGTCCTGGAAGCAGTAACAATCCTAAAAAACATGAAATGGGGAGTTGCTGGGCGAAATAAGGTACGACTCAAATGGGGCCGATATCCCACAACATTTTCATGGCTCTAATTTTACAGGAAAAATTAGAACAGCTCATCAAAGCGACTGGGGAGAAAACTAAGGCCGACCTATCGCAAGTGCCCGTCATTGTTGCAGACGTGAACGATGAAAAATCGCTGCAGGAAATGGCCGAGAAGTGTAAGGTAAGTGGTCACCTTGCCTTCCTTTTTGCACGTCTCCACAGTCTGTCCCTAGGTCAATAATTTCTAGATTGGTGCACGAAGCGAAGCTTGGTGGTAGTTGAAATACATTTTTTTTTTGTATTTTTGGAAGCTACCAAGACCTTGAATTTTTGTTTATGGTCTTTGTCTGCTTTATCTGGTTTGGGTAGAGTTATCAACACCTGTCTGGTTAAACCCAGCTTGTACCTTCGGATGGGTGTGAGATTCTCTTCGTATTGGTTATCGATTGACTCAAATCAGTATGTTCAAGCCGTGTATTTTTTCTATACTTTTTGTAATAGGTGTGTGCCCGATAAGAAGCATGATTTCATAAGTAAAGAAAAAATTGTTATCTTGAAAATTTAAACAAATACTGGAAGAGAAAGATTTTAAAAACAAATTAAAACGCAATATCAAGATTTCAATTTCTTAAAAGCCATCTAATCGAAAATAAATGTTTAACTGCATATCCAGGTATTTAAAATTACAATTAAAACATCAAATTTTTGGTGAAACCAAAACTGCACAATCCGTTAATCCTTTAGTTGCCGAACACGAAAAAATATAGCATTTAGCGAGTTACTATGTATTTATAATAACTAAACCATGTAATTAGTTATTTTCAAAATCATTAGGCTTTTCTTTTCTGAATCGATAGAAAAAGAGCTATAGCGTACATATGTATTGTACAAAAGAACCGACGGAGACGCTTGTTGATTTTCAAAGAAAATTAAGATCATAATAGAAATATTAAAAATTTGACAATAGTATTATATAGAAGAAAATCTTTTTCCAAAAGACTTCATTACAAGTTTATTTCTTGTAAAATTAAGTTAGATATAATTATTTCTATCGACTTACATAACTATGACGCACGAATCGATTATCGATAATAAAGCATCCACTTAAAGTGATCCTAGGTATACTTAAACTAGACTAAAATAAAAAATAAAAACCGATTATGAAATGTCATTCAACCGGCCGGTTGGGTAAAACTTTTCGTTTAAAAAACTTTCATAACCGGCGATCGACGATGGTCAGGTATTAAAGTTCGAAGCCGGTCGGGTATTAAAGTCATTTAAACTTTGTTGTAGAATGAGCGTATTTCTCTCTTATTAACCATAAAAATTATCAATTTCTTCATAGTTATATTTATTAGACAGAAGTAGTATTATAAAAAAATAATAAAAGATTTTTTTTGTGGAAGGATCATATACTATAATTATTGTAATGTTCGCGACATACACATAAATTTGAAAAAAATATATTTTTCCTGATTATTATTTTTCTAAAAAAATTATTATTGATTATGTAAATTTTTACCACCTATCGCATTACATATAAAGAATATTCTCGGCCATCAAGAAAAATTATCCGGTTGTAAATCTTAATATGAATGAAAAACAATAGAACAATTGTAAGTTAATATAATTTCACACGCTTGGAGCATTAAACTTTTCTATTTTTTTATTTTTTTATTATATTGAAGCAATCAGTTCAGGAAACCCAAGAGTAGTTTTTCGCGATCTTTAAAAACATTAGCAATTAATTATTTTTCTCGAAATGGTGCTAACGATTACTCAATCTAATTCATTAAGTATGTAGTTATTGTTTTTTTTATTTTCAAGAATATTACTTTTGTAATCCCTTTGAATAAATAAAAATACGGACAATCCGCGCCCTGAGGATTCCATACTGTTATATGTATAGGGTGTAAATTTATTAATTAAGAGCTTCCTTTGTGTCAGTTTTCAAGATTCTAGTTCAACGGGCGGTACACCAGTCAATGAGTTAGTCCCTCAGTATGAAAATACACATTTATTGTTAGGGATTTAGAATTTTGTACAGGACTATGACTCTGTAAGTATACTTTAGTATTTTGTATCAATTTCTACTTGATACTTCTAGCTATTTCTGAGAAAAAGAGCCTTGACGAACAGACAGGCGGACAACAAAATGATCCTACATAAAAACGTTCCGTTTTCTCATTTTGAAGTACGAAACCCTAAAAATCTTGAGAACAAAACAGAAATTTAGTTTTTTTTTCTGAAAAATTCATTTAATGTAAAGCATTTCCTTCAATTCCAAAATTACAGTCGAAAAGTGTCCTATTTGCTTTTACAATTATTGTAGATTTTAGTAAGAAGACCTCCACCGTACATTTATGTGTCTCAATGAAAAAGTGATGTAACATAAATAAGTAAATTAAAAATTCATTAATAGTAGAAATCACGGAACATATGAGATAACTAAACTATAATACAATACTTAATATTTCAGGTGGTGGTCAATTGTTGCGGCCCGTACAGATTTTACGGCGAACCAGTTGTTAAGGCTTGCATAAACGCAGGAACTCATCACGTAGATGTGAGCGGTGAACCGCAGTACATGGAATCTATGCAGTTGGAGTACAACGACTTGGCGAAAGAGAAGGGCGTCTATGTAATTTCAGCTTGTGGTTTCGATAGCATTCCAGCAGATTTGGGCGTTGTCTTTGTTGAAAATCATTTTGATGGTTTGTTGAATGCAAAGTGGATTTAAAATGAAATATTGTACTAATTGTACTTATGTATATAGGTGTTGTTAACTCCGTAGAAACATATTTAGAAACTTGGGAATCCGGTGGTAGCAGGGGAGGGGCCGGTATCCACTATGGAACATGGGAGTCGGCTGTTTATGGACTGGCACATGCCGATGAATTGCATGGGATCAGAACAAAGCTATTCAAGGAAAAATTACCCATTTTAGAGCCTAAGTTGAAAAATCGGTAAACCTGAACCAATTTTATTTTACTTTGAAAATTATTATTATTTATTTTTCAACAGACCAGTTATTCACAAATCTGAGATTGTTAATGGTTCCTATTGCCTACCATTCCCTGGGTCAGACCGATCAGTTGTTATGCGGTCCCAGAGATTAATGTACGAGAACGAAAAAAAACGCCCGATTCAAATGAAGACTTATGCTGCGTTCCGGTTAGTATTTTGAGAAATATTAAGTTTAGGCCTGCAATAGTTGTTTTATTTGTTCTTTATTTGCAGAAGTCTTGCACATGTCCTTGTTGTTGGTCTTTTCGCAACTATCTTTGGATTATTTGCGAAATTTTCGTTTGGCCGAAATTTGCTACTTAAGTATCCTAAATTATTTTCGGGAGGCTTTATATCACACGAGGGTCCGTCTGATGAGAAAATGAAGAACACCAAATTTGCATGGACATTGTACGCTCAAGGGTGGAAGAAAGACCAGAAATTGGCAGAACCTACTGATCAGTATACTGATCCACCATCCAAGACAATGGTAGCCAAAGTTTCTGGAAGCAATCCCGGATATGGGGCAACATGCGTTGCCCTCGTCCTTTCCGCTGTAACTATTTTAAAAGAAAGTGACAAAATGCCCGGAAGGTAGCAACGATTTAATTTAATTTATTTTAAAGATTTTAACCATTCATTTGTAGCGGCGGTGTTCTTCCACCGGGAGCTGCCTTTGCTAAAACAAATCTGATCAACGAACTTGGGAAATATGATAATGGGATGAATTTTGAAATTGTGTCTACAAAGGAAGACACCCCCGCCACTGAATGAGAACTCCTAGAAAGTTTCTGAAGCTGCACAGAACTTAGATGTTAACAGACTGATCTATTCCTTGTTTTTTTTTTCATAATTATTTAACTCTTCAGTATGCCTTTTAATGCTTATTCATATACTACCTAGCCCTATAATCCTTAAATACACCTTAAATTTTAACAGGTAATAAACGGCTTTATCGTATAATTTTTTTTTTTATTGAAAGTTTGATTTCTCATGGGAGAAATTATTTTAACGGGTTAGGGGTAGTCGAGACGTGAAAAATAGGCATTTCCTTTTAATTTTTTTTAACAGTTATATAATGTTTTTTATTTTAATTATTACACCAAGTATTTACACTATATTTAAAGTAAGTTTCATGAGAATTGCAAAACAAAATATTAATTCTGGCTCAAGTCAGCTGCTTGATTGTTGAACATTTTCTTCGCAAATAGTGCTTTGCAGTGACCATCCGTACGTGTTAGTGGTTTATCTTAAAACAATGTAACAAAAAACAAATAGTTAGTTTAATACTTTATCTATAGTCCTTCATCAAACCTTTTCTTTTCAAATTGAACAAAATGGCGACATCCAAAAGAGCAATTATGAATTTTAAGATAAGAAAAGCGCTTGTTTGTTATGTATAAAGAAAAAACAATTGATACAAACAAATTTGTAGGTAAGGCACTAGTTTTTTATGCCTAGAATATGCTGTATAAATTGTACTTATATCCGTCGAGTGGTCACCGTCTTTGAAAATGTATTTTTAAGAAAAACGCACCTAAAATGACATACTTTCTGTCAATAGTAAGGAGGTCCTAGTAGGATATCAGGATATCTCTAAAACTATTCATTGGATCAACTTAAAACTTAAAAAAAAAAAGCCTTTGCTTTGATTAAAAAAATAATAAATTAGCAGTTTCTAGATTAATTGGATTTATTAAATCCGAAAATTTCGTTCTCCCTCTCTACATTTACTTAGTTCTATTAAGAATATTGCAGGATGCAAATTTTGAATTTTACGAAAATTTTGCTTGAAAATTCTTATGTGTAGAAGAATCAACTTATTTTTATAAAAATCTTTCAATAAAATAATTTTCACGTCAATATGTAAATTCGTTCAAAAATTATTAACACTACTAATGCAGGTTCAGACCAACTGCTATTTATATGATCTCACATATTGGAACAACCGTTGCTCAGGATGCTTCAGACATCAATACGTACGCGTCTTTTTGAATTTGCAAATTTTTGTCGGTTTATGCAGGGTGTTTTGGGTCTGGACAGGGGTATGCCAATTGGTCCCCTGATCAACGTTTGTTCGGAGACCCCCCTAAAATCGGTCCTTCATCCCGAAAATCGCAATTGTTTGGTGGAGGTAAACCCAGAAAATGTTTTATAATTTCTTTCAGAGATATCATAGGATATTGATTGATAATTGGAAGCATAAGCGTTGTTTGTGATCCCTGCTTCACATCAACAATATCATCTTTTAAATTACAGAAGACGCACTCTTTCAGACGATACTTTTGAAAAATTAATTCTGCTAAAGACAAATGCCACTTGGGCCAGTTAAATATGTTTAAAAATTGTATAATAAAATTCGTGATTGAACCTTGAATTTATTTAACATTGTTTTCCTTAAGTAACAAAAACGACTAGACAATAGTTGCAATACAAGTCCAAGATATTCGAGTATCCGAGTATGAATACAAAAATACTTTGGGGCTGAGTACGAGTACTTTTACTAAGCCCCGAAAAATTCTGAGTACGAGTAACTGATACTTGTACTCATACTCAAAATGCTTGATTGCCTGATACTCATACTCTTACTCAAGTACAAAAATAAATATTTTACAGTTCTGCCTAATATTCATAATTTAGGAGAAAACAACTTACGAGGATACTTTTGATTATTCACAATTAAAAATGGAGAACTTTATAATCCCTCAAGGAAAGATAAATTTTAAGGAATAAGATAAGCATCTTCGTCGCATTAATTTTTATTAAGAGTTGGTATTTACATCAACGTCATTTTCCAGTTACAGCGCTCGGTCTAATCGGCAGATCGGATTCTCCTCCACCATCTTCAAATCAACCTTTGGTCCAACTAAGTCTCGGATATTGTTGATGCCGTACTTGATCATAGTGGGCCGCTCCAAAGAAAGTCCCCAAGCAATTACGTTTACGTTCGGAGGAAGCCCCATTGGAAGAAGCATTTCCGGTCGGAATAGCCCGGAGTTCCCAACCTTAAAAGTAGACGTTATATAATCGCCTTAGCCTCATCATTCTAAAAACTTACTTCAATCCACTTGTTAAGTCCTGGATGGAAGCAGAATATCTCCATGCTCGGTTCGGTGTAGGGGTTATACGCTGGCTTAAACTCCAACTGAGTTATACCTAGTTTCCTGAAAAATTCGTAGATGGTCCCAATAAGATCAGAAAGAGTAAGCCCAACAGCTGCAACGACCCCCTCGACTTGCTGGAACTCTGCAAGATGCGTCGCATCCAAGGTTTCGTTGCGGAACACCTTGTCGATGCTGAAGTACTTCACCGGCTTAAATCCTCCAGGCTGGTTGGCCAACTTGTAAAGCATGCGGGCACTTACCGCGGTTGTATGCGTCCTGAGCAGATTCTTCTGAGCCTCCTCAATTTTCCAATCATAGCCGTATCCCTGTGATCCGTAGCCTCCTTTCGAATGAACCTGCTTGACGCGCTCTAAATATTCCTGGGGGAATTTGTAGCTTTTTGCCGGCTGATTGATGAAAAAGGTGTCATGAGCATCTCTGGCTGGATGCTGCTGAGGCTGATAAAGGGCATCAAAGTTCCAAAATGAAGACTCAATATAATTGTTGGTCGGCATTTCAGAAAATCCCATTTCTAAGAAAATCTGACGAAATTCCGAGCGAACTTTCATCAATGGATGGAGATGTCCGCAAGTCGGCGGTGCTCCCAAAGCGTCGAAGTTGTATGCCTTGAATTTAAGGTCTTTCCACAAACCAGATGCAAGCATATCAACCGTTAAGTCTGTCTCCAGTTTGGTTAAAGTGGTTGAAAATTCTGGGCCTTTGGTTAGGATAAAACTCTTAGTCACAACTTCTTGAAGAAGTTTGCGTTTCTTATACTCGTTTTTGATACTATCAGGCAAATCTCTGCATTGTCCTTTAGATATAGCTATAAGGTGTTCCTTGACTTTGTCCTCTATGCCGTCAATCTTCCTTTTAACGACTGGAGGGCTCACAGACTTGTCTACAAAAATCCATCCGTGGGACATTGCTTTGCTGAAGCCAACTTTTGCATTCGGTGACGATTTCATTAATTCGGCCTGGGACATTCCTTCTGAAGGTATTAAATTATAAACTGCAGCTTCATGACTTCCATTTTTTGCAACAAATTGGCCCTCTTCAGTTAGCTCAAGTGTTTTTCGCGAAGTTTGCTCAGAGGCAACCAAATCGCCGGTTGCCTGAATACTCTTCAAAGCGCCGACGATTTTCTGGTGATCTTCATTTAAAATGCTTACTAAATCCAAGGTGTCAATTTTGTCGCCCTGTTGCAAATGCTGCAGAATTCTCTCTGTTAAATCTGGATGCATTTTGCCAGCTTAAAGCAAACGATTCATTAAAGGAAAATGCAGAATTGCAGCACATCCGTCCACCACACTAGAATTGTCAGAAACGTGTCACCTGTAGTTTTTTTTTATTCCTTCATGTGGCGGCACTAAACATAATTTTGCCGAACTTAACGAAGAATGCGTTGCGTCAAACTGGGGCTCCCACCATTTTATCGGGAAGTGTCCGTCAATTTGGACAAGGTTCTTTGAGTTTTTGGTGATTTTAGCGCTCATGTGGGGCTAATTTTAATTTCTTTGAGATAAATTGATTAATCAACTCCGGAGCCAGATATGTCTCTATCAAGTTTGCTCCCAGCACCGACGAATTCGGTATGGGACCGCGAAGATGAGAGGCGAATGGCCGCGAAAGGTGCCCCAGCGATGGGAGCCCTTGTCACTGCAAAAATTGCAGCGCCTCCTTACGGACAGCGAAAAGGCTGGATCCCAAGAAACGAAGCAGATTTCGGAGATGGGGGAGCATTCCCTGAGATCCATGTGGCTCAGTACCCTCTAGGTAAAATTTCAATATGTGACGAAAATTTATTACGCCTTCGACGTTTCTTTCAGGCATGGGAGCCCCAGGGAACGCTGGGAAGAAGTCCAACGCACTAGCCATACAACTAGACCAAAGTGGTAAAATCAAGTATGATGCCATAGCCCGACAAGGCCACGGAAAGGATAAAATCGTCTACTCGAACATAAACCAGCTACTCCCTGCGGAAGTGCTAGCTGAAGACTCTGAGGAATTGCGGCGTCCAGACGAAGAGATAATACAGGAGACAACGGAGAATACACGAAAAGCTCTTGAAAAGTTGACCAATCAAAAAATTGCCGCTGCAATGCCAGTCAGACATGCGGAAAAAGCCGCTCCAGCTCAGTATATCAGGTACACTCCGTCACAGCAGGGAGACGCATTCAATTCGGGCGCCAAACAGAGAGTCATTCGAATGGTCGAAGCTCAAGTGGATCCAATGGAACCTCCAAAGTTTAGGATTAACAAGAAAATCCCACGAGGACCGCCATCGCCTCCAGCGCCGGTACTGCACTCCCCCTCGCGCAAAGTGACAGTGAAAGAACAGAAGGAGTGGAAGATTCCGCCTTGCATATCCAACTGGAAAAACGCAAAAGGATACACCATTCCTCTGGATAAGCGTTTAGCTGCTGATGGCCGAGGTCTACAGCAGGTTCACATCAACGAGAAGTTTGCAAAAATGGCTGAGGCACTGTATATTGCGGATAGGAAGGCTCGCGAGGCTGTCGAGGCCAGAGCACAACTTGAGAAGAAGTTAGCCCAAAAAGAAAAGGAAAAGAAGGAGGATATGCTTAGGCAGATGGCTCAGAGGGCGCGTGAGGAGCGAGCTGGTCTGCGGATGCCCGACAACGAGGCTGGCACTGCCAATCCCGAAATTAGAGAACGTGATGAACTGCGTGCGGAGCGGCATAGAGAACGGGCCCGGGACAGGAATTTGGCTCGAGCTGCTCCCGATAAAAGAACAAAACTGCAAAGGGAACGGGAGCGAGATATTTCGGAGCAGATCGCCCTGGGAATGCCGGCGAAGACAAATACGGGCGGCGAAACACTCTTCGATCAGCGACTCTTTAACACCACGAAAGGAATGGACTCTGGCTACGGGGACGACGAGGCTTACAATGTTTACGACAAACCATGGCGCGATTCCGGCTCTCTGGCATCGCATCTCTACCGTCCCAGCAAACAAGTTGATAACGATGTTTACGGAGCTGATCTGGATAAAATCGTGAACACAAACCGATTTGTGCCGGACAAAGAATTCAGTGGCACAGACCGAACCGTGCAGAGCTCACGTTCAGGGCCTGTGCAGTTCGAGAAGGAGGAAGATCCGTTCGGCTTGGATCAGTTCTTGAACATGGCCAAGAAGGCGCCCAAGCGGAAAGACGACAAGGCGGACGATCGCGGGGATAAGGAGCGGAGTAGCGAGAAAAAGCGGAGGAGGGACTAATTGAACTAGATTAGATAAAATACGTTGTCGATCTTATCCAATTCTGTTCTTTTACTACGTAGTGGGTACTCTGTCGTTTTTAGGTTTAATCATTTTTTTTTTATTTAGAGCGAAATATATTACATTTTGCGATTATGCAGCTGTTTTCCAAAAACAACGATTTCTATATTTTTTAGTTTCTTTATAAAGATTGAAAAGATAGCCTCAATTTTATGGGGGAATACCACTGTGAGGGGCCAAAAACAACGTAATTTTTCATCAAATTTTAACAATCCTTCGTATTACTGTTTTAGTTATCGTCTGTACCAGATCGGATAAAGTTTTTTTGAGCTAAATTCATTTTAAAATTAAACTGCATTCGCAGCTGTGCTGACTATTGTCATTTAAAAGGCCAAAGCTTCATCAATTTTGCGGATTAGAATTGTGCTTTCAGAAAATGCTTTTTTTTTTATCTTGAAGGGTCAGACAATTAGAAAATACGCACAGAAATTTCAGTTTATTAACATTTCAAATAAAATCGGCCAGGAGGTCATACGCTGTTACCCAAATATCTCATCTTCAGATGTTAGAAAATTATAAAATGCGGATAGGTTCTGAAAGATGTTTAAGTAAAACTCAAGATTCTATAAAAAGATCGTAAAAAGATTTTTTATTGGACAACAACTGCTCCAGCCAGACATAAACAATTTATATCGAAAATTCAAGATTTTCTAAAAAAATCACAACTCAGAAATAGAATGTGGGTGTCCTGACACAAACACGAATCATACAGGGAGGAGGGGTTGGGAGTTGGGCGCGTACGCCACTCGAAGCAGTAAACTCACCGCCACCAAAAATTGAAAATTGAATTTTCATAAGAGCCTAAGAGAAATGAGACCAATATGAGGACGACTAGTGACGACGAGCTCCTTTTAACAGCACTAGGTTCTAAGGTACCTCATCACCTCTCAAAAATACTAAGTATAATACAAAAATCCGCTGACCTTACATTACTAAAGGAAACGTTTGTATATCTAGTAGATGATTTGTGAGCTCCTTCCACTGGTCGATGAAGTGATAGCCTCCTCTAAATTTGTGTCCAGCTTTCGGTATTGCGCTGTATGCTTCCGTCTGCCGCCTCTGCCCTTCTGGCCGCGGCGCCCCTCGAGGATCAGAGCTAGCACTTTCGTCTTGTTGTGGTATAGGACGTAAAGCAGAATGCAGATAAACATCGCTGCCAAGAAATATGCGAAAAAGTTCGAGCCAGACTCCTCGTAAAAGGGATCCGATGCTGGGAGGTAATTGGCGCTCACTCCGTCGCTCGTTTGGGTCAGAATTTTGTGAGCCTTCCTTTCAACCAGCTCCTCGTCCGTTAGATCCTTCGGGGTCTGTTGTGTGTCTGCTTGGGGTGGGTTGAATTCATCGCCATCCTTCTCGTCGGAATAGTTCTTCTGTTCAGATTTCTGAAGATCATCGGTGTTGTCGGCATATATTTCACTGTTGAGGTCGTCTGGCTGCTCGTTAGCTTTGACTGGTATGTTGTTATCCTCCTTCATTTCGTCTAAACCGACATCTTGCTGACTGGTGACTTTTTGTTCCTCTTGTGTTTGTTCTAGTTTAGTTTCTTGCTTTTCCTGATTCTTAATCTCTTTGGACGGTTGTTTAGCAGACTCATCAGGCTTTTCAATAGGAGAAACTTTTGGTACGTGCCCTACTTGATTCTTATCATTTTGTACGGGACCTTTTAAATCTTTTTCTTGCGCTGGTGGTAGTTTCACTTCGGTTTCAACTTGAACAGGAGGAGCAGCTGAAACAAGAGTAGCTGTTGTAGTTTTCTTTTGGCTTTCCAACTTAACAGCAGACTTGGATCCCTCTTTTTTAGTATCCTGTTCCTTGTTCTCACTCCCTACAATCTCTGGAATCTTAATATCTGATTTTTCTGCCTGAGATTTCGCAGCTTCTGTGACCTTTGCCTGTTCGGCTGCGAGTGGCTGCTGCGCCGTTGGCTTAACCGATGGTGGGGCGTTTTGCAATGCGGCGGACATCAGCGACATTGCATTGCACATTGGCTTCACGTACAATTTAGGCGACGCCCCATACGACGTAATACAGAGGGTGGAGCAGTAGACCTCGTGCTGCAGCTTCTCCTTCAAGTCATGATTGCTCCAAGTCACATTGTAATTTGTGAAAATTTTCGCGAAGTACTTGCAGAACCCCTCCGCATCAGTTGGACTAATTTCATTTGGATTCGCGACTGATTCTTCGATTCCCGTGACGTTGAAAACACTTACATTCGAGGACGCATTCACAGCCATCATTAGCTCGTAGTAGCTGGGGCAGAGCACCTGTTCAGCCCTCAAGCAGCAGGGCTCCGAATAGCACGTTACTGTGAAGGGCATCGTTTTGGCGTCCGTAAATATTGCTACCGATTCTTGAAGGCCGTGATTCTCCCCTCTGCTCGCATCCATGAGATTTTTCCAGTTATTGAGAACTGCGTCATTCACAGGAATTGGCGCTGGGAGTCCTCGGCATGCTGTGAAACAGAAGGAAAATAGTCCTAAGACTATTAGTAAACTATTCATTTTAAATGTCTGTGCAAAACTTTTGTTACTCCCCCGTGGACGAACTTTATTCGATCGTTTGACAAAACAACTGACAGACTTCGAATGGTGTGTTCGATGACATCTACATCTTCCGTCTATAATTTGAGTCTGGTTCATGTCCAAACTAAAAATTTTCGTTAAGTTGTATGCAAAATTTAAATTATAAGTAAGTTCGCACAATTTTCAAATGCATTTTTGGAGCATTCTCAATTTAAATGACATAAACCCATCAGATACTTAATTGCACCGAAAACTATCAAATAACTTATTTTGCATCTTATATCCTAGAAATGCAAAAATGTAATTACTCCACTTTGATCTGAATTTCACATAATTTCCCAAATTTTCGGCAGTAATGTTATCGTAAATTATGAGAATTGATCTTTTAGAATACCACATTGCGAATTCTTCTTATTATATATCCGCTTTAATGATATAAAATCCAAATGCGGCGAATTAATTCTAATTTATTTGCAATAATGTCCTTTTACTGTAACTAAAATTGAGTGAGGATTATAGCAAAAACCTAAATAGTGTTCTTAACTATAACTTTTGAATTTTCAAAACAGTTGCTTAGCGATGTAAAACGCATTTCCAGGAGTGAGCATATCGACACTTCGCTCAGAATAACTATTGAACAGATTGAACTAATTATTCTTATTTCAAAGGTAAAAATCTATGTTTAGTTATGATTTCCCCGCCAAACATTTGATTAATCGTTGCAATTTCTAACACTGCACATGTTCGTAGCAAAATTTCAGGTACCCATCGAGCGAGACGGAATGAATGCAGTTTGTATGAGCATCCGCAGAGTGAACAGAATGAAATATATTTCCACAATCAGCTGCATATGTGACGTAACAAAGTTCGGGGTACTCTTATTAACAAACGGTGCTAGAAAAAGTCACTTGCACTTTAAAGGCCGATGCACACATTTCCGATCCGTCCATTCAGTTTCCGGAGTTTATGTTCACACATTTCTGGCAGCAAACCGGCAGTGCCGATTTAGAAAACATTAAGTATTTTGGTAAATTATTTTAGAAATGGCACAACTTACTGCAGAAGAATTGGCGGCAATAGTTTAAATTTTGGATGACGAAGAAACTGCCGCTAAAAAAGGAAAATTTGGGTTCACAAAGCTTGGAGGAAACGGGATATTCAAGAAGAATAAATAACCCTGATGAAAATCATACAAGATAGAATGCTCTCGTAATTCATTTTCAAGTTCCTGCTAATGGAAATGAAATAAATTTGTGCATCGCCGGTGGAAAACTGACTGAAACAAGCCGGCGTGATGTTCGCACATCACCGATCAGTCAAGAGTCCGTCGCTGTTACCTTCCGACTTCAGCCAAAATATCGTTGGCAATTTTCTCGTCAGGCGCAAAACTGAGCCGGATAGGTGGTAAAAAGCTCTGCGCCAAAGATGTGTGAACGCTTTCGTGTAAAATATATGAAACGATTAAAATAGTGACTGATTCTAAACGGACGGACCGGTGACGGGCCGGAAATGAGTGAATCGGCTTTAATTCCTCGACAGATGCTGCGACGAAAATTACGTTGACAACAAAGTATTGCCACATAAAACCTTAATTTAGTTGATCAGTTAGTATGATCGTGACCCACTTCATAATCAATATCGTATTACCAAATGTGAATTTGTTGATATCAACAGAAATCAACATCAAATCGCGATACCAAATACGATCCCAGCTATTGACTTACCTGAGGATGGTCATTTTTTATACACTACCTTTGGAAACCTTGCCAATTAAAATTAAGAGTTAAGGGCTTCGGGGGTATCAAGAGTTGGACAACATTGAATTGTTCCCATGGGATTTAAACTCTTGTCCCACTTGCAAAAATACTTAAAATTATAATAAATGTTTTGAAAAAAGACCAACGTTTCTAAATCTTTTTTTTTTCTAATTATCAAAGAGAATCGTATCCAATGAAATTGTACGTTAAGTAGATTAAATTGTGAATTTCTATTTATCATAAGATAAATCTTTACACTTCTTCTTCCAGGGAAAAATAATAAACATAACAGAAAAACACTTATCCTGCAAGCCTTGGCTGGCTCTGATGGCGATCCCCGACCTCTCACAGACTTTGCTACTACTGATGCTCAGTTCCACCAAATAAATTTTGTTTATATACATTTATACTCGAAGTAATTAACGGTGTATTTGTCGCTTTTCTTATGGTTGCAATCGAATTTATGTCAACTCTTCCCCTCAAGGTGTTTTGGCGTGTCAGCATAGGTGAACTTAAGCCGGAAGGCTTCGGCAACGAGAACGTTTATCTGCCGATCAGACCAATTGTGTGTTGGAAGATTTTGGAGTAGTAACAATAAGCCCTAAACATGAGAGATAAGATTAGAGAATTTTTGCTGGTGAAATTACTATTATGCTCCATACCTGAAAATCTTTTTGTTGCAATAACTGGTCCCGCCAGTGTAGTAGGAAAGCAGCACAAACGTACAAGTGAAAAACAGCGAATCCATCCGATTCTGCTAAGTAGGTATCCCATAGCCTAATCGTGCAGTGCAATGGCAGCTCTCTGGTGAGCAAGTTATTCATCCACCGAAATGAAAACTGCAAATAGTCGACTCCGTGCAGTTGCAAATGCTTGTGAAGAGTACCTATGCAAATTAAGATTTGAATAGTCTGTCCAAATTAGAAGCATCAAGTTACCATCAATTCTTTGTATCAAATCCTTCAACTGATTCACTTTTTCCTGAATCCCAAGCTGAGCAAAAATATAGTTGTCTTGTATGCAATCAAGAAATTTCGATAAGCACCAAAATGAATCAGCTTCAATGTTATCGCGGGCTTCTGGGGACAAGCTAGTCAATTCAAATGTTTCGAGATCGCCGTCTGTAGAAAAAAAAGACGAATAAATGAAGTCCTAAAATACGAAAAAGAAATATACCCTACGCCTTTTAGTAGATTTTTTCGCTGCAATATATAATGAGCAATTTTTTTTTCCCTTGACTTTGGTCGCGCCTAATTAAGTTCTCTTCCAAGATCGATTAAATATTTATGATTTACATCCCTAAGGATTGAATTTCGCCAGTAGGTTTAACACATGCCTTATTATTTGTTTAATAGAATATTTATACAATGTTTCCGATTAATAAGCTCGTTTTATAATTTTTCCCATACAAACTTTTATATCCTAACAGATTGAGTTTCCTTTCTTAATGGATGCCTATTCCATAAAACAGCATTGATAAGTCAAAGCGAAAATACCCGACGAAAACATTTAACTAAAATCTTCACAATTTTTTAAATTAAGTCTTAATTTTGTGTACGTAATTGACAACTTCGACCTATTTTGTCTACCATTCTATGATCAGACGCCAATTTACACATAAAATTAAGAAAAAGGGAAAACTTACCTTTCCCAATTGCTTCTTGAAGAAATACAATAAAAAATGGTGTTACAAGGTCATTTATGCCTTGAACATATCCAGAGGCTGGATGACGTATAGCCCAGATAAAAAGTACCCTTTCAAACATTTGTTGGACTAATTCCTGCTGAAATAAAGGAATATGTGGATTCGTCCTTGGCACGTCTATATGTATCTGTCGAAATAAATATAAAAATTAAAATTTTTTCAAAGTCGTAATACCGCACTCTGGAAGATAACAAATTGTCTCATTTAATCGAACATTTATATGAAACAATTTTTACTTATTTAAGATTTAAGTTGCAAACTGAAACGATTTGTTTCTTCTTGCGGATTGCGATCCGAGTAATAATTATTATGTACTTGTCTATAAGTTTCTTGCTGACTCTCATCTTGGCTGTCCACTCTAAAATATTTCTTCCTCAGTTCCTGATATCCCATTCGCTTACTTTCCAAAACACTGTCCCTCCTCTCTGAGCTCGGAGGAAGGTACTTGGATAGCAAGCGCCAATTAACCGCCCTCATCTGTTTATACATTTATTAAAACTGTACGATCTTAAATAACATTTAGAAAATGACTTTACCATTTTTGGTATACCGGACCAGCTGAGCTTCTTAAGCGAAACTAAATCTAATAGCGGTGCTTCAAGTAAGGCATTAAATTTTTCTATTTTCGATTCATATTCGCTGTCCTGAGAGTATGATGAGAATTTTTGCAACTGTGGACGGCCTGGATAGGCGTGGAATTGACGGAACTTTATCCTTTAAAAAATATTTTTAATTTATTTAAACAAAATAAGAATAAAAACCCCTGCAGTGTGGTGGACTCACTTTGTTTCATTTGGGTGTTCGTTGGATGGAATTTTGTAACTTTCTGATGAGTTTCCTCGTGTTATTGTTGTTGTATCGATTAAATCACTTTTTGGCTGTCCTACGGCTTCCTTGGGAGCCTCCACATTTCGGGCGGTGTTGATTGCATTTTCTTGTAGTTTTAACGATGAGAAATTGCTTTTGTGAGTTTGGATTACATTTAAAGCTGCCGATTGAGAAACCTTCTTAGATATTCGAGTGTCTGTAATATGAAATGGGGAATTTTAGTAGATAAACTGAATAAAGGTCTTATAAGAGGCAAGGGGATTTTTTTTGGATCATATAGTATTATACAGCTTAGAAGGAAATTTTTATTGAAGGAATTTTTCGTGACAATGTGCTTAAAAGAAGTTTTGCGTTGATGGATTTTTTAATTTTTAGGTCTTCTGAAACCAGTGACTCTAAAAAAAATGCAAATGAAATAATGTTCTTCTATATATAAAAGAGAAATGATTTTAAACATTTTCATAAGTCGGAACATTTGATTTCTGGCAAAAAGACTACTTCATATTTTTCAGACACATTTGCTGAATGATTTTACAGTTATTTTTTTCATTTCTTATATTGATGCGGAATTATTCAAAAGAAGAAAGAATTGTTTATTGTTAGGAATTTTGTATATATGTAACTTAGTTAATGAATATGTAAGGACCATTTCACAGATTCTTGGGATTTTTTCTGTGTTGCAGAAAAAAATTACATCTAGACATACATTTTATAAAATTATGGACAAAGAAAATCTCCCAGCTTAGTAAGAGGTTGAGCTTCTCCTACCAGGACCTGCAATTCTCAAGTCGTTTCGTCCTTTGCATGAAAATGTATGCTTATGTCCCTTCCTCAAAGATCTGGTTAATTTTTATACAAACGCGATCAATTAATTTCACGATATTTGTGCAAACTTCAGGTTATTGAAAGATCTGATGAATTTGTATACAAACGCGTTCAATTAATTCCACAATATTTGTGCTAACTCCAGATAATGGATGGGATAAACTTTTCGTTTTATTATTTACTAATCTAAGAAATTAAAAAGAAACCTTGCGGGTAGGTTCTAACGGATCTAATTAATGAGTTAGATCGAACTTCTGAGGAAAGAGGTCGTAGGAATCACAAAATGTTCCTATGATTTCAATCCGTCGAGCTTATAGGACGCAGAACACAGTGGGAAAACAATAGAAAGGTATTCAGGTAAAAATTGATAGTTGGTACAGGGTTAGGATGGCTAAATATGTGATTAAAACTTTGCGTTATTATCTGAATATACATCAAAAACGGGTTAATTACCTGCTATTCCAGAAATAATACAAAACTCGTCGTCCCCCATGTCCCAGGCATCGCTGACCGACTGTTGATAATCTTGGAACGACGATCCAACGCCGCTCTTGCCGGCTTTTGAAGAGCCTTTGACCTCCTTCTTGGGGCTCGGCCGGCCAGGCACAGCTCGACCATTATTCCTCCAAAACGACGATGTACTATCTTGATAACTTTCCATTATTCGCTATAGTTACTACTTATCTATGATCCGCACTAAATTTTCGATTCGGCGAAAGTTCAGAGCAATAAAATATAATAAAAATTTTTGCTGCTAATAGCCAAGTTGATATTTCATTTTGATATATTTTTTGCGACAAAGACAGCTTCGTTCCGTCTGAAATTTTAGATGCACAATTTTGTGGTGCTAAAAATTGCAGCTGGAGGCAAATTAGTCGCTTTCAACTGATAGAAATGCACTATTTTTCGTGAAATTTTCTTTAGCGCTAGTGACACTATTTTCACTGACATATCTAATTACTAAAAGTGACAACCACATCAACACGACATTGCCATGTTGCAATCTTTTGTGTACATTCTGTTAGAGGGTTTTGTAGTTTATGGTTCTACTAAAACACTATAAATGCTCGTTTGTTTATGAAAATCATAATATTGTACCAATTTCTTTCTGAATGAAGCTTAAAATATTTTGTCAGCAACTCATTTATGGATGGATTAACTTTTACTAGCTTCTTTCTACTGGAAACGGATTATGAAAAGTGGCTGAAAACATGTAACACAACTGTCAAAATCTGTTCCCAGAAAGGGTGTCAGCTCGAGTCGTGGTCTGTCAGTGACACTTCTGGATCCCGGCCAGTGAGCTTGTCGCAAGCTTTTACTTTCTTTTCAGTGAACTTTTTCCTTAACACGGTTGATCGGTGGAGTTCCAGATTTGTGCCAAAATCGTAAGTGAAAGTTAACGAGTTCATGACGAGTAACGCGAGCCTGTTGAACTACTTCCAGGGCAAGACCTCCACCAGTTTCTGAAAAGGTTGCGAGAAGTTTTCTATTGATAAAGTGAGAATTAACCGTGCTGCGCTAGACTTGGTGGAGCGAAGGTGAGTTATCGTTTTCTACAGGTGCTATTTTATGGGAATTCCGAAACCATTGGAGCAATTAGTGCCCCACGACACGAGTTGTCACTCGAAAATTTTGTCGCCTTGCGTGATACGAATGCAAAACAATAAACTGGGTAGTGGCAGTGTAGTAAAACAATCGCGGCAGAAGGGGGCGACAGATCCAACGAACTTCTCGAGAAGCCGGAAGTCGCCACACTAAGCTTTCTTAAGTTCTTGGGCAAATCTTGAGATGTCCGTACGCTAAGCGGATTCCTTAGGAATCAGATAATTTGCATCATTCCAGTGTTAGAAGCTTGAATAGTAAATTAATCCAATTTCTAGCCTAACACATTTTTCTTATCACATACTTATTTACTCTAAATTAAATAACCGCTTGTCTGATGAAATGATCGGTTAAGCAGATTTGAGGTCTAGCTCTCAGATATTGTGCATTCAGCGAAATGTTAGTGAAGAAAATTAACCTTCTAGAGGCTATAAGCTGTGAAATTTAAAAACCTTCCTTCCTCCTGATTTAGTTACTCCACTAGTAGCTATTTCTGAAATTAGTAGAATAGCGTTCAATATGACCAGAAAACAAGTAGTGCATTTGAGTGGACATCGCGAGAGTAGTGGCGGTTCGCACAGGCCATCGAATCATAGAGGATTATGCAACCAAACTGGAAATCCCTTGAAACAACCCTTGAACCCAGATGAGGAGAGTTTTTCAAATTGTCTGCACTACAGAAGCTAGATACCAGCATTGAGCAGACTTTTATTCCATTGACGACCTCATAGAGGTACCTAGAGTAAGGATTGGAGAATTATTCACTTTTTTAGCAACACACGGGCTGGTTGTAGAACTTCTAAATAAAATAGATAGATTGTTGGATCGCCATTTACAACTAAACCAACCAATCATATAAAAAATCATATCATTCGGAGTCTCAGTTCAGCAGACTACCTTTTAAAGTCGATGAAAAGGGAATTCGACTGGGTGTTTCCTAAGATTTGTAAATTTTTCAATTAACTATTATAGTTACCGATTTTTTTTGCACCTGCCGCGATATCTATAAAAAAAATTTAAAACTCGCTGAAGTGCTAATTTTCTATGAATTACAAGACTCTGATTAGTACTTTTATAACATTTTGAATGTTTCGTTAGATTTATTTGTATAGTGTACGAAACCCTCTTTACTAGTCCTACACTAATCTACTCTAATGCGTCATATGGGCAGAAAGGCTACAAGTGCGTCCTTCATTAGGTTCAGGGTATCATTAGTTGCGTTTGCGTTTCGGATCCGGTTCAGATTAGTTAGGAAATTTTTCATTGAATTGAATTCTAAAATTTGCTAAAAGCACATCAAATTATCTTGATATTTATTCATTCAAACTTCAAATTTTGAAGCAAGCAAATTTTTGGATTAATTTTTTGACGCAAAGTGGGTATAAATCAAAGCAATTCGATTTTATTTTTACAAAATAAAAATTGTTTGATATAGGTGACTGTATACATAAATTTCAATTCAATGCACAATTTCGTGCTAAATTTGATCCATATCCGAATGTGAAAAAAACGCAGCTATTAATGGACCCACCATAAGCCACTATCATAAATAAATAAATAAATAGAAACAAACTTTTAAGCATTTTCTCCTCATGGAAAAAATTCTGGGAGCAGGTTGAGGTTAAAGTTTCCTTGTATATTTTAAAGAAACTTTCTGGGAATATTCTTTGAAATTTTAAAAAGTGACAATTTTCCGGCAACTAGTCCCCATTTTCGACATTAGTGAAGTATGTTGATCAAATTGTAGTGCCAGACTCTAAGTTCATTTCTAACTGGTTCAGTTGTTCGCTTGGCAATTAGCTGATTTCATTTTAAATATTATTTCTGACCTAAAGTATTTTTATTTGGTTTCGGCAGGTGTGTCCATCTTGATTGCATAAAAAAAAAACTTTTTAACAAAAAAATTAAACCGCCGAAAAAGCTGAAAAGCAAAAAATAATAAACCTTTTTTATTTAACCTTAATAACTAAGTTCTTAAACTAATGTAAGTATACCTAAGTAATTTTGAGTCGGCGCCAAACATCGTCGGGTTGCTGTCTCGCTGACATTAACTTCGTGAACGCTCGGCATTTTCCGGCGAAGGGGTGTGTCGCGCCGCGCCGCCGCGCATCGCACTTTACGTAATTAATTAATTTTCTTGTTTGGCGCCGACTCAAAATTACTTAGGTATACTTACATTAGTTTAACCCATTAACGCCCGCCGTCCCCAAGTGAGGACACTCATTGAAGTGCTCCAATTTTTTACCTCACTAGTTATACTCAATACAGAAGTGTATCTGTGAAGTAAACTAGTGATTCTTGGTGTTTCAAAACAAAAATTTGTTTACAAATATCTAAAAGTGATTTCACAGTTTGTTTCGAATAGTTAATTTACGCACAAGTCATACGCTAAATTACGTTAAGTTTTATTCGGGCACAAATGGGTTAAGAACTTAGTTATTAAGGTTAAATAAAAAAGGTTTATTATTTTTTGCTTTTCAGTTTTTTCGGCGGTTTAATTTTTTTTTTAAAAAGTTTTTATTTTATAATTGTTTGTGGCTATAACGCAGAGACTGAGAGGTCTACACACAAGAGATTGACAGGTTTAAAGCTCATTCATCGTGAGGTTTTTTTTTTAAATTAATTGTAATACACAACTCAGCATTAAAATCTGTGAGTGAACAATAAATCACCCCTATTTTCCCACCCTTAAGGAAGGAATTTTTTTCCCAAATTTATATGGGACCAACTTCAGGGTATACCCTTTCCAATAAAAAAAGAGTTATCAAAATCGGACTACTCTGTAAAAAGTTATGCGTGGTCATACATAAAAAAAAAAAACGCGTCGAATTGATAACCTCCTCCGTATTTTTTCGTCGGTAAAAGGATTTAAATCGATCAATATTTTATAATTCCAATTTCTTTTCTGCATTGCTCAAATCCCCTATTATATCATATGAATACTGAGAGCGGAAAAGATATAAAAACAGAGTTTAAACTTGTTGTTGGCTTTTTAAACCAGTTCAACAACTTTCTTTTAATTTGTTTATTTTCACGATTTGTATAAAAGTATTTACAGAAAGCAGAAGATCTAATATTCAATTTATGCCAAATTCTGAGGATGACATTTTTATTTAAACGCTCGAGACAGCAATGAAAAATAAATATTGTTGGATATCTCTTACCTTAGCTAGTTATAAAAGGATTCGAACCAAGTAAAAGGGCAATTAAATTACGCAAAATTGGATTGTGGATACTAAGGAATAATTGTTCATTAGTCAGCATGGGCGTCGGCAGGAACACTTTCAGGGAGGTGCACCTGCACCTACACATTATATACTATTAAGTAATAAGCTATAATTTATTCATGTTCTAAGGTAGGTATATAAAAATAGGCATTTACGTTTTGTTAATTGTAGTCGCTGAAATTCTCCCCGAAAAAAACAAAGTTATTAATTTGCTTCGAAACGGAAATTTCATTAGTTACCTGTACCTCGGTTCAATTTCGAAATTCAACCGTACCCATACGCATACGATCGAACGTAGTATCAGGATCAGTTACTTCTAAGCTAAATGTTAAAAGTAAAAGCCTGCTGATAACTATCGAAAATGCACCAATTTCGCACACTGGCATGAATAATATTCGATCGATTAAGTAGTGGTCAACAGGCTCTTGCTTCATAGAGCAGTAAGACTGTTAATCGGTCTTTTTCGCAATAAAGTGCTTAAAGTAGTCGGACGTTCTGAGTTTTGCTTTCGGCCCGATCATCCTTAAAGTTAAAATTTCTAGCTTCTAATTAAGAAAACCCTACATAATTAAATTAATGTAAAATTCAAATCACGCGTGCATTTGAATATGCTTCTTTAGAACGCATCGTGTCTCGCGTGCCACGCGATGTGGAGCGGAGATGTGATTCACCTGCCGCGACCGCGCCAGCTCACGCTGTTACACTATTTGCATTATTTTATTTCCTATTTCATAGAAAAAGGGTAGAGGAGGACACTGAATTCATTGACAAGGTGTTGAAAAAATTTGGACAAAAAATTTAATAGGAAATGCTACTAAATTGATTTGGGTTTTAAACCTTTATCAGCAGTTCTTTATAAACAAGTAAAATACTCACAATTTTGGCGTTTCAAAAATTCAACCCGACTTTAATCCAACCTTTACAACCGACTAACCAAAATTTTTTTTATTTTAATATATTCCAAAAGCTTAACTATGATGCGCACTAATACAACGACTCAACGGAAATTTGTCAACGGACATAAAATCCACGATGGAACAACCAGAGAAGAGTCATTATTGAACAAGTCCGAAAACATTCCGAATAAAATTACAGAAAACACCAAACTGAATCCGATCGCTTATATAGTGTTCCTTTCCTTGCTATTGGACCTGCTTGCCTTTACCATGATCCTTCCGCTATTCCCTTCTCTTTTAGAGTTTTACAGGGTGAACGACAAAGATGGCATTTACAAGTACTTGTCGGAAAGTATACGATTTTTCCAGGAGTTGGTAGGAGCACCTGAACGGTATAATTCAGTTCTTTTTGGCGGCTTCTTGGGCTCAATGTTCAGCTTCCTGCAATTCGTAGCAAGCCCAATTGTTGGAGGCATTTCCGATGTATATGGCCGGAAGCCTATGATGCTGCTGTGCACAGTAAGTGAATTTTCTTATATGCATATTATGTTTTTCTGTAGTTGTATAATTATTTATTTTAAGTTGGGAATTTCCTGCTCCTATTTACTATGGGCGATGTCCAGTAATTTTGGACTGTTTGTGTTCGCTAGACTTGTGGGAGGTTTGAGCAAAGGAAATATTTCCCTCAGTATGGCGATTATTACCGATGTTTCCGACGTTAAAACTCGAGGGAGAGCCATGGCGCTGGTAGGGATTGCATTTTCTGTAGGTTTCATCTTGGGTCCTATGATTGGTGCTATGTTTGCCTTATATTCTGACAAGAATTCGAACTCCTGGTTCTGGTTCCCAGCAATATTTGCTATGTCTCTATCTGTTGCTGATCTACTATTTTTAGGAGTGTGCTTGAAAGAAACACTACCAAAAGTAAGTAGCAATTCTCTATTACTATTATATTATTATTATGTTTATTTTGAATTGATAACAATTTTTCGCAGAATAAAAGAGCCAAGCACGTGGTTTCATCGCTTAGTTATGCAATGGATTTTATTAGAGTAACGTCGATATTCCGGTTTGTATATCATTGAGATTAATTAAAAATCAGGCTTATATTACATTGGTTTTTAGATTTGCAGCTGTTAAAAATTTATCCAATCGTGATGTGCTATCTCTAAGGCAGCTTGGATTCATTTATTTTGTGTACCTATTCATCTATTCAGGTCTGGAATTTACCGTCACATTTCTTATGTATCACAATTTTGGATCAAACTCAATTGATCAAGCAAAAATGTTCCTGACAACAGGTTTGCCCCCTATTTTGTTTTTTGAAAGAAATAATACTATCCAAGTTTTTCAGGTTTAATAATGGCATCTTTACAAGGATCTGTCGTTCGAAGGTTGCCACAAAAACTAATTAAATTATCAGCAGTATTTGGGTTGTATCTTATTGTACCTGCATTTATTCTTGTCGGGATTGCTAGAAATTTAATTGTACTTTACGCAGGAATGATTCTGTTTGCAATTTGTAATAACTAAGAAAGTAATCTTTATGATTTGATTTAAGAAAATTTTGTTATATTGCAGCGACCGCCTTTGTTGTCACCTGCATGACCACTCTAGTCTCTGAGTATGGAAATTTTGATCAAAAGGGAGCAGTACTAGGAATTTTCCGATCTTTAGGAGCATTGGCGCGAGCCTTAGGACCGATAGCTGGTTCTGTGGGTAAGTTTTGGTGACAAGAATAATGCTTTGTCAATTAAATTTACTCCAGTCGAATATGAAATTAACCAAATTAAAATTTTTTTAATTAACCACTTTAGACTTACTATAATGGTTAAATGTATATTTGGCAATTTCTTACTTTTCTAATTAATTTTTTCCTCTTTTTCAGCCTTCTGGAGCATAGGATCAACCTTGACTTACATATGTGGGGGATTCCTGCTGATCTACCCTGCAGTATTACTCCAAAGGCTCTCGATTAGGTAATAATATATTGCCTCAACCACCCTTATCCGTGCAACAATCTATTTATTTAGAACAACTTTTTTTTGTATTTTTACTTAAAGTATTTTTTATATTATATTTGAACTCTTAGAATGTTAAACTTTGTAAATTGTACACTTTACAAAAAAACAATTGCCGTTCTATTGAACAAGCTATCAATAATTTTGTACAAAGGAATCATGTGTGTGTTTCATTTAACCTATCCTAAAGCCTATTTAGGCAATAATAAATAAATAATAAGTTAATAAAATCAGTGCTAGAACTCTTTGGCTAGAAGTTAATTTAAAACATGAGGAGCAAATATTGCCAACTGCCCTTAGGCCGTCGCTACAGGTGCACCGGCCCTCAAGGCAGATGGTCTTTTCTACAGAGGCACAATTTTCGTCGACTTCACATATCCCACCCAGTGGTACTGATACCCAGCATTTCTGGAAAGGAATTGATACGGTTAGTTTCATTTGTTGCACTACGGATAGATCCTCGAAGATGATGCTCACGTAGTTGATCTCATGGTAACCGTCTTTACAAATGCAAGTATTGTTATCTGCGTGACATTTTGAATTTGGAATTATTTCGGTGCACTGGTGGTCCTCTTCACAAATATCATGAATTTGGCGTGCAACTGAAACAAGGTGTGTTCAAAAGTTTCTTTAAATATTTAAGCAGACAAACCTTTGAGACACCGATCTCCAGCTTTACTCAGAACGTGGCTCACCTTGCATCGACATGTGTCGCTGCATCGAGTATCCTCATTCACGCATTCGTCATCCGCAGAACATTTTTCACCAAGGAGAACATCAGGAATACAATCCAAGCCGTCGAAGCGGGAATGCTTTCCATAAGGACAGTGGCAGGTTCCAGATCGACATACAGTGCCTTCGCCCAGGCAATTGTTTGTAAAAGCGCAAAAGCCTCCAACACCTTCCGCAAAAATCGAGAAAAGTTTGATTACAAAACTTTAAAAACAAATTATAATTCAACAGTGGACTTACGAACACTTTTATAACAGGTATTTTTTCGTTCGACATAATGCGTTCCATTTCGACACTCACAGCGTCCGTATTTGCATTCAGACTCTGTGCTAAGGGTGATCATACACTGCTCATGGTAGACGCATGGGTCACCAATTGTTTTAGCCGCTTTGTAGCATTCCCGACGACCATTCTCCGTGATTATTATGAAGCCGTGGTTGCAGACGCACTGCCCATTCGATATTCCTGGAGTTTTCTCACAAAACGCATTCCGGGGACAATCTGGATGGTCACGACAAATATTGCTGGTTCCTAGAAGTTGAATTTCTTTACTAATAAGTTATGAATTTTTCTGATTCTTCTCTTCTTGAAACACCACATTTTGAAAAAAATAAGTAAAGTAAAAAAAGTTTGTCACTTTTAGTAATTTGTAAGAAATATAAGTATTTTGGAGGAGTATGAACTTAGGTACCTAAAAATAAAAATAAACATAGTCTTAAAATTTTCGATAATGGTCAAAATTCCATATTTTACAAATTGTATTTATTATTTAGTTTGTGATCTAAAGAAATTGTATGGAAATCTTCTATCATATGTTCGTCGCTATTGTTGTTAAATTTTAAACTCCTACGATATTCCGCTTTTTTTATTCCAATTTCCAATTTTTGGCAAATTCTGTTTTTTTATCTCCATTTTTCTCAAAAACATGATGTGCTGAAGTATTTTGGTTTCGAATTTCCAACCTAGGAAAAATTCCACTATGACTTAGCTAACTAATCTTATCAAACAGTATTTTTTTTAATTGCCCTTGATATAAATATAATAGGGCAGGGAATTTATAAGTGCTTCTGTCTGCGTGTAACATTATATTTTAGATCTTATATTCATTTGTGGCGAGGAATTTGTGGATCTCCCGAACTGTCTGCTGATGTCATCAAATAGTGTTATATTTACTAATTTCTAATGAAATTGGAAGAAAGTTAAGCATGATTTTAACTGACAACTAAGTCGTTAGTTGTTGGAGGCAGGTATAACTAACTAATTTAATTGTATTATAGTTGTTGTTAGTTGTTAATTGCAATTGAGCTTTGCCCAACACTGATACACACGTTGTTGATTTAATTATGAATGCTAAAAAATGACCAAAAATAAAAACAAATTGAACTAGATAAAAGGTAATTACATACTAATTATAAGAGTAAAATTACTTTTACCTTAAAAATAATTTACGTTTTGACTAATTTGTTTGCTTTAATTTATAATTGTGATCAAACATTACCAAATCAGAAAAAATTAGCTTATGCTGAATATTAAATTCAATTGAAATTATCTGAATTAAAATGATACCGGTTACCTAAACTAGTCCTACATTAAAACATAAACTTTTGAGATTGAGGCTTTATTGCAATTGTCGTTTATTTTAGTGTCTTGGCTTTGCAATACATTGAAAAGTATACTTGCAATTGTTTTTAAAAAAATTTCACAACTAAGTTGCTTATTCTTCTGTCAGTAATAACACTTTATCTTCGTTTTCTATACAGATAAAATGTGCTTTTTAAAGTTCGTGTAATAACGTAATATTTGAATAGAAAGGAAAATTTTTAGCATACTTTGTTTGAAATTGGCAATTCAATTTATGCAATGTACTTACTGGAGAGTTTGACGTCACTTCTGGTTTTTAATAGCCTTGGTATATGACTATTATTTTCATTTTATATCTCTTGATTTCGCTGCTTTCCCTAGACATGATTGATGTACCCGCAGCATTTAATGCAAATTAAAATAAGAGCCAGATCCATAGGAACTACTACACCTTGACTTTTTCGATGCAATCAAACTAGCCGATCTTACGTAAACCTTAATTTCCATATGAATCAAAACGATCATCGCCTGTCCTTGTACACCGGCAAACATGCGGCATAGTACATTTCTTATGCAAACTACTTCCATTAATTAAAGTGTCACAGACCCTTGCTTCTGTCCGAACCTCTCTAGCTGGTCTAGTTCGTCTATGTTAAGATAGATCTACTAGAAAAAAAACTGCAAATTTACCGGGTTTGAAAAGCGGAAATCGAAGCACATTTCCGCCAAAGGAAAAATGAAAAAAAGCCTGATCCGATGCCCTCTAAATCGAAGCCGTACTTAATTGTGCGTGGAATGCAAATCTATTTTCCATTTCAGTAACCCGACATGTGTGTAGGCGGATTATCGGCGGGGCGGACGGCGAGACGGTGGGCAGTCGGTAAGTAGTTCAGTTTGCCCTGTAAACAGCGGCCAATTTGCTCGCGTATTACGTGGATCGAGTTGACCAGTACTTGCCACCATATGAGGAATCCATCATACACTTAGCCCCCTGCCGAAGGCAGTAAAATGATAAATGAACTATGCAATGAAACGGAGAACAATAAGACAACTGCAACAATTGAAGGTGTCAAGGATCGCTTTGTTGGCGTTTGTAATTAAATACCGTCTCCAGGTGTATGTCTTTTTTTAAATAGAGCGTCTAAACGCTTTTTATTTTGTTTTCTACCATCATCGTTTCAACGTCTTTAACGCTTTTTTCTTTGTGATAGGCTTAAGTGAAAGAAAATATGAGAAGACCTATGCGTGCACAAAGACCCCTTCTTACATCGAAGCGTTTTGCCGCTTTTACCTTTCTTTCTTACCGCTTTACTTTACGGACCCTAGCGAACCCCAGCACAATTCATCAATCGTCGTCATCTGCGCAGTTTTACTCATAAGCGAATTTCCGCCATTCACGCCTTAATTGTTTAAAGAAGACCGTAACAACATGGCTTCTACTGAATCTCATTATTAATGGCTCCATTCGCGATAAGATATCACCAAGTAGCGTGAAGATCCGTTGCTTCGGTGAAAATTAATTTTAACGCCAAAACCAATTTTTTTATTTGTGAATTCAGGAACAGTGTATTGCACATTTTTGGGTAAAGACATTTGATAGTGGTTCGCTGTTAGGTAAGCCGGGCTCAGCTTACAACTTTTTTAGAGTCGCAACCCGCTGGCTTGTTACACATCCCATAGCAACTTTTTCTGTAATGATATCACTTCAAGAATGCGAAAGCATTTTGTCACGCGTCTGCGACGGAGGAAGGAAGCGGTGTGCATGTCAATAAGCAATATCAAGTTGCGTGCAATAAAAATTGGGGCTATGAGCTCGTTATAATTATTCGTATAATTATGGCGGTAGTAGGGCCTGGCTGCTTAAGCTCCTTCTGCACCCTAAATTGGCTGTATAATCATGGTGAGTTGGGGGCTTGGTTGCGAAAATCGTATCGAAAAAACTGCGTTAAGTAACTCATGTCTACAGTTTTTGGAAGAAAATTGTGGTTAGTGGGACAAAAATTTCATTTTTGCTTGTCTTAAATAGATAGCAGTACTTATTTTGGGAAAACGTAGTCGTTAAGTTACAGCGAAATTCGATGTAGTTTTGAAGAAATAGTGCACTTCGCTTAATAAGGTACAGCTCTGCTTCTACTAAGTAAGTCTTTTAGTTAGTTAAAATAACCTTTTCTAAAGACTAAAAGTTTTCTGGTTTATGGATACAAAATTCCATTTTATAGTACTGCTTATCGAAATTGAAAAAACAGAACACATTTTCATGAATAGACAGCCACTTGTGGACTCTGAGATCAGAAATAGATGAAATTCAAAGATTTTATAATAACAAGTCTGAAAAAAAACTGAAATTTTTGGAAAACGTAACACAAACTTTTGAACAAATACTCCTCAAATGTAGTCAATACAGCATTAACAAAAAGCCATAGTCATAATGACAAAGTTACAAAATTGTTGTTATATTCGACAAAGAATCTTTATAAAATCGTTTTGGCAACTATAAACCAATACATACCATTTATACATATGAAAAAACCAGGTCAGAATTTGGAAAACTTTTATCGATAACCATCAAGAACTTATCTTAACTAATATATGTATAAGAAAATAGTGTATACGATATATCATTGCTCATATTTTATTATTATTTGTAAATTAATGCAATCGCGCATTAATGACTATATATATTTTAGGAAGCTATAATAAAATCATGTCTATTATAAAATGAATGAATTGATGAAATTTAGAATTAATGGATGATGTACCCATATTAAATAGCAAATCGCAAGAGAAGTCAAGTGTACGCAAGGAACGAGTAACAAAAGTTCCGATTTTTACCAAATGAAACGTAAGTAGGTACATACTCGTGTTATGTAATTATTGATGTATATTAGACTCAAATAAAGAGATATAAAGTATTTGCAAATTGCAGCCTATTGAATTTTATTGGAGTTTATTCAAAGAAATGTTGAAAAATTATTCAATTTTAGAAGTGAAGCCCTAGTGTGAGACTCGAAAAGAATTGTTATTCTAGTTGAAATAATTTTGTACACGTAAAATTTGAGTGTGTGCCGATTAGAAAATCGTTTCGTTTTTGACTTCCATAATGGCCTGTTAAAGTTTTATACCAGCACCTAGTCCGAAGATACATATCTGAGGCTAGTCGCCTGAGAAAGATACTTTCTACGGCGCCATGTACACTAGGGTGGATTTAAATTTTTTTTTTATATATTTACTATGGCATACCTGCAAAAAGCTGCGTGATAGGTACAATAAGCAAAAGCGAAAATATTTTTTATCTAGGTTTATGTTTAGAGGTGCCCCCGTTGGGACAAAGTTTTGAAAAAAAATCAGAAATTTGTCAATGTTCGATAGTGCAAAACCAAATGCTAAACTTCATAAAATTATGGTTTTATCAGGGCCAGAGTGTCATCTCGTCAGATGATGCTTTTTTATAATACTAAACGCGAATTTTCTACTTAATTGGCTATTTTGTAACATTTTCCTCATAAATGTTTCATAAATATTAGTCGGAGATTTATTGCAAAATTTTTGATTTATTTTTGTTTTAAGAGGTTTTGGTGCACCATAAATTCCAAACTTTTATATATATTTTTATTATTACATAAAAATATAGGTTTTAGACAACATGAACAATACTGTTCCGATACATTATTAAGGTTAAGGTACATCTGAATGAGGCTGTCAAAAATGAATGAAATTATACTTTTTTTCAAAATTCTTTCGTTTTGGGGCACCTCAAACCATTATAATACATAAATGATATTTAACATACTTCATTTGCTCATCCATAGGCAGCTTTTTACCACTATGCTATTACAAAATAACAAAAAAAATAATTTTCCATACATTTTCACTCCGCCCTAATGTACACCCTGTATCGTGAGGCAGAAAGGGGAATGTTTAGCATCGAAGCTCTCGAGTTGCTCACAAAAACTCACTTTCCTGGGCGCACTGATGCCCAACGGTCGCTTTTGATCCCAGGAACCTAGTTCAAAGCCATTATTAATGTACAGGTCCTCAGCCGGAAAAAACTAGCCTGGGCCATTCAAACCCTTTAAAGCTCCGGGCTTGGACGGCATCATACATAGCATCTGAGCTAATCAGCCCCTGATTGCTAGTTATCTTTGAAGCCTGCCTGCAATTCGCTTAGATCCCTAGGTCCTGGTTAGAAGTTAAAGTTGTCTTTATCCCCAAGAGGGGAAAGGCCTCTCATAACAAGCCCAAGGACTTCAGGCCAATTACTTTTTCTTCCTTTCTATTTAAAACATTGGAAAGACTACTAGACACGTACATCAGGGAAAATACTGACCCGGTTGTCTCATTCCCAGAATGCTTATGCCAAGGGCAAATTCACCAACACTGTCCTGCATGCCCTTGTTGATCAAGTGGAGAGATCTCTCCTTTATAAAGAATTTACGCTAGCAGCCTTCTTAGATATTAAGGAGACCTTTAATAACATCGAGCCAGAAGCGATCACGACTTCATTGAGGGTCCTGAATCTTGATGAGTCGGTCATTGGTCTTATTGACTTGATGCTTGCTTAGTAGCAGGGTCATTAAAGCCAGTATGGAGTCGAGTTCCATTAAAAGATATGCGGTCAGGGGCACCCCACAGGGCAGGGTTCCGTCGCCGATTTTCTGGAATCTCGGGAAAGCACTCTATCAGAAGTTCTCCAACGTGCCTTCACTAAGCTCTCATTGTGGTGTTCTAGATACGGACTAGAGGTCACCCGTTAATGGTGTTTACTAGAAAACATAAACCCCCGACACTCAATGGAATCAGTCTCAAAATAGCAAACCAGGTTAGGTATCTTGGCCTTGTAATTGATAGAAAGCTAAGTTGGAAAGCCAACATCCACGAGAAGGTACGTTAAGCCACGGTGGCTCTGTATTCTTGTAAAAAAGCCATTAGTAGGAAGTGAGGGCTAGAACCACGCATTATCCAATGGCTATACGTGCCTGTCATTAGGCCTATACTTGTTTATGGTGTGTCCTACGCCCTCTTTTGACACAGGGATCAATGCCTCTTTTCCATCTAGGCTGAAGTGGGATAAGGGTCTCGTAATGCAGCTAGGGTTGGTCTAGTTATTTACCGACGGCTCCAAAAGGAACGGCAGAGTTGGAGGGGGAGTCTTCTCCGAGCAACTGAACATTGCAATCTCTTTCCAGCTGCCAGACCATTGCAGTGTATTTCAAGCGGAGGTCATGCCCATATCGCAGGCAGCTGCATAGCTAAACGCCTGTCTTCATACATATATGTACATCTATACATCTATAGTCAATCCGTGATCAAAGCGTTGGTATGTTTACATCATCCAAGATCGTCGCGGATTGCCGTTCAGAGACTTTATTCACGAATTCAATTCGTTAGAATTCGACTTTATGGTATTCATGAAATTCGAAATGTCGCTCAATGTTTATCGAAAATGCATTCGATGACATTTCTGTATCGTAGGTATCCCTTTATTTGAGGTTGGTTTAAAATGTAAGTAATTTATGCTTTGAAACGAATTTCCTATACTTTTCTTAGGGCACCACCAATTTCAGATTCCATCGAATTCGTGAATGTGAAATTACTGTCCGATCGAAATATCGAATCGTTTTCATGTTCGAATCGAATTCATGAAAAAGGCCCCAGAACTCAGCAGCTTGGCTGAGCGTGTGAACATTAATCTTGTTTGGGTGCTAGGTCATAATGACATCCGGGGTAATGTTAGAGGGGATGAGTTAGCCAAGCTCGGCACTGTTTTGCCCGAAAAATACATAACCCTTCGACCGAGAACACCACTTTCAACGAACAGGTAGAATATTCGGAGGTCCTTTCTCGAAACTGCTAACGACAGGTGGAAGAATGAGCACCAGAAAACGACCAGATTTATCTGGTCTACTTTGAACCTGAACAGGTCTAGAAGCTTAATTTAGCTTAAGCGAGCTGCTATTAGCAACGTAATAAATGTCAAAACGGGTCACTGTCTCATCGGTAGACACGCTTGTAGGCTGGGTGTCATTTTAGAATGATCATTTATAATTATTATACAGGATTTACCTTCTAAAAATTCTAAAAGTTTTCACTTTCTAACCACTTCTAAATTAATTAATTCTCTAATGATGTCTTAAAATGAATTTTTCTCTTCCATATCACTAATTTATACCACGTGTTACCCAAAATTTGCACTTAACAAAACATACATAGTTTACATTACTTATGGCCCTTATGGGTGTTTACAAATATTTTGTTAAAGTAACAAAAGCTTTTATAACAAACATTATTGTAATTTCAAGAAAAACTTGCTTATTTTAACAAAAATGTTAAATTTTTTTGTTAAATTCTTTTTATGACAATGGAAAATTTATTCAATAGAACAATCCTTTCAACAACAAACTTTCAAAAGATCAAAAACTGTTTTGGACTGTTTAAATAAAAACTGTACGTGCATTTAATTAGCATTGTTGAAGAAAATTCGTGTTTTCGTTTAAATTTGTTTTCTTAATGATTCTGCACTGCACACCATCTGTGATGCAGTTGGGATGTCACACCAACCATAATAAAATTCTTTCGAACCTAAAGAGGTACCACGATGAACCGCAATAAAAGAGAAACGTCCTCATTTGTTCCTTTTAAAAAATAGGCATAGGTCTAAGTATATTTCAAGAAAAATGTAAAGGGAAAGAAACTGACCACTTTTTAGTTTTAAGTTTTTAATAAGATTTTGTGTTCAGTTTCAATTCAAACTTCGATTAGAGTTGTAGGATTAATGTAAAACCATTTCTTAATTAAGTCAGGAGGTTTTTTATGCCAAGCGGCCATTACCTCTTGGGACAAAAATATAGTGTTTTATTTTTACCTTTACCCGGGACCTAATTACCGAGCCGAAGAAGAACTGTTGTGTAAGAAATAATTTAAACAAAAACATTGACTATAGTAATTCCTAGATTTACAAAAAAACTGATCTAAATTTAGTAAAATTGATAAAATCATATAATCATACATATTTACAAATATTAGTCAAATTGAAAAAGGAATCAACAAATGATTAATTAGCATTACACAAAATATTTCATTCTAACGAATTTGGTTTATGTAAAAATAAATAATTTTATTCAATAAGATTTAAGGATTTCATTTAGTGTAGGTACTGTGAGTTTGGGTTGGTAAAAAAAGTATTTTAGGTGTAAATATCCTGTAAAACCATTCGTGTTTTAGAGTGGAAAGCATTACCAATTTACTATTTTTTCTAAACTGTTTATTAAAAATATTTAAGAGAAAGTATAATGATAATTGTTCATCAGTTTTGTAGTATTATTTTAGTTTAACTGCTTACGGAAGAAGAGAAAATAAAGGTCCTGGCTTGTACAATAGGGAAATTGCGGAGCAAATTGGAAAATTATTAATTTGGTCAATTTGGACAGGAACATAAACAAAAAATTCCGGTTATGCTAGAAATAAGAAATAATAATAATAAGAAATATTTCTGCCAACCCCAAAAATCACCTATTTCGAGAGCCAAGTGTAAATAAACTCTTTGCTTCTCAAATTTTATTAGTATATTCGAGTTGCCAGTAGTGTAGGTAAGCCGTGTAAATCCGTAGAGATTGACAATATATATCTATAAAAAAATTATCATTCTCGGTTGGGCATAAACTGCCCATTTCAAACTTTACAAATCAATTGATTGCCTTGAGTACGCAATGGAGCCAGTGAATATGAACAATTCTCGCGACTAAGAAAGTCCTAAATATGCGCTTTTGGGTAAAACTTGTTTCTGTAGTGGCCAGCAGGGCTTAGTTTTGTTAAAAGTATCTCGTTTAATTTTTAACTAACCGTTCAATTAGAATTTTATAAGTCGTTTCAAATTGAACATTTTGTAATTTTTTTGGCCAAGTTTGAGCACTCAAAAAGTTGCTCGTGGTAAAACTTGTATGAGGAAATGTTATAATATTTCAAAAATCTCAACTTTGAGTCATTAAACAGATGCACTATTACACAATGTCATAGAATCTTGAAGATATTAAAAGATATCTCATGGTAGAAGTAGGTATGTATGTAACACCAAATGTTATTTTAGGTCCAGGAAAAGTTGAGGGAATAAAGATATGTACTATGTTCTAAATTAATTTATAATCATCAGTAAAGTTAACAAGTAAACTGAGGAAGAATTATTTCATTTAGAAAATTATTTTTACCTTTTCAGGAATACTGCCACATATGTATGTGTACGTTTAGTATTTCTACATTAAAATTTTTCGATAAGGATAATATTTTATTCTACTTGAAAATCGTTGGCTTTGGAGATGTGGTAAATTTGCCTTAGATGTCGCAGGGTTGAAAGAATATCGTATATATTCTATGTAGGTATGTATATTCAATAAATAAAATACTAGTTGTATATTGGTGTGTGCTTTATTATCGACTAGGACGCGTCTGAAGTAAATTTGATAAAAGTAAATATATCTGAGTTAATTTAACAAGAAATAAACTTTTATTGTAGCTCTTTGCTTTAGAAATAGGAGTTTTTTTATCTAACAAGAAAAGAAAGTTTAAAAACTAAAACGCAATTAGGACTAAATCCTTTGAAAAACACAAAAAATCGAAAGTACACTGTCAATTGATACCAAATATGGTAATTTAATTTCTAATTTGAGTGCATTGTATGTTTTTATTTAAATGGGAAGAATTTTAAATACACAGTATACGTATATATAATAAATATTTCTGGAATGTGCTTACATTGCATATACTTTTCATTTGCTATCAAACATAATAGATTTATTTTAAATTAAAATTTGTAATTTGCAAATCACTCATTTGAATTTTAAATATCCGCCATATTGAATTTAAGATGACTTCATATATATCCTGCTATAACACGCGGAATATAAAGATTCATCGAACGATATTTCATTTGCGTGAAGTACTAGTCGGATTAAAAATGATAACATTTTCAACATTTTTTTAATTTCTATGCATCCGAGTTAGTTGATCTGTACGTACGCACGTATGCTTAAACGTTGCAGATCACAATTTTTGTTCGACTGACTTGATTCTTTTTTCTACCGATTCAAAAATTATCAGAATAGAAACATATTGATTAGTCAGACATTTTAATTATTAGAAACAATTATCTAACAATTCGCAGCTCATCTCTTGATAGGCTTTGCCAATGAATTTTTTGTATATTGTAGGTACCTGTTGTTATTTCAAATTTGTCTTCCTTACCTGATTTGGATATAAAATAAATAATATGTAATCAAAAAAACAAACGATTTTCTCTTTTTAGAAAATTCGTTCCAGAAGAAGTTAAATTACGTCGTATTATCGCTGGAACGAGAAGTAGTGTTAAGGAAGCAGTAATTTCTTTGGTCTAACAGTAAGTAAATGGGAACCCTACTCGTTACATATCTATTTATAAAATCTGAATACTGATTTTGAAAATCATCAAATAGCGGTTTTCATTTACTCGCAGTCTTCATTTTAACACTTCATTCTAGCAAAAAAAAGAGAAAACGGTGCACCTTTAATTGAATTTTCCCAGACAGCATGACATGCTCTGAGGTGTTACAAAATATCCCTCAAAACAACAGACTTCATCAGAGGTCGTTGGACGCTTTATTGACCGACTTGTTACAGTGTCACTGCTTCGTGGCATGGGAACGCTGACACGCAAATCGATGTTCCCCGGCCTTTCGACCACAGTAGACCCGTCTGCGGGCAGTGCAACGAGGCGGTACAATCAAAACGAATCGATCACAGCATGAATTGTCTGGAGTCTACCAAAAAGGTAAAAAATAAAAATTTTATCTATGATTTCTCTAACCTTCACAGTGCGCCACACTTAAATCGAATAATTACGCACAAGCATTTTCGTTCAGTTACAATTGTTGCCCAGCATGCCTTAAAAATTTAATACCAGAGTAATGGATATATAGTTAGGAAAAATTCCTAATTATCGGAATTACGTAACGCATATGAACTCATTAAATCAATATGGGGCTCTGCAACTGTGGAAACAGCTGTGCTGGGAAGTTTCTATCCAAAACGAATTTGCGTAAATTGTTTCGCCGCAATGACTTCATGATTTATGCCCAGACCCCCCGAAACAGAAGCACTTCACAATAAGAAAAAAATACAGTCGAAAAAACTCGTTGAAGTCATCTCAATCGATCAAACAAACAGCAGTATGCGGGGCTCCGCTACTCCTCGGCTGAAGGCCCCCCATGCCCATGAGAACTGAGCGAAGCCAAAAATTGTTTCGGTCGAAAGGGGGCCCCAAAACGGCCTCGACTTGATTGCTATCTTAAGATGCACCGGGGCCGAGATGAAAATTGCCTGGTAATGGTGTGATGCCCTTAATAGAGCGGCCGCGATGGAGCACCTTTTCCGAGGCAATGTTACCTGTACCGCGGCAAAGGTAATCACAAGAGGCGGTATAAGGGGGTTCTCTTTTCAGGTAAATGCTATAAATTTACAGAATTACAGCTATAAGGAGAGATGAACTTACTTCGTCGTGACATCTCCTGACCCTGGGAATTGACGCTGGTGGAGGCCAAGCACAGGAATGACGACCACAGAAGGATGATGGCACTGGTCGAGATGTTCAAGTGGAAAATGCTCGACAGAAGCCAATTAGCATACATTTTGTAGCCGTGCTGAGATTTAGAGCTAGTCGAGGGCATTCCGATTAATTTGGCTAACTACTATCGCGGACCTTGTGGAAGAAGTCGTTAGACGCGGCAAGTTCAACATCGTCTTCATCACTGGGGGAAGTTTCTTCCCAAGCTCTATCAGATGGATGTAGCCAAGCACTTGCCACTGGACGCATAATTGCGTCGCTAGATTATCTCACTAGAACACTCCATGCGCGCACCAGGACGATTGTATATCGAACCGGATTTACCTGTTATACTGCGGTATCAGCAGGTATCAGTAGGTATCACAGTGCTCCGAACCGAATTTGGTATTAAACGCACGCGGCAAAATATAGTACCTATATAAAGCGAAAAGTGAAAAACTAGTAGAGCTTGTCCAGAGCCCGTGGTACTGTATCTTGGCTGCGTCCCACTTGACCAAACAATGGAAATCGACTGAAAGTTGAACCACTCAGATCCAGCCAGTGGGGCTGAGACCGAGCTGAAAAAAGCTTTGTCTACTACTTCAACCATGTCGCCCGTGGACGCGTTTTTCACCTGGCTGCACGAGGGGCAAGGTATGGGCTCTCAAACCATCGCTGTATGCTCAGATAGACCTTGCACTTTTCAATTTATCAAGCCATGCGCGCTAAACTCTTTTAACGTATTTTGCAGATCCCAGAAGAGGAAATTCACTCGGCTGCCAACAAAAGGTACCAAAATGAAGAGAGGCAATATGCTGCCGGTTATGTTGCCAGTCAGCAAGTCTCGGGTTTATGCTTTATGCTAACGTCGTAACCCATGGAACCGGGTATGGCTTCTCTTCTGCACAATTCGTCATCTTCGGTCTGGTATCTTGCCCTCTAAATCCATTGACCGTCGCGATTATTGGTCACTGTGCAAAGGTTATAACATGCTCATTCCGCGGACTGCATTAGCGACTAATACCTTGTTATGGTCAGACCACCTTGCACCGACTGCGGTCTACGACAGTGCAATTAGAGCTCAATTGCTAATTAATGGATTCGTCGATTACCTACAAGTGCCTCTCGATTGATCCGATGCATTTTCTGCTGTGCTGTGATGGCTCTTTCGTACACGCTGTTATTGGATTGCTGGAGTATAGATGGACAAAGTAAGGCAATTTCGATGAAATTAGTTAAAAAAGGGCTTCGTCCAAGAATTGTTAGTTTCAGAAAGAAGACGGTGGATGAACTGAAGAAGACTGACTAAAGACATTCCAATTGTAGGCTTGCTAATGGAAGCTTTGATTAATACCTAGTGCTCATAATGGGCTCTGCGGCTGATGGAACTAATGTAAATCACCCGCGAACTAATCCGTGGATGTGAGAGAGATTAAGAAGCAATTAAGGACCTGAAGATTCTACCATCTGAATAGGAGCTAATGAGGTACAATGCGGAAGTAGTAAATCGTAAGCGGGTAAAGGAAGGATATAAATTTACTGCAAATTATTAACTCTTCGGGGCTTCTTTTATAATGCCGCCAATCGACAATGATAAATACGATAAAAGAATATTTTTGTTTGATTGAATTTTACCTTATAGACCAATTTTTTTTAAATTTATTTATAGGTAAAATATTTACAGAAAAATATCTCTCTCCCAAATAGGACTACAGTTTTAATTTTTATATTCGTTTCTACGTAATTGGAAGTAGAAAAAGAAATAGTTATATTTTTCGATATCTTATTTCATAAAGCATGACGGTAAATAAACGTGCATGCAATTCTGTCCGGGATTTCAAACCTTAGTTGAAAATTCGTGATACATTGCATGTTTTTGATCTTTCTTAGAAAAAAGTTATGTACTTTTTATTGATGCAAGAAAACCCACTGTCTGAGGTAATCATATACATATATAAGAAATTAAAATTCATTCATTTTCATCTTATTCAACTAGTGTTAGAGAAAACAATTTCTTAACATAACCTAAAAAGTAAAATTCTTTAAAAGTAATGGAACACCGTATCCTTTGTACATTTGTATTGTATGCAAAATATTAGCACCGTTCGACAAATTTTCAATATAGCTACTTGTTAATTGCAAACTACATGTGGTAGGTAGTGGTAATTAATACCGATTTTATTAATCTGTTCTTATACTCTAATTGACAAAAAAATCAGAACACTTCATTCGTTTGTTTACAAATTATAAATAAAATAGCTCTAATAATCCGCTAAACACCTTTGTAAAATAATAACACCGTATTGAAATTTCTTTAATAATACGCGTACGTCCCTTGTTTTTGATTACTCCAATATTTTCTATGTAGCATAAAATCTACTAAGTGAATAATAGTGCCCCTTGGTACTTTCTCCCGTTTTGTTTTGATGGTTTCAAATAAAAATGTTTTGCTGCGGAACCGATTACCGCTTAATTTATATTTAATAATGCTAACAACAAAATAAAACAAAATCGTATATCGTACAACTTAAACAAATTATTAATTGATATTGATATATCGAAAGGAAGAATGATCTTGACGTTAGAAAGAATGTTTTGTTTTTACCTGAAAAAAGTTTTTGGGAAGCGGTGGGAGGGGCTTCCGTTCGGATTGACGATCCTTACAAGTATTTTTTTCACTTTAATTAGCACACACGTAATCATTTATTAATAACACAGAAATAGCTTCATTATTTTAAACTAAATTTGTTTTAAAATTATTATTAACACAAAATACATATTTCAATTAAAAATGTAAACAATTCCAGTGCTTTCAATTTCGTTTACTACCATGATTTTTACAATCTTCTTCATTTTTCCTAACAACTTCACTGTTTCTTTCAAATACATCTTCACAATCACGAGATCCTTCTTGATGACTATTATTACTTGTTGAAGGTACGCATCCATTGCAATACCTTCTCCACTTTGCACGTCGATTTTGGAACCAGGTTTTCACTTGACGATCACTCAACTTCAGTTCTATTGCTAAAAGCCGCCGGTCGTCCGGGGAAAGGTATTTAACATTCTCAAACTTGCTTTCTAAACATTTTGTCTGGTCGGCAGTAAAACGAATTTGGCCACCTTTACGTCTTGACTGATAGCCGGAAATAACCAAACCGTGGGGAGGCAAGAAGTAGGGAAGATAAGGGTGAGCTGCAATATACAAGAAATAATATTTTATCAACCAATTCAGCAAATCATCGAATCGACTGTCCGAGAATGTTATCAAAGATAGCACGGTTTTGTTACAACTTTTTTCGACTATTCAATTGAAATGAAAACAAGCGATTAATCTCTCAAGTGTGATCTCATCTGCACTTTAACTTATGATAAAAATATCAAAGCAGGGTTTTAATGTACAAGTCGATTTTGAAAACGATAAAAGCAGTTTAACGATTTAATCAATTTGCATTCACCGCCAAAAACAAAAAGCCGATTGCGTTTGAACGATCACGTTTTAAGCCTTTTATTGGTGATTTGAACGGCTCAAATTATCGTTCAAATTGGAATCGTTCAGTTTTTCAGTTTTACATCACAAATGAGACTTGTCAGGGAGATTAAAAATTTGCAATATTGGAAATATCAAATTTGATTTTTATTTTTACCACTGAAATTTCAATTTTGGGAAATATTTATTATTTACAGAATATGGCAAAATCTATTCTTATCAAAAACATTTGAATCGTTTCATTTATAAAATTCCAGAGGAAATAAAAGATCGTGTCATAAAAGCATCAATCACTGTTCACCCGAATTGGGTTTCATAAAACTGAAAATGTAAATAAAAGAACACATCAAAAGTGGCGACAGTGGCACACCTTATTAAGATCACCTTAAATCCCCGGAAATGTTTTGATTTATTGGGCACCTTCTGCTTTATCAATATAATAGCTTCCAATTAATCCATTTATTTGTTGTCTGGAGCCAGTTTATGGCGCCCCCAGAATATCCAATTTAACCCTTTTTTTTTGGGAGCCGCACACGACTATTCTCCACTTATCTTTTGAATTTTTTGATTCTTTATAAAAAACGCCGACACATTTGTACAAACAAATTGAACAGAGAATTTTTCACTGACTAACACGAAGGCAAACAGTATTTGATTAATTGGTACTGACCCAGACAAAGAGTCCTAGGAGACATTTACTTGGATTTAGGGAGATTGATCGGTAGAGCAGGGATTTTAAGGCGTCGAAATTGTTTACTTTGATAATTCAAAAATTTTATCAAAAACTGCATGGTTTTTTGTAAAGGTGTTATAAAAGGAAAAGGGATTTCCATGATTTTGATGGTCTAGGAAATATCGAGGGTCCAATTTTATGTCTGTTCGTGACAAAATTTAAAAAATATATGTAGGTACCTATATATTTTCAAAAATAAATCAAATAATACTTACTGTAAGAAAATTCACTATATTGTTGTGGTGGTGGATAAATTCCAAAAGGACTAGAATAAGTGTGCAATGGCGGTTTGTATAAATTATTTGCATGCTGACAATAAGATCCTTGGGGCAGAATCAATTCTTCATACGAATAGTTTTCAGTTTTAGCCCATTTTAGTGAGTTGTCCCTAAAATTTTGTCGTTCACTAGCTAAGTCCGTTGGCACTGATGGCAATCCATTCAAAAACAAAACATTTGCATCGTTTTTTAATACATTTTCTCTTCTCAGAATATCATCGATCCGAAATCCAGTTCTGTGCCGATCTGACTCCATTTTAAGCACACATCATAGTATTGAAAAACTTGTCAAACCTCTCACTTCACTTGTCCGGTCACCAGAACAGTGTTGCTTTTCCTTGCAATAAGCAAGATATTCACCAACGGACTAATCAACATTATCGACTGGCATTTCAAAAACTAATAATATTCGAGGTAGTTCGCGCGGAAGATTATCAGGCCATACCTGGGAAACTGCTTGATAGCCCCAATTATTGATAAGCGAGCGGCGGCGTTTTTCAACTTTTCGACTTAATCACCCTTATCGCCCTTGTTCGGCTTCTGTTGATGTTTCAATATCCTCAGACGCAATTGACGCCCGGTTTGGGGCATAAAACACGAGTGTCGCCCAATCACAAGAGAGGCCACTCATGGGTTTATTTGCCGTTCAATTATTGCCCGGATTATGGCGTATGATGTATGACTTCAATTTGCTATTGACTCGGTGATAAGGCGTTTATTTTTTTCATGATCAAGAAGACATTCAATTCGTTGAAGATATTGGTGGTAAATGGACACTGGTAGAGATTTTGTTTTTTTACATTCAATGCTATATGATGTGGCGCTCTTAAGGACTAAAAGATCGTACAACTAAACGATAAAAAAATTAAGAATGGTGTATGTACAACAACAACAAAATTTAATATTTCGTTAGTTATTACTTTGGCTTGAATGATCGTAGCGAGATTAAAAATAAAAGATTTTAAGGTTTCTTGAATATATACTACGGCACGTTAAAATATGTTATCAACAGTATTTTATAAAAAACGCATTAAGGTGAGAGTAGAAATTTTTTATTTAATTTTAATTTTTCTGTGATGCCAGCACAGATTCAAATGCTTTGTTTTCATTTCTTTTATAATTACTTCAAAATTTTTCTTTTAACTTTTTGTACTTTAGGCCTATATGTATATGAACGCTGCTTACACTGCTTAAACTAATTTTTTTAACAACGAAGATGCCAATCAGAAGAAGCTTTATTCTGATTAAAAAATTTCTTCACGTATTGTAAAATTTGGATACTATTGCAATATCTTTTTTTTTCAACAACTAGATCTAAGTTGAGCGACAGAGAAAGCCAAACTGAAACATATTTACTAATTCTTAAGTTAAAAACATTTAAAAAAGTATGTTTTTAGTTTTTACAAGTTGTAAGTAGTCCATATAGTACATATACATATTTAACTTAATTAAAATAAAAATTTGATATGCAGACGTGATCCCTCTACTGTTAAATAACTAGTATACGAAGGACAAGCGTTGGAACTCCTACGACTTTTTTTTAGGAAATTCAAGACTAGAAAGTCTAGTATTTTACGATTCTTCAAGTTTTTTCATTTCTCTATTATTTCCTGGAAATCTCTCGTCTTCTCTAGTATTTAAAAAACTGGCCAACGATAGGGTTCCGTAATTGCTTCCAAAAAATGTTTATTTCTAAATTTGTCATAAACGAATTTTGTTGCAATGACCGTTATTATTTTAATTGAATGTACTAACTAAAGACTATACATTCAGGATTTTCTTTTAGTTATTTTGCATAGATAGTTAAGAAATTATAAGGTTACGAAAGGACGCTTTGATGAAGGCTTTGAAAGCAATTATCTCATGCCTGAAGGGTTAAAAGTTTAGGATATCTATAGACACACCACTCAAGGGAGTTAATGAAAAAAAAAAATTTAAGTTTACTTTTCACTTCATGGAAGGGGAGTCCAAAACAATTATTTTTCCAAAAATCTCATCACTTCTGCCCGGGATTCCCTAACGATTTAGAGTCTAAATTCAAAAATTATAGTACTTTGCGATTCTCTAACGAAACACGGTCTAAGTTAGAGCCAGTTTGACAGCTCTAAGTTAGAGCAAAATGTAACAGTGGTGCTAACTTTTAGTAAATAGGTAAATTAAATAAATGTAGTAGGTTCCTCTAAAGGACCTCGCACAAAATATTGCCACATATTTGTGATCCCAGTGGAATTGGCTAACATTTTTGGATTTTGTAGTCCATAGGGTCTTGTTCGAAAATCCCGATTGGCAAAATGGGTCAATTCCGAAATACACTCATCAAAAGTATTAAAGATTAAAAAATGCTAAAAATTGTTGAAATTTTTGAACAGCTATAACTTTGCGAAAAATAATTCAATTTTAATGATCAAAGCATTTGTGAACGCCTGCATCTTTTAATTTATGAAGCAGAAGTTTCAAAAGTTTTATCATCCCTCTCCTCTGTGCTAAACGTTAGAAGAGGGAAAAATTATCCCTTATTTTATTATGAACTTTGACATTGTGTTTCGGGGGCATTTCATCATATTGATGAATTTATTGGAAAGCCATCCGGATTTAGCGATAAATTTATTAAACTTATTTGCAGTCGTAAATATGGTTTCAAGTTATTGTTTAAAGAACTGAACAAATCCCTTGTAATTGTGAAGAGTCCGTTGAACCTAACAAGTAAAAGTTAAAACGCCCCATGTCGAAAACAAAAAAATTTGGCATACTAAGAGGATCTTTCAAATGTTTCCATAATATTGTGAAATTTCGCGTTTTTAGTAATATTCTTCTCATTTGAAACAGCACAATAACTTGTTTAAGTTTATTCGGAAATGCAAAAATGTAATATTTTGTCCGATAAAATCTAAGTAATACATCTCTCTAAGTGGTTTAAGAATTCCAACTTGCTCTAAGAAAACTTGTGTGAATTAGAGAAGCTCTAAATTCTACACTGTTAATCGCTACGGAATCCCAGTGCAGTTTTTAGGTCATTAATCTGCGTTCATATACTAAATTTAATCTGAAGATGGGAGAGCTGTGATATATATACATTACATGCAGACGGACGGGACAGACCAAACCTATAAATAGACTGCTAGGAACAACAGAATCCTAAAAACAGGGAATTTTATTCTACTATTACTTTCGTACAATACCAGAGTTTTCTTTTGAATTATGTAATGGTTCATTTAAAATATATTTTGAAGACTAAGACTAAACAAATTTTAAAAACTGCTTTGTCATACAGTCGATCTTTCAGTCATATGCAAAAAAACTTAATTTTCTTAACTTAAAATTTTTAGTATTTACTAATTATTTATCAAATAAAATATCTTCTTGTGAAAAACGAATATTATACAAAATTTTTTAAGAAAAGTGAATTTTTCTAATGCATTTTCCGATGCTAATAAATGTAAAATAAAAATACAAGCAAAATTAAATATATAAAATTGTTTTGGTAACAGTTTTTACCAGAATGATTCCTTGATATTTTTCTAGTCCAGTTAAATGACTGTTACTGATGTAAAAAGAAAGACATTGTTGTTAAATTTAATACATGTTTATTTTCTTAAAATATTAAAGAAGAACACAAAAGATACATATATCGAAATTTACATCGATTGGTTACCTATAATAAAACATTGGATTTTATTGCACAAAGTTAAATTTACGTTTGGTAAAATTTGGCGTACATGAAAATGAACACCTTTCATTTTTCAGCAGCTAGCTTTAAAGTTATTTTTATTAAATCTAGCTTAATAATTAATATCCATATCTTACTCTAGATTTTAATTTGAAGCTTTTGTCACTTTTAAAAACGGTATTTTAAATACTGTTTGCAATATTTCAAATTTACCTCTAACAATAGTCGCAAGCCAAAAAAGGTTAAAGCTTTAAATCCAGTTAATCTGAGATTCCAATCTTAATTTAAATGATAAGCGTCCATGCAAGGGCAATTAGGCAAGGTGCACCGCGGCGCCAAATTCGGTAAGTGACCCATGGTCACGGGAATTGACATCGGAAGCAGCCACTTCGGGTAGGCGATCAATGGGGCGTAGTGGGGCTGCGGAGGCGGGGGCTGACTCGGCGGCGGCGGTGGCGGTGGTGGAGGAGTGGCCTGAAAGCAGAGCAACAGCATATTTCTCACATCAATCGGAGTCCCTTTTAATTATAGCTGCCTAATGGAATTTTCACTTTCGATTGTTTTCCCAGTGTCGTGTCACTCAAATTAAGCAAACGCGGCCGATCTTCGAGCGCATGGATCATGACGCCCTCTGATCGCGCCGCTTTCACTCCATAAAAACCGCATGGGAATCGGTTTGTTTTGATAGGAGAGGGATATGCGGGGCTGTTTGTTTACCTGCATTGTTGGTGGTCTGAAAGCACTCGGCTGCGGTCCGCACTGCTCGATCGCCCGGAGCAGATCGAGATCACACCGCTTGAGGACCAGCTCCAGAACGGATCGCTTGCGGTGCGGGAAGAGCTGGGCGAGCATATCGATGGCACTCTGGGAAACCACCGCGGAGGAGGACGTCGACGAGCCTGGAACCAGAGCAAATCAATTTTGTAATGAGTCCGCGAACAAGACCAAGACAAGGAGAGTACTTGATTTGGTTGAATCTTTGTCCTCGGATATCGCCGGCGATGTTGCTGCTGGAGGTGGTGGCGGCGTGTTGCATGGCTCCGTCACGTTCATTCCAAAGATCTTCCCAGGTGGAAGGGACTCGAGCTCAGTTCCAGTCTCGTTCGATGCCAGACGAAGAGCTATAGCATCTTCGACAGCTTGTTGCCTCTTAAGGGCCACCTGAAATGCATTTTATGGTTTCATAAAAACAGTAGATTGAATAAGATGTCCCATTAAACCAAAATTTACCAAAAAGAAATTTTGAGATTAGGTCAACGATTAGTAGCTGTTTTATTTTACATCATACCTTGCGTTGCCTGAACTATATATGTATGTACTTATTCACGGTTTATATTCCCAGTCATTTGGATTAAAAAACATAATTTTTGGATTTTACATTTTCTTTTAGATGTCTTAAGAATATTTTCTGTATCTAAGTTTTATTAAAATTGGCCCAAAATTCACTGATCTACACATATGTATGTATTGTATGTATGTCAATTTAAAGAAACGTCGTTATGTAATGTGCCAAACATAAAACTTTAAACGCTTTTTTTACGAATTTAAAATATTTTTTAATTTTTAAATGCCTTGACGATGACAACGATATCTTAAGAACTGTCGAACCGATTTTTATAAAATTTGGTACATATTTAGATATCTCCTCCATATAAATAACTATTTCGTGAAATTTGATATTATTAACCCTTAGCTGCAGCGTGGGGTGCAAAACACCCCCTTCTTTTTAACTTCAGTTTAAGCTCGTCTAAATTTTGCAAATTATATTCCTGATGATGCTTAGTTAGGTGTACCATCTTCTTCCTAGAGTACTCAGTATTATTTGTAACAGCGTTAGTCTAGTTGGGAAGTTATAACTTGTGCCATCAGAAGATTCAAAGATTTGTTTGGATATTTTTTTTGGTTTTATTCTTTTAAGTATCCGTGTGTGTAAAAGAGGACAGTGTTACAATTTTTTCGAAAGAAAAAATATTAGTTAGATTTTATTAGATGATATTTGCAAAGACGATAAATAAAAAAAGGCGTGTTGTAAGCTATATTTGATTATCCGATCTGATATTTTATTTTGTACGTATTATTTCGTCATTTTTATTAGATGATATTCGTAAAAAAGTGTTTTATATATACATACATACATACATATATGTATATTTGATTATTCGATCTGATGTTTTATGTTGTTCGTATTATTTCGTCATTTGTAAGCATTTATTAAATGAAAATTATTTTTTAAATAAATATACCTGTTCCATCGTTAAAATTGGATGGAGAATAAGTGCCAGAATAAATACTTCTTTTTTCAACAACAACTATCACACTACTTTTTTCATTAAAAATGTTAAGTGTAAATCTTGAAATTTAATTTTTGTTTTTAAAAAAAATTAAAAAATTATCAGTGTGCCAATTTAGTTAAAATACAACATTTTTTATAATTGTCATTTTTCCGCTTTTTCGTTTACGGGATAATATTTACCACTTTGAAATTATTAAAAGGAGGTAGTTTTTAAGAATATTTGTTTAAAGAAAATCACAGACATCAACATAATTTAATGAAGGAGCATTTGTTAAAAATATTGTTGTTCCTCGTAATTCATACTTGAAATTTGAATCAAGTAGATATGGGGTCCGACGATCGGTCCGTACAATCGTGGCGTATGTGGCAGAGGCACCAGGCCATAGCCACACTGATGAGACTTGGCTGGTGTCCCGGAGCGAAACGCCAACTATTTTTTGGGCTCGGCGGGCGAACAGTCATACTCAAAAATAAGTGTACTTCTCCCTATCGGAATTGCAACCGGGGGCCGAACTTGCAGTTTTACCAGTCCGCCGGTGGGCGGGCAAAATATTAACATATGTGCATATGTAAGTACAAACAAGTACATAAAATTAACATCATTTTCTTTTTTAAACATAATTGCGCTAAAACGATGAAATCAAAATTATTAACATTTTATCAGGGGAATTAACTTTTGTTCAACTCGTTTCACAATGGGGACATTTTTCTCCGCAGTGAGAAGTAGGTAATATTATACACCTAAAGTAATAAAGAAAATCGTTTTCACTTATTGATCATATGTATTTATTTCGACAACAACAAGCATATGACCACGCTAGAATTTAATGGATAAGAACGATGTAAAATGTTATGCGTTTAAAATATTCCATTTAAAAACTTCCATGACGAAAAAAGTCGTCATACCTACTCATTCCCATTGTAGTTGTGTTCCGGTTAACAGGGTAATACATATTCTTGGAGTTAAAGTGTCGGGAACACGTTATTGACACCTTAGAAGGCGCTTAAAAAACGATATAATTGTAAAAATTGTAATACAATTTATAAAAAAAATATTTCTTCAAAAATTGCGTTTTTGTAAGCATTTTTGTAAAAAAGAAGGGTTAAATGTTATTTTCCAAAAATTTCGCTTATGCCCTTCAAAAGAATGATCTCGAGAATAGTAGAATATGACTCGACCCCCGTTTACTTCGGTTAAGCGCAAAGAATGTCGGGATAGTGGGAATTGTAATTTAAAATCGGATATTAAAACAAGTCAATTCGTCAAGGGTTATTTTATTGGAAAGTTTTTTTTGCCTAAAGATACAGGCTTAATATTAAGTTTGTTAGAGTATATCCTGAGAATTTCTGCAGTTTATGTATTCTAAAAATTAATCTCCCTGCAACTGTTTCGTTTATCTTCCTTAGCACGTACAATTTAATTCTCTTTCCCAAAGGATATCTCAGAAATGTGGAATTTCTGATTTCTTCCGTATTTTTCTCAGTCTTCTATATTTTTCTAAATTAACAGCATCAACAGCCTCAGGACAGTTGGTCCATGCGAGTTTTCTCAAACGTTTGGTGAGTGATTTTTCTTCCTGAAGGGTATATCCAGCTCCAAGTCTCGTGAAAATTAAATCAAATTCACTATTTGCCCAAGTGTTAATCATCCAAACCGAAATCGTCTTACTGTCCAAACAGAGGGTCGCCTCGCCACTGGTGAATATCCACTGTTCTGTGCAGTGGCGTCAACAAAAGGACATCAGGAGGAAAATTCATTTGTTTGAAGAATCTCAGATTTCGATGAAGGAGGAAAAGAGCTTGTCGATTGAATTATGATAAATTCTAGTCGTGTTTTTCTCTGTGGTGAAGATATTCTCATTCCCGACGTTAAGTCAAGTCGATAAAAATGCGGATCTAATTACATTCGTAAACATTACTTGAGTCGGACTAGCAATCTTATTCCTTAGGGGATTTTGTTAAGCAGCTTAATGGGTCAGGTTGAGAAGTTAAAGAAATTGATAAAAGAGCAGGGGCACAACCAGTGTGACATTTTTCAAAAATCTATTTTTTTTTTTTGGCATATTTCGATAGTCTAAATCTTTGAAAATAACCTACTAAAATTTTGAATGAATATTTCAAATAGTTTTTGAGTTACAGCCTTCTAAAGTGTAGCCGAGCCGCTCAGGTATTAGAAAGTTTCCTTAAGTTTTATCTTTAAACGCGTTTTTCTCGAAACTACATTTTTCAAATTGGCTGCAGTTCTCACTCGAAGACAAATCATCCGATCGCTATGATTCTTTTTCTGCTTATTTAGTACATATTTTTCCGTACCATGACCCTCCAGTTTTACGATTGTATGAAAAATGTAATTTTGGCGAGCCGACAATCATTAAATTTTAGAGCAAAATTGCACACTTTTTCTTTCAAAGTCTGCTATTTTGTTAAATTTTAATTTTTTTTAACGATCGAGGGTCATGGTATGGGAAATACCTTTCAGATTGATAATCTTTTTTATTTTTTTGTTTTCAGTCCCGGGGAAGGCCGCAATTTCTGCAGCCGTTTAGGAGGTTTTTTTTTTAGTCACTTACGAAATCGTAAATAACTCGCTAAAAGTTAATTTTTTTTTCTTTGAAATTATTAGTGCACGTTTATTAATTATGTATAAATATATCCTCAAAATTTTAAAACATTTCATCCGGTAGTTTTCTTTAAAAAAATTCCCAAAAGTCACCCTTTTTTTAGGCTGTCACACTGGTTGTGCCCCTTAAAATGAAGGTAATTTAAAATTCGCAATTTCTTTTAAAAAAAGGACGAATCACAAAAAAGTCGGCCAATTTTATTCTAATAATTTGAATATATTGTAAGCTAAAAAAATGTAAACCTGTTTTGAAAATATATCTACAGTATAGTTACTGGTCATGCCTGAGATTTTGTCAAACATTTGGCTTTTCTGTATATTACCAGGGAGGGAGTAATGTTTTTAAATTAATTATTTATTTGATATTAAAAGACGTGACAATATGAAAAATGAAAAAGTAGGTGTGTCAAATTTGTAAAGAAATATTTTCACTTTATAAAGTAAGGACATCTGATTGGTATGTACCACGATAACATTGCTTACAAAACAAAAGTATTTTCGAAAAAATTAACAAAGAAATTTTTTTTGAAAACGTTTGAAAGAAGTTAGGCAACGTCAAGCGGATTCGAATTCCATAAGAGTTAAGAATATCCTTAACAAACTTCAGGTTATAATTACATTAACTTGGGCTTTCGAGAAAACTTATTTTGGCCTTATATGAAAAATTATTACAAAATAATAGATTGACGTAGGAGTTTGGAATATAATTAAAATAATAGTTCCAACCCTCGTATCAACATTTAGCAATATTCTATGAATTAACTTTTTTCTATTAACCGACTAATTCATACGATTGTTAGGGAATAAAAATAACAACTGACGCACCCTCATGAAAAAATTGTTCCTCAATGTTTTTAGTGAGACCTATAGAATGGTGTATTTCATGAGGATTCAGGATTTTATTTTGTTAATCAAATTCTTTCCACGCTCCGTTATTCTTCTATGTACAAATTTTCAAAAAGGATGACAATACTTTGTTTTTTATTTTAACTTTATTTTTGTCAAAAACGGAGAAAATCATATAGAATATATCACATATGCACTGCAAAATAAATTCTTAACTTTTGTTAACCAGCGCAATAATCCGTTTTCAAGAGATATATTTTTTGAAAAAACATCTAATCAATTTATTAAAATTCTGCTCTCTCCTAAAAGATCTAAAACATGTTGTTTACTACATATATGTAAACGATATTTTTCATTAGGTACTTTTTAATGGAATTCACTCCCATTTCTCATAACAATTGTGTGATATTCTAAATGCTTTGTACAAATATTTGTATCCTATTCTCTTTATTAGCCCATATCGTCTCACTGTTTCAATATAAATTTCTATAGTTAAAATTGTATTTTATTAAAGGTTCGTTAATAATTTCATGTATGCATTTTCAACAAGTAACAACAACCTCTGATTTATTTGGTTTTAATAATACCTTAAAAAATTTAATCGCATTGTAGAATTAGAGTTAACAAACGTTATTTTAGAGAGTGCATTAAAAAAAAAATATAATGAAAACAGTTTTCTAACACAAATATAATGAAATTCATTAAAAGAGAATATTTGGTAGAAAAATAACTTTATGTCAGCATCTTCACCCCAAAAATGTGCAACATGCTACAAAATCGCGATATTTAACACAAACATAATTCACAGTGGCTATGAAAGTGAAATTTGCCCGGCTCTTAAGCGATTTCAATCTGAATACTCCTCAGTATCCTTTTCTCGTTATCAGTCAACTGGCTAACAAATGTGTTAAAATGTTCATTGGTACTAAAGTTACCCAAGAATTTGATAAGTGTCTCATCGATGTTTGCCTGGAAGATAGGATCCTTCATAAGTTCCTGCATCAACTGATCGTCAGCAGCATCTTCGTCTTCTTCATCAGTTAAAAGTAAATCGGAAACAAATCTTGATTTTGGGGAAAACTTTTCAGTACCATCTCCAGAAATGACATTTTTATCCTTATCAACCTCCTCATCACCATCATCATCATCACTCCAACTGTTATCATCTTCTTCCGCCTGCTTCAGTTCTCTAAGGCTCTCCAGTTCGTTAATAAGAATTTTAAAAATTTTCACGAGAACAGGAACTGTGACCCAATTTTGCGCTGCAGCGCTCTGTGATCGTGTCAAAACTTTATCAATGGACATCGTCTGTGCCTCTTTAATTGTTAGGGCTGTGAGCCGATTGTCCTGCACGGTCACGCCGTACTCAAAAATTCTGCACAAAGCCATAGTAGCAACCTTTCGCTCATAGACGCCGAAGAAAAGATTCTGGCGGGGCAGCCAGTTGGAAAAAACGAATTGCATAGCAGGCTCACCTGTCGGTCCAGGAAGCGTGTTCAAAAAATTCAGCACGGCCTCCATTTCAGTGAGGAATAAATAGGCGAAGATGATAACAAGACTCATGCTGACTTTTAAGGATTGCACCAGCTGCATTTTGCTAATAACCGCCTTGAGAAGTAGTTCAATGTTGTCGCCTAGTAAATTTCCCAACTTTGTGATTATCGTGATCACAAGTCGCCCGATCTGGCTAGCAGTGTTCTCGCTGTTCATTGGATTCAGCAACATCGTGGTGACCTGCATAATGTAATTCAGCCCCTCCCCATTTTTGTAAGCGCAAACTTGTTCCGGGGAGACTGAAATAAATGCTCGGAGACATTCGCCTCCACTAAGCAACACCGAATGATCATCACTCCTCAAAACGCAGTGAACGGCTGCTGGAAATGCGTTTTCAATAAGACCGTCGCTAAGAGCAGGCTGAGAGTATTTTACTATTGTCGTAAGAACGTCCAATGCAATGTCCTTATCTGACGGATTCTGGTTTTCTCCTTGCAAATTTAAAATGCTTACCAAAGTAGGAATAATTTTTTCTTGCAATGGCTGCAAGCAGAGTGGATTCTGCGAAAGAACCTTAAGCATATCCTGCACAAGCTCCAGAATGTACGGATCTCCTGAGTATTTTAGAAATATTGCAATAGTCAAAGGAATCACCTTTGTATGCACTGTTGCCGCGAAATTGTTGTCGAACGATACAATTTTCGTCAGAGTCTCCATCAATAGCGCAAGCACAGAATTTTTAGACGGTGGGAAAAGTTCTACCATACCTTCAACAAACCCTAAAAACTTCGATAAAATTAAATGTCTTCGTGTTTCATCTGATGTCTTTAGGTTTTCTGTGTACCTGTTTATAGCTCTCACAGCTGAAATTTTTAATAAAGTTGGTTTGTCTCTTGATAAGCTGTTAAGAGTCACCTCTAAAATCTCCTCAAGCATCTGAGGATTAAACAGCTTTGATCTCGAATAGAGACTTAGAGTGCAAAGACACTTCCCCAAAATGTATGGTGATGCCTGGTAATTCATAAGATTTCGTACAAGATTCAAATAATTTGATAAATCAAATTTATCCTCGTTATCCAGGATAACAACAGCAAAAGTGTTCACAGCCACCATAGATGCTTCGTGAATTTTCCAGAAAAAGGGATTTCCAGCAGTCTTTTCAGCCTCAGCTACGTTCAAGTGACGATGCAATGCTTCGGAGAGGGCAGGAAGGGCTTTAATTCCAAAATAATCTTCTATAGCGATTAAAACATCATGTGCTGAATGTCTAACAGTCAATTCAACGCCCCAGTCGTCGTCATCGTCAACAAATTTTTCTATATCGTCATTCCATCCTTCAATTTGCTCCTCGCAAACCTGAATGTAGACTATCGTTATATAGACGAGGTCAGTCATAACATTTTTTATGATAGAACGAAGCTTCACGGTTCCAATCACGCACTGGATAAACTTAAGGATTTGAATTATCATTGTTGCAAACGTAGCGTTCTCATCGTCATCATCACCCTTCGAGCCGAAGGGATTGCTCTGTGTCTCATTTACGTTCACTTTAACGAAAATATCTGCGGTCTGAGTGAGCAATTGCCAAATAGGTTGGAGTATCTGATCCATGAAGGGCTGGATGTAAGATGAGAGATCAGTCACCAGGAAACTTAATATTTTAATAATTTCTATTTTGAGATAAAAATTCGAATGGGATGCACTGCCAATAGAAATGTTGTGAATCAGCTTGCCCATGAACGTCGACAGCACCGAGTTCATCATAGCCGTCTGCTCAGCCTTGTTGCTAATGCAGCAGCTGATCGACATGAACAGGGGCTTCAGTATCCTGATGGCCCCAGCTCTCGTCTTCACGCTGTAGAGCTGCTCAGCCTCGAAAATCCTGTAAATCTCGGATATGATGATGGGCCCCAGTTCCTTAATTGATTTCTCATCGTGCGATAGCTCCAGGAGAACTTGAATAGCCCCATGAATTGAATCCTCGTTGCCACCTAAGCACTTTGTAATTATGTCGAACAACTCGGACCACTCCCCCGGCCAGTCGGAGGCCGCAATTGTGGAAATTGTGTGGGCAACAGCCGAGCGTATCTTACTATTGGGGTCATAGAGCCCGTTCGGCAGGATATTTCTTATCGTCCTTTTTGCTTGTTCGGGGGCTATTGCCGGCTTCGCCGACTCAGTCTCACTCCAGTGCTCCTCGACATATCTCGTGAGCATTATGCAGGCCAGCTGCCTCATAGCCAGCTCGTACGCTTGGTTCATTATAATCTCAGATAAATACACTCCATATCCTTCGGTGAACTCCAACTGCTTCATGCGCATCTCCGCCGAAGTCCTCACCACTGTGTCGGAGCTCAAAATGTTTTGGAGCTCGGCAAAAAGAGCCTCCTTGATAGAGTCTGCATTCTGAAATCCGTGCGCCATTTTCTGGGACATTCTGTAGTTAATTGGCGCTCCAGGACAATCACTAGTCGCACCTTTTTCGGGAATCTTTGCAGCGGAGAAAGAACGGCACGCCAACGGAATTGTCACTTTTGGGAGGTTATGTGCACCATACCAATATATTTGAATTTTATTTTTATTTATAGAAGCAAAACTAAATTAATTCCTTTTTGAAAATAATATTGGTTGTATCTGGGATTATTTCATACGAACGAAATGCGACATAAAATAAATGAATTGATTGATCAAAGTTTTATTATGTGATTACTTTTTTATGTCAAACTAAAACAAAACTCACCTGCGCAGCCATAATCCTCTGTCTTTCATGAATGAGTTCACATTTAGGACATCTACAATTTCGGTACGTGCAGTGTTTTTTGTGTCCCCTAAGACCCGAGATGACCCCGTGATTACGACACCGAGCACACTTCGGAACACGTGGATTCAATCCTTTCAACGCGTCGCTTTTGCCCATGGACACGACTTTAATATCCGAACACTTGTTACTATTATTCCGCTTGTTACACCTATTCCCACCGACAGTGCCAGTTAATCTGGAAGGAATCATTTCCACCCCCGATCCCAAAATCACTGACCACCTTTTTCGCCCGGAAAAGTGTTGTGGAGTAACAAAGTGGAAAGTGGATTTTCTTCGACCAAAGACTGTAGCAAAAATGTTTTGAACGGCGCAGGGGAGTATCAAGACGCAAACGTAGCAAGCCAGCCATCCACAGATTTGTTAGCATCCTGCGATGGATACAATTCGTCAGATGAATCTCGGAAAATCAATTTTCCGAGGGTGTACAGAATCAGAGCAGATTTCTCATTGGATTGAGATTTCCACTGGGCGGAGCCTAACGCGATGCTTGAATTTTTTACTATTCGATGCCGTCGTGTTTCATGTTTTGAGGAAATTTTCTCTGATTTTTAAATTTGAAATGTTTTGACGTGTTGCATATTGAACGCAAAGGCATTTTTAGGGAAATTGAGGTAATCCGAGATGCGAATGTACCTAATGCTACTTAAGTGGCTGGTGGATGAAGATGAAAGGAAAGAAACTGGTTGTTTTATGAATTGTGAGGACAAATTGTTTGGACTAAAATTAAAAGGTTTTTTTTTTATCTCAACACTCCATCTGCTGAACAAAACTGAAAAGTATTTTTATTACTTTTTATACCTTAACATTTTTTTTTATAGAAATTATAGGAAAGTGGGTATCTGAAATTGATAATATTCCACATTTCCCAAAATCATTCTTAATTACAACTAAACTTAAATTAAAACTGATTCTTGTAAGTAATGAAAAACAACTTGCGTTTTTTTAATGCCATTAGAACATACATATGTATGTATGTATAATATGTCTCAAGTTTTTAATCCAGTTTATATCCAACAAGTTCCATATATTTTTGAATACAAAATATGATTCTAATACTTATTTCATAACAAAGTTTAATCCACATCTGCATCTACAGTGTTGCGTAGTATAGAAAATTTACTTGTGCGTGTTCCTAAAAATAGGTTATATGTACATACATATGTTGGGTTGGTCCGAATAACTGTCACCAAATAAAAAAGTTGCTAATCTAAGTGTTAATCGTCTCCATTCGGAAACCACTTCCGGTGTATTAATAGTTGTTAAAATGGATTGAAAGCGTGAACTTGTTTTGAAATGAGACTTCATGTGTAAGGACTAAGAAATCCCGCAATTTTGCGAAAGAATGGGGATTTTTAGAGTGAAGCTTATTTTTGATACCTAATTTTAGAAATTTTTTCTGGGAAAAGTAAGGAATACTGTTACAATTTTGACGTCTGAACGGCTGGCTGGCGAAATTGCATGATTGGACCTTCCTTGCAATCTGCGATATTAGGACGGATTTGCACTTTTGTTAAGAATAAATGTTCGTCCGCCGAGACAGACGAGCCCAAAAAGTGGTCTAGTGGATCTAGCTGGTCGGCCAGATCTCTTCAGTGCGGCTAAACAGCCGGTGCCCCAGCCACAGACGTCACAATCGTGCGGATCGAACGCCAGTACTCCAATCCAATATCCAATATCGAATCGATTAAAACTCTGAGTGTGAATTACATGGAAGGAAAATCTGTAACACTATAATACAATTAAGAGACTTTTTGCGTCTTTTCATTTAATATTAAAGGCACAAAAAAAATTTTTGTTTTCTTTTTTAAAACCATAAGATGAGAGGGCTGCATACCTGCACGGTGCGGAATCTGCCCCCACCAAAAAAACGCGGCTGTATGGCGTGCAGTGAGAGAGAGAAAATCCCTTCCAGTTACCTGAAGTGAAAAAAATCGATAAGATTCTTAAAGTAGCTTGTGGCTACCGTTCTCACTTGATTCAAGTCAAAATTCCAAAATCTGTACAAATGGTGCGAAATTCAAAAAGGGTTAATTGGTTTTCGTTTTTTTTTTCGTCTTTGAGAGGTCGTAACTTTATCCTTTTATATCACGACAAATCTGAATCAGGTCACTACGAGAATGACATGTCTGCCGAATATTGTAAGCCCGAATTTGTTCTAGTCTAACAATTTTTACATATCGAAGTACTGCACGCCAACTTAAAAAACATGGTTTGGAGAAAAGCGCGTTTAAAGTTTTCAAAGTGCGCTTGCGCGACCGATCGGCTGTCATAAAATTTCGTACAACACATTTTCTAGGGCAGATATGATAAAAAGGTTAGGGTAATTTTAGAGGCTTCAGAATATCGAAATATGCAAAAAAAATTATTCTTTGAAGCTGACACACTAGAAATCCCCCTTAAGACAGTTAAATTTGAACAAGGGAGTTATTTATTCCATAGATTTTTTATTCCTATTTGGGAATACATATATGCTTAGTTTAGTACTCAAGAATCTCAAACCGTTGAATTTGGAAAAATATTGGAAAGATATTCTGGATGAATTTTCTATTAAACTTAAGGCCTGTATTAAAAGTAATGGCAATCCAGTGGAGCTTTCTTTAATTAACATTTGTGCTAACACCGTAACCTAGTAAATAAATAATTGCAGGAAAATAAATATTAGTTTAAAAACTATTCAAGTTTTATAAAGCGACACTTTTTCTGATTATTAATACTGTGCTAAGCATAGCGTTTTAACTCTAATCTTATAACTTTGCACAATTATACTGTTTTATTTATATATATGAGTTATTCTCTCATTTCCATCAATTTAATCTATAAAATATTGAACTTTTTGTTAATTTATTTCCACTTCAAAGATGGCAAAAGTAAACGTTATCAGAGCAAACAAATATAAATGAAAACTTTGAAGAAGCGATAAGCCAGCTAATCAAATTCATTGAGGCAATTCGTTATCTAAATGGGAGGTGGAGCTTAACCCTAACACTTCAATTTGATTGGTCTGATCAAAAGAGGCTAAAGCGGCCACGTTTTCTTATCTTTTAAAAGCAATGTCGAATTTTCATATCATTGTAACGCCTATGTGTTTTTCAATGTTTAAGCGCATTGATTTTATAAAACAATAGCGGTGCCCGCGACTTCGTACGCGCGGATTACAATAAATTAAGTAGGTAGCAACCAAATTTGTACAGCCTAGCAAAGTTTTAAATTACAAATATTTACAACACATTCAAATTTTAAACACATTGGGGGAATAAGTAGGCTTCATAGGTACTTTTATTAAAATTTAGATGTGTAAAAAGTAATAAATTATGATTTTTATAAAGTTTGCGATGTGTACTTTAGGTACCCTTTTGATGATTCCACTTCAAATCGACAACAAAATGATCACTAAACTATTACAAAGAAATTACAAAAAGCATCTCGATATCTTCAGTACTTTTTGCATGATGCGTGCACAGACACGAAGCGAGTTATACTATTTTATTTTTATAGTTTTATACTAATTTTAATCACTATTTAAAATTTGGTGAAAATAAGAAAAAGGATACATCTAAATATAATATAAAGAAATTTTTATCTGGAAAGTTCAATTTCAAATGTTGCAATTAGTAATTTTAAATGGCAGAAAATTTTGAAATTCATATATATAGCAATATTTTAATGTAAAATAAGAATCAACTTATGATTTAAATGTTTTTTTACACTTAAAAGGAGAATAACAAATTCTTGACTTGAAAGTGGTCAATTCAAATTCATTTTTTCGGTTGAATACCAAAGGATGACTTCCAAAGTATTTTAATACTTAAGCTTTAAGCTTTAATATGTACCACCCTGAATTAGGTAACCAACACAAATTAATCTTAACTAAATACATACTTGCAAACGTCGAAATAAAGCATAAAAGTACTTAACCAATTGAAGGCAGATAGAAACAGTATCGAAAATAAGATGGACTTTGGCCAGAGAGATACCTGAAACATTAACTTTTGTGAATATTTTCAAATAGACACTTCATTAGATGAGCTGTTGCAAATTGGATTTTTATTAATTCGCTATAAGAAGAATTAAGAAGGTATACATTTTTAATTTGGCTAGTCAAGAAAAATATTAATTCATTACTAAGTTTTTCGAAACTCTATTGCATTTGTGCTAGCATCGTCATGCCCATGTCGTGTAAATAAATGAGTTTATTCATTTATATTAAAACACAAATTGGAGATTTAAGATAGTTCTCATATTAAAGCAATTTAATTTAGAACAAGATGTTTCACTGTTAATTGAAAGTAAAATTGTTTAGCTTAAGAAAGGTTCGATTTGTTCGATAACTCTATTTTAAAAGTCGAAAACTTCTAAATCAAATATTAAAATTTCGATCAGTGAAGAGTGAACTGTATTTTGAAGGTGTTTTAATACATTTTGTGAATCATCCTACTCAATATAAATTTGATTTTTCTCAATGCATTTCTTAAAACGGTCAATTATAATTTCCAATATAAAAACAAAAAGAGCTGTGACTTGTCCTATTACAAGGCTATATAAGAACCCCGAAATATGGGAAACATTTAACACTCTAGGTATTGGCTTTTCTCTGCTTTTACTGGCTAAATTAAGTAGCCCTTGCTCTGTTTTTGTGTCCAAGTAATGCGCTACCATCTATAATATATTGAAACAAAAAAGCAAATTACCAAAATATAATTTCAAAAACTTTTACCTTCCTTTCCCATACATGAAATAATCCATGTTCTAAAGTCCACATAGCAAAAATATTAAAATGTTCCATAAGAGGCCAACCCTTCACCGAAAATCCTCTAGTATATTCAAAAAACACATCGTCCTTAAGCAACTTGAATTATTATAAAAGAGATAAAAGTAAATTTATTTAATTTTATAACTTACAATAAGATAATTCAGTGCATCATCCTTAATATACGGTCCAAATGAATAACTTCCACTATGCAGTCTCTCTATTGCAAGACCAAACTTCTGGCTAAACGATAGTTCCCTAAATTCATCGTAGTTCCTGATTTCAAATTTCTTTCTCAGTTTTTGTTCGAAAGTAATGTTTGACTCCATGATAGTTAAAACCCAAGCGGGCGCAGGAGCACCCCACTTTAAATCGCTTTCGGCAAATTTTTCAACTGTGTCTATTGGATCCATGAACTTAGGGACCGTAAGTTGAGATTTCAGATTTCCACTGTATGCGTTTTCTAAAATTACGGCAGCTATAAAAATAGAGACTAAAAATGATCGTAGAGAGAGTTTATCCGTTCTGCAAATAAAATAAAAACTCTATTAACTATAATGATAGAGTATTTTTATATTTTACTTGGTTTCTGGAACTGATTGTTGAAGAAATATTGACACAACTTCTAAAAGTGAACTCGAAAAACATTGTTCATGGAAAAATGTTTTATCATCGTTTTTTTGAATGACTGAAAATGTAAAATACCGCGCTGCGTAAATGATAAAAGAGATAGTTATCATTAAGGCGATGACCGTCATCCAAACAGTTTGCGTGAATGGTAGAACTGCTGTTAAGTAAGGGGGGAATTCGCTGAAATTGTATTTATTAAAAACATAGGACTTTGTGATCTCTTTAATAAAGAGTTCATACAGTGGAGCGGGCGCAAGTAATGTAACTGCCGATTTTGCTATTGCGATAGACGTTTCAAATTCCTCGTTATACCAGTTGTAGTAGCATCCTATTCCAAATTCTGTGTTCTTCCGATAAACCGATCCAATCATTCCATTTGAAGATCCATTCTTGTATACACCTCCCCATTCGTCAATTCCATCTCAAAAAAGGATTATTATTTAGTTTTGAATATTCAAAATCAAAAAGTTGCATACTTCTTGTAACTTGGTTTTATTGGATGTAATAATGTAATAAATAATTTTAATTATGAAGTTAACTTACATGGGATCACTTGTGGAGTACAATTTCTTAATTTACAAAATTCCAAAATTATAGAAGCTTCAGAACCATAATAAAAAACACTTTTCGGTGGCATACCAGGTTCTGGAGTATCGACATTTCCTTCACCAGCACCCTTTTTGCAATAAAAAAATATTTGTACTAAATAAAAATATAAATTAAAAAAAATATTTACCTTAAAATAACTTACCACATAAGGAATGTAAGTCAACGTGGAAATTTTCAAAGGTCTTCCATACATATTTTTTATTTTGTCTCGGTAGAAATCAGTGGTATCTTTAGAAAATGTTAAATTTGAGTAAAACTCACCGATTAAAATTCCTTCGTTATTATTTTTAATTCCAACAAATCGTTGAGTCCAAAGTTGAAATATTGTTGGAGTCAACGGAATAATAAAAAGGTGATTGGGATACACTTGAAATAGATAGAAGCTTTACAATAAATTGTTTCTTAAAAGAAGCTAAAATTTATTACGTTTTAAGAGTTCAGTTTGTAAAATTTGTTTCGGATCTTCATTTTCTGATAAAAATAAAAATATTAAGTCCTTAAGCCTTAGCACTGCATTTTCAGTTGCATATAGTTTTGCTGATAAAAATTGAGTAGTATTTGGTAAAAGTGATATGTAGCCCTAAAAGGAGAACAATTAATTTACACTCCTTCAACGTTTTTAATTGTTAAAAATTCTGGCAAAACACTTTAAAAACAATTTATAAGTATTATGAGATGTTCAAACCAGAGAGTTCTTTCGTAATTTAATAAAGAAACAAAACAGTTTGATAAAAACGTATGCCAATTAACTCTGGAATCTAATTGGTACAAAAGTGCGCCCAATTGTGCTAAACCACACTAACATTGCCACAATTTCTACAAACGAAATCTCAAAATTTTTACAAATAGTGAAGGTCTTTTTTAAAAAGATGGCACATTGAAAGCTACACTACACTTCTATAATATAACACTGAACCAAAATCACAATTTTTTTTTTTTTTTGTAGTTCTTGCAATTGTATCAAAATGACTATTTTAAAAATGTAGTTCTAATGACGGTGTTATTACCTGGCAACCCATTTCAACATTTTGCAAGAAAATATCATAAAACTGTAGTTCGTTGTTACACTTTTCGAGATCTATCCATTGCGCAATGAAATATTCATCCCTTGGCGATTGTTTCAATGAATCCATTGCTGCTTCAAGGTAATCCAGTTTAAGAGGAGTCATATTTTTTGAATCGTATACAATCAAAATACTCTGCAGGTTTACAAAATATGTGTGAACTACAAAGATATAGATGTTTAATAAGTCTCAATTTTTAAGGTGTAAGAGAAATGGGAATCTCTTCAAAGTTTTTAACTTTGTTAACAACAACTTTGCACATTTTTAAATTTAGAATTTTACCTAAATATCTTATAAGAAACTGAATTTGCTTTTGTCTTCCTTGGCGTGTTATTTTCATAATGACTTCTACCTGAATTTCTCTAAGAAATGATTTCTTGACTGTTAGACTCAAACAATCCTTAGCCCTCCTTTTTAGTTAAACTTCGTTTCATAACATGTTTATCCTCCATGCACTGTAATTGCAGTACTTAAGTTATTGTAAATATTTGAAGAGGAAATTTGCATAAACAATTTGCTAAGAATACGCAATACTTTACTCTGTTTCTTCTTCATTAGGTTGTGTGCTCAATAGTGGAAATAATCGATATTTTCATGTAAGAAGGAGTAAGGCAAAGATGTAAAAATATCAACTGACAAATAAAAAAATGTCTATCAATTTCTTTATAAAAAAAATTATTATTAGTCATCTAACATTTTCTTTATAAAATAAGTCTCATTTCAAACGATATGACTAAAACTGAAGTAGCTAAAACTATTAATATAAACATTTAAATATTTTTATATTCTACAACTAAAAAGTGCTGTAGAAATGGGTGCAAAGAAATTATTTAGCTTCGGTCAATTTTACGACGAGAGAAAACGAAATATAAAACAGGCCTAAAACTTTATTGAGTAATACACGTACCTATATGAATTAGCGCTACTGTCAAGAGAGATTAAGTTTTCTTATTGAATTATGTATGCATGTGTGTGCTAAATAATACTTTATTTTAATACGTAATTTTGAATACATATAACAGAGTGTAGCGGTAACCAATTTGTTATTTTTATTTTGTTATAAATATTTCACTCCTAGGGGTTAACCTAAAACTACGATTTAAAGGCCGCTCTAGGGGACGCAGCCCATATTACTGTAACCAAACCAACTTGTTAGTTTTTTAAACTGAGTAACCAAACCAACTTGTTAGTTTTTTAAACTGAGTAACAATTCGCTTAAATGTCATAATTATTTGTCACCATTATTTGTCATCATTATTTGTTATCATCCTACATAAAAATGTCTATCTATTCTAAAAACTATCCCAAAATGAGAGTAACCCTAGAGGATATCATAGAGTCGTGTACTTGTGAAACCCAACTTCAAGGGATTGCAAATTGGTTTTTAGTGGTTACAATCGTGCTGCTACCTTGTGTGCTGTTTGGTGACAACACAAAATTGGTTTCAATGAGTTATCAAAGTATAAAATCTGAAGAGCCTACGACTTTGTGTTGTCTAATCTATTGATTTTAATGAGCCTAATTAATATTGGCTTCTTCTACTATCATCGTTGGTATCGACTCAGCAAAAATAAGCAACAGTTTGAGGATTTAGCACGAGAAAGGACATTTACAGAAACCTTTGAATACTCTGAGTTAGTAGGAAAGGCATTAGAAGATATCAACGATCTGCTTCTGCAAGATAACATATATACTAACAAATACTATCGAGAACTATAAAATCTGCTGCGCTCACGACAACGATTAAAGAGGAGCGAAAATTATGGACAATGCAGAGACATCTTAATCTTTTAGGGAGTTTATATTTTGTATAATTTAAAAATCACTATTAAAAATTATTTTCATTTTGTACAATTTTTGGTTGACTGTTTGGGGCGCAATAAGTAGCAGACATTTTACCAGGGCACTTATAAACGTGGGGTCATTCAACTCAAAATGCAATTTCAATGGGATTATATCCTTCACAGTATCTAAAGCTTAAAAAGCGATTGCCTTACAACATTGTGCTAGAGATTTTACTTAAGGGATAACAGGGAAAGCTTTTCAAGTAGAGGTTGGACGAAGCTATCCTGTGAGTGATTAAAACATAGCTGCCTTAATGAAGTTTTTACGAATAAACTTATTTGACTAAGTTTATTATGGAAAGAATTAGTACAACCCAAAACAAATTGTACAAAAATATTTTCACTTAAAGGAGTAACGAGCCGCTGCAAACATTGTTTTGTATGTACCATTTCAACTTCCACAATATATCACAATTTAATACTAATCCAAGCTAACTTTACTTGGAAAAAAATACACTACCTTTTGAAAGACTACAGCTGAAATTTCTAAATACAATTTATTTGTAATTAAAATATTTGACTTCTTAATTTTACTACTCTCTATCCGTAATTAGAAAATACGAAATTCATTGACATTTTTAGAAAAATTCATCCATGGGGATATGAATTCAAACAGCTCGAAATTTCTATTAGCATTATAATTTCGAATCTGTAATAATCATCAATAATTACATGGTAACCATTTCAAGATTGAATTCTTGTTTTCAACCTTTTTTTAACATTTTTATAACAAATGGAGTTAAACAAGCAGTAACAAAGAATAAATTATAAATTTATAGTAAGAGTAGTAAAAACAAATCTGGATGGTTAATTTATAATATTGTATAAGGCCCAGTTTACAAGCTGTAGTCTTCTAAAACAATAAAGTTTATAATTTTTGACAGATTTGATTAAAAAACTCTTATCACATAATAAAAATCTGAAACTTTTCTAACTGAATATGCATAGGGGAAACTAGGGAGACTTGACCCAAGGGCTTTTATTCATGATAGGGAAATTTTGGGGGAAATTTGGCTGGCATCACTGATTGGCCAACCACTATGCAGTGTTTTAGAAAGAACAACCATTAAAGAAACATCAGCAGCTTTGAAGCAGTTTGATGATGATTGATTATGCAGATCAAAAGTAAATTCTGGTGGTTTGTGAACTTCTTGGAATTGAACCTCTAGTACTGAGATAAGTGAATTTCTGTGTAATACTTATTTTTTGTCTTTTCTTAAGCTAAATATTGGTATATAGTAGTTTGATATACATATCTTTGATGTAAGTAACCAAAAGTTGAGGTTAAAGACAGCAATGCTAACTAGGGAGACTTTACCTGAGACTGCTAGGGAGACTTGACCTGACAGGTCAAGTCTCCTTAGCAGTCTTTATCAACATGGTATTATTTTTCTTTGTTGTTTTATTTACTAAATAACTAAAACATTTAATATTAGAAAAGGTTATACGAAATAAGTCACAAAATACTGCAATATTGTAAGATGCAATGAAGAGAGAACAACTTTAATGAAATGAAGAATATATGTATATGTATGTGGCTTACATACAGTTTGCCCATTTCAATAAGAATAAAATGTTAATTATAAAGAAATTATCAAACTAAATTGTCGACTCAACATTAGCTTTGACCAAATCAACAATAAAGGAAATTCACCTTATTTCTTATATTCATAAACATATCTTTCCTGGATATTAAAAGTGACTGCAACGGCAGTGCTAATTTAAACTAAAAAATTGATTATCTCGAGAACATGTTGGCTTATAATGTTTCATAAACTGTCGTTAATTTAAACAAATGTGTTATCGGTTCCTTATTTGACGTATATTTTTTTTTTTATAAAATTTGAAATAGAAAAAAATTTAATAAAATTATAAGTGTAATATATAATTTGAAATAAATCTAATGAATTGTTTTATACACATTTTAGGAATTTAGGTTCCCGGAATTCGGAAATTCTTAATAAGGAGCTTGCTACTTCGTTGGGATTAATCTTTGTGTTCTCCCTAATCTCCATATTAAAAAATAGGCTAGTAAACTTCAACGAGAGTATGTGAAGTGAAGTGATAAAATGTCCTGAGGTTGTCCATAAATCACTTAACGTTTTTTACCTCCTCCCACTAGTAGACATTTTGCTTGATTCGACCCTTACGAATATGAATAAAATTTCAGAGATTTGCTTTATAATAATTACTATGCTTTATTCTATAAAGTAACAACCTACGTTAATTCAATACCATACAAAACTCTTCAAATTGACTAAAAGTATATTATTTAAAAAGTAGTAGATGATGAAATTTTCTTTATCTCGAGGTGCTACCCTTTGCGGCATATATTTTAGATGGTTGGCGGAGAGAGTTCCAAAATAATGTTCCTAAAGTACAGAGTTGTACTGTATCTAAAGATGCCTTATTGAATTTTTTTCAAGAAGCTATTTTAACAACAAGACGTGTCCTGCACTGAGAAAAATTTTTATGGATTTAAGGACTATACAATGGTTTTGATATCAATAATTTTTGCAATATATTATAGTAAAAGACTCTATAGTTATAAGTCTGGCATTTCTAAGATAGGTGCGAGAATATTGTTTTAAAGTTCTGGCGTCCCTAAGGTAGTGCGAGAATATAGTCCATCGAACTAAATATGTGTATGGTCCTCCCAGAATATATGTAGTTAAAAATTTCATTCAGTGTACTTAAAAATTGCCGATTTTCAGCTCTGAAAAGGTGTTCCGTTTTTTAATTTTGCAGTGTATATCAAAAAGATAAATAGTACAATATATAAAATTAATTCTTTTTGAAGATTAATTCTTTTCTGAGAAGTTTGACTGATGAAAACCTCTTTTAGTTTTAACAATTCCTTTATAATTTTTTTAAAACACGAATCCAAAATCAAAAATGTTTTATTATGTCAGGTTATTGAGAAAAATAGTGTTAAAAAGTATGAAAAGTCATATTTTGTCGACTTTTGAATAATTTAGAAATAATATCAGAATGTCAGAGGAGCCTTTATCGTTGCTAAAATATGTAAATAAATAAAAGAAGGAAAAGCTTAAAAGATCGTACAACAATTTCTTTAAATAAAAATTAAAATTTGGTGGTGCCTGTATTGTTATTATAAAATGAATTAATTTATAAATAAATTTGAAACTAAGTTCACATTAATCAGTTGTTAAATTTCAGAACCACTTAACCAATTAATGTAACAGAAAAGTGACAACCCCTACCAATTTTTTAAGAAAAAATATAATGTGATCTAATAGTAATAATAATTATTATTAAATAATACTTAAAATTATAATTTTTCTTACCTTTACACGTGTTAGAAAAAAGAATTTTGTCTAAAAAATGTCAAGTCAATCGGTTTTTTTATGTTGCTCGCAAGGGGAAGGGAGGGGTAACTTCCAATGCCAACATAGCGTTACATAAGGGAGAGTGAATTAATTGCTTCAGTTATAATATTTTTTATATCTATTTAAATACATATGTACATAGTTTGCAAAACCCCTACATATTTTTTTAGCTAATATTGTACTTTAGAGAAAATAAATTCAAAGGTTTTGCTTTTCTAGGTATAATCGGTGTTGGGAAATCCTGCACAGTATTTTGGCCTCTGCGAAAAACATTGCCGACAAGAGCAACGTTAATCGGCGCCATTTTGATAAGAAAAAATGAATCGTAATTTTGCACTTACGTACAAACTTACAAGTATGCTTAATAAATATGTACCAATTAATTAAATTAAATTGGTGTACGTTATTTGGTTTAAATTTTCTAAAAAGCTACTGATTAAATTTCAAAATGGTGTTTTATGGACGACCACTGAGATATTAACTTTATGCCCCTTAACATACAAATTCATAAAACGTTCATGCGTAACTTAAAAGCTTCTAGAAATTTTTCCATTCAAGCATATGCAAGTCTTATGCTCGAACCGGGGCTTTGTAAAGCTTTTTAATTTCAAAGTTTTAAAAGACATTCAGCGGAATGTCAAAACTTCGGATAACTTTGAGATTTTATACCTCTCTTTAATTCTAACATTTTGATCATAGATGGCCTTAGTTATACTTTAAATGCATTCGTTACAGTGCCACCCACGCAATTTGGGACGCTAGCGTGTAGAAAATATATTCGGCACAACACTGGAAAATGTAAAAATAATAATAATAATGCGAATAGTTTTTCGCATCGTACGACCATCTTACATTAGGTGGGTGGGTCGAACTTGCATTTCTGTAGACCGGTAGAACCAGATTTTTCATTGAGATTTGTGCAGTAACTGAACAACAGGTCTACTGCGATGGACGGTGGTACATAGCACACCTGCACTGCGCCTAATGCACTTATGAAAAGATATATTTTTTAAGTATTTTACGCTGCAGGCAGACCTAATAATCATATTTCTGGAGAGTATCGGCATTGTAGAAAATCTCCACAATATTTGAAGACAATTGAAAAGATAGTTTTGAAAATATTAATTTCATGTTTTCTGTAGCACTGCTTAAACAATTTTTTATCATCACCGGGGATCTTCTTCTCGACGAGATTATATCGCCGTACGTTACGAGTTACGACACATACTATTGTTCAGCAAATGTAACCTGATCTGACCGACTCATTCGACACGAAAAACTCCTCCAGAGATGTCTCAGCCTCGGCACTATGCTCCGAGGCTGGCATGGCAGTAAAATTGTAACAAAAAAGATCAGAAGAAGAGGTCTAAAGAAAATAAAAGAACACCTCTCCTCTGATAAGCGCTAAGTTTTATTTTAATAAACAAATAATGGCAGTCAAGTTGAAGGTCAGCGCTCCGTGTTTACTGAATTCAATTTGTGAAAGCGAAATGTTGTAACGAGGGCTTGCATTTGGGCAGGAGGTGGCGCGGTGCAGGGATGGATTTTGTACGGTGGACGTAAATATAACTATTTTTTATTTAAATATAAATAAATGGTGCTTTAATCAAAGCCGCTTACTGGCTCAAGCGCGACACCGACCGATGCAGGCTGCTTTAATGTAATCAGTTCGATTTTATTTCCATAAATTAATGAGCTGTGAAAGGTAAACGGGGAGCTGAAGAGAAAGAGAACTTTTTGCTTTTTCTCAGCCTACCTTAGTCTGGATGCCCTCGGAAAATATTTAAATAATTTACTGGTAAACGAAAGGAAATGATTCTGCGCCGGAGCGACAGGTTAGAAAAGGTGTTGTTTACGTTTTCCATCAAAGAAGTGCCCTTGCCCTTTATGCAAATGTGGCTGTGCCCTACTTGCTTTCTATTATATCTTTGGAAATTATAATCTTTATGTAGTAACGATGAATAATATAATGTTTTCGAATATTTAAATTTACTATGTGTGGGTACTATTTCGACAGATGGCGCTTAGATGTAATTAAGAAATCTAATTTAAACATTTCTTCCGGTTTAATTTATCTTGAACAAATAAATTTTAAGACGGGATTAAGACGTTATTTTTTAAAGCAAATAATACAATATATTAAATATATAAAATATTTTGCTGTTGATGTATGTACATATTTATATATTACTTTTAAATTTTGCATTTTAAACTTGAAAAGTTTACCTCCATTTAAAACTACATACATACAGATTTTAAATCAAGATCAAGTTTTAACCATATTTATAATATAATATTATATCAATAAATAGAGTTATTATTCAACTGCTGCAAGTCAATATAATAAGTATTTCAAAGTTGAAAGCAGAACTTTTTTTTAATTTGAATTAGTTTCGAGATGTTTAATTCAAGCAAGTAAAATATACATACTTTAATGATTTTCTAATGTAATATATTTAGCCACGTGATAGATTTTAATTTTACCATTTAAAATTAAATGTGATAATTTGCATCGACCATTTATTATTTTTGAACATTTTATTTTAAATTTCTGTATTCTGAGTTTAGATCCATTAAAGCATCGACCTCTTGAGGAGAAAGAATTGTATGTAACAAAAAATACCTCTTACGTAATAAAAATTAGAAAATATCCAGAGTTTATAAACAACCGAACAAAAAGCAAGATGAATTCGAAAAGACGCATTAATGAGAGAAATATTTAGCAAATAATAAATAAATCCACCGTTTCTCATATTCCTAGATCAAAAATATTACCAAACTCTGTGCACATTCACACAGTCAGGTGGTATAAGTGGAATAGTCTGATAAAAAAGTCGACCCCTTTTGAGATGAAGCTGTTTCCGAATATCAAAAACTTTTCCATAATTAGCTCTTGCTGTCTAGAAAACATCAACAGTCAACAGAGTGTAAATATGTAATATTAAATTCTCTCTATTTTACGCTCATTATCTTCCAAAATCTTTCTAGTCTTTTTTCAAGGCTCTTGCCGGCTTGGTCTTTAAAAGGTATAAAAAGAAGAAATTCAAGCTCACTAAGTATTTTTTTTTTTTTTTAGAATAAAATAGGGAAGCCTCTGTGCTGCAGGAGCACCTCTGCCAGAATGAGCGGCTCCTTCAAGGAGCCCTCGAAGTCCGCAAAAGTAATAATGGACATGCGTGCAATACGGCGTAGTACCTTCTTTCGGTTCGACTCGAGACCAGAACACGTTGTTTTATTTTGATGGTATTCGGCCATATGGCCTTAGGGGGATCTGACGAGGACGGTTAGAGGACATATGAATGGAAGTGCACCGGGAAGCCGCCGCTGTTGCCGCCGCCGCTGACATTGTTTGGCGGTATACCTAATATAACAAAAATTTTCGAAATTCAGTTGACGCTTTGGTTTGCTGGGGCTCGAACACGACACGGAGTGTGCTATGTGGAGAGAATCTAATTATTCTTCCAAAACTTGCCGTTTGGGGTATGCAACTGCAGGAACGTGTGAGGACAATCGCTATTTTTTACGATTTGTGGCTAACTATAATTTCTCCAACTTTCGCGAGTGTTTTTTGCGGTGAAATTTCGCCCGCGATTTATGCAAGCGCACTCCACCCGGCACGGCGAATGAAACTCAATCAGGAAATGGAATTCCGTGAGGGTGAGTATTCCCGGCACCTTGATATCTCCCACTGAGGCTATTTTCCGCTTAAGATAGTGTGCTATAAGATAAAAAAACAAAAAAAATTTAATAAAAATACCTACATGTAAAGATATGAACGCATTGCGTAGATTCTGGAGGCGTTGTTTGTCTCCAGGGTGCAAAGGAGGATGTCAAGGTCAGGGGTCATACATAGAATCAGCCGGCAAAACTTCTACGCAGCTGAATTTCGTAACGCGGCACACAGGCCCCGATGATAAAATTTGGTATCTGGCATCTGACTCAGTGCGAGCTGATAGCTCCCGTTCTCCCGAATAATTCCATAAATCGTTTGAGGTTAGATCCCCATGCTAGCGGCTGCGGAGATTATGTCGATTTCGATGGCACTTCGCCGATTTTATGCGTTTGCAATTAAAAAAATCGGCTTCTATTAAATAAGGGCCATTATCCGATTCGTGGGGACTGCTCCAAAACTCTTGTTGTTCAAGTAACTGTTAAATGGCGTGATGACTATTTTCTGAACGATGTCTTTTATAACGTTTTTGTTGTCATCGTGTGGTCTATAAAAGACAACTCATCCCATAGAGTAAAGCTCATTTGTTTTACTAAGAGAACAACGAATTTGATATTTGAATGTTCATTTAATTTTATCCATTTAAATCCAACCTTTTTATGTATAATATGTACAGTACATACATATGAAGATGCAAGAGAAAGTGGAAGTTGTATTCTCCTCACATAAAACACCCACGTAAACAAGAACAGTGAAGAGCACCTACGCAAATCAACTCTTGTGGGAGCATGGTTCATTGACAGTGATATTATAAAATATGAGGAGTGTTTAAAAAATTTTTATTTTTAATTTGAATATTTACAAAAAATGTTATTTTAAGGTTAATAAGATTGGTCCTTGTTCGTAATTTTCCTTGAAATGTAGAAATTACGAAATGTTTTTAAGGGTTATATTTATTTTAAAGGGAAACCTTATAAATATTTTTTATGTTTAGGTATGTTTTAATGATTGAAATAACAAAAAAACAAAAATACAGGCATTCTATAGGTCTGTAATTTTAGTTGATATACTGAAAAAATAAGTTCATTCAAAAAGAGGGGAAAAAAAACTATTAAAACTAAAAATGGTAAATTGGCACTTAGCTGTAGGCACCAATATAGGGTAATTCCATGGTAACGGGTGAAACATATTGACACCTTTTTTAAGATTCAAAAGTGTATTTGAATGTATAGGTACTTATGAAAGCATTCCTAGTTTACTTTTATTAATCGGCGCAAATAGGGAATGTATTCAAATTTTAATAATTTCATACTTTTGATTTTTTGTTAAACAAGACCTCGATAGTTTTTGATTTTGTTCGAATTTTTAGGTAAATTTGCAGCGTATCTGATGAAAAGATTTCGGAAAATGAATGATGCCAAAACTCGTTTCAGAGGTAGTAAACTTCAAAAATAAAATTTATTTGTACATATATGGCTTTCATATCGCTATATATTTTTATTTATTTCCATGTAGACCGTACATTTTTTTAATCGATTTTGATTAAACTTGGCTAACATATTCTCCATGGCAATGGGCAATGGGTGGGGAATTCAACACTACATACCCTTATGTAAAAATCATTTTTACCACATTAAAATCTACCTCTTCCTTCTAGCTGCCGCCGAAAGGTCTTTTTATTTTTTTTAATATGGTGTATTTTGCAACTATTTATTTTTTATTTCACTAAAGGCTAACTGTGATAAACTTCTTTTTTTTTATTGCTTTAAGAGAGGCTAACTGTTAAAAATGTTTTAAATTTAAAAATACAAGAAATTATTTTTGGAAAAAAGATTTTTGAAAAAACTTTGTTGAGTAATTCTAAAAAGAGCTTTGAGCTACGCACTTTTTTTTTATTATACATATTTCGTCTCCAGCGATATTGTTCATTAAGGAATTAATTTTTTTTTAAATCATAAATAAAACCAGGCAATATAACATTAATTTTTAAAAATAGGAAAGTTAATAATATGTGCGGGTGAATATGTCATATTTAGATATAATGTGTCCTGACATTTTATTTATATAAAATCTACTTGTTTTAATTATATAAAATGACTGGTATTTTCTAAAACTGAATTGTTAATAATTCTTTATAATTATCAATGCAATCATCAAAATCCATCTTCTCCGGCAGGTCAATCCTTTGTAGGTATGTCATTAATGATATTTCTGTGAGTTAAGCAGAAAATTTAAAAGATAATATCTCAGCGGTAATCTGTTGAAACTGTGGCTACTTACTTAAACTTTAAATGTGTTCACTAAAATTTTGTTATTGCTGTTTTTTTGAATGAATGTTTGAAAATTAAATTATGGGGATTTAGTTAATTAGTTAAATTATTTTATTCAAAAATCTCTTAATGTCAATATTTTTTCTGAACAAAATATTGACTTTAAGCCCAATTATTACATATATTCAACTCTACATTGTTATTAAATTAGCTTTCACTAATAAAAGGAAAGTCTGAAGCTGAACACTATTTTTAGACACTCTAAATGCGAATGCCCACCTTATAAATGTAATTTAACTCATCAATTTTATTTTTCCTAAAAGGCTTCAACCTACGTGAAAAAAGCCAGTTGTGCAAAATTTAACAAGCCATAAATCACAAAATCGTCTTTACTTAATACCGTCATACATTTAGCACAATTTTCAAGTAATTGCCGTCTCCCCCAAACACAAAAATTTGTAAAAAAAAAAAAAAACCTGTACACCACGAGGAATGTTTAAATGTGTAAATTTCATTAAGATCAAATAATGAGAACCTCGAGAATGCTGCATCACTTTTTTTCTATCTGACTTTTTGAGCACACAGCTATGCACCGCATTATTGGTTTTTCCAATTAGTAAAACTTATCGCAGTGAGACTTTGCATAGACGAAGAAAGCTCCGCGAAAAATAGTTATGTTTGCAAAAGAACCATCTTAATCAGAATTCTAAACATGTCTGTTGACTGTTGACCATCTACAAGGTTTCGTGGTACGAGAATCCACCATCGCCTACTGCTTGGTAGAGAAAGGTTGATTGATATAAAAAATTTGTTTTTGAATAGTGACGAGAGGCCATATGTCCCCTTTCAAGAATTTGTATGTCTCGTTCTAGGGATTCTGACTGACTATATTAAAAGAAATTGCGCCAAGTATAACGACATTTAATTTATTAACGTATTACGTGGGTGACCTAATGATTGTATGCCGACAGCACTACCCTTCAGAGAGTTCATTGACTTTTGCAGTTGCATTAGAGCTAGCCTCCAGCCTACTGGAAGTTGCAATATATCTGCATTTTGCAGAATTTCTCTATTTGTTTACAAAAACCTGTCGAACTCAATTATTATTCAAAACATCGAGTTGCCGTGACAGCGACTGTGCGGCTCTCATAAGATTCTGTGTTCGCTCATATGCCTGACTAGCGACAATACTACTGGAAAATTTAACCAGCTTATTGGATGGCTCGCCTTAGACTACAGACGAAGCACAGGTCCAATAGAATTTATCTAGTGCAAAAGTGGCGGCAGTATCACCAACCAGTTCGCTTAGCCTCGAGGTGAGTAATTGCGACAAACTGCAAGACTTATTCTGTATGCAAACAAGGCACTCCAACTTTAGACCGATTTGCATAATCCCGAGAAAACATGTAGAACTTCAATCAATAGCTTAAGAATGCGCTTGCTTAGATTATTCGCCTTTAAGTGATTCGAGCAATCTTTCTGCCATCCGAGGGTATTTCGTGTTTACTGCCTGTCGTAGCCTTGTGGCGTGTAGCAAACAATTGTCAATAACGCACAGGAAATAACGCCAATAAATTAATGTTGTCAAGCATGTTTTTTTCCAAATAGAGGAAGGGTCATTATAGTCCCCAATTATTTTTATTGCTTAACCCTTTCTCGTCCAAGATCGAGTCTACTTGGCATCACATATGTATCATTGCACTAAGTTTAACGTTGAGTGGGACTCTAAATTGTTTCTATAATGAATGGTTTCTTCATGTTTATTTTTACTTCCTTGATTTATTAATCTTTTGAGAAAGGGCACGCATGCATTTTTAATGTAAAGACCGAACCTTTTGATATCAATTCTATGATGACCATTTGTTGCCCTTGGCAATTTATTGTAAAAAACTTAGATTTCTTTCGACAACTAAAGTCAAAACAAGTGATTTTGATATATGAAATCTTATTATCTACGTTATTATTAGGTTTTTAGCTATTAAAAGTAGACAAACAATTTATATATGTATTATAATATATAATACAATACATATTAAATTCGAATAGTATATCTTTTAGTATACAAGTCAATTCTTATATATCTTAATATAATAGCCATTGATTCAAACTTCATTTTAGCCACACTTTAAGCTCCAAAGCCAATTTATTATTTTCGATTTTACAGAAATTACCAAAATACAGTTTGTTTTACACTTTTCTCGAAAGCAAAGGCCGACTCAGAATTTTCGAGTTCGATCCAATGCTATTTTAGTCTTTTTTTTATTACCTATTCTCTTACAAAAATTAAATAATAACAATTTTGTAATCAGCACATTTTTCTCTTTAATTTGTTTACGGTCTCAAGTCCATTATAAATGTAATAGATATATATATATATGTACATATATACAGATAGATATATATGTACATATGTATATTTTTGGGTCAAAGTTTGTTTATAACAACAAAACGCGTAAAAATTCGGCGAATAACGTTCATATGAAAATAGCTAGAAATTAGCAAAATTATTATATATATTTCATCAATTTCAAAATTAGGTAATATAAAGAGGATTTCAAGACATCTAAAATGAATATAATTTGCATGTTTTTAATGGTAGAATTTATACATATGTATGTATTATATACAAAATTACATTAAAAGACCCAAATACAATTCATGAACAAAATTGTTAAAAATATCTTTCATATAAAATAAATCATACACAAAAATGGATTCCTTTTTCCTAAATCGATACCCAGATCCAAAAGGTCAAATAATGGTAAAACATTTTGTGGGTTTCCTTATTTTATTGACAAATCACAAAGAACCGAAAAATGAGGAATATTTTTGTGGGATAGGGCGAAGGTTATAATTCCTCTCCTCATATATTACGAAACAAAAAGGAAGGCTATTTCATAAGAGAACAAGAAACTTGGAGAACGAATGGGAAAAAAATGTTCACTTAGGGCCGCTTTGAAATGGAGTCTCCTTGAAATCGAGCCCAAAATGTATCGGACCGTACTGTCAGGTGTCGCCATCTGATGATTTTTGGCAGCGATAAGATAAAGAGATGGAAAAAGCTTTAAATTCTTGCAGTAAAAACTCATACGAAAAACCGACTGGCGAAATGTGGAGATAACGACGAGAATGATTCGATAGATTCGCTTTCGATAGAAATGTTTTCAAGAAAAACTGAATTGTTTCTTACATCATTGTAATACAGCCCTCCTTTAAAATTTTACAATATAATAATAAAAATAATTTTGAATGAAAAGCTATTAGGAAAACGCAGCAAATTATTCTATAGCGTGATAATGTCTGACAACATAAAACCTAGAGGTTTATTCTATATTTATTCTATCGACTAGAAAATAAAATTCCAAAAACAAATTTTTTCAGTCGTGAGGAAGTAAGCGCTATCTGACTGTAAACTTGTTTACCTTCGGATGCTTTTACGTGATGCATCCGAATTTCCATTACCCAATTGAATTGAAATTTTACAAAATTTGATATTGTTATAGTACAATATTTCTCCTTTGCTTTTCAAAAATTTTAAATTTTATACATACATATATACTTTTAAACATCTTTTATTCTGAGAGTACCTACCTACCTAAAAACATAATATTCTTCCTTTTTCCATTTTCCACCAGGGGTAAGTAATTCCGCAATTCTAAAAGAAGAATCAAGATTTCGAATGAGCTATGAATCATTTAATAAAGGCTCTAGGCGGATAAGCATGGGTAAGGGCCCAAGCACCGATTATGGCCGGCATATTTTATTATAGTTACTACCAATATAAATAACAATTCAGCCAATTTTTATCCCTTAATAAGTAACCCCTAAGGGGTGAGCATTAATTGAAAAAATTTAGAAAAAAATTCATAACTTTTTAACGGATTGACCGATTTGAATAAAATTTTAATATGTTTTAGATGTCGGCCGCGTGCTTTAGTAAAAAACTTGTTGAGCTGGAACACTAAGTATAACCTTGAAAAAATAATTATTCTTTGTTTACAAATTTTTTTTCAGCTACTTAGAGTTTTGGTACAATCACAGAACTTTTTTTATAACTTTTAGGTAAGGTATTTTTGATAGATTTTGTTATCGGCGACTTCATATCTAAAAAAAATAAAATGTCAATTTTTTACAGTTTTTCATTTTTTAAAATAGGTTATGTTCAGCGTACAATGGTCCAAATTTTGTATACGACCATGTCAGGAACTTATAAAAAAATTTGAACCGTTGTACGGTTATATAAGACTATGAAAAATTCTTCGACGTATCGATTTTATCGAAATTTGAAGCAAGTCATGTTTTAGAAGATTTTACCATCCGAATATTTTAGTTATAGTTACTCTGATTCTGCAAATTTAATATCGAATGTACTTTGTCTTCCCTAAACTCAAATTTGCGTTATTTTAAGCAAAATGACGTTGACGTTGATCTTGAAAACGAAGTAAGTTCTTTATACAATCAATAACGGAGATACGTCACTTAATGTTTGTACAAATGTTATAGACGTAGGTATTAAAATATGCAAAAAATAAAATTAGCTTTATACATATAAACTGAACTCGTTTTAGGAAAAATAATATATGTTTATAACAGGTAGGTACTCAATAAGTAATAAAAGCTCCGGACATCTTCGCTTTGGAATAATTTATAAATACTATAACATATTTCGACTGTAATTTCGTGTTACTCTGACGATTGGTTCAGAAAAATTACAAACAACTTAGAACGTGCAATGAAGCGTTGTCATGTTGAAAAAAGGAGTTTTTGATTTTAGTGCGTCTACATTTGTTTGAATTACACCGGAAAACAATTACATCTATGAAGGAGTGCAGTAAAAGGCCTATAAAAGAAAGAGGGTTTTGTTGCCTTTTTCAAGAGGTTTTATATCGGTTCTACTACTACACTACTTAATCTACCACTTCCAAGCAACCTGGAAATAGACAGAAGAAATGAAATAAAACCCCTTGAATGCTTGAATCATTCTGCTTACCCACATTTATACTCGTTATTCCCCTTTTGTCCTACAGAGTCTCCCCTATGAATTTAGCACGTCTCGACCTAGTTATATAACACTTGAAATACCTTGGAATCTGCAAAGAAAAGGATCGACTGACTGTGAAAAGTGTTCTCGAATTTTACTACTACGCAACAACCAAAACCAACCCTAATCACGAGAAGCACCGGTTCTCTGTTCGGCGTCCTTGCGAACATGTTGCGTAATTCTATCCCCATGTTCGGATGCATTCTAGGCCAGGAATTTCACTTTCAAAAACATTTCGACCTCACCACCACCAACACCGCGGACAGGCACCCTACCACTGCCTTTTGTTGTGTTGTTGGAAGTTGTTCTCGCCGTTTGCCCCGGACGATGAAAGGGAGCCCGCTGACTGAATGAAATCCCTTTTCATTTGGTTGTGAGTTGCTCCAGGGGAGGGAAAAGGAAGTTCCAGGACAGCAAACACCTCATGCAGTGTTGCCGATTTTCGCTTCACTATTTAGCAACCAGATTGAAGTGAATATTCTTCAACACCAAATGGTTTGAGGTGTATTTCTAGATTATTGTAACCGTTACTCAGCAGGACATAGATTTAGATACTGTATGGGCTAGAAAATGAAATGGGAGTTAGATTTAATGTCTGATAAATATGATTTGTTTTGTAATCGGCTCGCTGGCCAAACAAGAAGTTGTCGAGGTGCTCTTTGGGCTCTGATGCAACGCTGGATGTTGGATCTCGCGTGTTTAATCATTTCGGTCTATGGAAGCGTCGTTTTGTCCAAATAAGTCGATTGCGGCTGCAATTAACATGAGAACCGGTTGCCTGTTGGTACACCGCGCCGGGCGAGCAGAGAACTCACGACCGCTGCAAATAGACACAAATGCAATTGAATTCGCCTATTTTGGCCGTTTGCAGGCAAGAAATCACGCAAAACTGCTGCATGCCGCGCACCCGAGTTTCTGTCCCCCGTGTGGGGAATTTGTTTACAGAACTCGCGGGCTCGTCCAGGGCTCTGGGGTACGTTCGTTGTATGTATGAGCGAACAAATAAAAAAAATGCCTGGGCTCGCTATACCGGTTTTTTTTTTGTTTAATTTAATCGGACGGCATAATGGCAGGAGATATGCGTCGCATAATCAACTTGTGGAGCAGAGGTACAAAAATAAAAGGTAGATTACAACGCGGGCCGGTCCCGCTCCCATGCCGCTGGCTTTCTCACACCTGACCGAGCCGGGCTGGTTCTGACCGAAGCCCGGAGGTGGTGTGTGATGGTGGTGAAATGCGACGCAAATAATTCGCGAGTTTTGCTGCTTGTGCACTCATTTGCATTTCGCTAACACCATCTTCAAAAGCATGGGCGTTCGACGCACGTTGCCCACTAAACCATGAAGAGATTGACTTGAAAACATATTCCCTACTATGCGGGACACAGACTCATTAAAATAATAAAATTACGAAAAAAGAAAGACTGCTGGACGAGATCCGATGGCAGACAGAAAAAAAAAATTAAATCTTTAAGTTGCTCAGCAACTTCTTCGCGGAGGATCGGTGGAGGCCCCCAAGGAGGAGGGAGTGTCCCGGCATGTTCGAGAAGATCTAGAAAGTTGAAGAGCCGCTTTCTGGTGAGTTTTAGTTGCTGTGATCGGGCGTACAGTGCCACTGTGCTGGTTGCTGATGACGGCGCTAATTACTTCTGAAAACTGATGAAAAGTCCCTTTGAAAAGAAACGCTTGTCGCTTAATTGACTTTTTTGATTTATGTACATACATTTTGCATTTTGAAATAAATGCAAATCGCAGGAAATGGGCAAATAAACAACAACAAGAGTGCTGGTAGGCATCAGCTATAGACAATTAGAAAATCCATGTAACCTTAGTGCGATTTAGACTTATTTTTGCTATATCTCAAGCAATTATAATAGTATTTAGACTTTAGAGAAAAAGAGCTATCGCAGAAGCAACAAAATTTTCAAACTGATATATGTACACTCAGTGTCAAAATGATAGCACACCTATGAATTTCGCTGTTTTCTGGAAACGGGTAATCCGAACGAACTGCTACTTTTAATAACAAGAATCAGGATGTGAAAAAATATATTTATTAAAAAATTTAAACGAATAATATTATTATTTATCTGTTTTATTTCATAATTTTAAAAAATTACCGCGTCAAAAAGATAGCACATATTATCAAATTTTTAAAAAAATACAAGAATTGAAGACGGGACTTAAGCCCAATTGTGGCAGTTATAAATACAGTTACTCTAATTATAAATAGAACCATCGTTAGTCCCGGAAGGGCAGTTGGTTTCTTGCTTTTAAAGTGAAAATGGGAAGAGGAACAATTTTAAGTGCAAGTGAAAGAAAGGTTATTGAAAATTTAAAGGAACAAGGTTTTACTCTTGCTAAAATTGCAAAAAGTTTAAATAGAAGCAGGAAAGTGGCAATGCATTTTTTTAAAGATCCAAAAAATTACGGAAAGAAGAAAAGTCTGGGGAGACCCAGCGCTATCTCAGAGCGCGATAAAAGACAATTGTTAAGGAAAGCTTCAAATTCACTCCTCATGGCGCGTCAAATTGCGGCGGATGTTGGAATATCCACAAAATTAAGAAATGTTCAACGAGTCCTTCAAAAAGCTAAACATCTTCAACGCAGAAAATTATAAAAAAAGCCACCTCTTACGGAGAAGCATATTAAGGATCGTTTAAAATTTGCGGAAGAACATCTTCACTGGAAAAAAATATGGCGTAGAGTACTTTTTACAGATGAGAAGCGATTCTGTTTAGATGGACCAGACGACTGGAGTTATTACTTTCATGACCTCAGGAAGGATGCGATCTTTCAACAACGACGAGCAATGGGAGCAGGCGGAGTAATGATATGGGCTGGGATTGGTTACCAAGGAAGAACAAATATTCGTTTCATTAGCGGGAAATTAAACTCCGAGGAATACATAAAACCTGGACGAAGAAATTAAACGTGATGGAGCCACAATTTCGGGGGATTATTTTATTCTGCAGCAGGATAACGCCGCAATACACTGTGCTCACCGAGTAAAACGTTATTTAGAAGAAAACCGAATCCAGTTACTTCCGTGGCCAGCAAGATCGCCGGATTTAAATATTATTGAGAATGTTTGGGGGCATCTTTCTCGATGCGTATATGCTGAAAATAAACAATATAACTCCGTTCAGGAACTAAAAGATGGTATTTTACGTACTTGGGGTTTGGTACCCAGAAAATATATTAAAAAATTATTTAAATTACTTCCAAACAGGACGAAGGAAGTTATAAAGAATAAAGGAAAATCAACTCATTATTAAATAAAAAAAAAAATTAAAAAAAACTTTAATTACATTTTATTTGCTTAAAAATTTATGAAGTGTGCTATATTTTTGACGCGGTTATTTTTTTAAAAACAGGAAATAAAACAGATAAATAATAATATTATTCCTTTAAATTTTTTAATAAATATATTTTTTCACGTCCTGATTCTTATTATTAAAAGTAGCAGTTCGTTCGGATTACCCGTTTCCAGAAAACAGCGAAATTCATAGGTGTGCTATCATTTTGACACTGAGTGTATGTATCTCAGGAATTTTGTTTAAGAATTTGTGTTATAGGATTTTTTTTAGATAAGAGGATGTACTTTTCAGTACATTCGTCGTTAGTGCAAAAAGTCTCATTTTTCTCCCAATAATTTCATCGTGAATCAAAAACGCACTGCACTTGTTGGTTTTTAGATGAAAACCTTTATCAATTTTAGGTACATTACATGCGTTAATGCGTTATACTTAGTTGGATTCAAACTCCTGAAAAAATTAGGAATATACAGTCTTATGCACAAAAATAGGACCTTGACGTGATTGAACTAATCAAGAATAACAGTGGATTGAATTTAAACAGTGGCATTAATAAAAATACAAATTATATGTATTATTTTTATTTGCGAGTAATTAACGAAAAAGTTATATGTTGTCAAATAGTGCTGTGCAAAAATATAGGACCAGTAATAACAGAACAACTAATTTCTAATTTAATATATAAAATGAAATCCTTTGGCCTAATTCTTTTTGGTACTACGTGTTCAGTCATTATTTCCGCTATAGTTTTATATTCTATGGAAAAAAATAATGTTTTCAACTCCGTCATATTTTTGCCTTACAAGCTGAAACCCAATCTCCTAAAATTTTCCAATAATTCTTTATAATGTTTGTTTTCTATAAAGAACTTTTTGTTGATTAGTAGAAAAAGCTCAGTGTATGTAAGTAACGGGCTGTATGATGTTTCGCATTGTGCTGTTGGAATGTTTCCATGAAGCAACATGTCATCTTCAATAAAAGGCGCAACACTTCGGAGAAAATGTACAGATTTTTATAATTTAAAAATAATTTTGAGTTCGGAATGAACCCTATTTTCCGTCCTGAAAATAAGTACTTTTTTAAGAAAGAAAGATATTGAATAGCCATTAACAAGTACTTTATAAATATGTAGGTTCTATTGATGCTTGCTACGATACTTTCCCGACCAGAATTTTTCGCTTTTTATGAAAAAAAAAATTGTATTTTGACTCTTATCTTCTATGGCAAATTGAATATTTATATGCCTATAAATATTTGAGCCGCTTATTTTGAAAGAATTCCACTCTTTGTTTTTTCTTACATACAACGGGATCACATTAAGTTTAATCCAGCAGATAAAAAATTAAAAGTATTTTTTTCTAAAAATTAATTTACGCTACGTACTTTCAAAAGAAGCAGCTCATTTAATTCTTTTATGAAGAAGTGCTTAAGGCTGGGGCAAATAAAATTTCTATTAGCTGAAGAATCGCAGCAAAGTTTCGAAAAGTGAAACTAAAAATTGTATTATACATCAAAGAAAATTGATTGAAGTAGTAAATATAAGAACTATACAAATGAAAACCTGAAGATCAATATTAAATTAAATTGGGGGTTTAACTTATCACTTACGTTTTAAATCGGATTACATGACCAAGGAGCTGTGCTTCGGTAGGAGAGTTATCTTCATTCCTGAACGTGCGGACTGGATTACCGAGGGTGTCAATCTAGATCCGAAAAGCCTTACATTGATGGCTCGAAATCGGAGCATGGCACTGGAGCTGGCGGCTATCAGGGTGCTATCTTCGTGGTGCTTTCGTTCAAAACTCGTCAAAGAGTGCTATGACTGTCTCCAACGCCTGACCTAACAGAGCTACACTCGTTTGGGTACCGAGGCACTCTGGCTTTGGGGCAAATGAGGTCATTGATGAACTGGCCAGAGATGGATCATCAACTAGGTACCAAGACCTCAACCTTAAGGAGCTTATTAAACCCTATGTTTATACCAACACCACCGTTTTGAGCAAAGCGGATCTCAGGCTGCTGGTGGGTTACTTATCTGGCCATCATAGGGTTAGCCATCAGCTTCATAAAATAGGTCTGTCAGTTGAGACAGAATGTCGACTATGTCTAGAGGCCGAGGAAAGAACAGCTCACATCTTGTGTGACTGTACGGCTCTTGTGGGTTTAGAAGTAGGACCTTCGGTAAGGAGTTCTTAAGTTCGGCTGAGGTCCGTAATTCTTCTGTGGGTGACCTTCTGGCTTTCCTTAGGGTAGCAGATTGACTACTCCACTAAGGAGGCTTTGGCACAAAAGACCGTCTGATCGCAGTTCCCATCATAAGGGTAGCCGCCCAATAATAAATAAATAAATAATAAATAATATTACTTACTTTGAAGGCAATTTAAAAAAAATTGTTATTCAACAATAAATTCACAAAAAATGGAAAAGTCATATTTGGATAAAGATTGTATGTATAATACATGGGTGCATTGCTTATGGCAATGCAAAGAATGTATGTATGCTGCCAGCCTATCATTGTTTTACTTGTTTGCTATTTCACATTTCGTTGTTCTTAGTTGTTCTTTTTTGGTTTAATAAATGCATTTTTCGTTTTAACTGAATCGCCCTCTCGTGGAATATTTTGCAACCAAGACGTTTGAAATCTTGATCCAAATCCAGATAAAAGTGTGGATCACGTGTTGTTGTCGTAACTCCGTGTTAGGATACTGATCTTGATCTTAATCCGGATGATAAAAACACAGCTAATATAACACTAAAAAATTATAATTTTTAGGCCACCAAAAGTAATATTTGTTTGACAGCAGGTTTTCATCTGGTTATTAAATACATAGTCTGTAGTTTGTAGTAAGCATCGGAGAAACTTAGTTATTCCGCTTTACAAGCTGCAATATGCTATTTACCTATATTATGCTCCATTCACTTTGCCAATGAGCGTATTTTCAAAGTTGTATGTATAATACAATCAATAAAAAAATTAATTAAGTTGTTTAGAAAATTTGTAATGCGCCGAATAACAAATTGAGAAATTATCAATATCTTCCATCCATATCACATCGAGATTAGCAAGCATCCAATTTCATCAAAATGACGTCAGCAAAGTAAAATATCTCAACTTCCTAAATCAATGACAAAAAGAAAAAAAAAACTTGAAGAAAAGACAGGAAATGAGTGAAATTCGATAAACTTCGACAAGAAAAAAAAGTTCCCCACGTTGAAGAAGGCTGAAACTACCCAAAATCTTTTACCCAAAATTCTTCCATAGAAAAGAATAGAAGATGCTCCCACCCCTCTAAGAATCGCACCCTTCCATCTCTGCAGTAAGACGAGAATAAGCTGATTGACGTCGAGAGCAAAACGGGGGACTGTTTACTGGGGAGACATGTTCAAGAAATAGTAATCTCAGGAATTGATAAGAGGCGTAAAAGGAGTCCACGTCGTGGGGTGATTTAAGATTGTATTGTATTGACCTTGGGACTTTCTTGAATTACTTTATAGAGGACGAAGATAAACCTTTTTGAGGGATACTTGCTAAAAAAAAATTCAAATTATATGTACATAAGTAAATAATCGAATGGTCCATGAATGTAAAAAGGACACGAAGGGAAAATATATTAAAATATTTATTTAAAGATGATTGTAGCTCTATGCAACAAATGGCAAGATATTGGGCCTTTTTGGAATATGTTGTTACGCGTCACAAATTTCATTAGTACTTTTCCTTCATAAATGTGACCTAATTTGTCTAACGACGCTTTTATTCAATAAAGTAATTAAGGATGGAAGATCGCTGTAGCAGGATGAGAAAATCGATTATTTGCTTGGGCATATTCTTGAACTATGTATGTATATGTGTATCAATATTATTCCATTAATTTCATTATCTCAAGCGACCTTTTAGAAAGTAGGTTTTGTCCATGCAAATTGTTTACAGTCCTGGAAGTTGGTTTGTTGCTAGTTGCTGGTCTTTGCTTCAATGTATCCATGTGGTGTTATTAGATCATCATATTAGCCATCGATCGACTTATATTACTTTTAGAAATTGAAACCTTTGATTCACAGATTATTTATATTTATTATTTAAATTTTTTTCGGTTCGGTTAAAAATTGATGTTTTCGAATTTTCGGCTTCATGTTCGATATCAAAATTTTGAATGTTTGTTATACTAAAATTCAAATTACAGTAAAACCCGAAGCCCGCTTAATCCCAAACACATCCGTAATCATAATTTTAAAAAATGCTGTATTGTACTGGAATTTTAAATAATCACGGAAGCGCGGCGCGCTGGAGCTAGCGAAGTAGGTACTTGTAGTCGAAGTTCTGCACTTGTCTTTTGTGAAGTCAACACTCAACTTGTGTTGACTTGGCTTGATCCACAAACTTGACCATTCTCCTCTTAAAGCTAAGCAAGTCAAATGTAATTAGAAATATGTATAATAAAGAGCGTCAGTTAGCCTATAAATAAGCTACATATTTAAATTTATTTGACCTTCAAAACCTTTCAGAGTAGGCTGTATTAAAAGTTCATGGCTTAACCAAAACAAAATCTTTATTTGAAATGGTTTCCCCCTCCCCCTTTATTTCGATTAACCAGGGTTCTAGTGTACTTTCTAATAAGACCTATTTTTCTTAAAGTCAGTAATATAGCAGTAGGACATAGACTACATAGTTAAGTTTCCAGTTACCCGTGAAATTTTTGGAATATTTCATATGTAGATGGTTTCTTCCATTCATTTCCTTTTAAATTACATACGATATCGAAATCCTGTTCTGTACAATTACCACGTTATGCAACGATTCAATGCAGCGCCCTAAAGAAAGTCAAATCAAAATCAAGTTTATATCGAAACAAGCAAAGGCGCAGGCTTTCGTAATTACTATGAAGGTTTGCGCAAATTGGTTTAATTCGTCTACATCTTCAAAAAATCTAATTAATATTTAATAACTGATAATTTTAGTCGAATCTTTTCAATGCTAATGTTATACTTTCATGATTTACTTTTCAAAGCAAGCAACCTTGTAATTTAATAACTTGGAATTGAAGCGTCAAAATAAAAAATATAACATAACATGTTTGATTGTATTTAAATGATCACAACGAAAATATACTTTCCGCGACCACTCAGATTGTATGTAGGAATCTGGCTTGGAAATTTTTTATTTTATCTGAAATCTTTAAATCAAAATGATAAAAAGTCCGCAATTTTGGAGATGCCAATTACACGATAAAAAGTGTGTTATGCACGAATGATCGGAATTAGTGCAAAGTTATTTAAAATAATTATTATATTCGTGCGCCGCCATTTTGTATTTTTTTTAACAATAAAACTTTGTTTTATATATTATACTTTAATGTATGTATGTCTAATAATACCTAAAAGTCCTTTTTCTTATAAGAAAATTTATCTATTAAGAAAAATATCTTCGTTCCGCTCGCAAATCTGGTAGAGTCAAGGAGGGTAAATGCGAGAGTGTTTTTCAAAACTGGTTTTCTATAGTGAATTATTAACGTGGCATTAATATCGTACCCTATCCGCATATACATTTATGCGTATAACTTTAAGATCATCTGTGTTTTTCATAAAAATTTCATAAGTTTTGATCCTTATATGTACTTATTTCTTCAAAGTATTAGAAACGAAAACAGGTTTTAGTAGAATTAATTATCCAATGGCCTTTTATAATTGATCTTATGCGAGCGAAAAGAATATGAGTAACGCAATATGCAGGATGTTGCGTTAAGTTCTGAACGAGGATATGCCAATCGATTGTATACGGTCTCCTGATCAACGTTTGTTCGGAGACCCTCCCCCTAAAATTTGTTCACCCTTAAAATCGCAATCAAAAATTTGGAGGAGGTGAACCCAAAAAATGCTTTGTATGTACTTTGAGAGATATCGTATGATTTTGGTTGATAGCGTGTTAAAAAGCTGAGCTTTAAGGATACCTCTGGCAGCCCAATCCGTCAGGAAGCAAGCGAGAAAGGCCGCGTCAAACTTTCACAATGGAAATTTCAATGCCAAAAATTTGCTTTTGGCCCTTCGTCCTGCCGATTTTTTGTATGGGAAGATCGAAATTTTTCCTGAGAAAAAGCTTCTGAAGGCGGTCTGGAGTAATTCGTGCTAGAGTGGTTTAGCACCATGGATCAGGTTTTCAATATTTTTTAAAACAGTTTTTATGAAAAGCTTCAGAATACTATCTTTGTATGTAGCCATTTTTCAAACATTTTTTCTAAACGAAAAGCCGAAAATTTTGCACGAAAAAAAGTAACTTGAAATTAAATTGTCTTCAAAAAACAAAAATAAATAAGATAAAATAAATGGCTCCATGCGATATAGAGAAAAGTATTGCGAAGCTTTTCAAAACACAATTTATTAAAAAATATTGAAAACTATTTGAGTTATCATGCCCGAACGTGAGGCGCCTTCGAAAATGTCATTATATTATATTTTTTTTTTTATAAATTTTCATTTAATTGTTTTTCAAATATCAATAATTAATAAATAAAATTCCACTTTTATTTTATTTACATAATTCTTAACTTTGTACACCCTAAAAAAACATTTAGTTTCGATGCGTTGAGGTAGATGTGACCCCTTAATAAAATAACTGCTCAAAATGAATGAACAATGAGAGAGGATTATGATCTTTAATTTTACATTCTGGAAATCTGACATAACAATTATTTGCTGGATTTATGACTAGGCATTAAGTTACCCAATCTTCGTGGAATCAATCGCCGATCTGCATTGTGGATGGTAGGTAGGAACGACTTCACAGCTCACCTTAACATCCAACTTGAAAATCTGAGATTGAGTTGCTGTAAAAAGTTTATCTTCTTCTGAGACGGGCAGCCTGTAATAAGTTTAACTTATTTTTCTTTCCGTCTTATCCTATACTATTATAAGAGCCAATCTTTATATAATATATTTCTTTGTAAACACGATCTCGAAAACGGCTCGAACGATTTCGATGAAATTTAGAATACAAGGATTTACGGGGGCGAAAAATTGATCTATCTAGGTCTCATTTCTCGGAAAATTCGTTTTTTCCGTGTTCTCACACACAAAGCAATCAACCTGACTTGCCCGCGCAATATGATTCGTAATTTCCCCACTGGGATCATTTTCCCAATAGCTCAATGGCTCTAGGTCTAACACCCTGCAATGCGGTCAGTTTTATTTAGTTTTAATTGTTTGTTCTTTAGTATTCTAGCCCACACGGCTCCACAGCTGGGCAACATTTTTATGGCGCTACAGAAAATGCGGAAACCAGCCAGGATTATTGACACGTTTTTGAAGTGTTTTTTGGCGGAAACTGACGAATGAAGCTGTTCAGTATTTTGAAAAAATAGACTTAATAATGAATAAAGTGTAATAGATAAGCAATTTAATATACCTATAATACAAATAACGAAAAAAATTATTGAATTTTATTCTTCTGATCATTCCCCGACGAAATTTGATTTCATTATGTTCGCATTGCTGACATAGTTACAAAAAAAAAAAAAAGTATGCACCTACTTACCTATCTGCTTGAAAAGAGGTCTAATGATTTTGGTATATAGAAAAGAAATTTTAGGTTACAAACTAAGAACAATAACTTATACAAAATAGATCTAAGCTAGACGTTTTACATCTGTCCTGAGCAGATCTCGGGCACCCAGGTACTTTTGATAAAACATCTTGGTTACAGTTTATAGTTTTTAATAATTAAATTTCCTTCTTTTTTTTTAATTGTGTTGGTTTTTTTTTTTAATTTTTGTAAAAACAAATTTCTCGTTTTCTTGAAAAGACAAAAGTATATTTTTATTTTTCTAAACTAACTCGATTTTAATTTTTTATAAAACTATCAAAGTTGTTTATATGCAGTAATTTAAAGCTACGGTTTGACGTTATTGCTGTCACCGCTACAACATTGTATATAAGAAATTACAATATTTTATCATACTTGACAGTTGAGGAGTGTCTCTTCAAAAAGGTATATTTCCACCATAAGCTAACTTCACATAAAAATCAAACACGCTTCTTACATATGCGCTTTTTCTAAATATCCCAATTTTTAATTAAAAATTATTCATAGTCAACAGAAATAGCTCTCCTTGGAATTGAAATAGCCCCTTTTGATTGGGACAATAAAAATAAGACTACTACATATTAGTAAGAAAACTATGCACTTTTGATCAAAAGTAATGAAAATTTTATGTAAGATATTAAATTAGAAGTGAAATTAGTAAAAAAAATTTTGAATGACCATAAGGTGGAAATAGCCCCGTTTGAACAGACACTCGTCAGTTTTATTTAAATTTCCAAAAATGGTTTCTTGCCGTCGATCCGTAGAGGAAAAAAACCTGGACTAGATTTATTACGAATTACATTTATTTAAGACTTAAGTTTGATTATCATCTGGCAGTGCTGTGGCTGAAAAACAGAAAACATAAACAGAGCACTTAAAATGGCCCCGAGAGAGAAAAACTTTCCAGCTGCGCATAATCACCACCAAGCCATCCGCCGATGTAGTCGTCGTCGTCGGTTGCGTCGCACGAACGCAACCACACCACATTGCAGTCTTACAGATCTCCGAAGTATGCGGGATGAGGGCTGAGGAGTCGAATTGCGTTCTAAAACTCGCCAAAAAGTCGGGCGACCTCCAATTACATAATTCTTCACTTATAATTTCGAACATCCAATCCAGAACAAATTACGCTGCAAAGCACCCGTTTGGATATGTTCGCATCCCATACAAGAAAATTAGCCCTTTTCTGTTCGTCTCTCAGTCGAACTGCCTTTGTTTACAAATCCCCTTAAATATTGAAAAAAAAAAATTGGATGATACCCGTTGTGGGTGGCTGTGAGACTGTGTGCGTAGGCCTACGTGACAATTTCAACGGACGCATAGTGTTTACCGCTGCGTATCCAGCGGCTTTTCAGCCATTCAAGGGCCAGAAAGGTTCAATCAAATTTACTAACTCACACCATCGCGTCGGGCCGGATGCGTTGTGCGTTGTCGAGCCGCTGCTGCTGTGCCTGTGCGATGCCAACTGGTCCGATTTTGCGTTTGTCGACTTGCCGCACAGCTGGGAGCGTTGCAACGGCTAAAAAGCCTTCCCGACCGCTAACGCATTGGCGGGGGTCGAATCGAACCCTCCGTAACCCCTTCTGAGGCGGGCTTTGATACGGGCGATACGACGCGGCGATATCAGAATTCCCGATCTTGAATATTTTTTCACTTTTTATTTCATGTTTAAATGAAGCTGAAGATTTTTTTTCAATTTGCTCTTCGCAACCTCTGTGGCTGTGTTTCACCTTGTGTAATCCGTCACGCCCTGCAAAAGATGTTTACTGACTGATCGTCGAACCGAGCCCTTTTCTATGTTCTTGCTAGTCTAAAGTAACGTGATGGGTCTTCTTAAATATTTGTCTTTTATGAAGTCATACTGAGAGTACTCAATTCAATACATTGCGGCTTAGGGGCTATTTTTAAACTTATTTTGCATTAATTGGCCTTGAATTTCCCTTTCCCCTATGAGTATTTTCACTTTCTTGTACTGTTTGCCAAGGTATGCGGAATGCCCTCATATAGAGTAGCAGCAGGTGATGAAGGGGGAACGAATATAACGTACAGAATAAATTAGGGAGGTTCTGGCGCGATAACTAGCCCCATCAAAAGTTAGCACACTCAGCGAACCATAAATTAATTTGCATGCTTCAATAAAGTAGCCCTTCAAGTGGCATAATGCCTTTGCTCAAGGTCTATAAGAGATATTATTTGAAAACCTCAAATCGAATTATTCTGAAGTAATAGATACTAATAAAATTTAATAATATTGTACCAGTGTAACCTAACATGACTATGTTAACACTGATTTATAGGTAAATATCGCGTGCTGAACTTCTAATTTTGTTCTTACTTTTTAAGTGGAATGCTCTTTCTTCTTTTTATATTTAAACAAACATTTTTTTAGACACTTAATTTAAAAATGGTAAAGTAAGTGTCCTTGAAATGTCAAACAAACAATTCTTAAAATTAACAGAATTTTAAAGGTTCTAAGAAGGCGCTGGATTAAGGCCCCTAGGGACCCATAGACAGTCAAAATCACAAAAATTATTTTTAATTTGTTTTCAATTTTATCAACGATTAATTTATTATTTACATATTTTTAGGTAGATTTCATATTAAATTTCGGAAAATGAATGATGCCAAAACTCGCTTTAGAGGTCGTAGACTTCAAAAATATAATTTATTTGTACACCGCTAAGGGTGGAGAAGGGGTAATTTTGAAATCTTAAATGAAATCTGTCTTATTGGACGGGGAGGGGGGAAGGGGGTTGAGTTTGGTGTCATTGGATAGCTTTTCAAAAAATATTTGACACGTGTTTTTTCTTTTTTCGATCCGATGTGTAGTTCGTGAGATATTCGACCGTCCCGGAACCTTTTTTTACATACAAAACATCCTCCCCCGAATTCATTGTAACGAATTGAAAAATATGTTTCAGATAAAAGTTTCGTATTTTTTCCCGTAGAATCAGAGTACACAATAAAAAATGGGAGTTCCCATTTGAAATTTAATAGTTGCCTTCCGGTCCACTCACAGGATATGAGGGGGAGGGCTGATTTTAGGACAGGCAAACTTCACCTATACTTTTATTCCGCCAATATCTCGGCTAAGTTCGTAAATGGGAGGAATCGGTCAAGGGGTGGGGATATAGGGGCTACGCAAGTTATATAAAAATGGTTTGGACCCCAAATCTTTCGTATTTCTTAACCGCTATTGACCAAACTTAACATATATCTACATTGACAATATGTAGTTCTAATGCGTGTTACAAAATGGTGGTGATCGATGAAAGGGGTGAGGGGCTATATAAGTTTCTAAAAGTGATTTTGTTACCACGATAGCTGCCGCATTTCTAAATGGATTTTGTTCCAACTTTGTATATACATTGGCTCGTAATTTAGGTCATATTAAAAAATTGCAATGTTTTGAGAAGGGAGAGGAGGACTTTCACCCCGCTATATATTTTAATTTATTTCTATGTAGACCGTATATTTCTTAATCGATTTTGATTAAACTTGGCTAACACGTTCTTCGTGGCAATATAGCTGAGATATGTTCGCAAATAGGGTGATTCCTTCAAGGGGATGGGGAATTCAGCATTACATTCCATTATTTAAAAATAATGTTTTCCACATTGAAATTTACCTTTTCCTTCTGGCTGCCGCCGAAAGGAATTGATTATGATTGTTTATGATTTCATTGGCAAGTTGTATTAGTTTGATTTTTATTTCATTCTTAAAATTTTTCCTTAATCTGAACTTTTACTTTTAACTTTTATAACGTAGAAAATAATGAAACCAATAGTGCATGCGGCTTAGCTTCAAAGACCGGACTCTTGAAAATGTTTCCAATAGTATAGTACGTAGATTCAACAACGATTTGGAGAACATTTTAATATTTGAATAATTTTCATCCAATTTGAAGATAAATCGTTTTTTACCTTCTGGAAGCAATTTTTATTATATTTATTATGTTTCATATAATTAATAATTTCGAAATCTACATATATGCAGCAATACTTTCAAATAATTTTTATTGGTTGCCAAATTGTTTAATATTTTCACAGCAGTATATACATATGTATTTACGAGTCAACAAATTCTATACAATCCATCATCAATAGCGATTTGATGCATTCCAATATAAAATTGGAAGTGCCCCAATGCTCCAAAGAGGTATCTTAAAACTTAAAAACATATGCCATTTTCAAATATTTCTAAAAACACAAGATGTACGAAAAACTAACTTTATTCACATAAACCTATATTATATTGTCAATATTTTAAGAAGGCAATATTTTTTGTGCAAAAGATCACTTTTAAATTATAAATCTACGTTTTATAAATCTAGATTTATACTGTCGTAGTGTATGTATATCAAAGGAAAATGTTCTTGCGCAATTAATATTGATAAAATACCAGCTTCATGTTTAAGCATTCAGCTATTTTTTTGGGTTTTTAATGGAATAAGTTACAAAATGAAAAACAATAGTCCTAAACAAATGCCGGGTTTTCCCATTTTTGCCTTAAGTTTGAAAAGCAGCCGGTATTATGCAAATATGATCAAAATATTTATTCAAGCTGCCTTTTATTAATTCAAGCTTAAAAATTATGTAGTAGAGTTTTACCTCTTTAGTAGTATATAAGTTTTTATTATATATTTTTATGATCGTTTAATTTGTTTACTTCTGCCTTACTTAACGTAAAAATGATATGACTGTGTTAAATTTGTTTTCAAAATTATCTTGTTCAAAACCACTTTCAGAAGAAATGAAAAATCAGTTTTTAGTACTTAATACTATTGAAATATACTTTTTACCGTATGTATTTATTTTGCGGACTACTTTACTTAAAATAAGTAAATTAAAAACTTGATTAATGAAACTATTTGAAATTAAATCTCAATCATCATCGAAAGACTCGGTAATATATGTCTATTAACAAACGGTCGTATATTGAACATTATTAAGCGAAATAAATAAATAAATTATGTATGTTGTACGATGATATATTATGTATTATTTCCACAGAATGCCAATACTTACTTTTTATCATGTTTTGAACTAATAAAGGAAATGCTTATGAATTATTGTTACAAATATTTTTTTTGAATAAATTAACCTATCAATCAATTGACCCGTTTTCGGATTGAATGAATTCTTGTCCAAGATTCTATATTTAGGAGAGTTGACATTGAAACAAAGCTATCAATAGAGAAACCAGTGAAAAAAGCGAACGATATGGGTAAATACATATGCATGTATGATTCAAATTGAGTAACCATTCTTCTATATATGACGTTAGAAGTGGAACTTTGTATCTATATAATATGTAAAATATTAAGAAATAATTCGTTGAACCGCGAGACCTGGCAACATGCTGGATGAATCAGAAAGCCGGCAAACCGGCATGGAATCGTAACTTTCTGTGGATGAAGAAAACGCTATCGAATAAAATGGCAGATAAGTGGCGAACCATAAAAAAATCGTACTGCGCATTTAACGCAGAACATGCGCTCTGTGGGCTCTGCTGCATAAACAAACTGCCCCATGTCTTTTAAAATGTAAGACTATAGGCATTTCGTGCAGAAAAGATTTTCCACCACAATGACTGTTGGTTGTTGGGCCGGTTATTGTTTACTATTTTCTATTTTCCATTATGGACCCAGTGTACCATAACAACCGGCGTCTTGCTGCTCCCAGCCGGTTCAAAATTAGATTCAATGCTGCTCCCTCGGCTAGCGGCATGGATGTTTTGCCAGGTCGTAATCACTTTAAGCTAGATTTTCGTTGGCAATTAACTGGAGCGCCGGAGCCCCACTACATCCCTTCAATTTTACTTATTGTTGGCGTGACCTAGTCAAGCGAATCCTTTTGTGCTTAAAATAGAATCCAACAGCGGCCGGCAATATTCAGCAGAAGCACGCTTTAGGCAAAACTTCAAAAACCCACCTCGGCACGAAATTGCCTCTTCACGTATACCGGTAATGAAATTATGGTATCTTTTTTCACCGGCTGTTTTCACCGCGCCTCGCTGCTAGTCAAATGGTGCTGACATAAGAATTATGCGACCACGTTGGATAGCTACTTCCAGAACGTACATTAAGTAAATAAAATTTTTGCAACTTTCTTGTAAATGCGTCGTGGTATAAGGCAGACTCGCCGGCAGTATTTTGTTGATTGTTTGCTTTTTCTCGATTGTATTTTTTTGTACTTATTTTCTTATTTATTTTTTGTTTCACTTTTTCCTTTTGCGTCGTAGAGATATTGGACGTGTTGGTACTTACCGGCAAAGAAGTAAGTATGTGAATCGAATTAATTTGCAAGCTTTTTTCGCCGGTTCAAATATTTAACGATATGGGTTTATTATTTGTAATTTAATAGAACGCAGTATTTCTTATCAATTTTTTATGAATTCAATTTTTTGATCGAGAACTATTTGCATAATGCAGTTATCTCATGAATACGTTTTACTTTTATTTTTTATATCTACAAACTGAATATGTAATATAAATTAAGAGATATCTCCAAGATCGTAGTTCCAGTCTATTTTTAAAATATAAGGCGCCCAAAAACTTGTCAAGTGGCTTTTTTTTTTATTTAGCAATTCAGAAATTTGGTAAATATCAAATCGAACAGAAGGTTAAATATAGAAATCTTAAAGCCGCTTAACCTAGGAGAAGCATAACCTCTTCGTATATACGTTTAGTTTTTTTGAAATTAAAGTTATTTTAACAGGAAAATTATTAAAATCTGTTAAAGAACTAATCACTAAGAATATATGTCAAGCTTTCAACAGCTTTGTAGTAATGGAAGCTCGGATAATATTTTATGCTATACTTGAAATTCACTGCTTTAAAAATATTGTAAAGTTGCCTCTGATCGCGAGAAGGTTTCATTTAGTTCATTGGAAATGTATCGTAAAGTTTTGATAAATAAATTACCAAGTGTGTAAAGTTTTATCAGTTTTAGTATATTAATTGCTTTATTTAAAATACGTAATTTATAAAATTAGTTTTTTGCTAAAAGAGCTTTATTGTTAAGTGATTGAATTGAACCCAATTTATTTACGCCAATTGTTTTTTCCAATTCCTTCTTACCTACTGAATAACTATCTGTAAAAAATAACTAAACAAATAATCAAACAAAACTAGACACCCTTTTTTCCACATTTAAAAACTTCGCCCCTCAAGAGGTTAAATTGAGTTTTTTAATATGCTGATATGAGGATATTTCTTAATTTTTACTAAACACTGACAACCGGTAACTAGTTTTTCGTTAGTCAAATTTAATATGCATATAAGGTTTGCGCGAATACCTACTAAAATTTATACTTTCATAATATCGGGAATACAGTACACCTCAAATTCGTAATTCGTCAAATATACTTATTTTGATTTTGCAAGTGGCTAAATTTTAATATTTTAATATGTATTATTGATACTGAAAAAAACAAATCTCTCGGTCGGAAAGTCGATTGGCATGGTTGGGAAAACTTAATCAGTGACTAAAATTTGGTCACAATTCACACAGGCCCATACATATTTTAGACTCAGCGTTTTTTACGTTTAGGAGAAATAGCGAGTTTTTTTCAAGAAACTAAAATTGATTTATTTGGTTTTTACTTTAAATAATCTTGCAATATACTTGGAACAAAATGTAAAAGTGGTTTTTGCACGGCTCAAAGTTGCCGCCCAAACTGTTTTGGCGATTACTTTTAGTATTAGTACCCAAAAATTAAAAATAAAAAAACGCCTATTAATTTTAATATCTTTGGTTATCGAAATAGGATCAAACTGAAAACTATAGAAAACATTTTGTGCCATTTTAATAAAAACTTCTTATGTGTTCAAAGGTTTGAAAATTACTCCGAGTATTACGCTACTTTATTTCCTCATTTACAGAAAATAAACTATTAACTAAAATACCACTGAATCGATTTTGCTTAAAATACAATCAGATAAATTAAAATGTTTACAAACATTTGTCTGAAAATTATATTTAAAATTTTGTAGGGAATGTTTGGTGTGGTGAAGCTATTCACTTCCTAATGAACATTTAACGCGTATGACTTAATTGCTACTAGCAACTTCAGCAGAATATTTTTAAACGAGAACAATTTTATGGGTAATCATTTCCCGATAAACCCAGGGACGTTAATATTTTCCAAATGCTTTATGCTTCAATTTCCGTTCTCTCCAATTAAATATCTCCTCCTAATTTCCATTCTCGCGTAGGCTCAGGTATCCGGAGAATATTGACCTAATTCAGCAATTAATTATTCAGGTATACGCCTGAACCCAAACTTGCTTCTACCTGTCCGAAGCGACAAACATGTCAAACCACTTCACGATCATCCGCATCAAAATCGTCTTTAAGCAATGGAAGGCCAAGGTATCTTAATATTTTCTTGAAAAGCCTGAGGACGGATGTGAACAAGGCTATCTATCGCCTGGAGAAACAGAATAGAAACTGTTTGTGTATGTGATCGAAAAAATTAAAGAACGTTTAACAGGTCACGTATAAAAGATTATAAGGATCACGACCTCTGAGAAGCCATGTTAAAAGAGGACTACGTGCATTTTTTAAAATACTTCTGCCGGACTCTAGAAAATTCAGGATACCTACCCTTGCTTAGTGAAAATTTATCAAAACCTGAAAGATCATCTTCCCTCTGGTTCGTTCTAATAGGAACGTTTTAAATGGCCAAATTACAATTTGGGTGTTGCTAGACTAGGTGATGTGGTAAATAACAAAGAGAGGACCGAAGGCATTGCAGCTATTGTAACGACTTATTTGTTCAGAGTTGTCACTTTGTATTTTTAAGGAGTTGTAGTGGTTTGATTGATCGGTTGCATAAAAACGCGTTTCGGTTAAAATTAAGTCGCAATAAAATAAATACTCTCAGTTAAAAAAATATGCTGCAAGTAAAAGCGCAGGAGCGATCAGCGCACTATCCGAAGCCCCCGGAGGTCTTGGTTCACGACTTCAACATGTGAAAACAACCACTTTGAGCGGTGATCGCACAAGAGCAGCTGCGAATTTATATAAAATGAAAATGTGCGCAACAGAGTGCATATGAAATAGGTCCGTCCGTTAATTTATGGGGAGAGAAAAATTCGTAATTTCTTTCGTCCTTTAGTGCGCAGCGATGTATGAATGCATTATTCTATATGCTGACGACGACGACGTTGCTGAGTTTAATTATTTAATTGTCCGGCAAGAATTTTGCTGATTGGTTGTTTTGATTTACTCAGAATTTTCCTTTGCCTCTAGGGCTGACGGCGCTTAGAATTTGGCGACGTAAAGTTATTTTCTTAATGTTTGTATGAATTAATTTAATTTTTGGATTTGCTAAACATAGATACACATATGTACGTATTTACGTTTAATGGAATTCAGAAGGGAAAACGTTAGAGTAACAACTACAACAATATAGACAAGTTTTAACAACGGCAAAGTACATCGTATCTAACTAAATGAGATTGGTTTCCCATGCGCTGGAACTTTGTTGCTAATTAGTTCTATATTATTAAGTTCATGTTTCTATTGTATTCGCCTCTATTTAAGGTTGAAAGGAGATTCAGATTTAATTACGTACTGTCTCCAACTTCCAGTATATTAGCTTCATAAAGGTAACTTCTCGAGTGAAATGTTGCGTTTAAGCCGCAATAATTAAGCATTTGGAATTCCTATAATTGTGAGTTATAAGTGAAAGGAAAAAAAATTATTAACAGGTTATCCGGCTGACAAATTTTAAATGAATTTGCAATTATTTGAAATAGATAGTTAACTAATTACTTTTCTTTTATATATTTCCCTACGACCCCATACCGTATTCGGAGTTTATGATCACAAAAAAGTAATATAATAATTAGTTAATAGAGTATAATACATATAATAATAATAATAAATATCTTCTTTTTAGGGTTCTGTACTGCAGGTTCTAAAGGAACCCTATTGTTGTGGCAACGTTATCCGTCCATTCACACATATGTATTTAAATTCTTGGCGCAAAGACGAAAATCGTATTTAAACTTAAAAAAAAACATTAAAACTTTATTTGAAGAGGGCGTCAAACATGCAATTAAGGTGAAGATTTGTTTAATTCTACCTATCCTTGTGGGGTTTCGTTGGAAAGAGCTTTGCTGGTAGAGTCAATTTATATTTGTTTAAATTTTTGTTGATTCATATTAACCCTTTGGGAGGTCATTAACATTGTAGTTTCTAGACATATTTTTTTGGCAGTTCTATTAAAAAAATAGTTTTACGAGAGAAGCTGTAAGTTATGTACAATATAACTGACACACTACACTACAACAATTACTAAAAATAGTTTATCATACAATAAAACAAAATTGCAAATAATTTACGAATTAATTTCAAATCTGCCCTTAAAATAAAGAATTGAAATTTTGCAATATCGATCACTAAGTTGAGGTAATTTCTGATAATGATTAAAAATACTATTATAGTATACTTTTTAGGGACTTAAAACTAGGAACGCTTATATGTAGTTAGGACCTTTTGATTTTAACCCTTTAGTCGCGAGATATTTGCTTTCAAAGTTGGTATCAGAGTACCCATTTCCTCCTACCCTAAACTATAGATGCATAAAATCTGAAAAAATTATATAACGTACCTTTTAATTAGTATTGTATTTTCAATGAAAATCATAAGGAACGTTGTAGCAAAAGTATATTTGGATTTCTTTTAAATTATCTTGTATAGTGAATTCAAATGGTTTTTTATAGGAAACCATGAAAATCAAATTTATGGGATTCCATCAATGGCGTATCCAGCGAGCGATCACTAGGGTTTGATTTTTTTTAAATGTCAAAGTGTTACATTTATGTTATCTGAAAAATTATTATACTTTATAACTCTAACAGAAATTGTCCTCATAATATTTTTCTGGCTATGGTCTTGGATTCCATTCGCATGGAAATCCTTATCCATTGGAAATCATTTGTAGAAAAACATTCAATGGATGAAATTTTAAATCATTCCAGAAGGTGTTAATGAAGTCTTTGACTTTAATTGTTTTCTTGGAAACTCTTTGGACTGGCAGTTAACTTTTGGAGGAGCGTCAAATTCGTCAAGGGATGTTTTTGGTTCCTAGAATAAGAAATGATTGAATAATAATATTTATGGTTTCTTGTGTGGAAATCCATATGGGAAACTATTGGAATCCATTGGTTTGTCATTTCTCCATTTCTTTCGTAAATATGAAATACGTGAAAAATTGACGAAAAGACAACGTTGGTGGGAATGGCCCAACACGCTCTTGGCCAGTTTTTTAAATCTGTTATTTCATACTTTTTACCATCTTAATTAAATTTTTACAGGTTATGAATTTTAAACTTGTTACTTGAACGAATTCACGGAAAGGCATTTTAACATTGATTCCAAATATGTTGTCAAAAATGAGCCCAAAATTATTCATGTAACGTTAAAATTTCTCAATTTTTTCTCAAAAAGTATCTACGCTTTATATTTATTTATTTATTTATTAATTCAACGGCAATACACCCAGTAACTGGATAACAAAATTACTTACTAATATGTGGCAGGAATAACAATAATAGAATAATAATATAATAATATATCGCCTATTTCATAACAATAATAATGCAAATATAACAATTGAGACAAGAAGTTATGTTATAATACTGATTCCGCAAAATAAACTTCATTTCATAACAATAACAATGTAAGTATAACCAAGTACATATAGCAAGTGAAACTAGAAGTTATGTGATAATACTAATTCCGCAAGAAAAACTTCATTTCATAACAATAATAATGCAAGTATGTATAACAAATGAAACTAGAAGTTATGTGATAATACTGATTCCACAAGATAAACTTCTTAAAATCAAAACAATAGGAAAGAAGTATTATTCTTGGATATATGTACATATATTTATATATGTATATGTATGTATATATTTAGGTCCACTCTCTAGAAGATAGGTTAGCTGAGGTTATAGTGGATGCTTAAAAGCATACTTGGGCCAAGCATAGGCCCATAGTGATACCCCTTGGAAGATCTCCGTAGCTAACCAGAAAACCATTTAAGAGTCTTTGATGAACTGTTCAAGGTCTTTGACGTCAACCAAATTTAGATCGACCAAGTCATCTAGTAGATACATAGTTACAGTAGTTCCTATAGTTTCTCATTTTTACATCGTTTTCAATATATTGTATGGGATGACTCACCACAAATAATGCGGTTTTTTCAATTTCATGAATTCAAAATCGCAGGGCGTGGGAATAAACTGCCTACATCAACTTGTTATAAAAGCAGATAGTAAATACACATTACCCTTATTTTTAGTGCAAACTTTAAAGAGTGCAGTGACATTTTTACAGTTATTTTTTGAAAAGTGTAAAGGAAGTGACAAAGGAGCATATTCGGCATATTTTGCTTTATTAATTTAACAAAACCAATAACGCAACGGAAAGGGCGAGGAATATTAATGCAATGTATGGGAAACGAACAATAAACGTAAGCCAGTGTCGACGGTTCTTCCAGAAATTACGAGCCTAGAAGACGAGCCTCGTCCTGGAAGATCTGTCGAGATCGACGAGGATGTTCTGCAAATCCTGGTAGAACAAAATCCTGTTGAAGAAGTAACCAAAAATCTTGGATTTGATCATTCAACCATAGATCGATATCTGGCAAATTGGCTAAATGGATACCTCACAAACTTTCACTCATGTAAGGTGTTGTTATCAGTTTGGTCGAATATGATATTAAAAACGACCAGAAAGATTAAAGAGCATTGTGGAAAATGAAGGAGAATATATTTTAGATTAAAAAATAATTTTGGTTATCTGAATTTTGAAAAATAAAAAAAGCATAAAACCGCAAACTCAATACCTACTTTCTTTTATTCACTGCGGCATCATTTTCATTATTTATTTCTATTTGTTTATCCATTCATTGTATATGTATTTACATATATCCTATGGAATTAAAAGCCATAAATGTTAATACTTGTTTCCATATATGTTATTTTTTTATAAATAAAGTTCGATTTTATTTTTATTTGAGTTATTTTATTTTTTAACATTTTTAGAATATCAATTTATTTAATGTTTAGTCTCCTCTTTTACAATAATTAAAAATCATGTACATACATATGTATATTATTTTTTAACTGACAAGTCTAGATTAAATTTTATTTTTTTAACTAAGCCCATCAAGATTTTACCGTCCTCCACCTACTTAACATAAGAAAGAAAATCAAAGTGATTAAAAATGATGCTGCAATACAACCCAAATGAAGCCAAACTTTTGCTCTTTACGAACCTTACGAATTCGGTTCCTTCTAAAAGATGGTTATAGTTGGTTTAAAGTTAATTTTAAACCTATTTGGACTGCACAGTGAATTTTTCGTGGGTTCATAATAATAGACTTCTATTACTTAAAATTTAGTATCTACATACATACTTACTTCAAAATATAATAAAGAAGCATTTAATCTAACATTTATCACTTAAAAACTCAATTCACTACCTGAAAAACGAAGGTTGAAAAATATAATTTTTATAATTTTGGAAGCGTTTCTAATTTTATATATTTTTGTCCTGCATGCAGTGTTGGAGTTTTTTGCATTTTTTCCGCTTTTTAATGATAATTTCCTTATTGCGTTGTCATCAGAAAAGTGTGCAATTTTCAAGGTTGCACTTTTATTCCAATGCCTCGAGTCTGTGGCGCCTACACTAAATTTTAGCTTCCGAGTTAGTGCGATAAGTTTTTTCTACTATATATCAATTTTATATGATACTCAGTTTTTACTTTTTAGCCTGATCGTTTTCAAATCGTAATTAGTTGTTATTATTATAGAGATAACGCGCGATCAGAAGCGTTTACAGAGTGTTACAACTGCAATGCAAATTATCTAGTAGAAGTAACGAATAAACAGTGGCACTATGCAGGGGTCGTCTAATCAGAAAGGTAGATTAGATTATTAGCAATCTATAATAATAATAAATTTTTAATCTGCTCCTGTTCAGTGCTAATGGTATATTTGGTTGATACAATGTTTCAAATAACTCGCCACGGTCACCGGTGATCGAAAAATCTTCGCATTGATATCGGACGTCGCTGATAGGCCAAACAAAACATACAAATAAGCAAACAATCAGGAAATTAAAAAAGAATATGATAGAAGTGTTTTCACCTTCGGTGGTATCAAGGTAGTTTTTCTCGTGCACGGTAACATCGGCGGCTGTATGTACTCAGTCCTCCCTTTGGAGCACCTCAGAGAAAATTCGTCTGTTGTTTTCCTCGATGGATTTTCCGAGAGGCAGAATCGTCAGACACACTACCACCACAGTCCCAGCCTCTGGCAAAATTTATCTGAGTATCTACATACATATATATAAATCAGAATATAAAGAAGGTATATAGACGGTGCTGCGAAGCTCCCGCCCTCTCGTTCCCGTCCCTGGGACTCTGAGGAAAACCAGTTTGCCTGCACGTACACCGCGACAGAAGCAGATTTTCCAAGCAGAGGGTGCTCCGCTCTCTCTTTGGGCCAATCGAGGCGGTTAGAGGAGGCAGGGCGCGAATACATCGACAGAACGAAAAGATACGGGGCGTGCGGTTGTGTTGGCGCTTTTGCGACCGATTCCCCCAGACCCAGACCAACTTTGCTATTGAAATAAGAAATTGTCAGGCGATTCTGAATTTAGTCGGAATTAAAACATCGAAGGGTTTGCGTGTAAAATGGAGCGGTAGCTAAATTAAATGATAAAATCGGCCTTTGTCCGCTATTTTAGCGTTTTTTTAACATCATTTATCCGAGTATCTTGAGCGAGTATTTTAACACAATTCAACTCAAAAATATATCGTAATAAATCGTCACCATCAAAAAATAAAATATCAAGCAATTTAAATAGCCAACAAAAAGTCAATATCCACCTTGGAGAGCAAAAAAAAAAAAATATTCTTTTTCCGTTTCCGCCTTCCGCAGCAGCGTCATTCTTTCCCAAACGCAAAATATTATTTTTTTTTATCTGAATAAATAAATCCAAAAATCGCCCGTGAAGAGCATCAGCGCTGGTGAAGATCGAGTTAAAAATCGCTTAAAAGTGGTAAAAGTGCGTGTGCGTGTTCAACAAATCATGCCAGTGTCCTCTACCGATTCGCGGATTGCTTAAAAAAAAAAAATACATATTTGCAAAAAAGCAGCAGAACAGAACTCTTGACAAAAAGAAAAAATACATAATTTTTTCTTTTTTGTTTCGGGAAGGAATCGCTTCAGTCCACCCCCGTTCTCCAGTTCTCCTGACTCGCATCGCACACACCTCAATTTCGAGTCTATTTCTGGCTCGTTTCCTTCGAATTCAATCAAATGAAAAGATAAACTTCTTCGCAAGGTTCATGGGAATTTGGTTTTCCTTGAACATCCTTGAAAAAGTCTTCCTATTTGCAAAAAGAGGAACAAAAAAAAAAGATTTGTTTCGTTCCTGTGGAATCGACTCTATCGTAAAAAGGAGATAATAGAAATAAAATTTTCGTTACCGACAAGAACTGAGTGAGATAATTCCTCAAAGCTCAGTTTTTCTTGCGCGAATTTTTATTGGCGGAAGCAGATCTATAATATTTCAACTTCATTAATATATCCCCCTGGGAAGAAAAGCAGAAAAACCTAAATCCAGCAGAAATGGTTGAGCGTATCTTGGAAGAGACGTCGTCATCTGATGCGACCACAGGTAAGCGAAATGTCTTAAATATACAAAGTGCGATCGCCTTCTCGAAAGATTCGCCAAAGAACTTTCAGAGAAAAAGGCTGCAAAGTACTTATCCTACTTAGAGTTAATTGAACCCCGTTCGGTGCAGACTCATCGTCAGCGGGCAGGGAGAAAAAAAATTATTGTTAAAACTAGTATACTTTACTTGGGCACAACAAATCTTGCAAAAAAAAAAATTTGTGCAACACTCGGCTGAGTGGGACAGGGATGCATGATACTGAATCTTGGCGAAGTGAGTGAGACATGTTATTTTTTTTTTTTTTTTTTTTATAGTTCAGTCAAATGCACTTGAACAGTGTCCGTACAGCTGTACGCCACCGTCGCGCGAGCCTCTATACCTCTCTATTGTATATAAAACCCGGCAGTGCCATGCAGACCTGTCAAAAGTAACTTTCTAGAAAGAAAAGAAGCCCTCTACTTTTGTTCTACACCAAAATTCATACCCGTCTCACCCTCTTTAGTTCGCCACTAGGCCGCGCAACCTCAGCAGTCCTCAAGTCCCAACATAACGCAATCCCTGTTCCTTGTTACTTCATCCTAAAAAAAGATGAGGAAAGAAAAAACGAATTTCCTGCTCATAAAAATATTCGAAACTTCGCTGAGAGCTCCCATGGACAGTTTTTCTTCTTTGTTTTTTTTTCTATGTTTTCCGTTGTATATGTATTATATACACACAACACATCAACGGTAACGATGGAGAAAATCAGCCGTTCGACCTTTTTGCTGTGGGTGAGTCACGACCACAATTTCGTGATTTTGGTATATCGTTGCCAGCGTAACGTACCAAAATGTTTCCGTTCTCTCTCTGCAGTCGATAGAAAATAACCTCTATGAGAATTTTCTGTAGAACTTTTCCACCCTCTCCGATGCGTTTGCTGAAAACTGGAAAATGCCGGGCGAGAGAAGTACGTGACGCAACATACGGCTCCGAATCCACTCATCCCGGCCAGCAAAATTTCATCATAAGCTCCCTGTTTTTGTTCCTTCTTTGGCTTCTTGTTCTTCTTATTCTACTTCTCCCCGTTCGCCTCCTTATTTCTAAGGCCATTATGTTTTACCCCCCATCCCCTCCCCGACCCGGCCAAGTACCGGTTACTTGCTTTTGCTTTAGGTGGTTGGCGCTGTTGTCGGGCAATTTTTTCTGCCCCTCGATGGAGCTGCCGCGGACGAGCGGGGACCTGAAAAGGGGATCTTTTTTAGTTCAGTGGTGAAAACACGTGCTTTTGTGCTTGTTTTCACTGGGGCTCAGAAAAATGTGATGTAATTCCCGGCGACTTTTGGTCAAACTCTTCTCAATTTGTTCTGATTGCGTTATAATTTCTAATCGACTCTTGTTTGTGGTCGTTATATTTTCCTTTTTTGGGGGGGTTAAAAATGACGACGATGACGACCGCCAGGTAAACTAGTTTTTGCGAGTCACGTAAACTTACTTTTTAAAGTGATTTACTGCTGTCTCTAGGTAAAAATGTTTATTTTTATATCTCAGCTTTTTTGTTCAGGATAATTTTTCTTTTTGGGGATGTTTTGATTAAGGAAGTGATATTTTTTGGTACGAGGCTTACAAAATTCAAAATATATGTCCGTGTAAAACAAATAGCAGTATATTATAATCGTGTAAATAATTTAATCATTTAAATTCTTCAGAGGTGTAATATCTAATAGAAAAATCATTGTCTGCAGTCTTGAGCAGTTTTATATTTTGGTTGAAAAACTCCTTTTTTGAGTTCGCACCATAAGTTTTCGATCGGATTCAGGTCTAGAGATTCTCTAATCTATTACTTCAACCGCATTGCTTTCAAACCAACTCCTGTTGGAATATCCATTTGAGAGGTATATTTCACTCGACAGTAGATTTTAGCATAAATGTTGCCTTTTATCTAATATAATGGTCCAGTACCGTAATGGGGGAAAACAACTCAAAACATTAATTTTTGCTCCACTATGTATGACAGTTTTAGTACTACTTTTGTCTTGTCCATCCACTAGATATTTCACCATTTATGAAAAGACCAATTTAAATGCTCTTCTACAAACGTTATTCTATTTTTGATTGTCTTCTCGAGGTATTTTCCTCGGACTTCTACCGAATAAATTTGCTTCAAGGGGTCTATTTCCGATAGTAGAAGTATTAAAGATTAAGAAGTTCTTGCTTTATTTTCGTAGGTGTCGCGGAAGGTTCATTTCGCACTAAGCTCAAAATGTCACGAATTTCGTGGCGTTGAATTTTTCTCTTACACTCTCGACTTTCTTCATTTTCTTACTATGTACTTTTTGCAAGCTATTATTTAACTTCATCTGTTAGTTAGTTAGTATGTTTGGGTTAAATCTTGCAACTGAATTTTAAACCAGTTCGCCTCAACAGATTGAGCTAAAATTTCGCACACACGTTTGGTTTTGCTTACACCTAGGTACAATGCACTATTAGTTAAGTGACGTCATTCTAAATCCAATATGGCGGACGCGACTAGATGGCAATGCATTGTTTCCATAACCACTCCTTTGACATGGATATCAAATGAAAGAGTTCGAGAAGTAGAATACAATAAAGTTTGTTTTAAACATTTCTTTTTAAATTAAGAACTTTTTGCATTTGCTTTCATTTTGGCGCAACAGGTAATAACATATTGAATTAATTTGAAGGTTTGGTATAAATTATATACACATATGTATAATTAAAATTATAAAACGTGCTCGTCACGACCTTTCATTTAATATCAAATCCGCCATGTAGATACTGTTGGAGATATGAGCTATACATACATAGATTGCTCAAATGGAATCACAACTTTGGCTTTGACGCAACCGGTTAAAAATTGACCGCTAGATTCGGACAAATAAGTTTATTATTATTATTTTATTAATTGCGCTAACAATATGTCCAAATACTCAGAAAAGAAAGTGAAATTACTTTTTTTGGAACAATCATGCATGATAGTTTTATAACGTAATAAGCATATTGCAAGACTTACGAGAAATTGCAAACATAAAAATAGAGAACAAGTTCTAATAAAAAATCGATATCTTCCTGGTTCTCGCTCTTCGAAGCAAAAATTCTCCCGATCTAAGCATGACGAAATTAACTTATCAAATTTGAAGTCATTGACCATGAGTTTTATTGCCAGAAAAACGAAAACATCATTTATATACAAAAAATCTTGCTTGGCATAATCTAAGAATAAAATATAGCAATCTAAGTATTTGAAATATTTTATTTTTAAAACGGTCGGATATCGACTTTTTCGGTATCAGACTTCCAGTTATCAGTATTAAATTGCAATAAAATTATTTTAGAATATTTTAGAAGGTTCAGTTTTTGGCAAACCTATGTTTTCGTTATTTTAAACTATTATAGTATAAAAATTGTTTGAATGAAATAATCTCAAAAGAATTGATGTAGAAGAAAATACATTTTTTGATGTTTTGTGAAAATAACTTTTTAATATTAACACGTTGTTGTTATGCAAAATCAAACTTCAGCAAGTTGTTTTCTTAGCTCGAAGAAAAACGGACCTGAAGACATCAGCTCCTGGCGCAGTTGCCAAATAAAGCGTCATCGACAAGCTTTTGCCTATAGAACACAAAGTTTTCAAGTCTTTAATCAACAGAGAAAAACGATGGAAAGATGGCCAGATTAAAAGAGAGAGTACAAATTACTTTAAAATATATGAACTTACATCCTCGTTACCTAAGTAAGAAAATTTCGTCTTTGATTATGAACTTTTCTGATAAAACATGAACCTATTTTATATGTTCCCTACATGTCAATTTTTATTTATTTCCACACAACGGTGATATTATTTCCGATAAATGCCAAAATAATCCGCAACATTTACGCAATAATAATAACACATCCTTCATTTTCATTTACAGACAGGAAAATGTTTAATTTTGTCCATGATTTTTATTCTTTGCATCTGAAAACTTTATGGTGAGGAATTTCCCATAGGATGCAGTAGAAGCATTTCAAGTACTCTCCTGGTGAACTTTTAAAAAGGTCTAAGTGTTAAGAAAATTCATTAAAACATAAATTTATGCATTTAAAAAAATAGCGAAAAAATTGCCCAATATGATGCTAAGTAGGGTCGAAAAAGATGGTTTCTTCATTAAGAATTCAGTGCCTCGCTAAATATAAAAACACACAGTCTTTTTTTGTTTTGTTTTTTAACCGAAAGCTAAACATTGAAAACTTCAACAACTTCAGAAAAACAAACGACTATTACCTGGTCGGGGCAAAGTCTTGATGGTCTTTCGGCATATTTTGTATTTTTTTCTTTCTACTAATGTATATTTTGCGTAAAAAATATTTTTGCTCTTTTGAAGGAGAAAAAAAAAAGGCTAAGATATCACCTGATAACTTTATACCTAGTTGGCAGTTAAACCAGTTTTTAGAATAAATTATCACATAAAAACATGGAAATTAGATTGGAATATTCCTGAAGAAATCGTAATATAGTAAACGTTGAAGGTTTTTTTTTTTACTACTGTCCACACTATTTTTGTTTTTGGGTGGGAAAATAAAGAAGACGTTCGTTATGGCTTTTATGACCCTTAACACCTACTCGCGTCTTCTACAGGTTGACAATGTACTTTTTAAATGTCTTCTTTTCCACTTCTGTTTTGCGGAGCTTCATAAACCAATTAATTAACTGTTTTTAGTTTCCTAAAGAATTAAACGGATAAATCGTTGATGATGATTTTCGAAAAAAACTATTATATTATAATATACACTGTTATTATTATTATTGTGACTCACAAAAAGTTCGGAATTTCATTTTCAATAAGTAGATTAATTGTAGTGAAAGTTTAAGGCGAATTTTTGTAAATTTGCTATCTTAACGTATACCGGATCGAAATATTAAAATTAAAATTAAAACCTTAGTGACAATCCTCTGAAAGTGTCTTAAAATTAAATTATAATGTAAACCACAATCCGGTTGCAATCCGATCATATGAGTGGCCATGTTTTTCGCAAAGTTCATCCAAACATGTTTCAATAGTCTTCTATAGGTTATATGAATATAGTACATAGTAGGATTCAATATATACCAATATAAAATATAATATATTTTTTATTATTGCTACTTAAAAAAGATGTGTGAAGTCATTGCACTTTGCGCTGGCGATTTAAAAAAAAAAAACGCAATATTTTATGCATTTTTAAAAAGGGTAAAGGTATCAAATTTCAAAACTGAGAAATGGCTGTTTAATGCCTCAAATTTTGTGCTGCACGACACACCTATATAAAGTTATGTAAAGTCACTCAAGCAATAAATCAATTCGGTTCCAAAGCCTTAAATAAATTTTTTCTTGTTTCTTTCTATTATCTAAAAATTTCGCGGAATGACTCATGCCGTGATAGATTAAGTGATTAATCTGAAGGAAAAAAGAAGTTGCGAACTTGTAGTGCTTGACGTCGATTTTTGGCAAATCAGCTCAACTTGGAAATTTTATAGATTTCAAGTTAGATTAGTTTTTGGATGATTTTGGCGATGAACGCTAGTTCTAGAGCGATGAGGGGAGACGTACATAGTTGTTTTTTCGATGAAAGTATTGCGGCGCAGCATATTTTTTATGGACTGAATATTTTGGGGGACATGTTGTCGTGATCGGTGTCACGTTTTCGCGTGATAGATATTTTGTATTTTTACTTTATTTAAGTTCGCATAAATATTCTTACCAAGTTGCATCAGCGATTGATGAAATTGAATCACTTTCTCCAATCACTGATAATACAGGAAGTGCTTCAACGTGCTACCTAACAAAGTTTTTAAAAATCAACGCTAGATAAATCTAAATGAGTTAGAAGCACCTAAGTTTGGAAACACGTGTTTCACTTTGTTAGGTCGAAATCTTTCGTAATGGGGTGAGCACACATTTGAAGTGTTTTGTTGTTTATACAATTTATACGAATTATAAGATTAGAACGATTTTGTTGTAACTCATTCAAGTTCAAAATTTAAAAAAATTTATTGTCCCTTAACAGTTTCTGAGTTTATATTTTAATCTCAAACAGAAGTTGAAATTTTCATAGCGAAACTAAAAATGTTTATAAGAATTAAATGCTTTTTTATTCGCACGGGGCCGGCAAATGATGTAGAAAAAAATATGGTAAATAAACAAAAGTTAACTTGCCTTATTTAATTGGGCAGGAAAATTAGCTCAATCATTGATTACTTCTCCAATCAAAGAAGGGTAGAAAAAAATCGTTTACTCTTCGCCGTACCAGAGCAAGCTAATTTGTAGCTTTCTGTGGTATTCTGTAGAAGTTGAGTATATGTATGTATATAATACATATGTAAGTTAGAAAAATGTTACGGATGCTCATAAGTATGCTTTCTTTTCTTGGGCAGGAGAATTATGACTTTTAGTGTTTATGTCTCCAATCAAAGAAAGCTAGAAGAAATCGTTCAATCTTCGCCGTACCAGAGCAGGCGAATTTTGTAGCTTTCTGTGGTCCTCTGTAGAAGTTGAGTACATGTTAAAAAATGTTAGGGTTGCTCCTAAGTCTGCTTTCTTTTCTTGGGCAGGAGAATTATGACTTTTAGTGTTTATGTCTCCAATCAAAGAAAGCTAGAAGAAATCGTTCAATCTTCGCCGTACCAGAGCAGGCGAATTTTGTAGCTTTCTGTGGTCCTCTGTAGAAGTTGAGTACATGTTAAAAAATGTTAGGGTTGCTCCTAAGTCTGCTTTCTTTTCTTGGGCAGGAGAATTATGACTTTTAGTGTTTATGTCTCCAATCAAAGAAAGCTAGAAGAAATCGTTCAATCTTCGCCGTACCAGAGCAGGCGAATTTTGTAGCTTTCTGTGGTCCTCTGTAGAAGTTGAGTACATGTTAAAAAATGTTAGGGTTGCTCCTAAGTCTGCTTTCTTTTCTTGGGCAGGAGAATTATGACTTTTAGTGTTTATGTCTCCAATCAAAGAAAGCTAGAAGAAATCGTTCAATCTTCGCCGTACCAGAGCAGGCGAATTTTGTAGCTTTCTGTGGTCCTCTGTAGAAGTTGAGTACATGTTAAAAAATGATAGGATTGCTCCTAAGTCTGCTTTCTTTTCTTGGGCAGGAGAATTATGACGTTTAGTGTTTATGTCTCCAATCAAAGAAAGCTAGAAGAATTCGTTCAATCTTCGCCGTACCAGAGCAGGCGAATTTTGTAGCTTTCTGTGGTCCTCTGTAGAAGTTGAGTACATGTTAAAAAATGTTAGGGTTGCTCCTAAGTTTGCTTTCTTTTCTTGGGCAGGAGAATTATGACTTTTAGTGTTTATGTCTCCAATCGAAGAAAGCTAGAAGAAATCGTTCAATCTTCGCCGTACCAGTGCAGGCGAATTTTGTAGCTTTCTGTGGTCCTCTGTAGAAGTTGAATACATGTTAAAAAATGTTAGGGTTGCTCATAAGTATGCTTTCTTTTCTTGGGCAGGAGAATTATGACTTTTAGTGTTTATGTCTCCAATCGAAGAAAGCTAGAAGAAATCGTTCAGTCTTCGCCGTACCAGAGCAGGCGAATTTTGTAGCTTCCTGTGGTCCTCTGTAGAAGTTGAGTACATGTTAAACAAATGTTTGAGTTGCTCCTAAGTACATATAATTCATTTTCCTTGGGCAGAAGAATTATGACTTTTTGTGTTAACATCTCCAATCGTAGGAATCTAGAAGAAATCGTTCAATGTTCGCTGTGCTTCTCTAGAAGGTTGAATATATTTGTTTGTAAAGTTATATTTAGTTTAGCTTTATACTTTTTACAAGCTTTTATTTAGTTTCACCTGTCCCGGTGTCTGTAATGAAATCTTGCAAGTTAAATTTGATCCACTTCCCGGTTTCCGATTGAGCTGAAATTTTGCATGCTTATTTATATCGCGTGACAATGCAATATTATGATGACATGGAGCTGATCTGATCTGGAGCTGGAAGGCGGCCATAGGAACTCCGCAATAAAACGACACAACCCCATCGACTTTGGGCTCGTTTGATTCGGCTTGATGAGTACTTTAGTCCTAGATAATATCCGTATGTAACCCCATCAAATTTGGGAAGCACGTGCCGAACACGTTATCGCGAGACACTGAAAACTAACAAGTAATATGTATTTATTTTAACTTCATCTGAATTTTGAACCAGTTTTCGTAATGGCAAAAAGATGAAATTTGATACCTACACTTATATAAATCCGAAGACAATGCAATATAGTATATTTAATATCGTTCTAAATCCAAAATGGCGGACACCCCAATATGACGGCTTACCTTTATCTTCACAACCCCCTTGACATGGGTATCAAATAAAAGGGTTCAACGAGTAGAAAACGATAAAAGCTTGCTTTTAAAAATTTGTTTTTAAATTAAGGACTTATTTCAAATCAATTAGAGAAATGCATTTTTCCTTTAATTTTATTTCACTATGTAATGATTTTTCTGAAAAGAAGATTCAAATGTTTGTTAATGTATAATTCTTGAAAATCTAGCTATTTTTAACAGTAAAAAACATTCTTTATTTTTCGGACTACCCCAATACAATTTTTCAAGTTAAAATGATCTATATTTTGTTAGGCATTATTACGTTGAATTTTTTTCTGGCATTTTGACATGAAACATTTTTATGATCTTCCTATTTACAATTGCCTTCCTGTTTTGCTGTATTTCACAACGTTTTTCCGTACAGTGGCTGCAGAATATTTAACAATTTCCTCATAAATTTCAATGTAGTATTAAAAAAAAAACCTTCACTGGGCTCCTTGCCAGACTTTGATTTTCAACAAGAGAAAGAAGTATTGATGGAAATTGATGGTTTTTTAAGTGTTTTATTGATTTTTTTGTATTATTTTTTGAGGTATTTTTAAACTGTCGTAATTAACGTAACAGGAAAACAAGGAAGAGGGGAAACCTTGTCTTATTTTGAACAATTTTTCTTGTGACGCACGAAATTTTTGAGCAACTTATTTAAACAGGTGCGATTTTGGTGACAAAATGTCTGCGGTATATTCTGATCAAAGAGAATGTACACTTTAAATGTTGTGAAGGTGACTCTTATCGTAATAAAATTGGGATATTTCGTAAGCCTTGATAAAGCATCTATCTATTATATAAAGGTCCTCTATCTATAGGGTCTTGAAAGTTCTATCAATTTTTCCATGCATTCTTGTTTTCAAATCAGTTAGGACCTTGGATTTTTATCTAAAATTTCCAACCGCTAAAACTTTCTTTTGAATGCACATATGCTGAGTACCAAGTACCATTAATTTTTCTTGAATATCTGCCATTAGTTTCGAGAAGGAATATATAAGTGAACCTGGTGAGATTAGGGGACCAATTATGATTGTCGTTGTACTACAGTTAATTTCACAGTCCAGGTAAATTTTATAGAATTTTGGCAAACCGATTGTGAATGCCGAAAATGTATCGATTTCTATCTAGATGGTTTTAATAAATGTCTTTTATCATTTAAACTACTACAAATTTAAACTACAAATCACGTTGATATGCAGCTGTTTTTTAGTCTAATTTATTTCCACGAGTCTTCACCATAGCCAAACCCTCGAACATCTAAAATGCCAATAATAGGTCATTTATAGAATAGAAAAGGTTCTACATAATTAAGTTAAACTTGCACGATATTTCGATTTCTTATTGTGTAACATCTCAACGATTCTTGTGGCATTCGAAATCACAAAAAGAGGCCCTCTAAGAAAACCGTCTCAGCTTGAAAGCACACGACTCCCGTAGAAATAGTGTAGAAGTTTTTCTTTGTTGCTCAGCTGGCTTTCAGTGCCACACCACGAAAACACTTTGAATATAAAAATCAAAATAAAATTAAAAAAGAAAAAAGAAAAATAATAATACTGCGGGTATAACTCAAAAGAAACATTATCTTCTGTTCCTTGATCATTTTGTCACGTTGGTCATTGTTAAAAGTTTTCGAAGCAAAGTAGCCAAGAAATTAAAAGGAAAACAAGAAAAGGTAGAAGATAGTGTGTGGGTTTTTGGTTTTGCGGCGGTCGTCTGACGAGCCGACCAGCCAGAAATATACAGATGGCGTTGGTGTGGTGTATGTCGAGTCAATCGAGTTAGTATTATATAGTTTGTCGCTGAATATACATACATATATAGAAAAGAGTGTGTCCAGTCGCATTATTCGTCCAAGTGGTGAATTCAAGACCCTGTGACGACAGCGACAAACATATCTTTCTATATGCTAGCCAAGTGCTCTTTGGTTTTGTTGATCTGCTTTTGCCTCCTGGCCATGTTCGCAGTCGAAAACCCGCCGTTCGTCGCACTATTCATAGTGCGGACGACGAAGACCAACCTAAGCAAAACTAATCCGGCTAACCGGGCTGCGAACATAGCCGGCCTGCGAATAGGGCCAGGCTGCAGCCGGCCAGCCAAGCAATTGTTGCATTTTTAGCTGCGTCCCACTTCGATATTTGTGCACTTTGTTGAGCTCCCTCATGCCTGACTCGACTTAAAAATGTGCAGCAGCAATGGCCGTCGTCAGTTGCGCTGAGTTCGCTTCTTCTTTTCCCTCTGAATGCATTTTTATTTCAAGCATCTGTTTTTCTCTTAATAATTTCTCTCGCCGCAGTACTGCACCCTGTAAAAGCATTGAACTCCCATGACCGAATGCAAGTAGTGCTGCACCGTGTATGTATGTGCATGTGCATTTTGTGGGTGCTGCACCATTCTTGGTAGTTGAAATACATAAGTTTTGTGAGGGACTTTTGTGTCTCCTCGGTGAAAACAGAATTTATACATATATTAATTTTTCCCTTTTTTCATTTATTTGCATTATTTTAACGTAATACATATATTTAAATATATATTTTACAATTCGACTTTCTTTTGTTAATTAGAAGGAATTTGCTTAATGACAATTGGATTTTTTTGTAATTGCAGGCTCGCAGACTGAAATGACTCGCTACAGCAGCGAGGATGTTTCAGGTAACGAGTCTAGTGAGGCTAACAAAATGACGGAAACCGAAAGACAAGCTGACTTCAATCGGCACAAAGAGGAAATGAAGAAGCGACGTCGAAGAAAGAAGAGAACTAGCTCTTCTTTGCATTCTTCAACTTTCCAAGGTAATTATTATATAAAATAAATTGATTTCAATTGGTGCGTTCATTGGATTTATCGCCATCGTCAAGGTTGCCTTAAGTAAGCTCATGCTTAAAAGGATTTTATCAACTGAAAATCATATTAAGTTTTTTTATTTCAAATGTAGGAAACAAATTTTAAATCACTTTATAAGCCAGTTAATATATTTATGCGTACTATCAAAATTATATGTAGTATATAAAATCATATATTTTTTATTCAATACATTTAGCTCATCAAGAAATTAAAATAAAACTGTCTTTTCTTCCTTGGAATTATTACTACATATTATTTTAGAAGTCAAGTCATATAATTCACTTGAATTTCAAATAAAGTGCATGTTATTCAGTTTTATAAAGTTGTGTTTAATAAAGTCAATCTGCTTCCCGAATAACATAATTAATATTAAGAAATAAAGAGTAAATTCTATGCTATAGTTTAGAAATTATTGGGGAAGGATGTTGAGAAATATGACAAACTTATGCGATTTATTCCGGCATAATGGTTCAGCCATTTCTTAGCTAAATCATTTCCAAATATATCGTAGATGAAAATTGTTTTATTATTCAGTACATGTTGCTTTTTTTCTATAGGTGACATTGTCGAATAATTCTTCATACAGTTTAATTTCTTCAAACTTTATAATTTAATCTAAATTTACTGCCTATAAAAATACAGACCACCGCGTATATTTCTGAATATGAAATCAAAATTGGCGGTCATAATCTAGCCATAGTTCTATTTTTAACACAATATGTTTGGTTAAAAGGTGACGCTTTCAGGTGTAATTTCATTTTCATCTACCCTGACAGATTTATCTGTCGAACATCCGAAAAAAAGCCATAAAAAATTCAAACGAATCCTTTTCATGAAATGAAAATCCATCCCGGAAAATAACAAGAGAGGACAGGACGTACAAAAAACATATCCAAAAGAAACCTGACATTAAAAACAATTCAGAGATCTGGGGAGTGAGTCAGAGCTTGGAGCCCAAGGCGAACCATCATTTTGGTAAAATGCTTTATTTGTAGAAACGTTCGCTGATGCCGCTGCTACCTTGAGATTTGCCGCGCTGAGCAGTACCCCTGAAAAGTGAACACCTCTGACTCATATCGCGACCCATAACCAAACAGTCTGATACAATTTCTTCTAGTGTTCCGCAGGCATGTAAAAAGTACTCAAGAAGTTAAAAATAGTACGAAGACAGAACAGTAATTGAGGTACATGAATGATAAAAGTTAATTGCAGTGCAAAAACAATGCATTAACTGCTGAGATATAAATATTAATGGTCGGCGAGTTACTTTGCTTCGAATAATAAATAGTACCTGCATGCTTATGAGCCGTAGTTTTTAACCATGAACTATTAATCCATTATGCAGTAAACAATTTTTTTTTCTGAGATTTTACAATGTTTTGATTGTGAGTCAGTGGGCAAGAGAGTACTGACCAGATTTAATTGCCGAGTAATGTCTTAGTAAAAATGTATTTTTTTCCTTCATTTAGTATGCGTTTTGTTTACGATGATGAGATCATGTAAGACATGTTTTAAAATCAGGTTTAAGATAATCTTTTATCATTACACAGATATTCATTGAGAATTTTGTTCCATCACTTCGATAACTTCTATTCTGTTCTGGATTGATTACTTACATAGAAGAATAGTAGCAAAAGTGTTGTAAATGCAAATTTATTTCCGGCAATATAATAAAAAAAAACAGGTTTCGACTCACTATAAGTTGTAAACGATCATTAGTATTCACCTCTGCAGGTGTGTCCATATTTTGAATTGATTTGTTTCTTAAAAAAAAATATTCAACCTGACCTTGTGCATATGTATTTGAGAAACACCATTTGTTAATGTAATGTAATAGTGTAACTTGAAATAATATATTTCTGTCGAATAATTTGGTCTTAGATGCAATAATTAAAAAAAATTCTATAAATTGTTTACACTTCTAAGAAAAACTGCATGAAATTGGATGTTGATGTTTTTTTCCTAAGTGTAAAGATTGTACTTTCCAATATTTTTTAAAACTGTGATTTTCATGCCTATAATTTCAAAACTAAAACTAATATTAGACCTTTGACATGATATCGAACTCAATTATTTTAAACGACATACACTTTCCTGTTTTCTTGAATTATTCGACAGTTACTGTAGTTATTCATGACTTTAGAAAAAAATCAGTTATATTGTCTTGAAGATCTAAGTCTGTAATTCTTATGATGTATCATTTTTCCCTCAAATAAAAGCAAGATATTGAAAATGGTTTTAAAAAATTTGTTACACTAAGCTTTCTGCATTGTACCCAGCTTTATATTTGATGGGTGTTATTTCAAAAGGACCATTTTCATAAAAAAACATCAATTTATTCATTGAAATCTATTTATATTTTTACCTTTGCAGCTAATTTGGATTCAAAATACCAATTCCTGGTATTTACATTTGCAGATGTTTCATGTTTTGTTATAGTATATTAATTTCGTTAGAATAAAAAAGAAAAGAAACGCTGATAAGATGTAGAAGCACTTTTTTCGCAAAAGTGGTTACAGCAGAAATAAATTAGTATAATTACTTAAAGATCCGTATCCAGAATTTTTTAGAATTTATCGATTCGGTCTAAATTTATCTTAATCGTGGGACGAAGACATTTTTACAATGGAGTCTTGATACAATCAATACAATATTTATTTCGCTGCAATGAAAAAATGGGTGAAGGGTTAGAAGTGATCATACTTAGTTAGTGCGATGACTTTCGAGGCAAAAGGTGGCAAAATTTTTAACATTTCGAGGGTTAGTGTTTAGGGTACAATGATAAACGTCGCCATTGTCCTCTTGAAGGGGAACAACTGAGACACCCGGACCCAAATAAATAAAAGCTATATAGTGCAATCAAGGAAATTAATTCTTTCCTCTTGAGTAAAGATTTACTTGAATGACACCTATCCTTATCAGATAAGAAAATCATGTATAATGAGTATTTATAGTGTCTGTTATCGTTCTGTGAAAATTTTTAAGCAAACAACTTTCGATTAGGCAGACAAACAATGCTCACTATTAATTGCCTTTTGAAAGATTGTTGGCTGCCCTGCCCCCATATATGTATGGCCTGAGATAGTGTCTCTATGGCAAGATAGTGCTAGCAAAATTTAGTGCGTATCCCGCTTTCTTCGGTGGAGTAAATAGTGGCAACTCACTGTGTCGAACATAAATACAAAACCATTCCATCGTTTCGTTATCAAGAGAAATGACTACATACGCCGCGATGGCGTGGTTTCTATTTACCAGACCTTTTCGAAGACGTGTAGCTCGGAGATGTCTTATTAATAATTTTATTTTAGCTCCTATCTGGCTATTGCGAGACTCGTTTATTTTTTTCCATAGGGTAATCGAAGAATATTAAGTGAAAGTCGCACTCCAAATACGGCTGCAAATTCGCCGATTTAATGCGACTACTACTGTATGCATTTATTCATTATGTATACCCTTCTAATTTTCGAATCTATGTTTTTTTTATTTTCGCGTTGGAAATAAAACGAGTGCGTGTTTTGTTTCTGATTAGAAATTCTAGAAAGTTGAGAAGGTTTTTCATACATTCTGAGTTCAAGGAGAACCTCTGAAGCTCCATATGGCGGCGATGGCATAGACATCACGCGATATTCAATCTCTGGCCATAGTCGCTAGCGAGCAGGCAGCTCGCATCGAGAACCACTTTTGTGGTCGGTGGTAATTAACACGAAAGTCAGGCTCATGACGATGACGATAAAACATCACTTCAAGCACATATGATCAGATTAATATATGCGTTTTTTTTCTTTATTCGCACGTTTATTTTTATCTTCCAGAACTCTATAAACTGACTGGAGAAATTCTTGGTGAAGGTGCATATGCATCCGTACAGACCTGTGTAAATATTTACACGGACTTGGAGTATGCTGTGAAGATTATTGACAAGATTCCTGGTCATGCCCGTGCCAGAGTTTTTCGTGAAGTTGAAACTTTCCACCACTGCCAGGGACACCCTGGCATTCTTCAATTGATTGAATTTTTTGAGGACGATGAAAAGTTTTATTTGGTGTTTGAGAAGGTTAGTATTATATTCCAGATCATATTATAAAAGTCGTTTTGTATTAGACTCGAATAGCCAATTCAAATGTAAGTCCTTATTCTGGTTTTTCAAACACTTAACACTTCCTAATCATCTATTAGCTGAATTTTGCTGAATGAAAATTTGCAACTATTGTCTGAAGTGACGTGGCTTTTTATAGCTTAGTTACTAAAAAGAAATTCTTATATGAATCATATCACTTAAGTTAAACATAAGAAGTCACGTCACTTATCACAATGCTACAAATGACTAATGAATTATGAAAAAATACTCTAAATCCAGAATAAGTGCCATTGCTAGATACGCGATCAATGTCGGCTGCAAAACAACTATTAGCATAGTGTCCATAATTTCTTAAACTAGACGATATTTAATATTCCTTTCTCTTATCTTTTGTAATTTTTAGATCAATGGAGGACCTCTATTAACTCGCATCCAAGAACATATTTGTTTTTCTGAGCATGAGGCCGCTCAAATTATCAAAGAAATAGCCTCTGGCCTAGACTTTTTGCATAAGAAAGGTATCGCACATAGGGATCTAAAACCTGAAAATATCCTATGCGTCTATCCGGATAAATTATGCCCAATTAAAATTTGTGATTTTGATTTGGGATCGGGAATTAAATTCACCACTGATATATCTTCGCCTGCAGCAACGCCCCAACTTCTTACACCGGTAAGTCCAATAAAACTTTATTTTTTTATTCAAAAACAAAAATGCAAATCAAGTAGACTTTTCGGAGACAATGTTTTAAAGTTAAGGTTTCTTATAATATGTAATTCTTAAACAGAACAGAAGATAACGGTAAAAATTTGTAAGATGTATTGTTTTTTGCTGTAAAACAAAGACTCAAGTTATCTGGCATACAAATACATATTTATCTCGACTCGTGTTACACTGTGGCTGATTTTGGGATAAGGCAGTTGATTACTATTTCTTAAGTAATTAAACATGAACCGAATTTTTCTTGAGTTAAATTTTTTGTTTAGAATAAGCACTTTATCAGAAACTGCAAAATTAGCTAAAAATGAAAAATGATTCGATCAAAATTGGCTAATAAGAAACGTAGGAAGTAATTTAATGCAGAAACAGATCAAATTCGTAAGATTTAATTATGTGATGGGTCAAAGTACATTTACAGGGAACATAAAAGTAAAGCGCAGGTGTTACTAAACGTGGAGGGACTACAATTTCTGTGGCGCCATAATTTGACCCGTACCTTTTATATTTTAATGAGATCAACAAAAAAGGGTTGAACAGTTCTTTAAACATATGCGTGGTTGTCATCAAATCAAGCCATATAACATAAAAAATTAGATATATTAAAATTAAAAGCTGTCACAATAATTAGCCTAACATTTAAATGATTAACAGTTCAAAGCTTGTGGTAATAAATATTTTATAGAACTATAAAAATTCGATCACACTCGGTTCAATCGTCGCTAAGAGTAGTTCAGGAAAGAGACAAACGAAAAAACCTGTATTTCCTACATGCATATAGAGATATGTATCTTGAAAAAAAAAGTAAATACAATTTATTAGTTTTTTTAATATCATAATCATTTAATAAAATGTCTAGCAAAATTTATTGAAATTGTCGATGCTTATTGCAAAACATTTCCTTAGCTTACAATTTTTAAGTCTCGTCACATAACTTCTTGCAGCCCACTGGATTTTTTTTGGCGATAAAAAAGAAATATCAATCGTCACTTGACCATTGAAATGTCCTACACAAAAATAGAACGCTTTTTCCGCGTATTAAAGATTCTTGACCATTCTTTCCTCCCATCCCCGAGTTCCTCGTTGCGCACAATCCAATCCAAGAGGTGATGCAACCCAACGTCGCGTCGTGGCCAAACATTCAGTTCTAAGAAAATTAGACAATCTGTCCACTCTCTAGACTCAGTCAAGAAAGTTGTCACCTCTCTTCGGAAAATGTTTGAATTGATGCCAATATGAAAATTATACCGAACGGCGCAAGTAAAACGTGGTTTTGTGGTTTCGTCGCTCTCAAAAGTTGAGGACGGCATGGCGTTTTTTGCACACATCAAAAAATGTAACCAGTGACCGAAGAGGAAAAATCTTTTGATGTTTGCAGTTCGTTGGACTTTTTGCGTTCAACCGCTTTTCAGTTTGAAACGTAGGCTGTGCCCGTAGAGACTGGGGACCGATCGGAAAATGTGTCCCAAAATAGAATCTTTCAGGCTAAGGATCCCACGGTGGAGACACGTTGCTCGCTCAATCACTCGCAGTTCCGGAAAAGCTAAACAGCACTTTTTTATATTAATTTCTCTTTCATTTATAAATTGTGGATTTACTACTATCATTAGAGAAAATACCTGCTGCAGGAGACGAGAGGTAATAAATTCAGTATAAAATCTCATTAACTTTTACCACGTAAATGCGACTCCTTCTCATTGTGGGAATCTGAGAAAACTATGTCACCACAAAGCATCACCGGTATGCGGTGGGCGAATGCGTGTGCTCTTTTATATCTCATTTTTTGGTTTGAAGCAACATTTTTTTATAATTTAATTTTACTTTATATATGATGAACTCTTACCAGAAATTTGTCTTAGTCTTTAACAGATATATTAAGATGATGATTGATGAAAATTCAGGTAACTGCTCTCAAATGACCTGGCATCGTCATCGTCTTTAGTTTGAATCACACTTTTGTCAAGTTCTATAAAAACAAAAAAGTTTCTCTTTGAGGAATGCGATTGCATGTGCAAATTTATTGTAAGAGTAAACAGATTGTTTACTTTTGACTGTATATGCTATTTTTGGATTGTGGTAATACGTTGTTATGGATTGGAATTGCGGTCAATACCCATTACGAAATTTTAAGTCGTAAGTCCTTTATTTTATTTTTTTAAATATATGTTCCAAAATAAAAGTGGCTATGAATTGAGCTACCTGAAATTATTTTTAGGTTTTTAATTTACGTGACGTTCTTTTAAATATACATTTTAACTTCTTCAGTAATGGCTCTTTTAGAACTTGATCAAAAAATCAAAAAAAATATAATTTACAAAATTATGTAAGAAGTTCATAGATGTACATTTAATATAAAAATTTTAGTTTTTAAAAACATTCCAAAAAACAAAGTCTTTTATGTCAAATTAAAAACAAACAAGAAAGGGAGCAGAATAATAATAAAATATTTGAAAATCCTGGAATTTAAAAAAAAAAATTTATACAAAGTTTTCAAAACTCCTTTTTGGAATTTTAGTGTTCTCCAGGTTTTTCTGTTCGCAGGATTTTATTTGTTATTTATTGGGAGTATATATGCATAAATAGTCATATAAATCCCTTAGTTTAATTTTTAAATTCATTGAGAACATTTTCTTAATTATTAATTGTGCCAGTGTTGAAAAGTAACCTTGGTCCACACGCCCCAAATTATTTCTATTGAACAAACATAGAATGCAAACACAACAAACATTTGGTGACCCAATTACACTCCTTATTAATTAGACTGATAAAACTTCCGACAACAATCTGTTTATTGACGTAATTAACGATTACGTTCCAAAAATGTTTATATTACAGGAAAAATATCTAAATTAACATTCTCCATACCCCGACTTACCGATAGCGAAAGCAAAACCAGCACATTATGAAGAAGAAAAAAATAAAATATGTGTCTCTGAGTCCATCGAGTGGTTAAGTGTCTTCCACATCGATTCCAGATGTCCTTCATCATAAAGCTTTCATTAAACTCTAGAGGAAAAAACGTGATATTTTTCACGTTGTTAGAGCAATTTTCCGTTTTTTCCACTGCGTGAAACGGGGGGAGGGCACCGAACTGCGAAAGAAATAAAATAAATATTTTTGCAACTAGTAAAATATTTCAATGACTTTCACTCGCTAATATCATCAATTTTTTTTGCTACATAGTTCGTTTATCAAAAATAAGCCCAGAAAAAAAAAACATATTGCATAAAACCAAAAACATCTTATATTAATAAACATTTAATATTTTTTGGATAAAAGGAGCGTACGTGCATAAATGCTGCACATTACTCAATTTTATAGATTAAGAAAGCTCGGGTATGCATACACACATATGTCTCGCCTCTTTGAGGTCAATAAATTTTTAGAAATACTCACATGGTCAATTTTTTGTTATTTAAAATGAGAGCAAAAAATAGGATGGCGTCAAACCAGAGAGATATTTTTTTTTATCAGTTTTAAATTGAGAATATTTGCGTTGTTTCCAACCATGATATTTTTAAGTTGTGTTGTTTTTCTTGTTTTTCGGCAATTTCGTAACGTAAGCAATTGCAGGCACTGGTTGCACCGATGACGAACACAATTGAAGCAAGACATAAAAAATACGTGTCCGAACTGCGTCAAATTTGGTGAAAGTGCTGATGATAAAAATAAAGTTCGTTATGTACCGCCCGGTTGCATGCGATGTTTAGTATTTATGTTATGCACATGAGTCATCTATGTTCTGTACTTCGGTAAATCGTACCTTGGGCCTTTCTTAAGTCTTTTAAGTATACTATTCAAGAAGAGTGGCGCTGTGAGTAGCTCTTTCACGCATTCCACTCCGAAGGCGAATTATTAAAAGAACAACGTGTGTCCTTGGTGGGCGAGAAATGGTTTCTCGTAAAATTATATTATAAATCCTCTGTCCATTACCAGTAGTGTCGGCACGTGTTTCTGCGTAAATTGCTGGACTTATATACATAATCTTGATTATTCTATGCCGACTTTTAATTGAATTGGATAACCATTCTGAAAAGTCGTAGAGAATTTCGTACGTAAACACAGTGTTACTTAACGCGAGGAATTGAAGTCAGATTTCTCCTTTGAGGTTCTCAATCCGGACAATAAATTATCTGAACTGAGTTGGAGCAGCGGGGCAATGTAGCGAAGATCTTTTCATTGGTGTTTTTCATGCATTGACGTCAAAATCATCGAAGCGTTCGTTCCCAGGGAAGCGGACCAGCGGACCAGCGGACCAGCGGACCTGCCGACGAATGTCTCGGCAGTTCGACCAAATGCTTTTCGGGGCCTCCGTCAATTACGCCGCACATGGTTTTATCGCAGATAATTATCATATTTTATGTCCGGCATAATTTCTCTTAATTAATTCAATTCGTTTTGGACGATTCTTTATTGTTCTTTCAACGGCCCTCTGTCTTTCAGCGCTAACTGAATTTAAATTTAGTTGATTGTTGCAGTTGTGGTCTATTTAAATGAGCCTCGACGTGCGGCAGAAGATGTAATTTTAGTTTTTTTTAAAAACAAAGTTTCAAAGCTTCCATAGTAGCGAAACATATCTCTCTCTCGTGAATTGCGGTCAGTGGATACAATAAAAGCAAATGGATTATGGTTCTAATTTTACGGATCAAATCACATTTTGCATAGTTTGTGTAGATGATTTTTGTTTTGAGAACTAGCCAACTATTTTTTTTTTGTAGGCGAGCACTCCACCGCACACGCTCTTTGGGGTTATATGCAAAATTTTGGCATGATCAACCAGACTTAGGGGCTTTTTAATTGATAATGCTTTAAAATCCAAGATGAAATCTGAATTAGTTCTTGCCAGGTCTAGATTTCCTCTTTGTCTGTAAATTGCGCTAAATGGGTTTGGCTGACGTCAGAAGTGGCGGACGCGCGAAATTATTACGAGTGAAATAAAACGCCTACCTCTTTTTACAAGATTTAGTTTTTATTTTGGGGTCACTTATTCTTGGCAGATTTAAAATTTGTTTTATTTATTCTTGTGGGGCTGCCCACATACTGCATAAGTCGCATTATTATTGATTTAATTTTGGGAATAGGCCTTTTAGTTAATAGCTCATATGCCGACGCTTTTGGCAGAATTTTTTGATCTAGTTGCTAGCTGTTAATAATGGGAACACTCACGTGTTTTGGGACAACTTCAAAAATTTTTGTCATTGTTATTTTCTTTTATACATGCTTATGAAATAAAAGTTATATCCAGAAATACTATTCAGCAAAAAAAATATGGTTGAAAAATAAAAATATAGTTTCTTTTAACGTAATATATAGGTGATTTCCTAAAAGACTAGAAAGATTAAGATGTTATTAGAGTATATGTATTTTTCATGCAATCCACTCATTAACATCGGTTCTTTTAAATAAGTGTAGTCTCAATCTTTAATTCAGGGTTCAGCCAGCAGCCTATTTTAACTTAATTTCAACGTACTTTTAAAACATAAATGTGAGGCATATTATGATTCATAATTTCCTACTGAATTTGTAATCAATTTCTAAATAATATCTAAAAAAACATCGAATAATTAACTAAATTAAAAATGAGAACAAATGATTAAACTTTTGAAAACTAAGAACTTTCTTCAACACGTATGTAGTATATAGATTGCTTTCGTAATTATTGAATAATGAAGAATGAAGAATGCTCCATTATTTATTCAGCTTTCATTGTAGCTTAGACTGTTACGCAATTCGTCATTGTTATTTTGTAACAATACCGTATCTTGAAGAAATTTCTCGGAATTTGTACTTAAGGGGATTCCAATGAATAATAATAAGAAAATCGCAACATTAGCAACAAGTTTGATAATTAGAAATTTAATAGGAGAAAAGTACAAGTGCTTACAAAGCATTTAATAGTCTCACAAATCGGCTGGCCTCTTAACAAAGATAAGGAAAAGTTTTATGTCACGAAAATATGAGACATAATAAATCCCTGTTAATATACACACTCGTAGACTTTCGCTTTTTTGTGGGTCAATGTTTTCCTCAAATTTAAGATCTCAGGAAAAATGTGTTCGTTTACACGTTTCAGATTTTTATGAGCTGATCTGTCTAGAATCTTGAATAAACTTTAAAAAAAAACACGACTTGTTATCGCCTTCAATTTTTTAACATAGGTCAATTAATTCACCTTTTAGCTGATGTAATATTTTTCATCATTTCAATTTAATGAACTTTTGGACAAGAATTTAATTCAAGTATGCCTTGGCACTGTTTACTCAAATAAAGACAGGAAAAAAATACTGTTAAACAGTTCAGAATTTTGGCTTTGGTACAAAGAAAGTTAACTTTTACGTTTGATTTATAATAATAGCAAAAATGTACTAAACAACAAAAAGCCATATTCAGCCTCCATATTTGTATACAAACTCAATCATTCTAGTAACATTTTTGATAGTGCAAATAACACAACGGAGTTGTTTGTTGTTAATTCTAATTTTAGTTTTGAAAAAAAAAAATATTTCTCTTTTTAGAAACAGAATACTGATATTATTTGGAATAGTCGAGAAAAAATGGCTCATGCTTGACAGTAAATATCAACAAATTCTCAGATAAAATAATTTCTACTAAAAATACGAAAGTGACAAACAACAACAGCAACCCCTTTATCAGTTTTTGTTGGCTCTATTTTTTTCTGCTTAATAAAACTCGTCTGATAAACTAATCACGCAATCTAAAGAGGGAAAAGGTGAGATCAAAAGGATTCGTATTATTGTAGTTGTGCTTTTACACCATAAATAGATTACTTTGAGCTTATCTCGTTTATTAGTTTTTTTTTTTTTTTCAAGATGTAAGTGAGAAGATTAGATAGAGAAGGGAGAGTATTTTTTGTCAGTTTGCAACATTTTAATAAACTTGCCTATTTTGACGTAAGAGGACTTATAAATCATATTTTAATATGTATAAGGTCATGGAGCATCACTGGGAAAATGCAATAGTTATGACGCTTGTTTGTCAGCCTTGAGAGTTAATTTCTCCGATGATAATATGAGAGCTTTTTTTAGTTTTTGAACTTCCACCTTTTTATTATCAGTTTTATGTGTGGAGATCTAGACGCGTAATTTGTGCACATAAAACTGTTAATCACGTGATTATTCATATCTTTTTGTATACTGCTTAGATCAGATTAATAACATGTGTTTTTAGAGCTGTTGATATCATTCAGAGATTTAACGCAATCGCGTGATCAGACAGATAAGTTGATCATATTAAAATAACACCAACATATTTTAGGACCCTTTTGAAGTCATGTTTTTGTGAAATCAAAATTGAATACCAAAAAATGGGGTTTTGTAATTAATATTACTACAATTAAGTAAACTTGGGAATTAAAACAAAGAAGTGAGTTTGCGCTCAAAAGGTATTTAGATAGTGAGACGGGGTAATACGATTAATGTGCCACTTTTTATGGTTTTAGGAAAATAAGGTCCGTGAAAGAAAAATCTTTTTAGAATCAAAAACAACTTTTTTTCTTTTTTTGGATCATTATCTTTTAGTAAGCAATTTACCACCAATCTAATCTTAAGGCCATCTAATAACTATGATCCACTTCATTCAGGCAACGCATAATTTTGCAATATGCTACAGCCAGCAACCATCAAATTATCATTAAACATTTTCTCTTCCGTTCTTTATAGTGCGCAAAATTACAGCCCATTGACCTTATTCAAAAAAACTTCCAAGCCGACAATTTTTCTTTCAACAGAAGAAGAAAAAATTCATCACGCTTATAAGAGCAGAGGAAAAACTCCACCTTTATTTCCACGGCAGAAATAAGCGCGTCAAAAAATGCGCACGTTGTCGATTATGTTTGATATTCAAAGCAGTGCAGCACGATCATAAAATTAACGTGAAATTTTGCTCAAATGTATTTAAAGTCGCCGTCGTTGTCCCCGCTGAAAACTCTCTACGGCGCCGGCGATAAATTCATTCGAATTGACCGGCCTACAGAAAACGCAGAGCACCGAAAGCGCACTCTGTGAACGCTGCCTTAACTCTTCGGAAGAAGGAGAGTGTGCGATTATCAAATGCTCGCTTGGCTTTAATCGACGGGTTTATGTCTGGTTGGCTGGCAGATTGGTCACCTACACTACCGCTCACAAAAACGCAGACTATAGAAATGGCTTGACTTTCACTAAAGTAAATTAAAATTAATTATTATTCGGGTCAGTCAGGCACACGATCTGCGAGGAATCAAAAAGAACATTTTTTTTTTGTGAGAAGGTTTGCCCACTTTTATTTTTAATTGGGAGTACGATAAGAAAAGTTCAGGAAAAGTGTTTCTTTTGTCCAAATTAGGGCCCCCGCAGATATTTAAAAAATAATAAAAGAAATCAGCGCTAATTTAATTATTAGAATACAAAGAAAAAGCAATGACCTGAGTCGGATGACTTTTTGATTGCGCGCAAAAAAGATCTGTTTTTGACTTCGATATTTTTAGACCATGCACCTATGTAAAATGTTTGCTTTCTTACAAATAGGACCGGTTTCTTGTGTTGGTAGATCGAGCGTGCTGCGTAGATCCGAACTATGTTTTTGGGGTGTGGTAAATAAAATCAAAGTTTGTCTGTCCACTGGAACAGTTCACGTACGCACATCTATTTAAGGATGGATTGCTTTAGAAATTTTGTTAAAAGCTTAAAAATTGCTGTTTACCCAACATAACCTTCAGAAAATCGTACATATGTATTTATATATAATATTACAAGCTCTGTCCCCCTTTCTTGTCACGATTAGATTTAAATTTTAAATTAAAAACATGTAAATTGTAACGAGTTGAGTGTCAGATCTGCAAATTGGTTCAGTTAACTTATTCATGGTAAAGATTTGCAACATCACAGCGAAAAACGTAAACAACGAATGCACGTGGCATGAGTAAAAAAAACCCTACGTCATATTTTACGTGGTATTTATGCTGCGATGTACGCCCGAGAGGCATTCTTATCTAAATTCAATAAATTATTTATAAATTGCAAAATTAATTCAAATTATCAGGAGATGGTTACGCCAATGCAGCTGCTATCACCTCTCTGGGGACAATTTTTTCGCTTGTTTCGTAAAAAAATATAAATTATTCTCAATCTCTTCGTCTTTTTTTAAGTGAAATTATCATGAAATATCAATCGTAGGATTTACTGAGGTAATTTGGGATTCAATGGTGCAGAATCCTACTTAACTTTCTACCCTATTTGTAGTATAGTATCATGAATTTTCGATTTTCTATTTTGCATTTCCCTGGCACCGAAAAAAATATATAAAAAATTAGAAAAAAACAAGGTAATTTGTTTTGGGAGCGACAAGAGAATTTTGCGCATTTGGCTAAATGGGAAAAACATTTATTGGAAATTATTTTTATTATGCAAAAAGTCTAAAATGTTTCCTAGCAACAGTTTTGGGATATGCATGCCAAGTTTTGTAACAATTTCATACTTAAAACGATGCTAAATTCAATGGAGTGGAATGAGAATTTAGTTTGGCTTATTTTGACTCCGATATGCGTAGCTTGTACAATTCTAATTTTATTTAAATGTTTACTTGAGACTTCGAGGGATGTGAACAAGGTAATTGCATTCGTCGCGAAGCTTAAACTGTTCTGTTATGATGTGCTCTGCATAAGTCAAAAATTAAAAATCATTGTTCCGAAAGGTTCTATTTTTTACATGGTTCAGTTTTCATTTAATTCCATTAATAAATGAATACTATATATGTAAGAAAGGCAATTATTGTAAGTCTTAATAAGACCACAAGTAATTAAAAAAGCAATTTAGCCAATGTAACTTTGTTCAAGCTTAGTCCAAATTAGAATTTTTTTCCGCATTTCCCACTCAAAATCTAAGGTGGTTATTCAACGACAGACAACACAGTAGTTGATTTGATTTGCCCAACTCGTAGATTTCGTTGCTCTTCCTACTAGCAGTATACATAATCCGCGCACTATAGTAGTATATTCGTTAACATCAAAGCGTACTTGCTAAAGCTATGATTACATAATAAATTAATAAAAAGTTTCCAAAGCCTTGAAAAGGGTGCCAATCAAACAAATATTCTCTTTTAGCTGAAGTGATACACGTGGCATCATTAATTGGCAGAAACAGCATACACCTTAATTAACATTTCGGCGGAAAAGTATAGAATAGACTAGTATGTACCAACAAAAATTTTATAAATTCATAATTGAACAGCCTCAGTAAAATTGGGTATTTGCATTTTTCGGAGGTAATGACCTATTCTATTTGGTTCAAATTTGTAATTTGTTCGTTTTTAAAAAGCACACACAAATTGGAATTATGTCCTCGAAAACAATGCAAAGCCGAGGAAAGCACAAGCAACACCTGTACAAATTCTCGTTTGTCGGTTAACATGTAATTGCAAAAGGTGTACGTTTTCCTGACGACAACATTTTCCCGACATCGCGCGGGATGAACACACATTCACGAGTGTCGATAACGATTTTCGAGAAGAGAAAAAATATCTTATTTGTTGTTTCATTGTTCTCAACTCGAAGGAAAGCTGCTATGCTCTGTTGCTGGGCTAAAAATCAGACTCGGTAGAAAAGGGGGTCGATTTTTGAAAGGTTTCGTTTCTCCCACAAGGGAAAGTTTTGCGTCGTTTGAATTGATAACAATTTTCTGATTTAGAAAACGCGGTGAATGCGTGAAAAATGTTAACAATTTGTTGCAACACAACCCCGACCCCAAGTCGCTAATTTTCGATTGCGATCGAATTATTTTATTTTTATTTTTTTTTTGCATCGGCTGAACGTATGCCCTAATACTACTCGCTCAGAAATTGAGGCCAAACTTCTATTTGCGTACCTCAGTGGCAAGAAACTTTTGAAGGTAAAAATTGTCAATCATCACCTTAAAAAAATGAAGTTGTTTCAACACGAGGTTTATTTATTTTAAAATTTTCTGTTGCTAGAAGAAAGGTTTACTTGTGGAGCATTTTAAAAATATCGGAAGAAATGTGCATTTTAATAAATTGATTTATTTATTTATTTTTAATAGGTTGGAAGCGCTGAATTCATGGCACCAGAGGTAGTTGATCTATTTGTTGGTGAAGCTAATTACTACGACAAACGATGTGATCTTTGGTCATTGGGTGTAATTGCATATATCCTTTTGTGCGGATACCCACCATTTTCGGGAAACTGTGAACAAGATTGTGGCTGGAATCGGGGTGAAAATTGTCGTACCTGTCAAGAATTATTGTTTGAATCCATCCAAGAAGGTGAGCTTTTATCCAAATTTTTTTTTAAAGGATTATAATGCAATCATAAAAACGAAAAAGAAGTTAATTTTTTGATAATATTAAAACGGAAAGTTTTGCATTATTTTTTTAAAATACTAATTCAAAACAAAAATGCAATAAGTCGAAGTCAACATTGTAATTTTTATACAAAAATCGGCCGTTGTTCCCTCATAAAATCTAAAACACAGTGTTTCGTAGAAAATTTTAAACTTTTCAATACCTCGATAAGTGTTAACGACAGAACCGCAGAGTAGGGAACAATTGACGTGCCTGTACTGCGGATGTTTTACTAATTATGGATCGTTGATCATGAAAGCATTAAACGCTTGATTTAGGAAGTATATTTAAAAAGCAATTAATCTTCGACTGGAATTAGACGACAATCTTTTATTTCTAAATACGGGACACCCCTAACCCACCCAGATTACGCGATTTAATTCCTTTGGATTTTTTGTTGATAGGGATACTAAAACATTCAAGTTTATAACCAACCATCGGTCATTAAAATTGGGTGTTTTAAGAAATAAATGTTCAAACGGATATATGAAAATTATTCCACAGTTGACATAATTTAGAAGAGAAACGTCATTTTAACGTGGTTTTCAAAACATAAAATTCGCATGATTTTACTTTGTATTGATTAATAATTTTAAATATTTAATTTAATTGATTCTTCATTTTTTAAGTGAAAATTAAATTTCGTGTGGAGTGCATGCATTCATTCAAAAATTAAATAGTCTCTTTCTTCAATCTTGTATTTTACACTTTCAGAGCGCATTATTTCTAAAAAAAAATCGATTTTCTTTTTAAATTTATGACTGCGTATAATTTTTAATTTCAATTAAAAATGTATTAGAGGAAAATAGTGGAAGAAATGAAGAAACAATAAAACTGAATCGAAATGTTTTGTTACTTTCTACTTCTAATATGTTTTACCTTTTACTTGATTAGATAAATTTAATGAGTTAAATTATCAAGAACTAATTTTAAAAATTAAAATTTGCAGGTAGATTTAGTTTCCCCGACCAAGATTGGGCAGAAGTCAGTGAAGAGGCTAAGGATTTGATAAGAGGGTTGTTGGTAAAGGAAGCTCCAAAAAGGTTGAGTGCCGTAGCTGTTTTAAATCATTCATGGATTAAGATGGCTGAAGAAGAACCGGCTGACAGTGTTAAGATGGAAAATCGTCGAAAAGCCCTTAAAACACCAGGGATAATTCGACGGTAAGTTTTATATTATATTGCATTGTAATTCACAATCTAATTTTCTTATCCATCAATTCACATATGTGAGAAAGAGGCAAATTGAGTGTTGATTTAATTGCTGAATGCTTGTTGTGATCCATCGCCGTGTATGAATTAAAACAAATTGAGATTGACGGTATATTTATTTTGTTTTTTTCTTTATTTTTGTTTATTACAGTAATCAATCGGCACGCGAACTATCTCAATTTGCCGAATCCGCAATGGCTGTGAAACGTGTTATTCTACAACATTTCTCGATGCGTTATGATTACATGACAAAAGAACGTCCGAATATATATCAACCATCTCGAACCGACTATGCTGTTAATAATAGTAATAACGTAAATGGAAAACAGCATCACCGTTATAATAGTAATAATTATAATGTACCTACTGCTACAAAAGCTGGAAGCCTTAAGAAAACCTCGAGTACTTCCAATAAGGCTAAAAATCAAATGCAACGAGAAAATGTTGTTGTTGTTGTTGATGATAAAAATTGTACCGAACTTTGTTTACTACAAAATAATAATATTAAAAATACAAATAATGATTGTGATATAAGGAATAATACAAGCAACTGTAATAATCACCAATACTACCACCACCAGAATCGTAATAAGAATTACAACAATCACCACATGAATAATCATCAGATGCAGGTTGCTGGGGGGGTTTACGAAGACGAGGAGGAATATTGTGATCGTTTCGATGGAAACAGCACACCGAATAGTATTTCAACAACACCAACTATCCAAAATGTTGTGAACAATCGTAAAGTTGTTAGTTTCCACGACGAGCATGATGCCGACGCTGAAAACGAGGAGGACGAAGACGATTTTGCTAAGGATAATGGAATTATGTTCTCTGTTAAAAGAACACGTGATAACAATGCTTCCACACTGCTGGACAGCATAACTGAAATCAAAGAAAAGCTACCTGAGGTAGAAGATGATAACAATAAGACTGCTAATAATACAACATCCATTAAAACGCCATTTACATCACGCAAGTACCAGTCAGCTTCAAGCAATGATTGCGATGATGATTCAGAGAACGACAGTGATAAGGTTCAAACACCAAAAAGCTTCTTTAAGCAAGCGAATAAGTTTAGGAATGCCAGGCAATTGAAGTCGTCGAGCCCGAAGAACGTCTACAGCAGCTATAACAATACCAACGGCCGGTTCAGGATCCGGCCCGAGGAGAACTGGCGCTACCGCAGCAGCACCTCCGCCGACAACCACCCCCTCGGGTTCCGGAACTACCGAGCCGCCGCCAACAATTACCAGCCCCGCCCCAACTACGGGACCGGTCGGAATTACTACGGTAGCTACAGTAACGACACCCCGCCGATGAAAATGTTCGGCTTCTACGGTGGCGTCACCAACAACTACAACAGTGGCTCCTCGGGCAAAGGCATCGAAATTCGGAACTGGCGCAACGACTGCATCTATTCGTCGGCGCGCAACTGTGGTCTGCAGTCAGCGGGTAGCGGCGTCGACCACCTCTCAAACAATCGTTCAATCATCAACGATTGCGTTGACAATAACTCGGCGAACAGCTGCACCATGGGCATCGGACTTTCACCACCAAGTGAAAGTCTGCTAATGCAACGCCGCATGCGCATGGCGAACCGCAACGCTGGTGGAATTGAAATGCGCAGCCCTCCTGCGACCGCGAGTGGATAAAAATTAGAAGCCCCACGTGAAAGCAGAGAACGAAGGACAGTTTTTCATCTAACAACAGATAACACAACTTTTCTTATTATTTTACAAAAGTCCTTTTCTATTATAAAGTATTTTGTTTCATCTTTCGTTCGATGTGCTACTTCTTATTATGTAAAAGAAGAACATTCAGCAAACCGACTTTTATGCGCAGATGAAATAGGAAACGCAAATGTTATCTTCTAAATATAAGTGAAAGCAAAAGTAAAGCAAAAAGAGTATAAATGAAAGTGAAAGCAAATAATTCCTTGTTATTTTCTACCTAATTTTATACGATTTATTCTTCTTCTTACTTCTCTTAAGCTTAAATTTGTTCAGTTAAATCTAATCCACGTCTATTTACAAAAATAAAAAGCCAAAAAAAAAAAAAATTAATAATTCGGGAAAAACAATTTTTAAAAATTTCGTCAAATTTAAAAGAAAAAAAAGGAATACATAAATAACAAAAAAAATCGATTTTCCTCCTCGTTCTTTTTTAGATTTCGGAAATTTGATACACAAGGAGACCTGATTTTTTTCTATTTTCGTTTTTAATTTATAAAAGAAAAAAATTTTTTTTACGAATATCAATAAAAACAAATGATAGGCATGAAAACATCGCTTGCTCTCCAGCACAGCAATTGTATTTCTTGCCCATCAGTCGTTTTTTTTGTTGCAAGTCAATTGAGCGATATTAAAAAATAAAAAAATTTCGAAAGAAATAAAAACATAATTTTTTATACTGCTGTTCTTTAGGATTTAAGAGTTGTTCAAAAAAATACAAAAAACAATATTTACATTTAAATTTATATAATTGTACATTATTTCTTATTTAGGGGTTTAAGAAAGAGATAGAGCTACGCTATTTTTGTTACGATACGAGCCCAGTTTATAAGAAATAAGTCGATACGAGACAGTACTCAATTTCTGTCCGAAAAAACGTGTCTTTTTCCAAAAAGGACTCATTTATTTTAAAAAAAAAAGTCTCTAGATGTTTAACAAGAAGAGTCAAACTGGTTGAACATTGTAAGGAAAATGGTCGAAAGAAGACTTTTCTCACAACAGAGAATGAGAATAAACAACAACTGTTTCTCCTACTTCTACTTTTTTCCGTTAAAAAACTATTCGTTTTTCAAAAACAACTAATTTTATACAAATCAGTTTGTGTGTTGAGTATTGTTGTATAATACAATGAGCAATAAATTCCATAGGAGACCTGTAAATAAGTATTTTAAGTTTATTTGCTTTTGTTTTTCGTTTTTAGCGATGTCTGAGCCCTTGACGAATTTATTTTTCCTACCGCCACAGTAAAATTCCTTTATCTCATATGTACTAAAACCTGCCATTTCAATTTTATCCAAATTAATTTACCGCACTCGCCATGTTTTGTATTAGTTCTTTTCTCGGTTTTCCTCAAGGTTGCATGGATCAATGACGATGGAAAAAATTTTGTTTTTTAAGTATAACAATCGGAGTTGAATGAACGATCAACGTAACGAGAGGAAGCAATGGACTAATATTTTCTGCCATTTGTTTGTTTATATGGTTTTTTAATTGGCGCAAAAACTTCTATGCAATTATCGTTCGATAGGAAGGGCTTAGAGGACACATGAAGAAACCACAACCTCCATAAGTTTTAGTCAAAATTTTCGGTTTCGGGGAACATTATATTTTTTAAGAAAAATTTATTTTCTATTTCTGGTCCAGGAAATGAACTAAAGTAACTTCCAACAGGAGCTTGATGATAACATTGTTCCTAAAATGACCTTTTCACAAATCTCAAAACATTTTCAGAGGTATCTTTCAGTTTTGTGAACAGTTAAAAGTGATTTTCTCTTGTTTGGATGATGGCAGTAAGTAAAAAATATTTTACCTGTTGTCTCCTAACTGTTCATAAAGCTTACTAAGGATCAGATTTTTGTTTTTCGTGATTCCATTCATCTCTATTTCAATTACTTATATATTTTCACTGCATTCTGAAAGACACTTCTTTCGTTCATTGCTTTGATAAATAATGCTTTTTAATGTTTTACGTTTATATATTGCTGCGGAATGAAAGTTCATTTAGCACTCTTGGTACTTTTTGCCTCTTTAAAAGTATGTTAAAAATCATAAAAATCCATTTGACGGAATCAAAAGATGTATGCGCAATGTAAAATTTAAGTACTTCTTAGCCATTTGACTAACAAAATTTTTTGGTTTATGATAAACAGAACACATTTGATTTTTAAAATAGTATAATAACGACATATTATGTATTTTGAAATAGTATTAGGATCGTATCTTAAAAGTGATAGTCAAAATTGATTTGAACATAGTTATTTTTTTAAACATTTTGTTTTTCCGATTTCTTATAAATTTTCTGCATGATTACCTATATCAAGACAGTCTACTCTATATCTTACTTTGACGGTTATTAACACATTGTTGTCAGGTCACGTAAAAATTGATTTTTCGCAAACTGTGTGTGCCTTTATTTTTTATAATAACGAAGAATACATTCTAACATAAGAAAATAAAGATGTAATAAAAAAATTCAAAGCCTTTTTAAATTTATAGTGAATAGTGAGTAGATTACCCGCTATAACCATAATGCACTGGCACAAAACGCCCGACCACAATGTGTTAATAAATAAATAAAAACTAAAACCTTAAAAAACAACAACAAACTCATTAAATACTTATTAATTTTCATAAAAGATAAGTTAATGCGAAATAACAATCTTTTTCCGCATACTAACTAGACAAGATCCCTTAAACGATTTAGGACTAACGATCTCGATTTAAGTATTAGTACGCTTTCCAATATTTATTGTGATGTAAATGATGTTTATCGCTCAAAGTGTTAAAGAAGCTTTAACTCTCTTTTTTACTTTATTTTCTAAGTTATTATATTTTCCTTTAATTTTCTTTTATAGAATTACTACACTACGTAGACCCTTAATAGACCCTTAATACACAATAATAAACTTTACGACATTGTTTAATGTGTTGTCCACCAAAACTTGAAACATTTTTCTAATTATGTATTTGCTTAATAGCTTTTTTTTATGCCGCGTTTTCTTTATACTTACTATTTTCAATTTTAATTGTTAATTGGAATTACAACCAGTTCCAAGCGAAGCAATCATAAATATTTAAAACTACAAGCACAGATGAAATTAATAAATAAAAGCAACTATTAAGTATCATTGATTTTATCTTGATATAAACACAATTCTCTTGTGAACAAAAATTTAGTCTCCTGAACTTGTATAAACTAAACTCTTAATCATAAAATGTCAATAATTCTGTCATAATTCCTAAATTTCGTTGTCTTACACTGAATAAAGGCTTCATAGTTTTATATTATAATTTCTGGATTTCATCATTAAGTTGATATGATAGTCTAGTCTAGATTACTCCAGCTTATATGCAATATAAATATATGTGTAAATGCAAATTTGCGCATTACGTCCAATTTTATCAAACTAAGAAGTCAAATATATCGAGCACTTTTTCTCGTATCACTTCACTACATCTTATAAAACAAAGTCTCCGGCCGTGTCTGTATGTGCGGTACCTTCTTCGTAATTACTGATCAGATTTTGTTATTGCAAGGTATATTGCTACCTTGTGCTGAGCCAAAAATCTTCAGCTTTTAAAAAATAATGAAATTTAGTTAACATGAGAGAAAAGTGAAAACAAATTTTCTAGGGAAAAAAAATTAACGTTTACATACTTGTACGATTTGAAATAGTTAAATATATCACTAAATTAGAAATAACAATTAAGGAATTGTAAAAAATCAATGCCATGATAATCTAAGTAAACTTTGATTCATTTTACGTCAACAAAAGTCGTTATTTTCTAATTTATTATCATATTGCTAATTAATAAAATTAAAATGTTTGAGTGAGAAGCAAAAATCAAAAAAATTGCTATTAAATTAAAATATGGAATGAATTAAAGAAAATGCGCATGGCTTAGTCTTAGTCATTCGAAATTCGTTTTGTTTGCGTTTAATATTCTTCTCTCGCTGCTGGAGATGTGAAAAGAATCAAGGCCATCCATTTGCCAATAATCTTTGAACAGCTTTTATATTAAATGCGTAAAAAATGGCCTCTTTATCATTTATCACCTCACTAAAATTTGCAAACCATCATTTCCGACTTTACTTACGTGGTTAAGGTTCCAACTAATGCGTTGAGCAATTAATGGTATTCGTAATTAAACTGATGAATATTGGAAAGCGTTCGAAGACATGACGACTTATTGCGGGTGTCGTTTCTCAGCCAACTAGAGAATCAAAACCCAAAAATTCCTAAAATTTTAACCTTTTTTGCTGTTAAGACTCATAAAATACTACGCCCTCAATAGGCCCCAAAATAATTATGAGAAATTAAAAATATGACTTGAAACAGCTCGGAAACAAATAAAGGATCTTGCGAAGCAATAGAGAAAATATAAGAAGTTAACAAATAATGTGATATAAAATAATATTTCCCACTATTTCAAAAGCTTAAACCCCTCAATAATCTGCATTTTGGTATATATATTATTGTTACTTTTTTATTTATTGATGCCTTAAAAATTTAGTCTAATAATGTAAAACTATGACAGATTTGAATTAAATTAGTGGTAAATGCCCTCTTTGATATAATAATAATTTTTCGTCCGCTTTATTTCGTACCAAATTGTTACATTTGTGTTTAGATTCAAACACGTTTTTAAAATTTAAAAAAACATTTTTTTACATTTTATCCAACATAAATGGTTTAACCGTTGTCTTACTACTTTGTTTGTATTTATTAAGTTTATTTACAACTTTAATTATGTGTCCGTAGTATCGTATCCTTCTTCATAAGAGCTTAATTTAAAAATCCAGTGCAACAGGAAAATGTGTTAAAAAGGTAAACTCGATATAATCGGTTAAAAAACGACTGAAAGGCTTAGCTAAGAAAATAAGTGTAAGAACCACAAAGAAAGACTTTATGCATTTTAAAAAGCACTGTGCAACATTAACATTTACTTAAAATATTTACTTCATTATAAGTTTGATTTTAACAGGGAACAATACTTAAAACATTTTGTGCAAACTAAATCCCTCAATTGACTTTAAAAATGTAGAATAACAAATCCAATTGTTTGCTCAATATTGGAGAAAAACGAAAAATAGAATTAATACAGGTCTTTTTTTCAAGATTTTACTTTTATATTTTCGAAATTGTTGTAATGCTTTGCGCACCTACATTTTAAATATACAGGGTCAAAACAGTCGCAATGTTGAGACAAAGCGAGTATATAAAATGGTGCGCAAAGGGTTAAGAATTTCAAAAGTTAAAAGGAAACAATAGTTTTGTTTTCAAATGAAGAGATCACGAACTTAACGTACAGATTTTACTGACGTTTTGCTATGTTTAAGAAGAGATTTTCATTCATGATTTGCTAATTAACAATAATAAAAACACTTTTTCACAACTTCTGAATTAAATATCCATATGCAAAAGTATAAAGTAGTCGATTTTGTTAACGTTACACGCTATAGTTCTGTTTTACACGCAACAGTACGTCGAAATCTTGCCTTTTCTCGGTTAGAAGGTGGTGTTGATGTGATAAAGACTACTAAGAATAATGCATCATAAAAACAATAAAAAGTGTCTAATTCCGATCGATGTTATGTAATCGTGTTCTCTTCATATGCTTTGAGGAAATACTATAAACTAAATCGCTAACTCTTATCGGTGATTTGAAACTTAAACTTATCTCTGCATTATACGATTTTACATTTGTATGTTCAATAGTTACAGCTTTTTGTTAAATGTTGCTTCCCAAAATGGGAAAACATATCAAAACCTTTAAATTTACAATTAATATTTGCGTTCGGATTGTTCAATAGATTTATTAGACGTAAAATAAAAATACAAAAATAAGAAAAACTCCACAATGTATTAACTCAAAAATATAAGAACAAAATTTATAATAATTCACCGATTGGAGTAATTGCGATGAAAATAAAAAAAAAATATTTGGTAATTATTTTAAAAACATAGTCTATTAAGTATTTTATACCTACACTACACCTAAAATGAAAGGTACTAGAGGTAGAGATGTATGAAAGTGATATTATCAATGAAAATAACATAATGAAACAAAATAGTCTGGGTATGATGTCTTAACAATTTGAAAGAAGAAATCAATAACATTTAAATTGCCTACAAATTATACATATTAACTTGAGTAAAAGAATAATACGAAAGAAAATAAAATAAAGGAGAAACAAAATAATAAGTGTTTTACAAGATTTTATATATTGATAGAATGAAAAAGTATTGCTTATAAGATAGAACAAAAAGAGAGAAAGTGAACTTTTTAACTAATTAAAACGTGGAAATAGAAAAATGATTTTTTAATGGTAAAACAATATCGGGAAAAACCCAATTTCTCATTTCATGCTAAATAACAATTAAGATTTTACTTATTTTAAACACGCTTAACTTATAATTAGTAATATCAGATTTTATAATGATTATCGTGCCATAAATGGTAGAATGCATTTTAATTTTTTTTAAATAAATACTTGCTTAGCAATTTTTCTTATTATGAGGTTTAACATAGATGAATCATACTTGAAGTTTATACCCTAGAAAGAAGGGCACGGTAGAATGAAAATTCACGAAGAATGATCGTTGCCGTGTCGTCTGTCACCAAGAATGATGTTTGAATGAACGTTTATAACTACATTCTCGTCCTCGTCAGTTCCGAAAACTCAGTGTCAAATTATGAATTGACAGCGGTCAAGCTAGATGCTGCAGATTATATGGTTCAAAATGATTCTTTTCTTTTTAATAATCAAGCATTTAATAGCTGGCGAATGTTTTTGTAAATTTAATATAGCTATATCAATCGTATCCATTTTTGAGCTATGAACATTTTTCGACTTAAATGAAAATTCGCTGTCTGTCATGCATGTAATGAATAAAAATGCTATTGAACGTTCATTCAGCCGTACCCATTGGTCTAGGGTATTAGACTTTTTTGCAATCTAAAATTTACAGAATTTTACTCTGCACTTGAAGTAATTTGTGAATGGCTGTTATATCAAACCATTTGAATTTGCATCTCAAATGGTGCACCCTTTTGGCAGTTCTCACCTAAGGAGAGTTCAGATGTAGAAAGCATATATCTGTCTATTTCTTTCGCATTAGGCGAGATAGGCGCCTTTAAAAGGCGTCAAATTTAAAAAGTGTTTTTATTTTTAATTATATCCTCACGCTTAAATCTAATTCCCCAAAACGAAGCATCAAATCTCAAATAATTGTGCTGTGAAAAGTTTCTGGAATAACAAATTTTTCATTGAAAAATTCTCAGTAAAACGTCGAAATGCTCACTTCTGGAAATGCAGTTTACATCACTAAACAACTGTTTTAAGAACTCAAAGGTCATAATTTTTGTGCGTTTTCTATAATCCCTATTTAATTTTAGTTGTAGAAAAAGGATATAAATGCAATTAAAGCCGAATTAATTCTCCACATTACACCATCTAGATTTTTTGTGGATTTTGTGCCATTTTTGTCGGTAAATCAGGCATAAATTAATATAATAATAAAATGTCTGCCGAAAACTTAGAAATACTTAGTGTGAAATTCACTTGTATCTCAAAGTTGAGTAATTTCATGTTTGCGTTTCTTTTAAGGTACTTAAGATACAAAGGGAACGAAAAGTGCACCATTTTGATATAGGCATTTTATATCGGACGAGTGGTCCATTTCTATATTATGTCAGTGATGATTTTGCATAAAAAACTATAATGAGATATTTTGAGCCAACTGTCGGCTTCCGTTTCATTATTCCGGCTCACGATGCCATTAATCCATATAAAAATTCGTACAAGAAAATTTGTTGAGCCTTTAGATTTAAATTTAAATGATTTGTCGGAATAGTATGGATTTCTTGTTTTTAAATTCGCGAAATGACGCACCAGATAAATCTACTTTTTCTTTGTAAAGTAAAAAAGTTGATTTTCAAAGTACATAGTTCATTTGCAGTGGTCATGAGAATAAGCCACGATTTTCATTAATAAATGTAGGTTAACATGGCAAAATGCTAAATATTTCTTGTATGCTTTAGAGGATTCCAAATTACAGTTCATTTTAGAGGATTATTATAATCCCAAATAATAACGATTCTTCTGTTTTGGTTTTAAAATTATAGCAGGCTAGCACGCATTTGTGCTTATAATTGAAAAATATAATAACACTTAAACTTTTTTTCACAATCTTTCTAAGATGATTACAAATCTTTTTTTATATACAATACTACATACATATGTATCTTTTAATCCGCAAACTTAGAAAAATACCGCCCGATTTGGCGAAGATCTCATAAATATAGAAAAATTGTTTGCATACTTTATTTCAACTTTTCTAGTCATTGCGTGATTTGGTTAATTAGTGTTCTTCGTTACCAATTTTACATTTGAAAATCGTTTCGCCTGCTTTCTGAATGATTATAATGACATAAGTGTTAGAATAATAATTTGAATAATGCAGTAAACTTTTAGTCTTTTAAAGTTTTAATAGTAATAAATTCAAAGCCATACAAACATTTTAAGGTAGCGCCGGAGTAGAACTTTTAGAAGTAAAGAGTAGATTCAAAATTACCTAAAAATTTTTCAATAAAGAAATAATGTTATATGCCCATAAAGTGCTTACTATACGCAGATATTTCAATATGCCTTTCAAATAATTATTAGATGTATATGAAGGAGCACCTACGCAATAAACGATGGTAATATCTAATATTAATAATCATATTTGCAAAAATATTCAACTGGCATCTTAATCTACAGTTTGTCACGCCTTACTGGTTTATATTGAGGTTCAAAAACACGATTACATGAAGCACAGCGTCAATGGTCTACGTCTTATGAGTAAATTTATAATTTTGCAGAATTTATCGAATTGCGACTCAGAATTTGATTGATCGAACGTTATCCATCATAAGTTGCAGCTGTTTCTCTATAAAACAGAGTTTATAATCGTAGTTTACTCTGCAACAGCTGTTTGAACAGAACAAGCAACATTAAATTCCTAGACAAACGAAAATGCAAAAAATTGAAGTTTGATTCAATTTATAAAATTATAATCTTGCTACTTTTTTCACACAAGTTTGGATAAGATATAGAATTAAAAAATTCATTATCTCGGCTCAATCGATTTTAGCGAATAAAGTTTACTGCATTTTTAGTCTTAATTGACTTAAACGTTTTTTAGACAAAGAGTATTAAAATAAATACATACCTGAAGAATAATACAATTTCCAAAAAGTACAAAAACGTCGATAATGTGTGTATGTGTTTTTCGAAACGAAAGAATTGCATAAAATAATATATTTTAAAATTAGTTTAGTAAAAGTTATAAATTCTTCAATTGCGCTTTGCTATAATTTTCAAAAATGAATCGTATCTCAAATTTTAAATTTTACAAAAAAAAAAATAAAAAAACCAAAAAGTAAAGTAAAGTAAAACTGCGTTCATATTTAATCATAATAAATAAAAGTACACTGCTAACAATCACGCACAACATGCAAATCGCATTGAAGAACCTTGTTGTCTTTTGTCGAAGATATCTTTCGGGACCATTTCCAGACAGATTAACAGATTTCGAGTGCTGCATATTAAAAAAAATGTTAAACTTCTATAATTTTACTTTCTTATTTTTATATAAACCGCATGAACTAAACACAAAATTTATATTTTCAATATTTTGAGACGGCTCACTAATATCAGTGCATCAAAAATTAAACTATTTGTGGTGTTTTGTCATTTAGCAATTTAAAAAGCAATACAACAGCTTACTATAAAAATTAATTAACTTAATTGCCTGCACGTTTTAGAACAGACAAAAAGAAATAAAGGAATTTCGACATTTATTACCTTTGAAATAAAAAAGTAATTTCAGCAAAGGTACATTCATATATGCAGCAATAAATTAAATAGTTGATTTAATAACAACAAAATTCATTAAATTGCATTCAGTTACACATTAAAAACTACTGATTTTGCAGTGGTATCTAAAAATCCTAAGCAATCGTATCATTATTAATTTCCAAGAAATATTAATCTGAGGTTTTTCGAAATATTCAGGTTTTTGTTTTTCTAACCTCTTGAATGTTTGAATTTGTTACAGTACATATTTTTAAGCAAAACTATTTAAATTGATATTAAATATAGTTACATTTATACATTATTTTGAAATGTTTAAACCGGCTGACAACTGAATTAAAATAATTCGACTTTAATTTAAATTTTAAGATAAGAATATTCAAATTTATAGAAACTTGTATTGCTTAAAATTTGCGAATATCTAGAGTGTTTTGAAAAATAAAATTACTATTTGATAAAATTTCTCCATGACACTTGTAATAAAGTTAACAGTCAAGGAAATGTTTACCATTAAAAATAAAACATTTTTCTATTTCTAGTGTAAAAGAAAATCATTCTTAAGAAAGAATTTTAGAACACGAAAAACTGAAAGAAAACAACAAAATATTAATAAAAATACACCTTTTTATTGTTCTTTGAATATTTTTTTACGTATAATCATATATTTTTTGTATGTTTTGCATATTATCCATCAACCTGGTTAGGATTAGGACAGCGAAAAAAACGTGTGAATTATGAAAAGGAAAAATAATAAACAAAAAATTATATGACCTTAAAAGGAAAATATATATTCATAGATATAATTCAGATACATTTACAATAAATATACTTTAAATAACATACAGGGACAGCAATGATCAATGAACCCATTCGAAAACAGTAGCAAACGCAAAAACCGATATTGCAAAATCCTGTTTAATTAAAACAAATTACATAAAAATTGGCGTTTGCAATGAAATGATAATTGAAGTGCTATTAAAAAAAAAAAGAACAAACTAAGAAAGATTTGAATATCTCTCTGGTTGAGAAAGTAAATATCTGCGATAAAAGAGCGAGAAGCACTTAGTAGTTAGGTACTATTTGCATAAGATGAAGAACGTGTAAAATCGATGTTTTTATTAAAAATAAAAACAAATACAGTCCTATCCACGATCGACCGACCAACCAAATCATTTTTGTTTTTATTTACCTTTATGCTTTCTTTTTTCAGTTCGGATCATTAATTTACTTGTTTTCCTGGCTTGATTATGTTTGCGGCTGCAAAGCGAATGTTCATTAAGGAATAATTTTTAATTTTCTCAGCTTCACATTACATAATATGCCCAAATCATTAGTCATTATTTGTTTTTATTTCTTTTTCACGATTGCATTTTAATAAGTCTGTATGATTTAATATGATTTATAAGTTATGATTTGAAATTTAGACCTATTTCGGTAGTCGTCTTTCATAAATCTACCACTAAATGGAAAAAGCACCGTAAATATCAAAATCAAAATTTTACAGTAGGCGATTTTTTCTGTTTTCTTCTAGATTAAACCTACCTAACTAAAACAAATAATAATAAAAAATAAATCCATTATTTTTAAAAATCACGACTCTTAATTTATTTATTGGCGATTTGGCGACTATTTTGGTTTTTACGATAAAATATCGTCTGGTATTTGAAACAATTCTTTGAAGTAACTACAGAGCCGATTTAATAACACATATTTTATGTGTAACAGTCATTTATGATGTTTCTCCATTTAGGGGTTATATAGTTGAATTATGTTGTCTCAGAACTATTTCATTTTATAGAGTAACAAGACGTTTTATTAAGGAGAGAAGACTACCGAAATATGCCCAATAGTGTTTAACAAAAACATTCGAGAAAAGAGTATCTCGATAAGACTCAGCAAAATAAAATCCCACTTTTAAAAAATTAATGTGTCTTTTAAAAAAATGAACTTTATAAAATCGCGTTTAATATAACTAATTAATTACAAAACTACATAAATGAGTACAGAAACGATGCAAAATAATGAAAAAGTAATTAACCGACCAAACAAACTTATAAATAGCAGTGTAGATTTGTATAGTAATCTATAACCGAAGCAATCACGACAAATTTTATAACATTATTTCTCTTATTAAAGAATAGTAATTTAGTAGGATATTTCCTAGTACAAATGAGGCTAAATATTAATTTTTATAAGACCGAGTATACTATCTAGCGTGAAGGATTAGTGTTATTCAATTAGGAAAAAAACGTAACGCATTTTTGCGACATTTTATCTGAACGATTTTTATAAAATAATAAACAGACGACGAAAAAATGTTACTTACCAAACGTAAAATCAGCGAATTTTATCAGATCTAAACACTCAGTGGAAGCATTTAATTGTACAGACGGGGATTACCCAACATTTAATTCCTAGTGATAGGGTATTCGCATTCCCCTAATTTTTGGCTTTATTCTGAAAGTTGATCAGGTTTCTTTACATTTTCTTTTGTATCTCAATTCAACCTTTAATCAAAATTGTGACTTTTTATGTGCAAAATCCGGGATTAATATGTCATATTTTCTCTACGGATTTTTTGACTCGAATGTTAACTAATTAGTTCTCGCAAGTTTATTTTTATTATAATATGTAATTTGAAGATAAATTAATGCAGCTTTCATTTGTTCCAAAATAAATTCAGTAGAAGAAAGCTGTATGACATTGGTACGATTAGGGTGTGTATTAGGATGGTTTCTTATTGAGTGATTCACGTGAACATCAAGGGTTAATTATTATTTACATATTCTTATAATTAGACTGCGGATTATATGCAAATGCGTATTATATAATACATTTGTTAAGAACTTAAGATAAACAAATAATTTCACCGCAGAAATTATTTATATCATTAGTAACTTCAATTTATATATGATATAAGAAATTTCTGTGGTAAATTATTTGTTTATAATCCGCAGTCTACTTATAATATATTAAAAAGACATCTGGCAGCAACCTCAGAAAGTTAATAAAATTAACAATAAAAATTAATTGCATTTTAGGTAGGAGAATCAATTATCAGGACGGTTCGACACAATTTTGAAACATCGATTTTAAGAACCACTTTGTTGTGAGGTATAAATTAGGGCTCTTACAATAACTCGGTTAATTGAGTATTGGCGTTCTTCAATTTCGAGTACTTATTGCGCTCATTCAAATATTTGAGTAAGCAACGGAGTGTTTGAGTACTTAAATAAGCTTGAGGGTATTCAGTACTAGAGTATTTAATTCCTGTAGAATTAATTTATTGAAAAGTAAGAATACCGTTTAACCTATTCGCTGCCAAGCACAAGTATACTCGTCGTTGGCAATAGCTGAATACTTAGCTGAATATGCTCTCATAATGGGTTAACCCATTCGCTGTCGACACCATATTCAGCTAAATATTCAGCTATTGCCAACGACGAGTATACTCGTTCTTGACAGCGAATGGGTTAACACATTTCGTTAGATGAAATATAAATTTGATATACATATATAAGTCAGATTAAGGGAAAGTAGCAAAATATGGAATACCATTTTGTTTCTCGTTAAATAAAAAATAAATAAATAAAAATGCTTAATTAATTAAACTCAGATTAAAAAAAAACTCCTACCATAGCGTTGTCGTTCGCCGGAATGCCGAAATCACAACAGCTACGTTGATAATGTTTATAAATGTTGCTAATGAAACTGAGCGACTCCCACCGTTTGTTTCTTAGAAATAGTACTCTTCCATTTTTGCCTACTTTCCTCTAATATTATAAACTTAAACTCCAGTAGGTATACTAAAATGAAACATTCTTGATTATTAGAATTAGCAAAATTTGAGTTTGAGTTAGGGCCATTACTACTCGGGTACTTATGAATTCTATTACTTAAGCAATATAGTACTTGAATTCAAAAATCCGAGTTTTAGTAAAGGAGTTTTGAGTGCCCGAGTTCTCGAGTTCTTCAGTGAAAATTTATCCGAGAATTCGAGTAATGGATTATTTGCGTACTAATTTAAGGAGTATTCGAATATTCGAGTTTGGGAGTATTGAGGTATGTTTGTATTTGAGTCCTGAAGAACTCATGTATTAAGAAGTAAGAATGTAAGTTAATTTGTAATATTTCAATAAGTAAAAGAAATTAACCTAATTCTTGTGGCTTATGCCTTCCGAGAATTTTTGAAAAGTTCTTTAGGAACCCCTCTGGGTTTACAAATCTTCCAAAAGCCTCGAAAATTACAAATAAACAATTCATGCCATAAGACATAAATACTCAAGTCCTTGAAGATTCCCAGACCCCAATGCTCGAATACCTCCTTACTCGGATAATTTTCCTCTCAAGTTTTCAAAACTCTTACTCAAATCCGGTCTAAGCCACTACGAGTACATGAGTACTCCAACTTGAAGTACTCGAATACTTAATTATTTGAGTAATTGTTAGAGCCCTATTTTGAGGCCACCTCACCAATCTTGATGAAACGTTGTAAGAACGTTTATTTCAGAATGTTCAAACTTTGGATTTCGGTCGCTTGTGTATAATACATGCATACTACCGGAGAGAATTAATTTTTAAATTTCGAAAAGTCGCAGTTTTTCGTAATAATTTCAATATATTTTCACAAAATAGTATAAATACATATAAACGTGCTTATTCAAGTTCTATAGGACTCAAATATCTTACTACTTACTTACTATAATTGTTTTTTGGAAGTATTCGAGCAGTAACAATATAAATCTAAAACACATTATTAATTAATTCGATATGTCGATTCATTTATACCTGCAAGATGAAAGTTTGAATAAATTTACTCAACTTTCAGAATAAGACTTTTAATCATAGTTTAAATGCAAAGGAAAGAAAGATTGTTACTATGATAGTTGAGGTTTAAAAACTTAATCTTAAAATTCGGTTACTTTTAATCAGCAGTGCAAAATTGTAAAAAATAAAAAGTGAATTAACAAATTTTTGCATTGCAATACCTACGATTAACCTTGAGATAATTCAAAACAAACTAAATGTTCTTGCTCCAGTTTAGTTAATAAAAAATCAGCGAAAAAGCAACACGCGACGAAAATCAATTCAAATTTAATCATTTGCTTAGCATAAAAATGGGCGAGGTAATTTTTCGTTTGTTTAAAGTCCTTTCAATTAAACTGAACTCTAATTTATTTTAGTATGCAAATTAAGTTTTTATTTATATTTTTAATTTGTATGTTTAATTTCTTAATTTTAGCGGAATAATCACTTTTCCTTTTCTAATTAATAAAACACATAAGAACGAAAGAACCATAAAATTATACCCATTACTAACATAAGAGATAAGGGCATTAGATGCTATATTCGCTTATATATCATCTATATACTCGTCTAGTCAACTAAGAGATTCCGCAAAAAACAATATGCACAGATTTGTGTGTATAGGGATGAAACTAAATGTTTTGTATTTGCAAAACAAAAGGTATTTTTTTCACAGCAATACAAGTGCTAAGCATAAAAGTATATACTCAAAACTTACGTAAACACTAATAAATATAGAAATGCAATTATCATCAAAAATACAAACAAGAAAATACTCCGAAATACACTCTTGAAAAGTGGAAATTAACAAGCAAATGTCCCAAAATAATCGGTAATCGTAAATTAAGCGATAAAACTTTGTAAGTAGTTTTAATCGTTTAGTACTTTAACGTAGCCGTTATAAATAAAGCCCTATCCGAGTTCACACTTTTGGCGATAATTAACAGACATCATGAAACGAAGAAGTACATCCTTGTGACGCTAAATTTATACATAAATTTGGCGTGTTTTTGCTGGTAATGCGATATATGACTTTTAAAAATGAGCTGTGTATGTAGTGGATTGTTAAGAATACATATAAAGACAAACAAACAGAAGAAGTAAACAGAAAAGGTGTAATTTGAATTATCATCAACAAATTTTTGCTAATTATACGATGAACATTTGCAATATTGATATACTCGATTAAGATATTAAGAAAAGACGAAACAAGCATTTTGTATAAAACGTGAATAAAATGTCTCGTAGCAGATGGAGGGATGATGGAGATTTTGAAATTATTTTTTTAGAAACATTGTAGCAAACTAAAGGTTTTACAGGGATAAGCAAAATTTTGAATTAAGTTCGATTGAAGATATCTCGTTCTATCTTTTCATATCTTTGCGAACGAGCAAAGTTTACCTTGTCCCTGAAGATCTACGCCTAAAAATTTTCTAACCGACAGCGGTTTATGTTTTGTCACAATTTTAGTAGTTATTACAAGTACATATAATTTTGGGCATTTACTTTTAAGGGGTAAATGACACACAACAACAAAAAAACACTTGTCCAAAATGTAACAAAACTGTGAGCGGTTGATTTAGTGAACGAAACGTAAAGAACTGACTGAATATTAAAACTGAATAATTGTATTATTCTAATGATAATGAAAGAAAATAATAATAATTAATACAAAAAGTAATGTATATTTTTTTCACTACTTACTAAAAACCTTAGACTTTAGGTACTCTCACACAAAAAAGTACTGGTGATTCCGAATGTAATGTTTGTGATGGATATCAAGATAAAATTGGCTTCAATGCACGAAAAATGGTTTAAATGGAAAATGTGAACCGGTTCGTAATTTAAACAACCTATGTACAAATTAATTAAGTATCGCGCGTACACTTTTCCTTTTTGTCCACAAAAGCAAAAGAAAAAAGAAAAATATAAATTTTTATTGACTGTTGCATTTATGTTTTTTGTTAAATAAATGATACGATTTTATTTAATTAATGAGAGCAAATTGGTATATCTTTATGAGATTGGGACAATATCAATGTACCTATTATAACGAAAGTATTAAGATCTCTTTAAGTATTGTCCTATTGTTATTAAGAGATCCTAATGATATCAGTTTTATAGTTATATGTATATTTTTGAGTAAAAATAACAAAGTTACAGAACTCGCTATGAGTTCTGAGAAACTTTTCTAAAAATTGATGATATCATGGTGTCACCAATCTAGCAGTAGTAGCATTCATCGAATTTATTAGTTTTATATAATATAAAAGTAATTTTATTATTGATCCCATATTCAAATTTAATTTGTCCAGTATATTCGTTTAAAATGTATAAAAAGCGATGTTATGTTCCCGTTCTTAATTTAATGATAACATTTAATGTTAATCGATATTTAACGTTCTTATTGAAGTTGATCGGTAAAATGTTTATTTATTCTTTCAATAACTCATATCTGTTCTGTTCCCGATTACTAATAATAATGACATATCTTTTAATCAGATTTTAGTTATATTAAATTATAAAGGTTTTATTTGTCGATATTTTTAGTTTCTGGCCGTGATTTTGAAATTAAAAGAAAAACAAGTTAGCCCATGTTTAGTAGTAATTAGTACCAACATTTCAAAAATAAGCTCAGTCGGGTAAAAGTTGATATTACATGATTCGAGAATTTTTCTTACTAAATATTATATCTGTATTATCTGTATGAAAATTTAATGTAATTGCTTGATTTATAATATCTTGATTTTTAAGGAATTAAAATACAAACATAGAGGACGCTATACTTAGAGAAATTTATGGATCACACAGTATCAATTGTAGAAAAATTTGGAAAATAATGTTGGTAGAAAAAATGCAAATATCTATAAACTGCTCCAAAAATTATTGAACAATTCTAGATAAAATCTTCGGAATACCTTTACCAAATTTTATAAATTCTTGTCGAATCTCATTTTTTAATTTAATACATTTTAATTTTTGTATTCTTGTTAGCCTGAAAAATGCATATTACGTATGTAAGTGCTTATCTATATCATATTTTCGAAATTGTTACTTTGTTGACTTCTTTTGTTCTTAAAAGATTTATAAGAAGGCTAAGTATAAAACGAGTGAATTCGTTTTATGTTCTCTGCAATTATATTAAAATCTTCAAGTACCTAAGAAATGCTGCAAGATTTCAGCTATAAAAAACGAAATTGCCTCGTGTAAATCTTTCAGAGTAGGTTTCTTAAATTTAAGATTAATGAGTTTGTTTGTTATCTGAAAATTAATAAAAAAAAATTTTAAGGAACAATAATGATTCCTAGATCATCTACTGCTACTACTGCTATCACTGTTTCGAGTAAAATTACTTAAGAAACTAACTTAGAATTATAATAAAGAAAAGAACTTCGGTATAATTTAAAAATTTGTTAATTAAACAAAAATTTTAAAGTAATTTAAATTTATCCTTATTATTCTTAAGTATATATTTATCGCACTACTACTGTTGTTTCAGACAACAAGAACAAAAATCAGGAAGCCAATCTTAATGAACTTCCAAAATAACACCACATCGCCTATCTATTTAAGAAAGACATTTATCAAGAAAACCGAAGAAACATCATTAAATCTGTTGGTATTATTAAGAAGTCCTTAATTTATGTAACGTAAGGTTACACGGAAACCACTATTTTTTAATAAATGAACAAAGATAAACAGCTTAACGAATGAAAATTCGAATTATTTTTTTAAGTAATTGAGAGAAAAACAAAACAATTTAATAATATTAAGAGGAAGGAAAGAGTTGCTAGCGCGGATGATGTGCTTGGAGATGAAAACACCCAAAGTCGAGTAAAATATTAAATTAAAAAATAAAAAGGGAGTAATGAACCAAAAAACAGCAATAATGCTACATAAACTTATTTTTAATTTTAAATTCTTGCCATCCTCTCCCTAGAGGTTATGTACAATTATTAAGAGTTTTTAGATATTTATTGAAGCCATTGAATTATATTTATATACTTCGATTTTATTACCATAAAATAAATAACGACGCTAAATGAGTCAAAAAGGTGAGATTTACTGCGGAATGGATGGAAAAAAAATATTTGTAAAAGAACTGATTATATTGAGGATAGATTTTGAGGAGTAAATAAAACTTGAGTACGAGATCATGGGTCCTTTTATTTCTTTATTAGTTATTCACATTAAAATTTTGGGGATGCATGTTAACTGGGAGTTAAATTTGTCAAAATATAATATTACTTAAGAGCATTTTCTTACATAGTTTTTCTGCAAGGTTAGCTTTTTTTAACTGTAGACATTCGAATACTCGAAGAGTACGCAATATCTCGAGAAATGTTCCAAATGAAAGTTTCAAGGTTAGGAAGGGGACAAAAAATGGTGCCCTTGCCGCTGACCTTGAACCAAAATTTCACTGGTGACCTTGAAATTCAGAATCAGATTACGTTACAAACAGCTAAAAGGTTTTGACCAAAAATTTAAGAAAATCCGCCTGTGTGCATCGGTGCCAAAAATTGATAAGATTAATGAAATGCGGTAAGTGCATATCATGATAGATTTATTATGGATACAAATTTTTTTCCTGAATAAAGTTATTCAAACGCTCATAAAACGGCCGTACCATGTTCAAGTCATGCACTTAAGAGGGTATATGACAATTGATATCTCAAAAGATATCAAATCAAAATTTTCAGATTTTTGGAACTACATCAGCCTGAAAGTTTCAGTTCCCAACTCCAAGTGGTTTTTGATCAAAAAATAAAAATACATTTTTGTCTCCAGACTGGCTAAACTGATTTTTTATAAAATTTAGGTACATGTTTTGAAAGTCTATAACGGTTGTAACAAAATATTACATTTATTGTTATTTTATTAACCTTAAAAAATTATTATTTTTTATTTTTGTTTGCGTATCTACTTCTATCTGGAGAACATTTGTACGATTTTTTTTAAAAAGATAGCTTAAAGCATGCCCGAAAAAATAATCTACCTTCTAGTGAAAGCCTCATCGAAATTGGTTAAGCTGTTCCCAAGAATACCACGGACGAACGGACATACCGAAAAGAATTTTAAAAGCTTTGTTTGCGTTTTAGAAGAAAATTTTTGCAATTTTATATCGCGCCGTAGATTTGCATAGTGAAAAAAGAAACAGACAGACAGACCAATTTTTAAAAAAATAATATAACTTAAATTATGCCCGATAAAATTCTCTACATTCTGGTGAACGTCCTATCGAAATTGATTTAGCCGTTCCCGAGATCAGCCCGGAAAAAATTATAAAATTGTAAAATTCTAGAAACAATCGTATAGATTTTAATATCAAGTAAGTAACCATATGACGAGCATAAAAGATACAGTTATTTCGAAATCACAAGTATGCATTAATGGGGTCGGAGCATTTATTGTGTAAAGTCACAAAAATCGATTACATATGTTTTCATACGTAAATATGAATTATATACCTACATATGCATATTTGTAATTTTATTAAGGCCTATTATATGAACCCAGTATGGCTGATTAGGCTAAAATAAATGAATATAGAAGTTTTTCATAACTGAAACTTTAAACGCGTTTTCCTCAAAGCTACATTTTTGTATTCGGTGGGCAGGATTAAGAAAAAACTACGCTATCAATTGACTCCAAATAATTTGTATACATATTTATTTAAATATACAATTACACTGTCGATGACCTAAAAAAAACTGAAAATAAACATCAATATACATTTTTGTTTTGGTTTATAAATAACAATTTTTGGGTTAAACATCGATCAAATTTGTAAAAGTGTGTTTATTTTCTAGAAATTTGTTTATATTCAAGTTTTTTTAGTTCATCGACGACAAAAACATATAAATACAAATTAAAATTTTTTATTGTTGGTCTGTTACGGATAAAAAGAAAACTGTCCAGAGTGCCCACCAGTTGGCCTTGAGAAAGCCGCTGGTCTTATTTCAACAGTACATAAATACTATTGTACCTATATGTATTATACATATGTACATATGTATCGTTTTTGTCTTGAAATTTTGTTTTCATATATTTCAATTTCAAATACACGTTAACATGCTCTAAAAATATTTGTATTGATATCTTTAACCTCATTTTTGAAAAAATTCATAAAAATCTAAATTAAAATAACTGAAACTAATTACGACGTTATTTCGGAATATTGAGATATTATAATTTTGTAGGGAATCCCTTTACATCAATTACAGTCCTGCCCCTGCAACCTCAATTCATTGACACAAATGTTTTCAGTTGGATAGAGATTAGGGAAATGAGATGGCAATTCTAAAATGTTGTATATTTTCTTCGATTTCATCCAAACTTTTACGGATTTAGCCGTATGCTTGGGATTGTTATCGGCTAAAATTGTAAATTCAGCGTCATATCCCACTCTGCATTCGGAAGCATGATATTTTCCAGGACCCTTTTGTACATATTCTGATCCATTGTGCTTTAAATATTGGTCCTATGCCAGGAGAAACATCCAACAAGTAGTTGATATTTTCAGATCAAATTGTACGTTTTTTCAGTTTTATTTTATATTCGAATTTTTATAGCAAGATATTCATTATAAAGATCATCTTATACAAGTGGATTTAATGTTACTGCAAATATTAAGAATTTAATTGCACTCTATTCACAAATTTTTGTGTTTAGAGAATAACATATCTGAAATATGTGGTTTAAGCATAACAATTGCTCCTACATAATTTGAAATTTATATATGTATGTTCATGTGATAAATAGCATTTCATCTCTGAACAAATGATGCAAAATTTCGTAAAAATTATTACATATATATTACTTTGATACAAGAATATATAATAGTATTAATATCAAAATGCCTATTTTGAAAATATTTATGCAAAATACATACGGTAAAAAGGAACAGCTCAGATTTTCGTTTCGCTTATTTAACATAAGACCGTACGAAATATTTTTCTAGAATCAAAATTAAGATGGCAATACCGAACCCAAGTAATAAAATTTTAAAAGCAGCGTAACAATCATTCAGACGAACGCTTCCGAAACCCTTTATTCCTGAACAAATTGGTTTCTTTTTTCGAAATTTTGCATTCACCTTATCCTGCAAACCATACTCCCGCATTCGAAATAAACTGCAAAGGAAATTAATCAAAGTTTCAAAAAACATATATGTAAGTATGTACTTAATATGTAGTTATGTAACTTACACAATTTTCATAATTTCCTTGTATGGTGAATTTTTTGGAACTGCAAACCATGGATCATCCATTTCTAAAAATTTCACTGTCATCAAATTACATTTTTCGTTTTCAAAAAAGGTTTCCTCGATTATTCGGTAAGCGTTCGGAAGAGTTATATAAAACGCATAAGGCTCATTTCGGATCTTTGCTATTCCAACGGATGCACTCACGTACTGTGGAATTCCGTGAGATTTGGGAAACATAATTTTTCTTAGAGGTTCGGTTGCGCTCTGTGTAGATAATTTGAAATTAGTACTATTTTCACTATCTTCAAAAAATACCACATACATCAAAATAATAGCGATTGTAAACCATATCTTCTACTCCAAGTTCTATATCAGCTTTCAAGAGGTGGTTAAGAGATTTTAGACTTTTTGTAGTTGATTGAAGCAGTGCCACGATATTTGCAGTATACGACGTAAAAAGAAACACAAGAGTAATCAAAAGAAAAAACTGTAAAAAAATATATTATTATAGTATTATTATTATATTATTATTAAATTACTGCTGCAATTCTTGCTGATAAAAGTTTAGGGTCTATCAAAATTCCCATTTGGCATATTGCGCTTACTCCAGATAGCAGTATATCGCTGATGTCGAAGGGCATATTTCGCGGTTCTAATTGTCTTTCCATCTTAGCCTGAAAGTTCATTGTCACCAAAATAACGACTAATGCTGAAATTACGAGTCCCAAGGAACAAATCCACACAATCGATGTTAAAGGCAAGGAATAAATGTTGGCAACGTAGGACAACGGCGGTTCACGCAAAATAAATTGGATTTTTAGAGGAGATATCATAGAAAGAAAGTCCACGTAGGGTATGCGATCGTTAGTTATGAAAAGACAGTCTGCAGCAAACAACTATTCTGAAATTTGTCTTAAAATATCCTTGGTATTTTTATTTACCTCCAACATCAACTGTTTTCTCAACCAGATTTTTCATAACGCCATCCCATTCGTTGGTTTGGAAGTTCTTGTAGCCCCAACTTTTTACGGGTATAAATTCCATAGTTACATTTAATGCATCCATCAAATGCATAATTAGAAATAGCGTAATTTGTGTCGAAAAATCTTGAGCTGAAATTAGATCGATTTTCGTAAAGTCCATTGGTTCATTTCGAAGTTCAATCAGTTTATTATAAGAATCAGGGTTGGTGATGACATAATTGATCCTCAAAATACTACGATGAAGGTTTTGGCGTCGTCATGGTAGAATTTTTTCCTTTTGTGTAACTATTAATCCCGTAGATTGAGACCAGTTTCCATAAGGTTCGATTATGGCAGGTGATGTTGCATTAATTTTGTAAACTGAAAATAAAATAAGTTCAGCTCAATAAAGATACTATAGGCCAAATTGAGGGAGCATATATGTACATCTAGTAGGATCAAAACAATCGATTTTTAAACGATTTTATTTTATTAATTAGTTTGAAACCGTGTACCTAACAATCCAATCAAATCAAATTTCATTTACGCCCACACTCCGCTAAGCGATTGACTTGCAATTTTGCACACACATTTAGTTCTGGTGACAATACAATAGAGTATACTCAATATTTTAATATATGTATATATATAAAATGGTGGATGCCCCAAGATGCGGATTATCATTTCTTTTGCAATCTCCTTAACATGGGTGTCAAATGAAAAGGTTTAACAAGCAGAATACGATAAGTTGTGTGACGTCATTCTAAATACATTATGGGGGACGCCTCAAAATGACGGATTACAATTTTCTTCACAACCCTTTTGACATGGGTATTGAATTAAAGGATTTGACGAACAAAATACAATGAGCTAAACAAAGTCATTCTAAATCCAATATGGCATGCGTTAAGACGAAGGATTACGATTTTCTTTACAACCCCTTTGAAATGGGTATGGAATGAAAGTATTTGACGAGTAAATTTGAACTCATTTGATTCGTAAGCGACTAGGGCTTTAGTAACTAAAGAGTAAAAACTAAAATTAGTAAAAAAACATTTTTAAGTAAAATATGTAGCTCCATGACTGACTGACTGACAGACAACGTGCAGACCAAAACGCTGGATCTAAAGAACTGAAATACAGATTTCTTTTGTGACGCAAGCACCCACTAAGAAAGGATTTTACGAAATTTTTCCCCTAAGGGGATGAAATAGGGGATGTAAATTTATATGAAAATCCCTCATTTTTTAAGTTAAATCCATGAAAATTGATATTTATTTAGCCTTTAAGGGGACCCGGTGGTCTAGAATAATCAAAAAATCGATTTCTTTATTAATATTTCGAAAGTATAGTCTTTCGAGAATATACTGTTAAATTTTTGTAATGATATTGACGGTATTTTAGGTTCTACAGCCTTTATAGCAGGTAGTGAACGATTGGCCCACCTCATGAATGGAAGCTAAGCATTGTTCGTAACTCATTTATCTCGAAACAATTTTTTTCTGCACGGCTGGCGGAGGAAAACAAAAAAACACTATTCATCCGAATCATCTCAAATTTTAATATGATATTCAGTACACTAGTGGCTATGGCCGGGACCACAAAAAAGTTTTTATTTTAATAACTTCTTATATTTTACGTAAAAAAACTAATGAAAAATAGTCTGTTTTCGATATTCAAATTTCAAGAACGCACTATTATGTCAAAAACAATTTTTTTTTCTTTTTTTCTGGTTCCGGCGATAGTTACACTCATATAGATTAATAATTTTCTTGTTTTTTATTTTTCAGGTAAGTGAAAGAGCTAAAACCTCACCCGCCGCCCAGGTCCATTATTTTGAGGGGGTTATCTTCAGCGCCATTTTGTAAATAACTAAAATTTTCTTTTGATAATTATAAAAATGTTTTTGTATGCTTTTTGAGTATTATAATATACCTACAAAGTTTAAATATCGTTATTCATTATTTTCACCTTAAAAAAAAATCCTTAAAAGTCCTTAAATTCACGTATTTCAGGGTTTTTCGAAATTTATCCCTTAAGGGGTTAAAATAAGTGATCAAAGTTTGTATGGGAGTTCCGTGTAAGGTTAAAACCATGAAAACTGTCATATGTTACGGGTGATTTTCCTAACATCCTGAAACATGTTCAAACCAATAGTTTCAGTACCAAATTATAAGTCCTTAACTTTTAAAATAGATTTCCATACAAACGTTTATCCCCCATTTTACCTCTATTATATTTCTATTTATTTTCAAATCCACGCAGACGAAGTCGCGAGCAGAAAGCTGGTTACTGTATAAAATTAAATGACGTACCTATTATCAATATAAAAATACGGCCAATATGAAATTTTTAAGTCCCCAAATTCGGAAAAATCTAGTATTCATATGTATGAAAGACTTAAGTATTCCTATAAGAGATTAGAGTATTATTCTGAAACTCTATGGTGTACACGGGAAAATTTTTATCTTGGGAAAATAAGATGAATTTTTTGTGAACTAACATTCAGTGATCTCCATTTAAATGCAACCAGAAATTATACATGCATGTACAATGTACATACATATGTACATATGTATCATTTGCAATAATATGTACCTACTTTATAGCTTTTATAAGACGAAACACTTTTGTTAAATTTTTGTTTGCGTCAATTTGTTAAAAAGTTTAAAACATTTTCTTGTTTCCTCTTTTTTTCTTTAATGATATGTACATAAGTTATTTATTTTTTCCTTCCTAAACACGGTCATAAAAAAAGTAGGAAGCAATTAAAAATGTAAGTACCCTAACATACGTATAGTAGTAAAATTTATGAAATGTCTTACATTGCTCCACACTTAAATTATCGCCGCAATCCAGCATGTTAACAAGAAACACGTTACTGTCCGTAAGTGCATTAATTTTTGGAATGAAGTGCATGTTTCTTTTGTTCAAAATCAACCATCTAAAGGAATTGCCGAACAATCGAGAATCAAGCTTTTCTTCAAGATACTCCAAAGCTCCCGCACAATTTAAATCGATTACAAAAAGCAAAGTGTTTCTTTCATTATAAACTTTGTGATTATTAATCTTGCTGATTTTACCAAAATGATAAAATGCGTCTATGGTTTTTGCTATTTTTATCGAATTATCTGCAAAGATATAAATTTAATTAAACAATATTTGATTGTAAAACGTTTCGATTTTAGTAAGAATGATTTTCTCAAGCGAAGTATGCAAGGACAACGGTTTAAATATTTTATCGGCAATTTATTCTTCAATTTGTTTTACCAATTTTATAACATAATAATAATATCACTTTAGTTATTTCTCGTTGGTCTTTCACAAAATCTCTGAGAAACAAAGGGAATATGTCCCTGTAAGTACAGAGGGCGGTCACTGTACTACAAACAACTATTAAACAAATTATGTAACTTTTAATGTTCATGACTCTCGAGTTTAAAGGTAACTTTTGCAAAAACTCTATTACATGAGCGTTTATAGAGAAGCATTCTATTTATTATGCAAATTATTGTGGGAACCAACCCTTCATTATCAGACAACTTGAATGTTGACTGTGGACTTTGTTACAAGCAAACAATTTTCCTAAAGGAATTTTTAAATCTAGTGAACAGGCCTCAATGCCAATTGATTAAATGTAATTGCAAGTTGAAAAGCAGCATTTAACTGGGTAGGTATCTTCACTATGGATTTAAAGAATTTTTATTAGTTATCTAAACTAATAAGTTAAGCGAAGATCTACAGCAAACCAAACCAAAAAAATAAAATTATTATTATGTGTTAATGCGAAAGGCGTCTTTTTTAGGAAATACAAAAACGGCAATAACGACAGAATGTTGGAGCCAATAACTAATTATAAACTGCCAGCCTGCATTAGGAAAACATACGCATTTTCACAAGGCTGCAGAGGCCGCAAACGGCGACAAAGATAAAGCACCTGATGAGACTTTTCCGTAATAAAGGATTTCGGGAAGATCATATAAAAAGGTTTCTTCGCTTTGAGTCGCAGTTTGCTGAAGCCTGCAGATTCTTTTAAAAACTAAAAACTTCGGTCACTGTTCGATCAGCCGTTGAAAACGTAACAGAATCTAAATATTGAAAATGAATGAGGTTTTTTATGCCACTCTCAAAGGCTTTTTCCTCAGTTTTAAGCGCTAATAAAAAATATAGTAAAGCGCAAATCGTGAGTTTAATTGTTTTACCCGAAATCACGCTTCCTAGGGACGTGCGATTTTTTGATATCAAAGACAGAAACATTTCATAAACCAGCTTTCAATGAGTTAATTTTCATTTTTTTCTCATGAAATTTTTTTTTTATAACTTGTTCAAGTGATGTACTCTTATATCCCAAAAGTTGAAATAGATTGCTTCTATGAATTTCGTAAAAAAAAATCCGAAAAGTTGCGTTTTTTGTTTTATTCCAAACCCATGTAACCCCTTCATTATCTTTTTCTATTTTAGTTGTAAGCTATTATACTTTCATGTGTGGTGTCATATTTTATATTTTGAATGTAAAAGTTACGTCCTGTAAGATCTGTAACTATCAAAAAACATTAAATCGACAACCCCCGAGTAGAGTTTGCTTCAGGTTAGATTCAGCATCAGATCCTATTTTCTTGAATACTGTGTCATATGTAAGTAGGAAAAAATTATCAGGTCCTTATCCGAAGTGTAACACCTCAAAGAATCCCAAACGCAGCAGGCTATTAAATTAGGCGGATCGGGCTCGGATTAGAAGAATAAATTTATCTGACGATTGAAAAATTGGCCCTTAAACCTTAACTACTCGCATATAGTCATTTCGTGAGCCAAGATTAGTATTAAATATTGCAAAAGGTGTTGTTTTGTTATCATGTTTTATTTTTTTTTTTAATTTCATGGACATTTTAATAAAAATAAAATACTTAACATATTATAGAAAGAATTAAACTTAAATTGTTAATTAGAAAAGATCAGCATACGCCTTTTTAAAGTTCCGCAAGTCACAAACTTAAATCCTATCTCGCTTAGTTTTTGATTTATCTACCGATCTGCCGCTAACTGCATTAACTTGAACATTTTCTAGCTTAATTAAAACTTTTATCACAAGTTTCATCAATGAATCAACTTTTTAGAAAATAAATTTAAAATATAAGGTTCTACAGCTGAAATAAAATATATGTTAGACGTGTTTAGCTATAATTTAGTTTAGTTAGAAAACAAATTTGAAAGCACCTATAATGTTTTGGGGTAAAATTTTTACCAACAAACTTGTTTGTTATTAAAAACTTTCTAAAAAATGAACAACACAAAAGAAAAATCATAAAATATGCGCTAATAAGAAAAGATTTTCTTCCATATATTTGGAATATCTGTAAAACTGGTCTAGAATTATAAAATCATGTAAAGTTCGGTCTGTTACTGTTACAGAAAATATTTTCCCACATTTATCACGGAATCAGTTGAAAACATAATTTCAAACATATTTTACTCTTTCTGTAGAAGATAAGATCCGTAAAGAAAGCTTAAAAGACACCAAAACGTGTTCTGCGTTTCTGAAATAAAATAATAAAAAGCCGTGGAATGTTTTCAATAAGCAGTAGTTAAAACGAGAGCAAAGTAACTCCTCAATGAAATTGGCATACAAATGAGGCTATGGGCAGCCGTCGCGCAATCGAAATTCACATCAAAGTGGAAAGTAAGTGACCAGCATAAAGTGCCCATTCGTAGTAAAATCTATTGAAAGGAAAAGTCGGAGGAGCATTTTACTTTTTATTAGCAAAGAGATCAGTTGGTGCGATTACCTTTATTACTTGATTGAATAATAAGTTTTGTTAATGGTAAATAGTATTTTTATATTATATTTTTTTCTAGAATAAATAATGCATTTTCTTCTAATTCAATTTTCCCATAATTTAAGATAATTTCTACAATGTATTTACCAAATAAACTTTTCGTTCCAAAAACGGAAATCTAGCCTCAAAAAGTACTTATGAGATTCTGATTATTAGTGGTCCTGCAAGTATCATAGTTTAGCATTTTATTTTGAGCGGTTGAAAGCTCAGAGATTGCCCACCAGTTTATATGACACCAAAAAACAAAATGTGTGGGAAGTCGACTTTAAAGTTCTGAAAGTATGTACAAACAATTAACAAAGAAAAATTATTTTTCACTCTATTTGTCGAAAATCAACGAACGAATAATTGCTTTATCTGCCGCATTGAGGAGCGAATAAATTTATCTATCTGCTAGCTATTTCAAATCACATTCAAGTTGATTATTGGGACAATTTTATACGACAAATAAATTTATCTGATGATTGTAAAATTGGCCTTACAAAAATTGATAAAAAAACCATTCAATAGATTTGTTAAAAAATAATAATGTGGGGAGTTGACGAATTTTTGAAACGCCTTTTTCGGTCAGAAAAATTTAAAAATATAAGGAATTTATATATTTTTTGTTCTATTACTACGTCTAAAACACTGCTGAAAAGCATAGCTAAGGCAATGTATACATATTATATAAAATATTTCAAATTTTATTATATTATTTAAAGTTTAAAGAATCGATTTATTTTAGGGATATTATTCAATTACACTTAGATTATAATCGAAAAAAATATATAAAAACCGGAGAACATATCAAGATAAGATCAAGAAAATTTATTGGTGCCCAGAATACCTCATTGTGATAACTCACCAAGCATTAATTGTTTTTAAAAGAAAAACCAAATTTTAGTATAATCGCAGTAGCATGAATCATAAAAACAATTTGATAAGATATATGTAGTTGCACTGAGAAAAAAGTGCGATTAAATTTTTCTAACGATTTAAATGTATGATTAACTTAAACTCTGCAACTTCTAAAAAGATCACAACAATAAGAAGAGAAAAACTCGATTTTTCCCTATAATCAGAATATTTTTGAAGTGCTATTACGAACTTATATAAATACCGTACAGGGCAGCATAATTGGTTTAGTAATCGTTTTATTATAGGTCTTTGAAAGGCAGATGAATATTTTGGGTACACTTCCTGAAAGAACCTTATCATTGAATCCTCCTTTCTTACAAGAAGGGTACTTAAGGAAATTATATACAATGAAATTGAATGATAGCCAGTTATCAAAGGTTTTATCAAAAGAAAAACGGCTACGGGCGGCAGCGAAAAGTAACTAACATTTTAGTCTCGTGACTTCTCTGCTTCCTCTTAGGCGGTTATAATGTTAAAAATAATAACAGTTTTGTTTTTAATAATCTCAACATTTAATTCAACTAAAAGTTCATACCAAACTTTGGTACCTGAATTTTTAGATGATTTTATAAATTACCAAAAATTATCCACAAAAGTTACTCTTTTTCTATGTCACAAACAAGGTAAGCGTTCATTAAGCCTTTTCAATTGTTAGATAAAAATGAATCTTTAAAAATATATTATAGAACATCTGGCTAAAATTGTCAGGAGATTATCAGCACCAGTTATTTTCAAAAAATTTGGCGAGTTTTATTTATCAAAGGAAGCTGTCTTATTTATCATCGATTTGCAGTGTCCAGAGACGAAAGCAGTTTTAGAAAACAAAATTGATTCCAAATATTTTGCATTACCCTTTTATTGGATTATGTTTACAAATAGTTCTGAATATTATCCAAACATCAATGCTTTGCCGGACAGTAACATTTTTCTAGTGGCATTAAAGGGAAATGGATTTAAAGTGACTCAATGTACGTAAACGTTGTAAGATTTGTCTTAATTTTATTGTTTTCTTTAAAGATTTCTTTTTTAATATCAATATATGTTTCCAGTTTATAAAATAGAGTCAAAAAACATGCCGATCATCGAGTCTCACAGTACTTGGTCGCCAGCTAAGGGACTAATTCTTTTGCAGCCTGAAAAAATCTTATCAAAACGACGACGTGATCTTCAGGGAAAGGAGCTTATGGCAAGCGTTGTTATAACAAATAACAACACCATGAACCACTTGGAGGACATGAAAGATAAACACGTTGATTCTATAACGAAAGTTAACTTTCAAATAACGAAAATTCTAATATCAGCAGTTAATGGTACTATGAAATGGAGCCCAGTGAACACTTGGGGATATGTGGATCCAAAAACTGGAATTTGGAATGGAATGACTGGAGAATTGGCCTACAATAGGGCTGAAATCGGAGGTAATATTTAGAAGGACTTTATAAAATGGTTTTATTTCAAAACATGTAAATGTTGCAGGCACTGGCATGTTTATGGTCGCCGCACGAATACCATTTCTTGATTACCTTTCAATGACAGTGCCAACTATCTCAGCATTTATTTTTCGCGAACCCCCACTTTCTTACGTTTCAAATATTTATTCATTACCATTTACAAGAAGGGTGTGGATTGGCGCTGGTGCGCTCGTTGTACTTTCCGTGTTTGTTATTCTTCTCACTGTAACTCTTGAGAGGAAACGTGATTCTATGGAAACCGGAAAAGTAACAATTAGATTTCGATCATCTGACTTTATTCTTCTTGCAATTAGCGTTATGTGCCAGATGGGGACATTAATACCACCAAAAATTATTTCAACTAGAATTTGCACGGTAAGTCTTATTTGTTTTGCTTATTACTGTAAATTCAAATATTAATCTCTTTCTGGATTGTATTTTATAGTTATAAAAAGTTATCGATAATTATTATTATTAACATTATGTTCGCTTAAATTAATGCTTTCTATCACGTTCGCGGACGGTCCGAATTTACATTGGGTGTTGATATGAACACCCTCCGTAAATTAAATTTCAATGTTTGATAGATGAAATCGAATAAAAGGTTTTTGATACATCTTACAAGAGAATATCAAAAATATATTAATATTAAAAAAAAACTGCATTAGCAGTGCTGTCTCATACCTACTCCTTGTTTTTGCTATTGACACAAGTGAGCTACTGCCTACTGCAATTGCAGTCAATAATGCAAACCCAGTACTGTTGTGGTGTACCATATTAGGTATGAATGAAATATGAATTATTACAAAAATTTAATGAAGAGCATATTAAAATAAATAGGTACCTACTTCATAAATTTACTGCTCATGCTAACAAAAATTAATCGCTATACAAAATTCAATAACATGTAAAAAGTAATAATAATTCATCCTATGTATAGTGTTGTACTTAATTTCGTTTTTTCATTTTATTTAGTGGAAAATAAAAAGCTATATCCTATTTTTCTGCTTTCATGAAACCTTACGAATAGTTGACTTCGCAACAAATTTACAATTCAATTTAATTAAAATAATTTAAAAAAATAACGAATTTCAGTACATGTTAGTGTCCGAAACTAAAGCAACCTTTTAGTTGCCTCCCTAGTACTTCGTATGGTAGTCCTTATTTTGAATAACCTTAGCACACCTTCGTGGCATAGACGCTATTAAATTCATAATAGTAGATTGAGCTATGCTTTCGCATTCTTTTTTCAGTGTGTCCATTAGTTCTGTTTTAATTCGGAAACACTGACTTGAGACATGCCATTTAAGGATCCTGAAGAGATTTTCAATGGGATTCAAATCTGGTGATTGAGCTACCCAATCAAGAATTTGAATCCCATTCTCATTTACCAGCTTCGATGTGTGTTTCGGGTCATTATCATGTTGAAACACCCATCGAAGTGGCATTTCCCATTAAGCATATGGCAAACATTTGCATCTCCAAAATATTTGTGTTAATAAAACGGTTCATTATTTCCTTTATTTCAAAAAAAGGCCTCCACCCTTTGCCGAAAAATAGATTCCCACTGAACGGGTCTTACGTATTTGTCAGCAATAAATTGGATAGTGAGATACTGTTGTAATAGTTCTCCATATGTATACAAAATGTCCCTATCCTCGCCTGCAATACCAGTTGGCAAACATCATAAGTATAAATATTATGTACACCTTTTAACAAAACGTTGAACGGTCTAAATCATGTGTAAGACGTTCATCACTGTTTTTTAGACTAAAAACAGTTTACGGTATAGCACTTTAAAGAATATTAGTGAATTTTTTTTTCTTTTACATCTAAGATACAGCTTTGTTAACCGTTTCTAGATCTAAATCTATTAAAAAACAGAAAGCTATTATATCTGCAATTGGAGAAAAATATCAATTCAGAAGATATTTTTGCAGTTTTTAGTGTTGCATATCTCTGGAAGGAGTGAATCTATATAAGATAGGTTAATGATGGCCGTCTGAAAACTAACTTAACTTCCACTAAGAAATTAAAATATTTTAACAAATTATCAATGTATTTTCTTAAAATTAAAGTCAAAACTACCACAAAATATGTATAACAAGATTAAGAAACACGTTATAGCATTTGTCATAGAATTTTCAGTATCCCAAAGTATTCCGCATGTCACTCAGGGAGTCGCGATGAGAGATGCTTGAAAAGTCGCACAACACCTCTGTAGGAGAGACGCTAGACTATACGGAAGACGCTAGTGTTCTAAACAGAGATTTAGATTTATGGGTCGGGTTTCTGTATGAGCTACTCGTGTCTCAGAAAAAATACTCCGAGTTCTGAAAAAATATTAATGCTTAAAATTAATTTAATTGAATTTAAACTAAAAAAAAATGTAAAAGTTTGTACAATGTTCTAAGTTCAAATAATATTCTAAATATGTACAAAAAGTTACGGAGACCCCAGTATCTCTACGGGAGATTTGAATCTCCCCATAAGACCTTTTTACGGGCAATGTGATATTTGAAATGAAGTCCACCAAATTTGAAAGACTCGAGTATTCTTATGGAAGACTCAAATATTCTTAGAAGATACTAGAGTATTTTTTTTGAAAAACTCAGACATACACGCGAGACACCGGAATACGCTGATAGACGTTCTGGAATATTTTGAATTTCGCTGGAATACGCTGGGATACTCGAGGGATACTAAAAATTTTATCTCGGGTTAATAATTAATGAAACCAAATATACATACATATGTACATACATGAATATTCGAATTTATAATTAAAATTTGGAACTTTCTTTTCTAGATATTTTTTTTAATAGCCGTCCTCTTCTTGTACACATCTTATACAGCAAATATAGTGGCATTGCTTCAATCAACAACAAAAAGTATTCAAACTTTATCAGATCTTCTTAACTCACAATTAAAAGTTGGTGTTGATGACACTCTCTACAACCGTTACTATTTTCCAGTAAGACCATCTAAATTTAAAATAACAATTTTATTATATGTATGTACAACTAAAAAATGGAAATATTGTAGACAGCAACAGAGCCAGTAAGAAAAGCCCTATACCAGAAAAAGGTGTTATCGAAAGGAGTCCCGCGGTATATGAACACCTCAATTGGAATTTCAAAGGTACGCGAAGGGCTTTTTGCATTCCAAGTCGAATTAGGCGTTGGCTACAAACTTATTGAAGAGTCCTTTTTCGAGCATGAAAAGTGCAATCTGATGTCTATTCCTTACATCCAAGTCCTTGACACGTGGTATGCTATCAGGAAACACTCGCCCTACAAAGAAATGTTAAAAGTGGCGTAAGAGACTTACCTATACTCTTAAAAATTTGTACTTCTTTATTTTTAATCAACTTTTTAAATAGTCTTTTTAGAATTCGAGAGTATGGTCTACAAGCTAGAGAAATTTCAAGAATTTACACCAAAAAACCAGTGTGCGCGGCTAACGGACAGAGTTTTGGAAGTGTTCGACTTATTGACTGCTACGCCGCTCTGGTCGTCTTAGCAATTGGATACGCATTAGCATTTTTAATTTTTTTCTTTGAGAAAATACTAAAAACTGATTGCACTCTTTGCAATTTGTAAGCGCTTGCGTTTTGTTCAGAATATAAGATCAATAGCACCTAACTTAAATAAACACACAAATAAAAATAATAATTACATATTTAAGTGGTTTTTTAAATATCCCATGGAAACCCAATGAAATAGCTATTCACTACAAATTTTTTTTTTTTATAGAATTACCTAACATTTCTAGCGGACTGATTCTGATTTGGTAACTGCTCAAGCATTACTGCCCAATTATTCATTTTACTGCCTAATTGGATTTTCACACATTTAACTACTTATGTGCTGCTCTTTTCAAGATATTGGGCCGTATGTGAAAAACTTTATCTGAATCTCACTGGAGATCTCAAACCGTTTCCAGTTTTTTTTATTGCTCATATTTTATCGGCCAATATGTTATTGAGCACAAAATTTATATTTTTGTACTCACCGAAACTTGAATACATATATTACCGTCCCTTTAAATCATAGCCGTTTATATTTATGAAGAAGAGACATTTTAATCATTTCATACAATTTATACAATATATTTTTGTTTGACCAATGGGCTTTTTAGGCCGTCTTCGAATAGCAAGCACTTGCACTTTTCACTAACTCCTCGGACTGCATTTTCTCTTGTCATACTTTTTTCCGCGCTTACAAGGCTGTTCGACTTGAACTGCTCTACATATTTTTCGATCATAATATCTACGAAATTTTAGTGTACTTACAACACTTAAAGTTTGACAGATAAAAAAGTGCTAGTACAAAGCAATCTACGTATATTTTCGAACGCCCTAGCACTATTCGGAATTTTTCGAAGATTATTTAGTGGGAAAAATAGATTCAAGGATAGTGCATGTGAATTCTAAAATAGTGTGATATTCATAAGTCAAGTCAATTTTCCAAATTTGGATTACTACCCAACTAGGGCTTACCAAAATTGGGCAAAATTGGGGTATTTAAAAAATTATAAGAAACCGCAAAAAAAATATTTTTATGCGAATATTAGGCTAATTCTTCAATTGAACTGTTATTTAAATAAATAAATCAAATATGTTAAGAAATGCCAGAGTAAAATACGAATATTTGTAAACATTTACCTAAAGCATAAATTGAGTTTGGGATCTCTTCACCGATTTTGATAAAACGTTGTTGGAATATTTATTTAAAGTTAAAAATGACTGATATGGAAATAAAATTTGTCTGTCGCTTTCACTTCCTTATAGATATTTAACTTTAAAATTTTGTTATGTCACATTTTTCTCCGTGTTCCCGCAAAGTTTTGGTGAAATTTGAAAACAATCCTTACACTTAAGATATTTATTCCCATCCTTTTTAAACAAAAAAAAATCAATCTATTCCAAATTAATAAAAGTTTGAAATTTGTTTTTCAAAATTTGCTTGTGAACAATTTAAATTAAGAACTTATTCTTTTTTTCTTAATTTAAACCTTTATTTTAAGTTTCGTTCTCCACGTTTCTTTTTTTTAAATAATCTTAAGATTTTTTCTCTTTCCCATTTTGCCCAGTTTATGTTAAAATAATTTTCTCAAGTATATCTCATTTTGTCCCATATACATACATACATATCATGGACAATTTTTTTTTCGAAAATCTTCATTTTATAAATTTGTAAATTTCGATTATTTGTTTTAAGCTCCGAGCAATAAAGGCCATAGCTAAAAAATAAAAAAGGATATTTTCTTAGTGTCCCCATTTTGACCCCGTGCTCCCTACACACACATATGTGTATAAAATCGTACGGTACCTATGTACATATACTAGTTTATAAATTTTTAATTTTTAATAACTAAAAAACTTAATTATTTGAGTTGCTTGATATTGATATTATGTACATACAATACAACCATTTCCCATTTAATATGCAAATGATTGTTATCTTGTTTCGAAATACAACTTCAAAAAACTGTTAAAGCTTCCATCAATTTTGCATAATGCGAATTGCGTGTTCAAGTCTATTGATCAAGAAACCTAAACTATGCCACATAAAAACATTGCAAAAATTGCATCTCAAACAAATTAAATTTACCTTATTTTAATTTTTGATGAAATGGGCAATTTTGTTATTAGGAAAAATGCCGGTATACTTCATATATAAATTTTGAGGTAACTAATGACTTCATTTAGTCACGTAAGCCTCCTTGAAAGTGAAATTGTCTACTTTATGTGAAGTGTTTTTACTATCAACAAGTTTTGTTTTTCAAGATTTGACTTAGGTGAGGGAGGAAATAAGTTTATATCAAAATTAACATTATTGTTATTTTTACTTTATAAGGCATGATATCAAGTATTTAATCGTTACCCTTACTTCTGCAAGAGTGCTTCAATTTAATAAACCATATTTTTACTTAACATTGAAAAAAAGAAATACCGGGTGTCGCGTTTAACCTGACATTTCAAAATAATTCAAAAAAAAAACATATCATACAAATCACTTGTCTAGACAAAAAATAAATAACTCCAAGGGAGACATCGGCCTGACTTAAAATTAGCCCTTCCCTTCTCCTGCTGTGGGTGGGAGGAAGAGTCAACTTTTAAATTACATATCAGAACCCCATGTTTTATTGCGGTTTCGGATTTTTCAAGAAAAAAAATTCGAAACTTTTATCTGAAACATTTTTTCAATTTGGAGTGCGGGGGGAGTGCGGGGGGAGTGCGGGGGAGGATGTGTTGTGTGTAAAGAAAGGATCCGGGACGGTCGAATATCTCGCAAAAAAAGACAGATTTCATTTAAGATTTCAAAATTGTTCCCTTCTCACCCCCAGCGGTGGGTGGTTGAGTTTGGTGTCATTAGTTATTTTTTTATTTTTAAAATGAGTATAGTTTTAAGTGTTGTATAAAATATGAATTTACTCAATTTTGAAAAACTGCTATAATACAATTGGTGGAAATTATGATTTTGTTTCATATTTTTTTCAGAGCAATTAACTCGAATTAGCACCAGCAACAAGAAATGTTTTTAAAGAATATTTAACCAAAGGCCCCAATTATTTAGTAATGAATGTATTGTTCCATTTTCAGGAAGTTGTAGTCAGAGAACGAGAAAGAGGAAAGCAATAATAAAATTCAACACATTATACGTATGTCTGTTCTGTTCATAATTGCAGTCCCACGTACTTTTCTTCATAATTGCATATTGGCCCGAATCATTTTGCAAAATCCTTGTAATTAACTACGACTTTCGGTATACTTGTTAAGTCGCTCAAACCGTTAATTTACATAAGTTCCTTTACCTAAAGAAAATTCTTAAAAGATATGTATTTTGCCTTTTAGATTCAAAGCTGCAAGAGTTAGTGCTGTGTTCAGTAGTTTACAAGAATACTTTTAATAGAAAACTAAAATGAAGCTAAACACTTGTTTTACTCATGTCTTGTTAATTTGTACTTTTGAAGTGATTAAGCAATCAAAATCGGATACTGCTTATCAAGAAATTGTTCCAACAGTTTTGGAAAATTTTGTGGAGAGTTTCTCAACACCTACACAACTCGTTTTATTTTTGTGTTATAGAGCCGGTGAGTGGTGATTGTATAATACTTATTAAATATTTTACGAGTGAATGCAACGAAACTGTATTCCAGATATTTTGATTCAAATAATGCGAGATGTACAAGTACCAGTTAAATTCAAAAAGCTTGGACCTTTTAATCTTAACGACTTTAGTCTCAAGCATTCAACTTTATTTGTAATAGACGTGAACTGCCCAAATGTCTTCAATTTTCTTGAAGATCAGCTTGAAGACGTTTTGTATAAGCATCCCTTCCGGTGGCTTATATTTCACCACATTGGTGCTCGATTGCCTAAAATTACTTGTTTTGTTGATAGTAACATTTTTCTTGTGTCTTTCAACGGCAATAACGAAAAACCTACTACGTTTGTAATAAATCAAAGCAAGTCTTTTCAATTTATCAATTCTTTAAGAATATTATAGAATTTCAATTGCAGTTTATCAGTTGGACAAGAACTATTCGTACATTTTCGAATTATATGCTCAATGGACATTTTCCAAAGGACTTGAACTATTTCAAAGTGAAAAAATTATATCAAAGAGGCGTCGCAACCTCCAACGAAGGGTCCTTACAAGCAGTGTTGTTATAACACACAATGATACTTTGAATCATTTGGATGATTACATGGATAAACATGTTGATTCTGTGACTAAAGTTAACTTTGTCATAACTAGGCATTTAATCGAGTGTCTTAATGCCACGATGAAATATATCGTTGTACCCACGTGGGGATACCCAGATCCAAAAACTGGAGCTTGGAATGGCATGATAAAACAGATGGTCGAAAAGAAAGCGGACATTGGAGGTAATATGCACATGAGCCGTTTATTTTGAAAGTGGCTAATTTTTGTAGGGAAAACTAACTTTTGGGCAGAACAAGTGAAAAATCACATCTACACTACATATATTCTGAACTTTCCAAATAAATTCGAGTTCGCAGCTGAAATTGCCCTGTCGCAGATTTTAACTAAATAGAGTTAACAAATACAAGAGACTGTATTTAGAATATTTTTTTATAATAACAAACGGGCGTAGGTACGCAGAAAATGTAAAATATTTTGTTAGAGGGAGAAACAAAAGTTGATCAAATATACATACTTTATAGTCTGCAGGCGTAGACTACTAGCTGACTTACACGGTTTCAGCTGGTTCATAACCGACTTAAGTACAAATAGCTTAAGTTTGGTATTTTACCAAGTTTAGGACTGGATTAGGATGTTACAAAAAAGGCGTATTCACGTTTTCTTGCATTTGTTATTGTGTCGTTATATTATGTACGCACATGAAAGCTGAAGACTTTATGTTAATTGCTTATTCGTAGTAGAACATACATCTACATACATAAATACTCAATATTACCTCCGCCTTTTTGGATTTTTAAATTTTGATAGTAGATTCGAAATCAGTGGCCTAAAGATACCTTTAGCATTAATTAATCTATATCCATTTAATTTGGAAACATTTTGGCAACAATATTGGATCTACCACTTTGAATTTTTAAATTATGAAAGCGGATTTGCAATAAGCGTCTTGAACAACCCTCAAATACCAATTTTGATGGAAATCGCTTAAAGTTTAAAAATATTGCCGGCCATTTTTGGACCGCCATTTAGAAACCTTATATTTTTTGGAAATACAAAATAGGTCTAACATATACAATATATGTAAATATATATACCTATTTGCTATATTTAGTATAGTTTTAGCCAAAAAATGAAAAATATCGAAGGAAGCGTAAGTAAGAAAATAATAATTTTTTAGTGTAATAATAATTTTTATTTCAGGAGTTTTTTCTTTCAAATTATTTTTTTAAATATGTACATAGTTTTTTACTCTAGGGGAAATAAAAGAAATAAAAATGTCTTGCCGCTGTAGTCCTCCATTCATAAATTTAGAAAGTAGGGAAATCATACAAGGACATTTTCAGAAACCCCAAATAGGGGTTAAAAATTAAAAATTATGTCGTTAATTATTAAGATTAATATCATATTGTATCTATGCTATGTTTGCACATTTCTATTTATGTTCTTAGAGCAAATATCTTCAATTTTTTTTGTATTGGTATAGTATTTTTGAAAAATTATATTTTATATCTAATTGCAAAACAACTTTCTAAAACTAAGACTATTTCAACTTTTGTCACAAATAAAATACGCTTAACGATAACTACGAGTACTATCGAAAAAAATAGAGACAAAGAGCTTTGTGTTGGCAATCTGCCAGACAATGTTTTTAAGTTTCTAAATATAAATATTTATCAGAACACAGAATGACATATTCAAAGGCATGGGTAACTGGCCAATGTAACTCACCAGTTAGAGCATGGAAGCACAATTTCGAAGATCTCAAGTTTAATTCCTGCCTACGGCCATGTTTTTGGAGAATTCTCATATAAATATTGCTTTTTATTACGTATCTCATATGATATGCAGCAAAATTCGTTTGTTTTAACTTTAGGTATAATTTCATTTAGGGTGAACAAAAACATCGTTTTTCCAGGAAATATTGTTGTTGAAACCACTTTCAAGATTAACGGCTTATATATGCTCAGTAATTTTAGAATTATTAAGATTACATATATTTAAATTCCACGCACAGGGACGGCACTTTTTATAACAAGCGAAAGAATGGCTGTGATCGAATACATTTCATCAACTTCACCAACGCTGGTTCAGTTCATTCTACGGGAGCCACCATTGTCATTTGTGCGGAATATATACGCCCTACCTTTTACAAATTTGGTCTGGCTCATGACAGGATTACTGATTGTACTTGCATTTGCTATTTTCTTTATTACAATGAAATTCCAAAATAAAATTATTTGTAATAACTTCATACATACACAAGACATTTTGTTTTCTGCAATTTCGGTTATTTGCCGAATGGGCACTTATATTGAACCTAGAATTGCATCAGCAAGAATTGCGATTGTAAATTGAAGGACATATTACACAAGCAGTTTATAATTATGTATTTTTAGATATTTATTTTGGTGACCCTTGTTTTCTTATACACCTCCTATACTGCTAATATAGTAGCTCTGCTACAGTCAACAACACATAGCATTCAAACATTGACAGATATACTCAAATCGGATTTAGATGTTGGTGTAGACGATACTCCATTTAATCGTTATTTTTTCGAAGTAAGACTCCTCTTAGTATACTTATACTAGATTTTCAAAATCTAAAACATAATATTTTTTCAGTCAGCCACTGAGCCTGTGCGCAAAGCAATTTACGAAACAAAAGTTCTCGCCAAAAGAGGTGAATCACATTTTATGAGCATTACTGAAGGTGTGGCTAGATTACGAAAAGGATTATTTGCCCTACATGTCGAATTGGGCGTTGGCTACAAAATCATTGAAGAAACGTTTTTTGAACATGAAAAGTGTAATTTGAAGACGATCCAATTCATTCAAGGCACTGTGCCGTGGTATTCTATTCAGAGAGGATCACCGTACAAGGAAATGTTGAAAGTCAAGTAAGATTATAATCAATTCGAGTTAAGGCGTTATTGCAAAATTATATTCTTATACATGTGTATGTAGATATATACCCTTTCGTGTTCATTTTTTGTGTATTTTCCTTTCAGTGTTTTCAAAATACGCGAATATGGAATTCAACACAGGGAAAATGCAAAAATTTATACAAAAAAACCGGAATGCAACACTCAACAACAAATTTTTGAAAGTGTTAGGCTCATTGATTGCTATGCGCCTGTGCAGTTTTTACTCATAGGATATTTATTAGCCGTTGTTATTTTCGTTTTTGAAAACATTTTTAAATTTATCAAAAGAAACTCTATAACAGCAAAACCAATCTTTCAATAATTATAAATATTACTTACTTTCTTAAAATATTCTTCAATGATTTGTCAAATCAAAATAAGCACAAAATAACATATCACTGCTGTAGTTTCTTTGTTAATATAAATTACTTCGATATAGTGTTCAAAATAGAGATAACTAAGAATTTAAATTATTTAATAAAATTTTATTAATTTTTTTTTAAAACATCAATGGAGTTAAATATTTAGGAATGTCCTATACAATATAGTAGTTACCTTTATGATTTTCACGAAAATATGGTAAATTATGATTAATAGACATTTTAAAATATTAAATTTTCAGAAGGAGGTGGACAAGAACTGCAAAAATAAGCATACAAATGTTAAGATTTTTAAGTAAAATATTTAGAGGAATCTTCTGTGAGACAATGGAAAGGATAAACGATATGAATGTTACAAAAATTATTCTTATCTTATACGTGGTATCCTCGTCTACTGCATTAGGTGTTACAGCTGCATTAGAACATCAGAGCCAAGTTCCTCAATTTCTGCACAGTTTTATTCCCTATTTGGATAAAAATGCTCAAGTTGTATCACTACTGTGCTATAAGAAAGGTGAGATTAAAACGTTGTTAAATATCTTCGAAGTTAAACAATTATAATTAGTACTTTTATTTCCTAGAAATTTTACTAAATATTGTGAAAAATGGAGCATTTTCAATTAGTTTCGGACAAATAAATAAAACGCACGTTCCAAACGATCCCGCCAAAAATAAATTAGTATTCGTAACTGATCTCAAATGCCCTAATGTGACGAATATTTTGGAGAAATCGATTATTTCTGAATACTATTCACATCCATTTCGATGGGTAATGTTTAAACATGGGGAAAGTCCTATTCCCAGCATTCAGGCATTACCGGATAGCAACATATTTCTTGTGGTACCAAAAGGAGATAAATTCGAAATCCGACAGTGTAATTTTGGAATTCCTATTATTTGAAATATTTGTTACTATATATGTAAATATTTTTAAAGTTTATAAAATAGAAGAGAATTCTTCTTACATTATTGAAAACTACGGTAACTGGTCATCAATGTCTGGGCTTACGATACAACAAACAGAAAAAATTTTATCTAAAAGACGTAAAAATCTTCAGAAGAAAGTGATTACAGCCAGCATGGTTATCACAAACAATGACACATTTAATCACCTCAACGACTACAAGAACAAGCATGTTGATTCCCTGACAAAAATCAATTACCTAATCATTAAAATTTTAATGTCAGTTATCAATGGATCCATTAATTTCATCCCAGTTGATACCTGGGGATATCAAAACAAAGAAACTGGTGATTGGAATGGCATGGTAGGAGATATGATAAGAAAAACATCAGATATTGGAGGTAATATACAAATTTTATTATTTATAATTTTTATGTTCTAAACTTGGACGTATGTAGGTACAGTATTAGAGTCTAAAAATTGAGTATGTACGAAATAGTGACAGATTCTGATTGCATTAGCTTATAATAATATAAATCCCCATGTTTTAAAAGTCACCAATTTTAGATCTATTGTCAAAAGAAACTAATTTTATGCGATTTTCGTGAAAATTAATACCTAACGTTTTCGTTTTAGAACATTAAATTGATGATGCGATACATCACCTTCCTCGTAAAACCAATCTATCGATTCGTGAAAACCGGAGCAAAATCCGTTCAGTAGTTACGAAGAAAATCGCGGACAGACAGACAGACAAACGCGACGGGGGACTTTGTTTTTTTAACGCTAATTAGTCACACGGGGTAAAATCCAATCCAGTCCTTTTTTACCTGGAATACAACCCATTAAATTAGAGAAAATAGGATTTATGCCACCATATACAGGTAGATTGAACAATTAACTATTAACACAGGTAGATATTAAGTATTTGAATCCGCCCTTTAGTTATCTTTTGACAGCCGTTTGAGGTGGAACCGAAATAATGAGGTTGATATTACACAGTTTAATAATAATAACCAAATTCATCGAAAAGCTAGTAAGTTCAAGTTTAAGAAATCATTGTTATGTTTTGCATAGATTAAAAATTAAAAAAGTTACAGCGGCTTTTATAAAAGGAGTTATTTTTTCGATTTTTGATCTTTGCAACATTTTTGCATATGTTAAATTTTTAATTTTATATCAATTTGTTTTTGTAACGGAAGATTTGAAAAGTAACACCGTATTTTTGTTTTTTAAGTAGGTTTTATATGAAATACTACCTATTGCAGCCTACCTGAAGAAAAGATTTCGGAAAATGAATGATGTCAAAACTCGTTTTAGAGGTAGTAAACTTCAAAAATAAAATTCATTAAACTTGTGAACACGGTAGAGGCCGTATTTCTTAATCGATTTTGACCAAACTTCGCCGATACGTTTATCCCGCCAATATCTTGGTTAAATTCGTAAATGGGAAGAATCAGTCAAGGGGGTAGGAATATAGGGGCTACGTAAGTTATATAAAAATGGTTTGGACACGATATCTTTCGTATTTCTTAACCGCTATTGACCAAACTTAACGTACACATTGACAACATGTAGTTCTAAGTCGTGTATCAAAATTATGGAGATCGGTCAAAGAGGTGAGGGTCAACATCAGTTTCTAAAAATGATTTTGTTACTGCGATAACTGCTCCATTTCGAATTCTACACTCAGAGAAAAAAAATAGTTAAAATCAACGATTTTGCGACTATTTTCGTGGTTCAAATCGTGAATACCATTAAAATGGTTGAGTTTAACTATATTTAATGGTTAAACTATAAAAAACGTAGGAAAGGTTTGCTAACTATTTCATAGTTAATTTGGGAACAGAAATAGTTAAGTATGACTTTAAAATAGTAAATATAAATTTGACTATTTGTGTCGTATTATTTAACAATTTTAATTGTTCCAATTTACTTTAACTATGTATAGTAGTATATAACTATTTTATAGTTAATTTGGAAACAAAATTAGTTAAATATAACTTTAAAATAGTAGCTAAAAATTTGGCTATTTTTAACAACTTTAATTGTTCCTATTTACTTTAATTATATAGTAGTAAGTTTTAATTAAAGTTTAATTATTATACCTACATATAGGCAGACATTAGAACTTTTTTTAATTTATATAATTAAATAACTATCTTTTAACAGCTTTAGTATTTTAATTTATCTTACTCCTGCAAAACTTTCCAACATTTTAGTTTTATTTAAGGTAAAAGAAAGGATTACGGTTATTTTAAATGCTTTATGCGTATTAAGAGATTTAAATTCAGCATGTCGAAATTTACTTGATGCTTTAGCCCGGTAAGTGATATATTTTAAGAATTGTTATTTATATTTTATTTATTATAATATACAAGAAAACAAAGAAATTGTTTAAATATTTATTTATTCAACTGAGGTTACAAAAAATAACGTACATATTAAATATGCCTTAAAATAATAATTTTTTGTTGGAAGAACAAAGTTTATAAAAGTAGGTCTCTAAGAAGGTCCACACAAGCTCGCATTCAAAGGCATATTTTAAGTTTAAAATGGTATAGGTCTTAAAACATACGTCAACTGCCTTAGTCAGACTATCTACTTTGTATAAAATATTTTCCATAAAATTATAAAAAATTTGTTTACTGAAAGTAAACTTTCTCCTACCGCTATTATGTATGGCTGGCACCCGATTCCCATTTCTTTATACATTTTGGATCTCCTCTCCGCTGTTGGTAAAATGTCATTTTCCGTGATTATATGTATTAAGAAACTGTCCTGAGAGGAGGAAATGCTGGGCCTCCAAATGTCCTTTTTGGTTCCACTTTTATTAATGGGTATTCGTACTTTCGGTTGTATGATGCTATGAAGTACTAATAGCAAAACAGCATCTCTTCCATCTAAGAAAATAAAGAAAGAAAGAGAAATATGAACGAAGAGAATAAACAAGGTTAACAAATATTACCTTCAGATGTGTCCTTTGTTAATGTCTCATAAAGAGATTTATTTTGTTTGTCCTTAATTTTTTGTACTAGCACTGGAAACTTTTCAATAAATTTGGGCCAGTTATTCAATAGCCTCATCGCAACTTCCTCTCCATAAAGGACTGTAAAATCTCTTGTTACCTATAATGATGAAACGATTATATATTTATGTTAAAAATATATTAATACTTCATTACAAGAGTGTAGCCCAATGGGTGACTTAAAATTGGCCAGTCTGATAAAATTTGTTGCAATGTATATTGTTGGTTAGTTTCGAGGTAATTTTTTCTATATTTAAATAGTCTGTCCCATTTTTCAATGCAGGTTATCCAATCATCTTTGTTGTATTTCAAAAATTTTTTATCTGATTCTATTTGCGTTTCTGCAATAAAACGAAAACATGTTATCTGATGAGTTTAGTTTTTGGATTCTTACAAATATAACAAGCAATTGACAATTAAGTATGTACAATTATAATATAAATTATAAATGTAAAGAAGTCTCATTAACGCTTTAGTTAAATTTGCTAGCATTAATTAAAGAAAAATTTTGTTGTAAGCATAAATAAAAGAATCAATTCTAATAAGTTGTATTACTTACCATCAAATTCAACTTGATGCAGCACTGCTTTGTGTATCAGGAGATTTTCGGTTCTTTTTAAATGTTGACTCAGGATATAACTCTTTCTTTCTCAAACGTTTCTAAATTCTAAATTCCACAATTTCAAAAGTTCTTTCAACTGATCAGGTTCAACTATATCAGACACAATGGGTGTTGTGACGTCTTCACATATTTGGTTAATTAACTCATTTCTTCCTTCATCTGGCACTAAATCTATTTGAAAAGAGGTTTCAAGATCGTTATCAAAGCTAATGGCTGCAGTAATAGCATTGCACACATCAGAATTTAAGTATTCTTCAGTAGACATTTTAGCACCAGTTCATTATTAAATGTTTTAACACTATATGCACTAATTCCTACTTTAGAATACCCGATCACATTTACTCACTGACAAAACTTAGGGCGATGTGTCCTTGCCAACGACTGCAGATACAATAACGGCCAGAGAGAGAACAACGACGCCAATTCTCCTAAAAACTGATGTTAGCGGGCGAAATTTACCACGAAATAGTTACTTCCAACTATTTTTGTGGTAAAATTCAAGAAAAACCCGTCACATTTTTCTTGCAATTGGAAAAGTTACTAAAAAGTTGTTATATTTAACTATTTAAGTTGTAAACCATTCAGGCGTTATGTGTATCGACTTTGACTATTTTTTATAGTTAATTTTAACAATTTTGTGTTCAAGTTTGAGTTTTATAAAATTTCGAAGCGTGACTATTTGTGTAACTATTTTAACTATTTGATGTTCTGAGATGGATTTCAGAGTAATAATCAAAGGAACCATCAGAATAGTTACATTTTACTATTATATTTCTCTGAGTGTACATTACATTCCCTTATGTAAAAATAATTTTTTTTTTACCATATTGAAATCTACCTCTTCCTTCTGGCTGCCACCGAAAGGTATTATTGTTTATTTGTATTTTACAAGTGTTTATCGTAGCGGAAAGCTGCTGGGGCGGATTTTAGCCAGTATGAATTTTACGTAATTTTCAGGAAGTATGACTAAATAGGATTAAGATGTAGTGATAGTGATTTGAATTATTGAAACTATTCTTACAGGTACTGCGATGTTTATAACAACTCCCAGACTTTCTAAAATCGACTATCTTTCGTTAACAACGCCAACAAAGGTCGAGTTCATGTTTCGAGAGCCGCCTCTGTCGTATGTCGCGAACATATATTCTCTGCCATTCGCGGCATCAGTTTGGATCTGCGGAGTAGCGCTTGTGGGATTGGCAGTCCTGGTCATCTTTTGGTCCATTAACGTTCAGAGAAAATTTGCCTCCCTGAAACATAACGAAAATGAGGAGTTCAGGTACTCAGATTTTTTACTTCTGGGAGTAAGCGGTGTATGCCAGATGGGAACTCTGATACAGGCAAAAATTCTATCTGCCAGGATTTCTATGGTAATTATCATCATTCGAATTGCTGTACTGAGATATGTAAATGGCAGTTAAGTTTAAAAAAATTAATATACAATTTGTTTGGCACTTGTAACGTAATTTGGTTGCACCAAATATTGGAGCATACCTACATATGGTTGAAACTTAAATTTATCTCTAAATTTAAATTGATTTTTTGTTGTCATAATTTTTAATGTAAAAAAGAAATGATAAATAATATCTTAAATAATTACTTTCCTATCAATTACACTTAAAACTCACAAGTTATCACAAAACGTTCTAATCTTTATCTTTAAATATACTATGTATCTTTGGCTTTGCTTCCAGTACTAGAACAAAAATTTCAAATTTAATGTGTAAGATTTGAAAAATTCTAATCGGCTATGAACTAAATTAAAAAATAACCTTACTCACTTTTATCAAAACAACCAAATTTTGTCTATAGAACATTTTTTTATCCGATTTTGGTTTTTTAAGGATAGAGTAAAAACATATTGCTTGCTATAATGCAATAAATAGCTTAAATTAAATAAAAAATAAAAAATAATAGTTTACCTAAAATTATTATTGACTGAAAATTACGAAGGAGAGGTAGGACGGGTTATTGTAAGCGTAGGTTAGACAGGCAATGGGTGGGTTAGGCAGCATAAGAGAGAATTTGTCAACAACGAAGTCGAAAGCGACAGAGTTGTAGATTTTCTGTAACATTCTAGTGCAGGGTTCGAAGTTACCATAATTCGTACCATGATTATAATGACTAATCTAACTTTGGAAGGGTTAGTGTTAAGGAACATGCCGTGCAGGAACTCGAGACAGTCAATGGAATCAGTTAAAATTTGATAGACGAACACAATACCGACGACATCACGACATAAAGCAAGGAGCTGGAGTCTAATTAATTTTAGAATACTTTCGTATGGAGGTTGTCTTTCCAAGGAAAATCACGTAATGCAGAGCGGATAAATCTGCGTTGATTCAAACCTGTTAATGAGCATAGATTGGGAAGGTGACCAAACCTGACGACATACTTCACTAAGGACCTAATAAAGAAGATGTAGAGTGACTTATTGTTACTAACGTACATAAGGGTTAGAGAATTCCGTAGACCAACGTTTAACAAAGTCAAGAGCAGAATTAGCCCTGCTAATGATATGATCAATGTGGCACGGAAGTTGAGCTCAGTATCGCAGATAACACCAAGATCGTGCAGGGAATGACAAAAGGTATGGGTTCACCTGGGAGCACATAGAATCTATAGGAGAGATGGAAGTACATTTGCGGGAGTAAGTGATCGACTGGCATTTGGATGCATTGAAGTCATAAAAATTTGTCATCAGATAGAGAAATTGTTCAGATCTTTTTAAAGGAGTATAGAGCCGGATATGTTGGTAAATTCTCTGAAGATTTTCATGTCGACGCCATAAACTAAACTTTCGGAGTGATTTACTACCTTCACAAAATCATTAATATATGTACAATAGAAAATTAATGGACCAAAGTGACTGCCCTAAGGGACTCCGGAACTAGAAAGGAAGGGATTAGAAATTAAGCAATCAAAATGAGACCTATATTAGCGATTATTAAGGTAGGAATTAATGAGACGGGGAGAAAAACCAAGCAACCTTGTCAGATTGGTAGTTGTAGACCTACTTACCATTGAAGAATCCGTGTTGAACTGAAGAGAAAATGGACCTACAGTGGAATTACATGGAAACATAGATAAGACTTTCAACGAGTTTAGGGATGTAGGATTATAGTTCAGCGTTAGTTTAGAGTTTAAAGACCGTTGGATGTTTTTCTTAAATTCATGAAATTGTAGAATTGTTTGGGCTTGGAGATGAGTTTAGACTGCATGCAGTTGAGGTAGTCATTCTAGATAGATTCATAACGTTCGGAAAAAAAGGGAAGATATGATGATATAAAAGGAGTGATGAAATGATGAGGTAGAAATGCCATAATTTGTTCCTCTTATTACGTAGAGAGCGAAGATCTTTACCTTGCCAAGGCGGTGATGAAGAGCGGTTCCCTACGGGTTCGAAAGGGACACATTGGAAGAGGCAATTAAATAGTTTGGTGTAAAAAAGAAGAATGATGTTGTTTAAAGATAATTGGGTGTCGTTTAATGTTAAGAGGACGTTAAACTAAACTTTTTTGACATGTGTATATTCTTCCTATTACATAGATAGGAAAAAATATCTTTAAAAGTTCTAAGATTGATTTTTTATTAATGAAATTTACTGCCCTTCATCCAAGTACAATAACATTTCTTCTTTACAGATATTTTTCTTGATAGCTGTTTTATTCTTCTACACATCTTATACCGCAAATATAGTTGCTCTTTTGCAATCGACTACGAAAAGCATGCAGACTTTATCGGACCTTCTTCAATCGCCTCTGGAGTTGGGAGTGGAAGATACTCCTTACAATCGTTACTATTTTCCAGTATGCATTTAATTCCATGTTTTCCATAAATAACTTTTTGTTGCATTTTTGAAGGCTGCAACAGACCCAACTAGAAAAGCGATCTACAATAAAAAGGTCCTATCATCCGATGGTGTCCCTAAATATATGTCTGTTTACGAAGGTATGGCACTGTTGAGAAAAGGTCTCTTTGCATTTCACGTTGAACTTGGATTAGCCTATAAAATTATTGAGGAGACTTTTTATGAGCACGAAAAGTGTAACCTTATGAATATCCCCTATATTCAGGCGGCTGATCCGTGGTTTGCTGCACAGAAAAACCTTCCCTACAAGGAAATTTTTAAAGTCAAGTATAAAAATTAAATAATTATGTTTCATCATGTTATTTTTATTTACATAATATGTATTTTTTAGCCTATTTCGAATTCGTGAGTATGGACTACAAGGTAGAGAAAATTCGCGAATTTTTTCAAAAAAGCCCCTTTGTTTAGGGGGTGGGAAAAGTTTTGAAAGTGTTCGTTTAATTGATTGTTATGTTATTTTTGTAATATTGGGTATTGGATATGTTGCAGCAATTTTCTTATTTTGGGTTGAACAATTATTGAAGAGGACAAAGCTAAGTACTTATTTTTTAAAAATATAACTACCACAAAACATTAAATATGTAGTTATTTATCTGTGCTACTATATATAAAATATCATCTGACCGGAATACCAAGTAACGTAGAAGATTCAGATCGTAGAAGCAGAACAAATTATTCCGATTTTAAAAAGCATCAAATTGAAATCAAAAAAATTTCTTGTTGTAGGTAATTTTATCTAAATGCAAATTACAAGCAATATCAAATGAAATACATTATTTAAAAATTAAAACATTTTTTTATTTTAAGTATATTGAATGCTGATAATGGTTTACAAAGTTCCTCTAGCAATGTTGGCTGGTTGATGGAAAAAAGTAATCATCTCTAATTTTTGTAGGTTGCTATTGCGTATGATTAAATGTTATTTTGTGTACCTACTTCAAAGTTATATTGAATATACATATAAGCAGTATATCTCTATTTGAAATCATAATCAACATATCACAAAAAGCGCGGTTTTCTTCCATTTAATTATGGATTAACGCCTAGAGAATGTGAATAATTTATGTGATATCTACATATGTACATACATGTAGTATTTTGGGCCTCAACGGTTAATTAAATTGTACTTTATAAAAAACAATGAAAATTTTGATGGTGGGCAGGATGGCACCGGTCTTCCTCCGTCGGCGTCTGAAATCGAAGAGAGCGGTCATGCCGGTTTTTGCCGATATTTGGTATGGCACTCCTCCCAGTTGTCAACGTCGATGCAGGGTCAGGGTTGGGAAAAATCCCACACATCGGCCGTCCTGAAACATATTCGTCCCGAATATGCAAGTAGAGTGGTGTCGTCTTCACCGATTGCGTCTAAATGGTTTAGGTAAACTGGCGTCGTCTTCGCCAAATGCGTCTCGAAATTGCGGGGTGATTGGCGTCGTCTACACCAAAGCGTCTTAGAATTGTGGGGTGGTTGGCGTCGTCTACACCAAAGCGTCTTAGAATTGTAGGGTGGTTAGCGTCGTCTACACCAAAGCGTCTTGAAATTGTAGGGTGGTTAGCGTCGTCTACACCAAAGCGTCTTAAAATTGTAGGGCATCGTCTGCATCAGCAAATGATCTTCTCCAGCGTCTTCGGAGGGCTGATTCGTTCATGGAAGCCTACGAATAAATTAGTAGCGTCTTTTAAGGTAGGTCGTCTTGTCATGTCAGCGTTCTGTCAGGTAAAAAGCGTCCTGTCTTGGGCAAAGGCGTAATGGTTTGATTTAATGCTCGTCGTCGCAGGAATTCTCCATCTCTTCAGCTTCACTTTCATCTTCGGAGTCACTGATCGCATCGTCGTATTGGGTCCATGCTTTCATGTTGTCGCAGCTGGTTGTCGTTGTTTTCGGTCCACTGCTCTGTCCAACCTTCTCAACCTCATAGCGATCATTTCCCAGAATTTTAGTTACTTCGTAGGGTCCTAGGAATTTAGGGAAAATTTTCATATTCGCCCCAAATTGCGTCCTTCGTATAGCTACTAGTTCACCTTGCTGATACTCCATTGGTTTCTTCCTTGTTTTGTTGTAACACTTCTCGTTTTCCTTCTGCACCTTGATCAGCTGTTTCCTAGCTTCTTCCCGTAGATCGTCGCGTTGTTCATCATGCAGTTTTAATAATTCTTCGTTCACTGCTTCTATTAGTTTAGCATCTTCTTGATTACGCATCTTTACTCCAAACATAACTTCAAAAGGGGATTTGTTAATACTTCTCTGAAAACTTGAGTTGATAAATCGTTGCATGTCGTAAACATGTTTGTACCATTGTTCGGGGTTGCCTACTGATAGTTTCGAGAGAACTGCTATGATGACTCTGTTGATACGTTCCGCTTGACCATTGCCTCTAGGCACGCCTGTCGTTATTAGGGTGTGATGTATTCCCTCTGTTCTGCAATATTCCTCAAAAGAATTCGACGTGAAGGCCGTTCCACGATCGGAGATGATATGCTTTGGGCTTCCGAAAACAGACTTTTGTATCTCTAGCTTGGTGATGACCTCATCCGTAGAAAGTGTCTTAACAGGGTAAATCCATGTAAATTTGCTGAAGCCGTCTATCAACGTCAATATGTACTTGTACCCCTTTTTGGTGCCTGTCAAAGGTCCTAGGTGGTCGATGTGGTAACACATTAGTGGTTGCTCGGTTTTCGGCAATGGATGCAGCCAACCCTCCTGTTTTCCAGCTTTTCTCTCCACCAGGATGCAGCGTATACAATTATTCCGATAGCTCTCTATTTTCTTCTCGAGCTTAGGAATGAAGTACTCTCTGGTTATTAGTTCTTTCGTTTTCTTGATACCGAAGTGTCCCTGATCATGAACGGACTTTATGATCTCTGTTTCCAAACACTTAGGTATGCAAAGTAGCTTTTCGCCGTCTACCATTTTATACAGTATTCCTTTTTCTACGAGGTAGTTTTCGTAGGGTTCTATTTCCAGTATCCTGTGGACTAGCTTGAAATTCTTGTCTTGCAGTTGTGCAGCCCGTATTCTATGCAAGAGATCGTTTGTAGCCGTCATCACTCCTGGACAGCGGCTTAACGCGTCTACGTGTCTCATTCGTCTGTTCGGTCTGTGCTCCAAGCTGAAGTCGAAGTCTTGAAGAAACATTGCCCATCTGGCAATTCTCGGCGGCAAATCCCTTTTTTCCATCGTCATCTTAAACGCGGCACAATCGGTAACGATTTTAAATTTAATTCCCAATAGGTACGTTCGAAATCGTTTCAAAGCTGAGACTATCGCTAGCACCTCTAGCTCGTAGCTTGAATAGTTCTCTTGAGTTGGAGTAGTCTTTCTACTATAATATGCGACTGGGTGAAACTCGTTATCCTCCTGACTCCTCTGCAATACTATAGCTCCAAACCCTATCTTCGAAGCGTCCGTGTGGAGTTCCGTCTCCGCTCCTGAATCGTAAATTAGCAGGACTGGTTGACTAGATAAAGTCTCTTTAATTTTAATGAACGCGTCTTTTTCCTTAACATCGAATTTGAATTTACTGTCCTTTCGAAGCATGTCACTTAGTGGTCTAGCAATCTGAGCGTATTGCGGGATGAATTTGCGGAAATAGCCAGATAAGCCAAGAAAGCTCTGTAATTTTTTGACGTTGTTTGGCTCTGGGAACCGCTTTACTGCTTCAAGCTTCGCTTTTCCCGGTCTAATTTGTCCTGATGAAATTTCGTATCCAAGGTATTCAATGCTCTTACACAACAATTGGCATTTCTTCCATTTGATTCGCAAACCATGCTGTTCCGCTATTTTTAGGGCTTCTTTTAGTCGATATATAGCTTGTTCTTCGTCGTTCGCAATCACTATGACATCGTCGATATAGACAAGCACGTATTTTTTTAGAAGGAGTGGTTGGAAGACGGTATTTACATACTTTTGGAAAACCGTAGGGGAGGTGCAAAGTCCGAATGGCATTCGCGTAAACTCATACTGGCCATTATGCGTAATAAAACTGGTGTATTTTCTACTTTCCTCTGCTACTGGGACATGAAAAAAACCGTTCTCCAGGTCGATTGTAGAAAAAACATGAGCGTTACGCAAAGCATCTAAATGGTCTTCGATAAGGGGTAGTGGAAATCGATCCCTTATGACCTTTTGTTCAATGATCGATAGTCAACGCATAGTCGCTTTGTCCCATCCTTTTTATTAACGAGGACTACTGGACTTGAGTACTCGGATTCACTCGGTCGGATGATTCCCTTTTCTATCCATTCGTCGATTTGCTTTTCCACTTCCGCCTTTTCCATAGGCGATAATCTGTGTGGTTTGTGTCTGACGGGTACTTCATCCTTCAGTATTATTTTCATTTCCAGCACAGGCGTCTCGGGAGTGCAGCTTTGGAAATCTTCCATTAATTTTTTAATCAACGGCTTATGCTTCTCGATTCCAACCTGTGGAAGTTGTGCTTCGTTAGCGTAGCACTCGAATGCATAATTGTCTCTTTTTCTGACTTTAATTTCCCCATGAGTAAGCGAAATGTCAGTCCCGTCCAATATATCACGTCCGATAAGCATCTCGGGTTGCAAAAACTGATCAGAAACTACATGAACTGCGGACTCGAAGAGTTGTCCGTCTATCTCCACTTGAGCAACGAAAGCTCCCAAGCTATCGACACAGGATGTTGACAGTCCTCTCAATGCCGTGCCACTTTTGGTAAATTTTGGCGAACCTAGTCTTATATACTCCTCCCCTCGCAACAGTGTGAGGTCGCTGCCTGTATCAATAATTGCGTCGATTTTTTGCCTGTTAATTAACACAGATTTGCGTGCTGTATTTAAACCTCTATTAGATTCTGCCTTAGAGCAATTACTCTGCTTAATCTCACTTTGTTTGCTTTGTTTTTTGGGACAGTCGGGTGCTTTATGCCCGTGCTCTCCACAGCTGAAGCATTTCGGACCCAATGCTTGCTTCTTGCAGTCCTTAGCATCATGCCCTTTAATCCCACAATTGAAACATTTGCCCAGTTTGACTTTCGTTTTTGCCTTGTTATCACCCAACCTCCCTGGGTGGAATCTTTCCTTGAAATTAGAATAGAGATCTAGTTTTCCCTTAAAATCTTTGTAACTTTGCGCGCCGTAAAGCAGGAGTTTATTTTGAGTAGTATCACTAATGCCGTCGATAGTGTACTGAATTATCGCGGCTTCGTCGACTTGTGCTCTAGTTCCCAACTCCTTCATCTTCAGAAAATAGTCGTATGTGGACTCGTCCTTTTTTTGATGTCGTGCAGCTAATCTGCGATGAACATCAGCACTAGTTGACTTGTCCGAAAACTCATTAATGAGAAATTCCCGAAGATCTTCCCAGGTCATCGCGTTTGACTGGCCACGGACCGCTAGTTCCGCTGAACCGGTTAATAGCCGTTTAGCGTACAATAAACGTTCAATTGCTGACCATTTTAAAAGAGACGAAACGCTTTCAAAGTCGGAGATCCATTTCTTAACATCATAGTCGTCACGCCCCGAAAATTGTGGCAGTGCACTAGAAACATCTTTAAAAGACATAAACGAATGATGAGGACTACTAGCTCCCGTCGCTGTGGAACCTTCATTCCCGATTTGAGACTCCTCAAGCCGTTGCCCTCTTTGCATTAGCGAGCTCTCACGTCTTGACAATGACGCTTCCTTTTCTAAAAGTAACTCGCGCATTTCCCTGGTTAAATTCAACAACTCGGAAATTTCGTTATTTGTCGCGGTGCTACTGATCATTTTTGTCTTTCTTTTGCTAGGCATATTCGCGGTTTGAATTAGGTAAAAGTCCGATGCTTAATTCTATTAAATGTAATATTCACTAGTAGGTACAAAAAGTCAGTGTCCGTAAGCAAAAATGTTTCTCTAGTAACAAGGGAAAATATTAAAACGCCTCGCGCCTTGCTTGCAGCAAATGCTAAATTGTAACGCCGGGAAGTATGCAACGCCTTCGATTGTCCCGATACTGAAAAGCTCCTACTCACGTGGCTGCGCCCCAATGCCTGGCGAAGCCTCACCGTATTGAAGGTACAAAATTGACTGCACACTCGCTAAGTCCCGAACACTGCCTGCACGGTATTTTATTTTTTTATTATTATATTTTTTTTTTAGCTCGGCTTCAAGTCCACACGTCGCAATAGTCGCCTCTGATGGGCAGTTCCGCCTTAATCTTGCATAGGAATATCCTTGTGACTCGCACCCAATTTTTATCTTAATTGCTAATAATTGAACGCGAAGAGTTACCTGGATTACTCCCAATTACCGCTTGATGCGTTTACCCACGTTGCTGCGCTGTTCCTCGCTGAACACAAGTTTGTTTGCTGGATTCGGCCTTTCCCACGATGAGTTTAGCTCCGTTCTGTCCTGTACCGTACTGTTAGTCGTCAGCGTTTTATCTAATGCTCCCTCGGCGGCTGTGTTGCGTCGTCCAGAAATCGCAACTTCGTCTTTACGCCTTCTATGCAAGCCTCTTGCTGGGTGCCATCCGCCGGACGCTGCTTATACGCGATCAAATTAATTAACTTTTGTGAGGATCCCGGTTGAGCCCCCACTTTGTAGTATTTTGGGCCTCAACGGTTAATTAAATTGTACTTTATAAAAAACAATGAAAATTTTGATGGTGGGCAGGATGGCACCGGTCTTCCTCCGTCGGCGTCTGAAATCGAAGAGAGCGGTCATGCCGGTTTTTGCCGATATTTGGTATGGCACTCCTCCCAGTTGTCAACGTCGATGCAGGGTCAGGGTTGGGAAAAATCCCACATACATATGTATATAAATTTTCGAATTTATTGAGGTAATTTGGTACGAATTATTGAAGCAATGGCCATGCAACAGAATTATATTTTTTTATTTATTTTTTAACTTCTAAATAACTCATGAGTTTTTTATTTCAAGATAAGAATATATTAAAACGTTGTGAGGAAAAAACTACATGTATGCAGTTTTAATGTACGCCGGTACTCAAAACCCTGGAATTCATTTAAGACACATCTTATTCAGATTTTTAAGGGGCCTCCCTTGAAATAAGCCATCAAGCACTTCTGTGCACTTCAATTGTATTTCGTATTTTACAGATTTACATAACTTTAAAATGCACCATCTTCGATTTTAAATAATCGGACTAGCGCTAAGCTACTAAACTAAGCGCACTACAGACGCCGTACAACTCTTACTCGAAAATACGTATTATATATTTAATATTTTATAATTTGATTTAAGGCAATCCTAACTAATAATAAAACTGCAGCTATTTTTCTGTCTGTAATGGAATATTCAATGGAGCACTGGCTAAAGGGAGGCTATATACACTCAGTGTCAAAATGATAGCACACCTGGGTCGTTCTACTTTTCTACCGACAATGACGTGTCTCCTCTTGAAAAAAAATCGGTATTCGTCCAAAATTGCAGTTTCCCAAATTTTATTTTCACAAGAGTTTTTTGGACCATTATAATAATACTAAAATCCCGTTTTTATTGTTTTTGGTTTTTACAAAATCATTGTGACAGAGTAGTCGAAGTGTGTGACAGAGGTGTTTTACATACAAATAAAATGCGTCTCTTTGCGCCGCCTAATGTTACAAAATGATCTCGCTTAAAAAAATCATATAGAACCCTTTAATATAAAATTATTTATTGAACTTCTGAAATATTATCATTCAATTAATTAGAATATAATAAACGTAAAGGTTCATACTATTGAAAAAAAAAATATTTTATCGTTCTCTCCGGTTTTGTATGTTTTTTCTTTACACTCTCTGTCACGCATTTTTCAAAACGAAAAACGCTTCTTACCTGTTTGACCTTCAACACTAAGCAACAGTACGGTGTCCTCTTCCCCCTTGGCCTCACGCCTTGAGGCCTCACCCGGGAGCGAGCCGAGGGGGTCGCGGAACAGAGGTGCGTGTGGTTATTCGGCTACCATTCCGTCACGAAAGTTACTACTTTGAAATTTTATTATAATCCCCTTTTATATATGTAATATTTTTATTTCCCAGTAAAGCTGTCATATTCACCTACTTTTATGAACAAGTCGTAATTTTGTAAACGCTAAAATTCTCGAACAATGTTATTTTACACCTCTGTCACAAAATTTATCACTCGGATTGTCGGTAGAAAAGTAGAACGACCCACCTATGAATTTCGCAGTTTTCTGAAAACGGGTAATCCGAACGAACTGCTACTTTTAATAACAAGAATCAGGATGTGAAAAAATATATTTATTAAAAAATTTAAACAAATAGTATTATTATTTATCTGTTTTATTTCATAATTTTAAAAAATTACCGCGTCATTTTGACACCGATATATACATATGTACTATCTGGCGTAAGTCAAGCTTAAACTAAATCGGCTTAACCGTTTCAGAACCGAAGTTTTCTAAGGGTTTCGTTTTATCATAAATGTTGGAGTTGCGGCCACCTAAATAAGAAAATGTAAGCATCAAAACACTTACGGTTAAAAATCGAAAGTGCATATTTTGTTGTAAAAACACTGGTCTTTAAAAATTAAATTCTAACAAAAATATTATTAATTAAAAGCTTTTGTGGAAAAACTTAAAATGTTCAGTTAGCACATTGTATTATTTTTTTCTATAATGAAATATTATGATTTTGGTTACCTATAATTAAAAAACAAAATTAAGAATTGCATGAGCTCCTGCACATGCGCTATGCGGAAGAACAACATTTTTTAAAGGTGTTGATTTAAGCTGACCAATTTATCAGCCTTTAAAAACCTATGAGTTCCGTCTATGGTTTTTCTAACCATCATATAAGATGAGAAACATTTCAAATGACCTTGAGTTTTTTAACATTTTCTATCATTGTCCAAATAATCCGTCCCGACTAAGAAACCAATTTTTAACATATTAAATGGTCTTTCGTTATTATAAACAGTTTTAATGAGGTGCATGATTCGTACATCCCCACAAAATATAGCAGACACTAAAGCTATTCACTATTAAGAAAAATGTTTAATGAACACAATATTTGAAGCATTTGGTTATTAAATCTATACAGAAGATAACACAGAATAAATCAATAAAGTTTAAAGTACGTACGAGTATATCTTTAGGAAGAACTTTTTGCAATGAGCATTCGGCCACCCGTTAAATTTGGAATATATTGCAGTATTTTGTGACTTATTTCGTATAACCTTTTCTAATATTAAATGTTTTAGTTATTTAGTAAATAAAACAACAAAGAAAAATAATACCATGTTGATAAAGACTGCTAAGGAGACTTGACCTGACAGGTAAAGTCTCCCTAGTTAGCATTGCTGTCTTTAACCTCAACTTTTGGTTACTTACATCAAAGATATATCAAACTACTATATACCAATATTTAGCTTAAGAAAAGACAAAAAATAAGTATTACACAGAAATTCACTTATCTCAGAACTAGAGGTTCAATTCCAAGAAGTTCACAAACCACCAGAATTTACTTTTGATCTGCATAATCAATCATCATCAAACTGCTTCAATGCTGCTGATGTTTCTTTAATGGTTGTTCTTTCTAAAACACTGCAGAGTGGTTGGCCAATCAGTGATGCCAGCCAAATTTCCCCCAAAATTTCCCTATCATGAATAAAAGCCCTTGGGTCAAGTCTCCCTATGGGTCAAGTCTCCCTAGTTTCCCCTATGCATATTCAGTTAGAAAAGTTTCAGATTTTTATTATGTGATAAGAGTTTTTTAATCAAATCTGTCAAAAATTATAAACTTTATTGTTTTAGAAGACTACAGCTTGTAAACTGGGCCTTATACAATATTATAAATTAACCATCAAGATTTGTTTTTACTACTCTTACTATAAATTTATAATTTATTCTTTGTTACTACTTGTTTAACTCCATTTGTTATAAAGATGTTAAAAAAAGGTTGAAAACAAGAATTCAATCTTGAAATGGTTACCATGTAATTTTTGATGATTATTACAGATTCGAAATTATAATGCTAATAGAAATTTCGAGCTGTTTGAATTCATATCCCCATGGATGAATTTTTCTAAAAATGTCAATGAATTTCGTATTTTCTAATTACGGATAGAGAGTAGTAAAATTAAGAAGTCAAATATTTTAATTACAAATAAATTGTATTTAGAAATTTCAGCTGTAGTCTTTCAAAAGGTAGTGTATTTTTTTCCAAGTTTAGTTAGCTTGGATTAGTATTAAATTGTGATATATTGTGGAAGTTGAAATGGTACATACAAAACAATGTTTGCAGCGGCTCGTTACTCCTTTAAGTGAAAATATTTTTTTACAATTTGTTTTGGGTTGTACTAATTCTTTCCATAATAAACTTAGTCAAATAAGTTTATTCGTAAAAACTTCATTAAGGCAGCTATGTTTTAATCACTCACAGGATAGCTTCGTCCAACGTCTACTTGAAAAGCTTTCCCTGTTATCCCTTAAGTAAAATCTCTAGCACAATGTTGTAAGGCAATCGCCTTTTAAGCTTTAGATACTGTGAAGGATATAATCCCATTGAAATTGCATTTTGAGTTGCATGACCCCACGTTTATAAGTGCCCTGGTAAAATGTCTGCTACTTATTGCGCCCCAAACAATCAACCAAAAATTGTACAAAATGAAAATAATTTTTAATAGTGATTTTTAAATTATACAAAATATAAACTCCCTAAAAGATTAAGATGTCTCTGCATTGTCCATAATTTTCGCTCTTCTTTAATCGTTGTCGTGAGCGCAGCAGATTTTATAGTTCTCGGTAGTATTTGTTAGTATATATGTTATCTTGCAGAAGCAGATCGTTGATATCTTCTAATGCCTTTCCTACTAACTCAGAGTATTCAAAAGTTTCTGTAAATGTCCTTTCTCGTGCTAAATCCTCAAACTGTTGCTTATTTTTGCTGAGTCGATACCAACGATGATAGTAGAAGAAGCCAATATTAATTAGGCTCATTAAAATCAATAGATTAGACAACCAATGATCAATAGATTAGACAACCAATTTTGTGTTGTCACCAAACAGCACACAAGGTAGCAGCACGATTGTAACCACTAAAAACCAATTTGCAATCCCTTGAAGTTGGGTTTCACAAGTACACGACTCTATGATATCCTTTAGGGTTACTCTCATTTTGGGATAGTTTTTAGAATAGATAGAAATTTTTATGTAGGATGATAACAAATAATGATGACAAATAATGGTGACAAATAATTATGACATTTAAGCGAATTGTTACTCAGTTTAAAAAACTAACAAGTTGGTTTGGTTACTCAGTTTAAAAAACTAACAAGTTGGTTTGGTTACAGTAATATGGGCTGCGTCCCCTAGAGCGGCCTTTAAATCGTAGTTTTAGGTTAACCCCTAGGAGTGAAATATTTATAACAAAATAAAAATAAAAAATTGGTTACCGCTACACTCTGTTATATGTATTCACAATTACGTATTAAAATAAAGTATTATTTAGCACACACATGCATACATAATTCAATAAGAAAACTTAATCTCTCTTGACAGTAGCGCTAATTCATATAGGTACGTGTATTACTCAATAAAGTTTTAGGCCTGTTTTATATTTCGTTTTCTCTCGTCGTAAAATTGACCGAAGCTAAATAATTTCTTTGCACCCATTTCTACAGCACTTTTTAGTTGTAGAATATAAAAATATTTAAATGTTTATATTAATAGTTTTAGCTACTTCAGTTTTAGTCATATCGTTTGAAATGAGACTTATTTTATAAAGAAAATATTAGATGACTAATAATAATTTTTTTTATAAAGAAATTGATAGACATTTTTTTATTTGTCAGTTGATATTTTTACATCTTTGCGGATGCTCAAGTTAAGCTTAGTTCGTGTCCGGCTTAAGCTAAACTTTGTGCAGGCTTAAGGGAATCTTGAACCAGACAGTTTAGGTTTGATGAAACTTGCCCTGATTATGAAAACATAATTGTTATTACCTGACGCCACTTATAAAGAAATAGTTACATATTTATAAATTTTAACGCTGGGTGCAGACAAGTTAGCATAACATATATACATACTATATCTTTATTTACAGCAACAATATAATTACTAATACTGCCCGAAAAAAGCAATTCAAAACTTTTACCATTTTTTACACGTTTGACCAAGCCTAGTCATTCAAATGCAATGCCGGTTATGTTGAGTGGAATCAAACCAAAACTTTTTTTTACTTTAAATATATTTAAAGAATTAAAACATAAATAAACTTTCTACAAACTACAACAACATACAATTTCGAAAGATGTTACAATAAATAGAGCTAATTAAATCACATAGTCACACACTGTTCACATTTCACGCATTCAATCTGGATGCCAACCGAGTAAAATCCGAAATCGAAAAAAAATTTGCATTCCAAAGAGTATAAAAAAGGCAGGTGGTTGACGCATCCAGGTAATCATTTTGATATTCAAGCCAGGCGCTCGTCCATTCTTACTACCAACTGTCTTCAACGATGAAGAAGAAAAGAAATCAGCTACTTAGTGATCGATGACCAATTTATTGGTGACAACTTCGCTATCAGGCAAGTAGAGCTTAACAATTCTGCGCGGAAGAGAATGAGAAAAAAAATGGGTAAGTAGGGTTCTTAGTGCGTAGTCCCATTTGGGGTGCGTGAGGTATTTACTTTTCGTATGGATACTTGGCGTCGACCGTATCGAACATCCGCTGGAATCTGCACCAAATTTGTTCACGTTCACAGCCCTCATACTTGCGGGAGAAAGTGTCGAACGCGGTCAGAGCGAAGTTGGTTACCTCATTGATCCGCTCATTTAGTTTATCTTTTCAAAAAAATATATATATATTCGAAATTGTACAAATGATTTCCAAAGAATCAGCAAATTACCTTTATCGGTGGCCAACTTTCTGCCCGCCTCACTGGATCCCATGTCTTCTTCATCATCCTTAACAAGGTTCTTAAGTTTCGGCAAGAACAGCAACAAACAGATAAGGGCGATGAATTTGATGACCTTTTTGAAAAGGATCAACTTAAGTAGAACCTTGCCGATGGTGAAGAGATCGATTTTAAACTTAAATTTATCCAAAAGCCAAGTTTCTCTGGGGTGTTCGTAGTGGAAAAATGGAGGCGGATGGTGAATTGGGGGATGGTGCGGGGGAGGCCCATAAACTGGTTTTACAGGATGTTCGAAGGATGGAGGGCCGTACGATGGTGGACCATGTGAAGGTGGTCCGTACGCAGATGGTGGTCCATTTACAGGAGGTCCGTACTGTGGGTTAGGACCTGAGGGTTGGTAATCATATCCGCTACCTCCTTCATTGAAATCGTGATGATAGGGATAGTCGAAATCGCCTCTGTCAGCTGCTACATAAGATTCATATAGAAAAATTGAAATTTTGTAACAAATGTATGTACATATATAGCTTTAGTTTTATATTCTTTTTAGTTTAGCTTAGTTTTAATATCTTAAATTTTAAAAAACAAACAAATCCATAAAGGTAATTTAAGAATTTTCTGCTTTGAGACTTTAGAGAGTTTATTTCAGACACAAAAATCTTTGAAATATTTCCACCATTAGATTCGTATTTTGTATTATAAATGATACTGATCTCCCCCAACGTCCCTAAGAATTTTATAAAATCAGAAAACGTACACTTATGGCCAAAAAAAAATAAATACACTGAGGTGAAATTATTTATACATTATATACCTACACACGGAACGTTTATACATGGATGACCTTAGAGAGTGCAACAGCCTAGAAAATTGTCATATTTATAATATAATGTATTGGCTGAATATTTTTATGGTCATAAGTGTACGTATGCATTTCATTTACCTAAATCAATGTATTTGTATGTAAGTGTTTGCGAGGAAGTTGGATTTTATTCAATCCCTAGAATTTCTTCACGTATTTCTGCAACATTAGGTATACATTACGAAAAACTTGGTAGTTAATTGTTATCCTGACATAAGAAATTACCGAAAGTAATATTTAACTTAAAGTATTAAAAACTATTGCTTCGAGTTGTAAAACAATTAATTAAATTTTGAAGCTCTAAATTTAGTTTTAATTTTATTCCATTCGGTTCGGTTTTTTAATTTGTTTTTATCCTTGCTCTAGAAGATTTATCAAACCCTCCTTGCAGAAGATGACAAATCTTCTCTCGTTTGATTGAACGAGATTAAAAATCATCCCGGATCTATTCACAGCACCGGCCACTGCCCGCTAAGACACCAAAAAGATAGGTCTCTCGGCTGATGACATCTATGTATGACTGTAAGTACTCTGCGAATGCCCAGGCCTATTTTTACAAAGGTTAATACACTTTGTGGACCCCTTTGTAACACTGGTGGAAATATTAAAGGCGACTCACCAAGCCAAATAGCCTAGAAGTCTACAGAGGTCTCGATCCGTGTGAGGAATAGACAAAGCAGAGTCCGCACAAAAGATCTCTCTAGGGCACGGTGCTTACGAGAAGGAGACCTACGCCTACACAACCCACTACTTATAATAAAAATTAAAATAATAAATTACATCTACTTTAGACTTTCGCAAATTGTATTCCTATTATATTAGTATTATTAAAATAATTTGCCTCTAATTTAAAAAAAAAAACCATTTATATCTAGTGAATGTTTTTTAATCATACTAAAAATGTTGGGTTGCAAAGTTTTTGTATCTTAAAAACTTACAAATTCAACTTTTTAGCTATTTCCTATTAAAATTAGACCGTTTCAACTATAACTTTTAAAATAATTTTCTGAATAATTTAATATACGACAAAACTTTGTTAAAATGGGTTTTCTTTCAATTTCTCAATATTTAAAACATTTTTAAAATCGATAATAATACCAATTGAATTTCAGAACTAACTTTTCATATACTGGTAGCAATAGAGTCCATTTTAATATTTGATGAAGTAGCCTTTAAATAAATTTAAATGTTCTAATACTTTTTGTACATTACTAACAAATTTTAATAAAAGTCTTCCAAACTCAACAGTTAAACATTGTAATAAACCATACACTAATTAAAATATTAAATCCGCATACTCAGTAATAATTTGAAATACATGAAAGGACTCAAATCTGCTTATATTTAGTCACTAAGGCGTATAGAAAAGCGTTTCGCCTCCAAAATACTCCATATTAAGTAAATTGTATGTTGATTACTTAAGTTCTGCCCGTTCTAAAATATTGAAGTCAGAAATGAGCATTACAACGCACCATTATTATTCTGATGAGACGTCTGCAAGGCATTCAAGTAAGAATCCTGACTCGAAGCAACCTCGCATCTTGCAGAATTTGCCAGTAGCACTACACTTGCACATATCATCGACCACGAGAAATCTTTCATTTTTGTAATTTCCGTAATCCTTTTCGATACCGAAATAAAGGAATGTCCTTCCAGTCACAAAAACACGATCCTTAAACTAATCCGTTCGAATTGGCACTGTCTTCTGAACCCGAAGTCTTTGCGGAGTCGGTTGGATTTTAAAATGAGCCACTGCTTCAAAGAAGTGCCACTATATATCGACAGAATTGCATTCAAACGATTCGGATTGTGGTGAGGATGGAAGAAAATGGTTTTTAAAAGAACCTCGAAACTGTTTAACACCACAACAGTTCCGGTCGTATGGTGGCTGTTATTGTTGAGCCCCCCGATGAACCTTCTGCTACGTGCCGTGCATACGTAACTAAAATCCCAACCAGTAGCCAAGTAGACTGACCATTGCCTGAATGGATGACAATCAGCCCGAAAATCAATTTCACTTATGCACTGCCGTGTGACGATTTGGATCATTATGCCACACCGGTTGAGGCTGAATGTCGCGTCTACAACGAGAATTGTGTGGAACTTCTGCGGTAACAATAGCCGACCTGAGCTGTTTTCGGTGATTTTGATTATTTTTTATAGCCTACCTTTAAAAAAAAGTGCTATGGGCAATGCGTGTTTTTAAGAAATTATAAAAAAAAAAATTTTCACTTTTCGCCATAAAAAATGAACATGACGAAAAAACTACAAGATTCTTTTGAGATTCCTGCCTGAAATGTCTTCAATAGCGCGTATGGGTCATTGTCGATCATAAAAAGGAAAGTGGTTCAACGAGTTGGCGCCAAAAGCGGAAATTCAGGATGCTTTGTTTTGGTAACAATAGGTGATAATATGTGCGTATATTTTCATTATCAAACTATGCGGCCAACCGCATTGCACTGCACCTAAAAAGGTATAAGAAATACTGAAATATCTATGAAATGAAAGAATAATGACTTTTTGGCTATGTAGTCCTATGTACTGATATAGTTCTTAATAAATTTCAACTGTTGCAATTTTCTTACAATATTCATTAATAGGGCCACCATCTAGTTCAATTTTGAATGATTGGGAATCGAAAGAAGTTTCGTATCCAAAAATGGAGCGCATTGACCCACGAATTTGGAATTAACAATATATTTTTCAAGACAAACAAAATTACCTTTTTTTCGTACTATTGCAATAGAGTTTTTAAATTATTAGAGTTAGATATGGTTAAATGCTAAAATGCTTCAATAGTAAAATAGATAAATCTAGAACGATTCACTTTATTGACCGTCTTTCTGCAGTTTTATCATGCAATAACATAACACCCTTTGAATTTTATCGTTGAAACCACCATCGAGGTATATAATTTTAAAAATGTTAAGCACGCAATTTTATGTTTACGAGTATTGTTTAAAAATACTTAAGTTTTATTTTTCATTGATTTTAGCTTTACTTGCTTTCTATTTATGATTTAATCACAGATCTGTCCAAAAATATTGCAAGAAATAACAATTATGTAGTTACTACACAGAGTAAAAATTTGGAATTTTGAGAAAATAATATCAAAATACCACGAGTTTTACTCATCAAAAATTTGATAAATTTAAATTTTACGCACACGTTTTTATTCGATTCTTTTTAATAAGTCGAATATATGCCGAACTTAACAAATTTAAATTATATCCTGTAGCTCTCTTTTCTATACACATACTCTGATAATAAAATATTAATGAAAACATCTATGAACTACTCCATAATATAATTTAAAATTTCTGCCAAAAAAGTTTTTGCGATTTTTCAAACTATATTTACTACTGTAATTTCGAAACCAAAATATTTGTGAAAAATCAGTTCAGTTAGACAAGAGAGTAAAAAATATGAAAAATATAATACTTACGTTTCATTCGATAAAGCGGTTGGTTGATATTGAATCTTGACTGAAAGTTTTATATATGAGTTTTCCAATTATCCCCTTAGTGAAATAAAAGTTTAAAATACTCTATAAATTTCGTATTTTGCACAATTTGCACACAAAATAAAAGCGATTTTTTTTTTAATTTGTATACAAAAATATTTAATAATTTCATTCTTTGGACATATATGGGTTTCAATATACTATTTACATTTCGGAAAAACCTGCTTAACCAATATATTTTGCTTTGTCGAACCCTTAGCATCTGAGAGAGTTCTTTTTTATTTACCTTGAGATGTAGTCCTTACAAAAACGAAACATACATTAATGGCTAAAGCCTTATAAATTAGTGCATATAACTTAAAACTTGAAGGAAATAAGGTTGTTTCTGAACAAGACCATTGCACTGGTTAATTAAAGCAACTATCCTGTTTAGTATGATTTTTGCTTAAGTTTTTTGACGAAATCACGAGCCTGTTTGTCTCCTTGTCGATGTTCTAAGGCACGAAGGCAGTCTGTTTCTATAACCACAAAAAATAAATATTTATTTCAATTGTATTTCGCATTTTTAATATTTCTGAATTACCCTTATATTCTGGACGGCTTAACGTTAGATGAATTTGTTCATTTTCTGAATTCTCAACATCAGCAAAGGACAAGTAGCATTCAGCTATATATTGGTTGGACATCCCAAATAAATCCTTGTCCTTTACACTAAACAGCAGCAAAGCGCTGCTCATTTGCCTCTGTTCCGCTGACAATGATCTGTAAAATTTATTTTTTTATTATATTTCTTACGAAAATATTTGTAACTATTATTACATCGAGAACTTCTCATCATAAAGCGGAAATAGCGTCTTGTGCTGAGTATTTGTTTTAGGACACGATATACCTAAGAATTTATCGGCGGGCATAAAATGAAGTTTCACAAAAGAATCACAAGATCCATTCGAGTCCATTGGGACCAAATTTCTAGCATTCATTATTTCAACCTGGAAAATTAAATTTGTTAAAATATTGGGAGTTTCTTATTTGTAAAAAAAAAAGAACCAACCTTTAAGATGTTCCCCTCGAAGTGGCATCGCACAGTCAACTGTCCGTAGGGCATTTCATTCATATTTTTCTGATCTTCCAGCCTTTCGAGGTAATACTGATGGATTAGGTCTGCTGTTTCAAACGCATGGAGATCCAATAGACGTTCGATGTGTTCCAAAGTTTCACGATCTGACGAATTATGATCGGAACTTTGCTGTAGTTTAAAACTGTTTACCATTACATGGAGAGTTTCACGCAAATTTGCAAAAAATGCTGGCGGTCTTCGTTTCTGTTTTAAAATTCAATGAATTACTTTTCTACATATCAAAAAAAATGTTTGTTTGTTTTTGACTTACATCTAAATTGTTCTGCACAACTTCATACAAAATCAATGAAAGTTCTGCCCAAATAGCATCTAAAATCCGCTCGAAGTTCTGTTCATTCAGTTCTGTGTGGAGGGTCTCTAAGGACTCTTCGAGGTACATCATCAGTCTGTCCATTGAATTTGAGTCTTCGTGTAATACTTCAGCACCTTCAGTTAGGAACCTTCTCATACCTGGTGACATTTTCATTGCAACAACGTCGATCAATAGTAAAATTTTATTGCGTTCTGTGTCAATTGCATTTTCAAGAACATTTTTTACTGTCGCCGCACACCGGTCTGCTTCCATTTCGCTTCTGAATTCAGATAATTTTGCGATAATGTCATCGACACCGAGTTCCTGTTTTTATAAATAAAATAGAAACATTAATTTGGATAAACACTTTTTAGAGCTTCAGTTAGATTATAAGTTTAAGTTATTTTCTTTACCTTTATGAAAGGTGATAAACTTTGGCGAATGTAATCAATATTATTAATTGCCAAGCACCATTCCCTGGTAACTTCAAATCCTTGTTGATCATCGTAATTCAACTCTTCCACCCGTTTCGACATTCTGTCAGCATAGAAAACGCAACAGCGGCATATATCCTGGAATATTGTTTATTTTATCAATTTGAATATTGAAAAAGTTTTTTCAGAAAGAATATTTGTAATTATAGACGGTTGGACAAAAAACAATCGTTAAAATAAAAAAAACCATATTTTTCTTCAATTTAATGAACCTGTAACAAAACAGTTGCAAAACGCGGACCAGATTCTAAAAGAGTGGCAATTGATTTTTAAAGGGCTGAATATTATCAATTGATTTTTAAATGACTGTAGACCTTTTTTGGGGCTTAGTTAATAGCCATGAAAATGTAATCTTATAGTGTGAAATATGATAGCAATATCTTTTATCTCAAATACCCTTGTGAAAGGTACTTGTGAAAGGTTACTCATATAAACTTATATCCAAGGTGAGCAAAAGTCCAGACTCGATTTTTGTGTTTCAAATTAAGATCGAACTCGGTTTTTCTATATGAGCATATGAGCCATAGTACTTATTTCATAGTTATATGAAATACAACTGGTCTAGTCTGGTAATTATATGAAATACAACCGATCAAATATCATGATTTTAAATATTTGGACGTTCAAACATAATCTGTGTAATCTAAACCATTGATGTAACCTTCCTATGTCATTACTCACGGAGTTCACTTTTAGAAATAGTTTTAGGTCTTCTGCAACCAGCAGACATTTAGAATTATAAAAGCAATCTAAGGTGTCATTAATAAAAGGAAGGAAAATAAATTGACCTAAATGACTGCCTTGTAGAATACTTGAGTTGATCATAATCTTCCTTGAAAGAATATTTTTAATTTTAGCGCATTGCACACGATTACGTAGGTAAGTTTAAAGCAATCAATAACCGAATTGAAAAATTTAATTTAAAAGTTAGTTTTGATATACACCTAATTCTCTTTTTACACGAAATTTTTTTACACGAATTTGATTTAACACGAGTTAAAAAGAAAAAAATATTCTCTTTTTACACGAATTGTTTTGTTTTGACACGATTTTCAATACACGAGACTAGAGATAATACAGAAATAATTTACAAGATGATGAACAAAATAATTCTAGTGATATGTAGCAGTGATGCGTTTATTGTCAGAAAGTGACAATGCATAAAATTTTGTTATGTTTATATTAATTTTACTTTTTTCATATTAATGAATTTCAGATATTATTTTCTTTTTTTCAAAGTATATATAATTTATTTTTTATAATATATTTAATGAATTAAAATGTGTAAGCACGAAATAAATTCTTAAGTGAACTTTTTATTGTACTTTTCAGATGCTTTTTTAGGTCTGGAACCAATCTACTATTTTCCCATTTAGCCAAATTCTTTTTTTACACGATTTTTTTTACACGAATTTTTGGGAACGTATCTATCGTGTAAAGAGAGAATTAGGTGTACCTACATAGGTATTGACTATAAAAAAAAACCCGCGAAATTTATACAGAATGTTTTGCTAAGGTTTGAACAGGGGTATGCCAATCGATTCTGATCAACTACCCCCGACGATGTTTCTGAAAGAACTTATAAAGAATTATCTAGGTTGACCCCCAAATTTGCGAGCCTACTTCAAGTACATTTGAAATAAAATTTGAAAAGAAAGCTAATTTTTAAAAAGGAATAATAATATAGTATTAGGAATTAGTTGAAAAAGTGATGGGCTGTGTCATCTACACGGCCGTAGATATTTTTACGTGACAACGCATATGAGTTGGGAGAGGAAAGAAAATAATAGACTGAGTTGGTTGAAATGTTGAGCACTACTCATTTTGTTAACATCATTAGTGTCCTTATCGCATAACTCGTAATTTTTATAAATTTTGAATTGTAATCTGCAAAGAAAATGATGATTACTTAGACAGTCGCTATTTGTGGTTATTATTTATGATTTTTGATATGTTTTTAATTTCCCTGTTTTTTTAAGCACAAATTGGCACCTGAAATTCTGATTGGATGAACCATTTGATCGCTACAGCAGTTTTTGGCATATTAAACCGGCCAAAATCAGAGGTTCGCTGAGCAGTTCCCACAAGGGCCTGATGACGTCCGAACGATGAGTTTGTGCATGAAGCATGAAGCCTAAGGGCCGACCTTTACTATCGTACATTTACATTTAACGTACTGCTAATTCTCAATAAGTAATTGCTACAAACCCGAGAGCAAAATTTCGTAAAGCTTACTTTCTGAACATCAAGGGCTAAGTTGTAAGACGTTGTAACGTCAAAAGGACCATTTTACACTTTGCATCGCATTTTGCAGATGATTTCTAAAATTACAGCACCAAGTACATACATATATGTCGGACAAGTGCAAGAAGTGCCCTAAGTATCACGTAATAATTCCACAAAGAATTGGAAAATATTAATTTTCCTTTGTGTTATGAGTCCTTTCTTTGTGACAAATTTGAAGATTCTAGAGCAACGAGATGTACCCTAAATGTTTCGGAAATCACTGATCAGCCCTTATTGCATTAAGTTACAATGAATTTTTTTACAAAACTATGAAAATGTAGACCATACTATTTGATATTAATTTCAATTTAATACCCCTAACCGTACTTTAAAAGAAGGATCTTGACGGACGACAAAGCGATCCTAAAAAGGTTCTATAGCCAACGAGGAAATCTTATAGTTTCAGTATGTCCAACCGTCTAACTGTATGTCAAAGTCAATGCTTTTTCAAGTAATCGCCTCATAAATATTTCTTTGTACGAACAGTTTTGAAGTGCAATAAATAATTTATAAGGACTAGTTCATTTTCCAAAATGCATACCTCACCAGAATAACTCATCAAAAACAGTACGTAATAGTCTTTCGAAACTTGTTATAATCTCTTTGGAATATTTTCCGTTCAAATTGTCTCACATAATTTTTTGGAAATTTTAAAACCAAAGAAAATGTTACTTACATCAACGATTTTCCCAACGAACATATATGCACCCTCAACATCAGGCCAGCCTAGTTGTTGCCAGAATATTTTTATTTGGTAAAAAATCGCGAGCGTATCTACAGCCGACGAGCTGTATTTAACTGTCTCATCCACAGGAACTAACTTGTCCAAATCGATTGCTTTTTCAATTCTGTTGGTAAACAAAACAATTTATTCAAGATTCACTTATCTCAATTCATTTAGTATATGTAGTACTTACCTCATAAGAGCCTTGTAAACCGAGATATCCAACCAATGAGTTACTCCTGGTGTAAACCATTCGTGGTATTTGTAAATAGCAAGACTTTCTTCTGCAGGACATAATGCAGTGCCTATAAATATTAAAAGAACATTAGATTTACGTTAACAATAAGGAACAGATTAATTGCAAGCTTTGAAGCTCTTCCACAGTTATACAGTTAAAACAAAACTATTTTTCACTTACCCAGAGTAGTAAACCTCTTCAGCACTAAGTACAGCTCAAAAAGTGTCGTTCCCATATTAATTTCTTGATATTCTGGCAATTTTTCAAATCTTTCCTCTGAAATTTTTAACCTCTTAATATTCCTGCAGACATCATCGACAACAGGTTGAATAATTTCCGCCAATTTCACTTCATAACACAAATACAACGTTTGTGCATAGCTGAAGTGCATTTTTCTAAAAATAATATGAAAACTCTCACAAAATGAAGACCGATATAAACCAACTTACTGTTGAAAATGCTTGTCATAGTATTCAATGGCTTTTTGCAGGTCCGACCTGATGAGCTGAATAATTTTTATAAGATTTTGCAACCGATCCTCGTCACTGCCCCTTGTGCTATCATTTCCTTCGTGAATATGCTCAAACCATTCCTCAGCCCCTTTGTTGGTAGCATCCCTTAGAGCACCTCTTAAATCCCAGTTAGGTCCATCGTTCTCTCTGATGATCCAACCATAAACCTTCTTTGGTAGCAAATCAAAACCTTCTGGTGGCTCCAACATTGCAATTTTTGAGACAATATCCAACACCTCATTGAGCATTTTAACGCTATTCTTATCACCCATCGTCTTCTTCCTCAACTTCTTGATAACCGAAAAGCACGACGGAAGCAATCTTCTAGCGCCTTCCCAGAAGAATTTCACCTCATCGTCGTCGGCGGGCAGACTTTGCAGAGTTGGAATGATTTTATCCAAAATTAAATTGAACAGGGCAAATGCCAGAGGGTGCTCCTGGTGCACTTGCGCAAAAACGGACCATTGCGCCAACGAGCAGTCGATCGGAGCAAGACCACTTTGCGCTGAATGCTGCGTTAATACCGCCTCGCCCTGTGCGCTGAACTTCCCGCGCCACCAAAATGGGGCCACTTTAGATGACTCCAACTCGTGCATCAAAAGGATTTTCAAAAGGTGTCGGTGCTCCTGAGCCGCCACTCTGTTATTTTTCTCCGCACTAAAACTTAGTCTTAAAAGAACCGAGCCTCGACTTTTGCTCTTTGTGCCCTTCTCTAAACTGTACCAAACTTTTATTCCAGAAGCAGGAATGGTCTAAAAATACAAGAAATTGCTAATTTATTAAGACCAATTTTAAAATTTTTTCTGTAAGCACCTTTAAAGGAATCGCTGTTTTCCCAATCAATTCATTGTCGTGTTTTCCAGTTGATGCTGTAACGGCAATCTCCTTCATCAACTTTCTTAAACCGCGGACACCTTTCACTTCAAATATTTTATTCATTTTCTCTCCAACTGTTTCCGCAGGATCGAAATCCCTGAAATATTGCTATTAAATAAAATTATCAACATATTTAAATTGTAAGACTTACCAGACTTCGAGAGCTAGAATTTCTTGATTTGGATTTTCCGGAATTGGTCTGAAATTAGAATTGAAAATTACTATTAGTAACCATTAAAGTGTTAACTATGTATAATCTTGTTTATATATGTAATAGAACTAAAAACGTGTAAACCAAATATTGTGGAAAATTTCAACTGTTTCATTGCATATCTGGCAAAAATTCTGGAGAGCTTATGTCTTTTCGTAAAATGAGTAAAGATTTAAAATTTGTATATATGGTTTTTAGAATCAACGATCGAAGCAGAATTAAAATATAGAAAGGTGCAGAAGTTACACATTTTTTCACAAAAACTAAGACTGCACCGATTGAAAAAGTATACAAATCATATGATCAAAAGACATCAAAATTGAAAGTGCTGTTTCACTTGGACCGCAGTCAAATCGCCAAAAATAACTTTGATTTAAAAGAACAAGTAATAAATGTCCATAAATAAGTGTTTTGATAAAGGTAGAAATGTAAAATATCACAATTTTAAAAAGTTCGTAAGAAATTGATGCAGCCCACTAAAATTAGTCTAAAAAATATTGGGCATCCGTATGGTCACTCGGGGAATCAAAACCAGTTGTATACTGTCATTAATTTCTATGGGGTGAACTTCTTTTAAGAAAAATTAACGTAAAATTTGTATTCTCTTTTGGAAAATGTGAAAATAGTCTGATTTCAGGGAAAGTAGTTCACCCACCTATTTAGGAAGCCAGGACAACAAGTAGAAACCTCTGCCATTGACAATTTTTGTGATACATTTTCAACTAGACCAAGTTTAAATATTTCAATGTATTTTGTAAATAACTATACTTCAAATTGTAAAGCTCATATTGCAAGTATCTACATTCTAGAGTGTAACAAGATGCTGTTCAAATGTGTTGTGGGATTAACAAAATTTTGAGAAAAGAAATGTAGTTTTTTAAGCCCTTTAAAACCATCCAAAAATACTCATTTTGACACGGGGATGCCCAAAGAAACAAAGTTTTATTATAAATATTAAAAAGGCTTCAAAAATCCAGTTACTTTAATTTAAAAGTTATTATGATTATATCTTAAAAATGCACAATTTCCTAAATAACAAAAAATGCATTTTCACTTTATTTTTCCTTTTTTTCCTAGTAAATCTCAAAATTTCTATATAATACAGCACTTTTGGATGAAATGAAAACTTTATCAAATTAAATGAAACTATTTTCAAATGAAACGAAACAATTTTCAAATTAAATAGAACTAGCTTTTTCCAAATTGAATAACACCAAAACTAATAAAATATTTTTAAATAAAGTGACACAGAAGACATAAAAATAAATTAAATTGAATTAGATATTTGTTGAACAAATAAGGTACTTACATAGTTTCATAAGGAGTTCAAAATATTGCTTGAATGAGAGCATTAGGTACAAAATATAATTTACCTGTAACTTTTACTGATATTTGCACCAGTAATAATGTGAATTCATTATTTGAGCTGTTATTTTTAAAAATCACCTTTAAGTTCATTTTTTCGAAATTTCGAAAATGGTTTCATTCAATTTCGAAATAATTTCATTCAAGTTAAAAGTGGATTCATTTCATTCGAAAATGGTTTCATTTCACTCGAAAGTGGTTCCATTTAATTCAAAAATTGTTTTATTTTAGCTGAAAATGGTTTCATTTAATCAAAAAATGCTATATACCTACATATGTACAGAAAAGCCTAGTGTTACCTTAAAAGTTTTCTTAGGTTTTTAAACTAAACCCAAAATATATCTTAAATAATTCAGACTACAATGATCTCATAAACATCATATGTACTTCAAATAAAAATACTTACAAGGAGAAGTGTTCTTCCCACATTGGGTTAAGCGTCGCAGCTTTCACTGAAGTGTTGTACCGATGACTAGAAGACGATTCCAAATAAAGTGTCACAAAAGGATCTGAAAACCCATTCGAATCCTTTGGAGCCAAATTTTCCGCCTTGATGATTTCCACATTGAGTCTGATCTCCGGCGGCTCCTTTTTCTCGGCCCCTTGCATAATCTCGTCATGCTTGTCGTTGGCGATCTTGAACGCGTCCTGGACATACTCCAGCAAGGCACTCTGGCTGACCTCTTCGGAGGCCTCACACCCGATGTTGTTTAAAATCTCGAACAAGACCTCTTCGTAGAGTTCATCAATCTGGAAGCAGACAAAACAAACGAGAAAATTAGCTCCAACAGCAATTGCAATCTAATGGACGGCCGGATGGCCGGCGTCAAGTATTCGAACTGACGCAAATGCACTCTGGACCAAATGCACTTTTGCCTCTTGCTGCATAATTTCTGAATTAGATTTAGCCTGAGTATCGGGCATTACTTTGGGGTGATTGATTCCATTAAAATTAGATCATGCTATTAATCTGTGTGGAGAATACTAAAACTGTACACAAAATCTTCTGCCGGACGGATTAATCGTGCGTATGGTTTCGGTTTTATTGCTAACCACTTGTGTGGCTTAAGCGGATTCTAATATCTTCATAGTTTCATAAAATGCGATTTTTATTCTTATAAAGATCATAAAATAAAAATGCTACTATAAATCCAGAAATACTAGAATTATCAAAAAATTTATCTCATGCTCTCTTTGATCCGTTCCCAAAATACTTCAAGAAAAAATGCGCGAATGCAGTGAAGAATGTCTCCTGATCAACATCCGCAGAAATGCTGCAAAAATTCTCCGACCCACGCTAGGAAATGGCTGTGTCTGTAGAAAGTGTTTTAAATATTCGCACAACAATTTGCCGGGTAACAATCATTTTTTCTCGCCTTGGGACATAGCTGCGATTCTCTTACATTTCTGGTTTTATATGTAGGACGAAAATACTTATGAGGTAGCTGGGGACGAGATGCGAAATATTTAAAAAAAAGAGAAATGCTTTCGTTGCAGTCGAAATAATTCGTACATTCACCCTCTAAACACGATGGTATGCGGCACTCCTTTTTTCCTAAATTCAAGATTTTCATTTTAATCTTTAGAAAAAAGTCATAAGCATATAAAAATCTTGTCTTGGTATTTTTGAAAATCAGAACTAATGGCAAATACATTATGTATACCTGTTCAATTAATAAGCAAAGTTTTTCATAAGCTAGTCCTGTACACTTTTCGTAAAATAGCATAAATATTGTTTTACGTTGTTTTTAGACTAACAGTTCTACTTTACCTAACCAAGACGGAATCAGGCCCTTCTTTTAATATTATTTGATAATAATATTTATAATTATGGTAAAAAATCTTTTCATGATGAAATGATATATCAAAAGAATATTTTTTAAATTCTCAAACTAAATAATTTTCTCATAAGACAACAAATTTCGAAACAAAATATGAGACCCGATAGTTTTAAAATTAGTTTTATTTACAAGAAGGTGCAAGCATTTGAAAAATTACCAATTATGATGTCATTAGTAACTAAAACTAAACTAAGTATCAGTCAAATCAAAAATACACAAGTGAAAAGAATCCAATTCCACAAATTTCTGTCAAATGAATTTTATTAATAATATTTGGGGATAAATAAATTTATTCTGTTCAACAATGTTTTATTTATATTTTGCTCTTTGAATTGATATTTTTATTAAAATGATATTTTATCTGTTATAAAATAGTCTAGTCTAGTCTAGTCTAGAGCATTGATAACTTCTAACATCTAAATAAATTGTCTGTCAGTCAGTCACGGAACTGTTTTATATACTAATTTACAACTTGTTGTATTATAAAAAAGTAAGTTAATTCCTAAAATTTTTAACTCCTCCTTTTTTCCAAACCAAAAAGTCGTTTTTTTATTTTTCAGTGATAATTTCTATAAAATTAATCCATGAAAGAATTGTTAAAAAACTCGAAAAATGCTCAATGTCATCGAATTTTATAACGAAGCGTACAACGATCAAAGTATGACTGTGTCGCAACTTCTAAAACTATAAACATATTTTTATTTTTTTGGACTGGCACCCTTGCTAACAGGCGAACAGTTTAACCGATTTTAATTTTTAAGGAAGGGGTTTGTTCATAATCGTAGTCTCCACCAATTAAACCTGCATCTAAAAAATAACCAAAAATTAATCCTTTTTTGGTTATACGATTTTTTTCCATTACTGATTATTACAGCTTAAGAGCATTTCTAGTTATAAAAATAATCAATTGTTTGTTTCAAATCACTTGGAAGGGAGTCATCAAACAAGAATACCCCCTTAATTTAATTTAAATTTTTTACAATTTGCTCAATACATTTAGACCCGTTTTGTGATATTTCTTAAAAAACCAAAATCGTGTTTGCAAGTTGCAAATTGAAAGTAATAGCTTTAAAAAGTATAGTTGTATTTGAAATTGTGGGGAATTCTTAGCCGCAAATTTCGAATTCACACTTCAAAATATTCCAACATGTACAATGCACATACATACATTCTTTTCACAAATCGTTTAAATTTTTCTCAACACTACCAAATTTTAATATCGATATTCGTTATCAGTATCACACAATACTTACAGTCATCGTATAGCAAATCATTTTCGTTTGCTTCTCGAGAAAATCTTTCCGAATCCCTCGAAAGCAGTGTCTAGAAATACTCCCATTTCTGGTAAGAGCCCTTCGTCTATTCATCAACTCATGCTCAATTTTTGATGGTTGGTTCATCCGACGGTTATTCAAACTCATGTACTTGTAGTTAGTCGTCGTATTCTCACTTAATCCACCACCGTTAATAAGTCGCGGAAAGGAATACGAATGTTTCAACTTTCCAGAGTTTTCCTCTCTTGAAGCGAGGATCACCATAGAATCTCGCATTTTTTTCACTCACAATAGCTCAAAAACAAATTTTAAAAAATAAGACACAAAACCAAATTCGTGATGACAATTTAAAAGCGTTTATTTTCAGAACTTCTAGGGGGTGTGACGTAACGCACAATTTTCGGGTGACGCTTATTTTTCAAAAGTACCGGCCTAAATCACGTTGATTGCACTATTATTGTCTGATTAGACCTGGCACTATCAATCACTGTATTCTAAATCAGCATGACCTGCACTGAATCGTTGGCTCTAGCCAGCTTCTTAACCGACAATCCACTCTTAGTTTCTTCAGTCTTCGTTGTGCTACCTTCACCACCGGGATGAATATACCTAGACCATCATCGATCGATCGATCTTTCGAAATAGACGCCAATTGCACTAACGAAACTGACCGCACTACCCATTCAGATCTGACCATCAAACTTATCCCAATCACCCGGATTCTGCGAGGTTTAGCCAAGATCTGATCGTGCGCATGCTTCTTTCGCTTAGGAGGAGGCTCTAAGGAACCACCAATCTGCTTAAGTGTAGTTCATTAGTGAACCAATTTCGCGTGGTGACCGTTGAACATGGTGCCAAATTCTATTCTCAGACAATTTCTAAATTTTCACATACTCTTGAGAATTTAGAGATCCACAGATACATTTTGGATCAGCAAGATTCATTCACTTATCTCATTTTGATTTCACTATCAGAAAGGCCGCGATCGTACATTGATCTTCAGATGAATTGTTTTTTTTAAGGAACCAGTTAAATTTAGCCCATTCGAAAGGGTTTTTCCTAAGTAAAAGTGATTCAGCGCCGTATTACTTTTTGGTGAGAGTCATAATGGCCTGCAAAAACACACATCGACTTGGCCCAATCTTCGGTTCTAAAAATATCCTCTAAATATTGTCATCTGCACTCGACCTTGTGCTGAACACTCGAGCATAATTCAGTCCCTTCGGTGTCTATCCGAAACTATAAAACGCATTCGCTTGGCATTCAGCTTTAATAAATTATTCCCACTTGTTTTTGTTGCGATGAACATTCGGCCGGTGAAGGACAAGTTCACAGAACTTTTGATTGAGTGAAGAATCATGTGACCCATTTCTGGAAGGATGAATTTTAATTTCGAAACTTTGCAGCTGGGAAAATTTATTCATTTTAGGTATTCTTAGCAATTAATTGCAAACAACTTAAGTGCTCCTGTTAAGCATATGTGTCAAGTAAAAAAGATGCTATGATGCTAAGCAATTATCCGTGTCAAGTTGGAATTTTTCGATCTCTTTTAAAGATGAAATTCGTCGATTGTACGAACAATCCACTTTAGAATTTGGCACATGGATATTTTCAAAACATGTTGATCTCATTAAGGTGATTGTAATTTTTACTATTTTTAACCGACTTCATTACAAAATTCTTTTGGCGCTATTAATCAATCAAACCAAGTTGATCAATCGGTTATTATCAGCGATCTGCCCTAAGTACCAATTTTTGTATACAGTGGAAAGGGGATCGACATATGCTCGGGTTCTATAAACAAACTAGAACAAACTAAATAATAAGAGCGTTAAAAAGGCGGTGGTTGGAAGGAGTTTTATTAAAAGTGATGATAGAAAAGATGGTGAAAGAAAACACGTCCTACGTCCTACATATAACATACATTTTCGAAAAACACGATTTATGACACGTGGATTAAAAATACTTTACGAGCTTCTTTAGGAAATTACTGTTGGCGTTGTTTGTTTACCTAGAAAATTATTATTAGAGTTTATTGGTTTTCAACGAATATTTTTATACATTAGTTACCAAAAACAAAGACATCTTTTTTAGTTCAAAAATAGAAACTTGACCTTATTTGGATTAATTTTCGCATTTTTTAATAAAAACAAACGCTATCTTGCGAGGTGTACTGTGAAATTTTAACTGAAAAATAATTTTTTTACAGGCCATCGCACATTTTTCTAAGGTGGCAACATATTTTTTTGCAATCTTCTTAAAATATTTTGAGCTACAAAAAAAGTTTCTACAAGTTTCATTATATTATTATTAGTAGCTTCCGGGTCAATTTTTGTAATATAACTCTTTTTTCAACTTTCATCTAAATTATAAATGAAGCTCTCTAAATAGCTATATTGAGATTTCTCACCTTCACAAACTGCAAACTCCCAAGATTTTCACTGTAGCACCCTAAATACTGATTCTCTGTATATAATCATTTTCCGCCCTACTGCCCGTTTTTAACAGCATGATTTCATATGAAATATAAGTTAAGAATAAATACAAAATTTGATCTGCATACCTCTAAAAACTGTCTTCCACCGATAGTACAAAAACGTAAATAATATAATAATAATAATATACTACTTACATTCATTCCAACTGCTCCTTCGATGAAACTGTCGTGATGTGATCTAAGATCATCTGGTTCACTGTCGGACTCATGAGACGTTTCGAGGGTTTCGGTTCCGCTGTCGTGTTCGGTTTCCTTGGAACTTTCGAGTATTACAGCCGTATCCACAGTCATGTCGTCCTCCTCTTCTGGCAGAGGTGCCAAAGGGGTTGACAGGTGTGCATCTTCCATCTGCGACTTTTGCCGCAGCAATGAACCGAACTTCTCAAAGAAGCCGCCATCAAGATCTTGAATTCTGCAAGAGATTTAAAATGTAAAGAATCTCATTAAATTTAGATTTAAATACCTACTACGACTAAAATGAAATTATTTTTTTTATTGATTGCAAGATTGTTATCTAATATAAATTATTTTAATAAGGGTCCCGGGACAAAAAACTCAATTAGAACTTGAAAAATTCAAATTAAAATTTTAAATCTTACTTAATCGAATTTTTTTTTATTGCGGACACGATTTAAAAGTAGCGCCATTCTGTTAATTCTAAAACCAGGTTAAGGAATAGATATCAACAAAGATAACAATTGTACCCAGTCATCGTTCAAAATTTCGAAGCCTAAAATTTAGACTCTAGCAATACAATCAAAATTTGCAGAAAGATTTCAATTTTTTACATAGTAAAACCAATCATTTATTTTAACAATTATTATTTTTTCAGTATAATTGGGCTAGAAAAACTAAAAATCGCTCTAAAACATTTTCAATTTGCATTGGATAGAATTTAAAGTTGTTAATAAAACTTGGTCAACATTAAAGTATAATCATAAAATCTTTAAAATGACCGTAATCATAGGACCCAGAAAGTGTACCAGAACTTCAATTATCTCCAATATTTTTGTTTTGCATTCTAACAGAATGAGCATGCCATGTTTGCCAGAAAAATCTACTTAATAAAACTCTAACGCTGACTCACTGACAGACATCGCACAGCCTAAGCCGGTGGGTCTAGAAGCATAAAATTTTGCACAGTTCCTTATAAATGTAAGTGAGCAATAAGAAAGGATATTTGAAAATTCATTCCCTAACGGGGTTAAATAGGAGATGAAAGTTTGTATGGAATTAAATGATGTCCACTGGTTAAAAATGAAATACATTTTTTGTTATAAATCTCAATTTATTGGAGCATCTTTAATTCTATGACTTGGAAGACATTAGGCTTAACATAGAACGTACACAGCATTAATGGAAGACGACTACTCCTACGGAGGTGAATATTAGCACATCTAAAAACATCAATATTTTTAACGTATTAAATTCCCTAAGCAAATATATTTAATGTAAGCAAAATCGTCTATTCCATGCCGCGAACCTTCGCGTCCAAGTCCAGACTGCTTCACACCTCCGAAAGGCGCTTCAGCAGTGGAAATTAGCCCTTCGTTGACCCCAATCATTCCAACCTCGAGCTTGCTTGCAACTCGAAAAACTTGATGAAGATCCTGGCTATAAAAATATCCAGCTAAGCCGCCCTCAACAGCGTTAGCTTTCTGAAGAACTTCCTCTTCATCTTTAAACCTTAAGATGGAAGCAACTGGTCCAAACACTTCTTCAGAATACAACTTCATATCCGGCTTTACGTCTGTGATTATAGTTGGCTCAAAGAAACATTTTCCTAAATCAGGCCGTGTCTTTCCTCCTACCAAAATCGACGCCTTCTTACTTCTAGCATCCTCAACAAAAGAGCTGATTTTATCCAGCTGCATCTGATTGATCACTGGTCCAAGCTGACAATCCTTTCCACTGCCGACTTTAATAGCGCAAACTTTTTCAGAAAATTTTTTCAGGAACTCATCGTAGACTTTGTCCTGGATAAATAATCGGTTAGCCCCAACACAGGATTGTCCGCCATTTCTAAATTTAGCAACCATTGCACCCTCCACAGCTTGATCGATATTCGCTGAATTAAATACTATAAAGGGGGCATTCCCACCCAATTCTAGGGCTAGACGCTTGACTCCCTCCGCGCAATTTTTGTAGAGTAATTTTCCAACAGCTGTTGACCCAGTGAACGAAATGCCCGCAACATCGGGACTCTTGCAAAGAAGTTCTCCAACAACTGGAGCATTTTTGCGACTAGTTGTGATTACATTAAAAACACCCTTGGGGAATCCGGCGTCTTCAGCGAGCTTGGCTAAAGCTAGAGCCGTAAGCGGTGTGTCTTCAGCTGGTTTTATCACCAAAGTACAGCCTAGGGAATTGAAATTATTTAGAATCAAAGAAATTAGACAGGGTATAGTCCAGTCAACAAGAGGACGGAAATAATTTCGAATAAATAAAATAGTATTATATAAACTGCTATTCTGAAGTGGGATAAAATAAATTTGTTTATGACGTTAATACTGTGGGCAAACTATGTCGAATTTTTCAATTACCAAAATGCTAATTCCCGGGACTATATTTTCTATTCCCTTCAAATTTTGTTTGATATAATACATTTTTTGATACTTAACAAATATAAAATATATAACGTCCTAAACTAAATCTAATCGCATTACTTCTTCAAAGATATATCCCAAGAACTACATCCATAATCGTTATCTCCAGGCGAAACTAACTACATATTAAAATATAATATAAATACTTTAGGAAATAAGAGTTCAAATCTTTTCATAATTTCTTTTAATGTGAATCTTTTTTACCAAAACTGCGGCGATTTTTAACAATTGAAATGAATTTCTTACGAGCACACTTTTTTTTTTAATATTCTGATAAAAAATGTTCCAGTTCAAATTAAATTAAATGAGTGAACGAAAACAAATTTTAAAATCGTTAAAAACCGCATATTCTGACTTTCAAAAATTAATGTTTACAGTACGAGAAACTAAATTGAAATCCTCAGTAAACTTATTCCCTACCTCAAAGTTGTGTTGTTATTTTTTGAATGAAAAAAACTGATCAAAAGCGAATCGGGCTCGCTAAATCCGTAAAACGCCTGTGCAAAAAAAAATTCACCATATTGAAATTTCTTTCATAATTCGTGCTGCGTTCCTTTTTTTTATCACTTCAGTACATCTGTGTAGCAACAAAATTAATAATAGTGCCCATTGGTACCTTTACCAATTATGTTTATCATGTGCAGAGGATATCAATCACTTCTTTCGGTGTTTCAACAAAATTACGACTCGAAACACACTTCGAGACTGGTGAAAGATTGAGTGCGGATCTAGAGCAAACATTTTTGTTTGCAATCATCAAAACCTGTCCTAAAAACCGAATGTGAGCATTTTTTTTTTACATGCGCTTTTAAAGGCGCCGTGAAACTCATGCTTGCTATTAGTGACCGCCTCTTCCAATGTTCTGGTATAGGGAAGGTCTGAATTGAAGTGGCAGGTATAGCGCCCACAGAGCATAAATACAGATGTATTTGTTTACATTTTTTCATTGTGCATTTTTAAAGGCGCAAGGAAACTGCGTTGAGTGTGCGTGGCTCTAGATAGCGAAAAGTACGGGGTGGTCTTGATTTTCTCAGAGAAGTTTTACAACTTGAGAAATTAATTCGAAAAGTGTTACTATTTGGGAAATTAATTATTAATTAAGAAAGTGCATGTTTTGCTATGAGCTTAAGTAATAAAATTTTGTTTGTTTTTACTTATTTGGGTAAATATTATAATGTGATACAGGTATCATAAACTTATAAAAAAATAGTGTTTCAATTCTCATTTCATTTCCTTTCAAATTTTTATCCCTTTCTTGCACATGACTTCCTTATTACTATCTACTTCTTGCAAAATCTACAAGTTCGTTTGAGTAACTGTACCAAGGTCGAATTTAGGTAAGGAAATACGTCTCGAGTGTCACATCTTATTGTAGATAGTCTTTCGTTTCTACGCTACATGGATGTACTGAAGTTATCAAAAACTAGGGACACCACACGAATTACACAGGTCAATGACAGTTTCCCCCTGGTCATGTCATATACATATGTATACGTAGATTGAAAATCCGAAAATGAAAATATTCCATCACATCACGTTTTCGAGACAAATAGGACCAAAACAAAAATGAAGAAAGTGCGTATTTTGGCAAATTTTGAACATTTCTTCGAAAGTCGTGGAGCGTCGAAAAAATTCAAAACGAAATGAAAATTAAAGCTTATATAGTACTTTCAGCTATAGTTATGAAATCTGATTAACGAGCAACATCTACTTTTAGTTTTGTGGGAAGCACGTTTTCAAAACACTCCTCCTGCAGTGATATTCATTCACTATTTATTTTATGAACTAAATTCGTTTATAAAAAAGTTAATTTAAACGAAACATCGTAGGAGTTTTTAGCTTTTCGTATTTTTATGTAATGGCTGAATTCCAAACTTTTATTTAGGAAAAGATTCGTTTTACCTTGATATTTTTTAAAAAGATTTACAAAAATTAACAAAATATTATTTTTCTTACTTTTTAACACTATTTTTTTTCGAAAACGTGATATGATAGAGCATTCTTGATTTTGGATTCATATTGATCAGCAAAATTTCGCAGGCCTGTGTTATTAAAGACATTTCAATACGGTACTATTGTTTTGCATAGACGTTTTTCGTTTTTCTTCAAATAAATAGAACCGCCTTAAAAATATAAGAAGCCTTGAAAAATGTGTGAAATAAAGTTTTCTTAGAAAAAATGTGAAATCATTTTGTTTAAAAAACAAGTGTGAAATAAAAATTGTCCTTAAAAAAACGTAACCGCCTTAAAAAGATCAGAAACTCTAAAAAAAAAACAGTATAAAATAATGTTCCCTTTGACTTCTCCGTTGCTACTTATAATATAACCATCCTTAGATTTCCAGATTTCAGATTGAAAAACAATTAATTTCATTAAATATTGATTTTCTAAAAACAAAAGATTCTAGGAGTTGTAAATGCTGTTATTATGCGTATCCTTACGGCAACATAATCTGAAAAATTTATTTAGAGATTTCACTCAACTAACCATATAGCGATAACCTTCCTGACTCAAAAGAATATTTATCTATATGGTTACAGAATAAAGAACAGTACATCCTGGGACAGAATAGCAATTCCTTTAAAGTGACTGTGGACGGAGATTTTCATATTTAGCCGTTTGCAGACTAGTTTAAAAATATTGTTGTTTAAATTGCTTGCTTGCAACTATCTTTTATCGCTTTGTTGTCTGAACTATTAAATAAATTAAATTATAATAACATGAATGCCCAGTTTGTGCTAATCTTCAAATATTCTATTGATAACGAAGTAAAAAATTGCATTCTGATATTAGAACATGCGAATTACTCTCTCTGATAACACCTTTGGTTATGCAACAGATTGTAGAGCCGCTCAGAAAACCAAATAAAACTCTAATTTCAGCTATTGTCTCTGGGGGAGATTTAATCAACTGGGCAATCACTTTTGAATCTGACAAGTCCGTACCAGCGGCCAGAGCAGCCCCGGCCTTCCTGGTGATCATAGCGTGAGGAAAATTCCACGGTGTTATGAGAGCAGCCACACCAATTGGCTGCCGGATTGCAAATAGCTGCCGACTGGCTACTGGAGCCTCCATAACTTCCCCATAAATCCTCCTAGCCTCTTCGGCGAACCACCGAATGAAAGAGTTTCCGTAGGTGACTTCGCCCTGAGCCTCACTAATTGACTTTCCAGCCTCAGCGTTCATAATGCACGCAATTTCGTCGCGATTCTTTTCCAGCAATCGATGCCAGTTCTAAAAATAAGAAAAATCAATTATCCTCGAAAAGGACGAGGACGATGACAAGAGCACCAACCATCAGGAGATCAGATCTCTGCTTTCCCGTGAGTCCGCTCCATTCCTTCGAGTAAAAGGTCGTTTTGGCTGCTTGAATTGCGCGCTTGGTCTCCTCCGAGCCCAAATCGGGGACCTTTTCAAAGACTTCCCCCGTCGCCGGATTGATTACGTCGAAGGTCACTTTATTGTCGGCGTCCAGCCAGGCCCCATCGATCAGCGCTTTCGTCTGCATGATTGACGAAAGACCACGTTTAATGCAGTGGAGTTTGGTGTCCCCGAGCAAATTAACTGTTTTCAGCATTTTGGGACACTTTCTGGAATGTTTTACGTATAATTCACGCACAAACTCGAAGACACCAACAACTATCAAACTATTCGCTACGAACTGCCGGAAAGATGTCAAAGCAATAAGCAAAAACGTCGGGCGAAAAAAAAAACTTCTGAAGTTTCTCACCGGAAAAAGAGAGATTCACGTTAAAAGGAAACAAAATACGAACAGCTGATGTTACTAAATCACTCAAAGTCCCTTAATCTGAGAGAGACAAATAGAGGTAAACTGAGCTTAAAGCTTTCTTTAATACTTTAAAGAATTCTCTAAATATTTCAAAGAGATATTTTTCCTTGCGAAGAGAAAATAATTCGAGCAATCGTCAATCGAGCCAACAGCCGGCTCCCCCATCCGAGCTCAGCTGTAAACACTAAACAGTCGAAATTGCAATTTAACGACTGGCTTTAATAATAAAGTAATTTACTTATTTCATCCCCGTGCGCCCCCGCAAACCGGATTTGGATAATTCTGGTGGCATGGTTCATTGGCTTTAATGTAATTTGCATAATTCGCCACATTTTCAAAGTTATATGTATGTAGTTATAAGTTTATTATATTTTTCTTATCTTTCTGCGGTTTTAATATACATTAAGAAGTTCTAATTATTTTTGCTAGCTGCTAGAATTACTGATGAGGATATTTATTACGTATAACAAAAGATTCTAGTCTGCTGTAGCACAATCATTCAATAAGCGGTTTCCTGACGATTATTAATCTTAATTCCTTGAATAAAGTCTTCACACTGTTAATTTTGCTTAGAGAAACACTCAGTTTTTATTGTTGGCGTATATGTTTTGTATATCGTTTTAATATCTCTGCTAAATACTGATTGCTCGCATTCTACTTTCCGTTCAACAAAATAATTTTAATTTAAGACTCGAATTTGAGGAGCTGCTCCTATTTATTGCAGCCTACGTATAATGACATGATCTCTGAAAATAAATGTTGTCAAAAATGATTTTATTATCACGATAACTCCCCATTTCTGAATGAATTTTTTATTAAACTTGCTTTTACATTTACAGTGACTCACAGTGAAAGTCGGGCAGCCCTCTCAGTTATTTTAAAAATCAAATTTTTATACGAAAATGCAAATATTATTTAAAATTTTTATTTACTTTGGTATCAGTATTTTATAAAGATTATTTTTATGGGAAAAAACCAAATCGAAATATACATTGAAGGGAATACCGACACAAAAACCATTTCGATCAGAAATATCAGCTCACAGTAAAAGTCGGGCAACCCTAAACATGTTAACGGGAAATGATAAACCGTTACCCAAATTGGAGATTTTTGGATGCAAAACTATTGCATTAGTTCTGTTGTGATTTTGGACGAGACCAAAGCAGAAGAGTTTATTAGAGTTTATTATGGCGCGAAATACTAAGCAAACGTCTTTAGATGAAAGAAAAATAATAATTGCAAATTTTGAAAAAGGTAAAACCGAAAGAATAATAGCTGAAATTGTGAATAAAAGTAAATCAACAGTACATGATGTAATAACACGCTATAAAAAAGAAGGAAGAATAGCAAATAAACAAAAAAACAGTGCGAAAAAAATATTATCCGACAGAGATGAAAAATTTATTTTGAGAGAAATCAAGAAGGATTCGTTCCTGTGTTCACCACAGATTGCCAAACTGGTGAAAGAAGACTTAGGAAAAGATGTCCATCCTGAAAATATCAGAAGAGTTCTCCGTCGCGCTAATTTAAATGGTAGAGTGGCCAGAACGAAGCCGTTCATTACCGAAAAAAACCGAAAAGCTAGGCTTAGTTTCGCTCGCGACTATCTAAACAAGGATTTCACATTTTGGAGTAGCGTAAGTGTGCACCTAAAACACCTTAAACATTTGTTTACTTTTTATACACCAGGTTTTGTTCACCGACGAGAGTAAATTTAATTTCATTCCAACTTACGCTACTCCAAAATGTGAAATCCTTGTTTAGATAGTCGCGAGCGAAACTAAGCCTAGCTTTTCGGTTTTTTTCGGTAATGAACGGCTTCGTTCTGGCCACTCTACCATTTAAATTAGCGCGACGGAGAACTCTTCTGATATTTTCAGGATGGACATCTTTTCCTAAGTCTTCTTTCACCAGTTTGGCAATCTGTGGTGAACACAGGAACGAATCCTTCTTGATTTCTCTCAAAATAAATTTTTCATCTCTGTCGGATAATATTTTTTTCGCACTGTTTTTTTGTTTATTTGCTATTCTTCCTTCTTTTTTATAGCGTGTTATTACATCATGTACTGTTGATTTACTTTTATTCACAATTTCAGCTATTATTCTTTCGGTTTTACCTTTTTCAAAATTTGCAATTATTATTTTTCTTTCATCTAAAGACGTTTGCTTAGTATTTCGCGCCATAATAAACTCTAATAAACTCTTCTGCTTTGGTCTCGTCCAAAATCACAACAGAACTAATGCAATAGTTTTGCATCCAAAAATCTCCAATTTGGGTAACGGTTTATCATTTCCCGTTAACATGTTTAGGGTTGCCCGACTTTTACTGTGAGCTGATATTTCTGATCGAAATGGTTTTTGTGTCGGTATTCCCTTCAATGTATATTTCGATTTGGTTTTTTCCCATAAAAATAATCTTTATAAAATACTGATACCAAAGTAAATAAAAATTTTAAATAATATTTGCATTTTCGTATAAAAATTTGATTTTTAAAATAACTGAGAGGGCTGCCCGACTTTCACTGTGAGTCACTGTAGTTTAGGGAGCGGGAAGAGGATTTTTTCTTTGCTGTTTATTTTAATTTGTTGTAGACCATATATTTCTTAATTGATTTTGGTAAAATTTGGCTAACATTATTCTTCGTCGCAATATCTCGACTAAGTTCGCAAATGCGATGAATCTGTTAAGGGATCGGGAACTTAAGGGTTTATGCAAAAATTATTTAAACCGATATTAACCGTAACTCTGCTATTAATCTTTAGCCTAACATATCCAGGACTACGCGTATAAAAATGGCCGAGCGAGTGCGGCTAGCGCTTATTTATTTAAAGGAGTAACATCATATCATCCATTCTTATAAACATTATTTTGCCACAACGATTGTCCTCAGTTTTGTTAAGTGATTTGGATCAAACTTTGCCTACATATTTATCGGGGCAATTCTGATTCTGATCTATTCAAAAACTGGGAGTTTGGTAACGAGGGAAGGCTCATCGTTGTATAATATACAGACGTGTGAAAAAGTTTAAGCCCACCTTGATTGTTGACGAGCTGCAATTTTTACTTTTTAGTGTATGTGGATAAGATATATGAATCACAAGAGCCAAACGAAAAATATGGCATAGCATCTTGAAAAGTCCTTTATTGAAATAAAAAAGTTATTTGTATTGTTTATTTATAATGACAGACAAAAATGATTTTAAACAAACCAATCCCTATGAAAAAATTTAAGATCATACAAAGCTAATATATGTATGTATAATAGGAATATGCATATATAAAGTTCAACTAACTCGGAATTTCATTAGAACATTCCCCAAACTGTATTAGTTCAATTTAGCTATCCCATCTGCGATTTTTCAATAGAGTTCTTCTGTAATTTGTTATAACAGTATTACTAATAAGTCTTCCAAATCAGAACATATGGGGAACAAATCTGTGGATGTTTCGATTTTATGGCAGGTAAACATGTTTAGCAAGTACTGTTATCATCTTCAATAGATTAGAATGCATTTTAGATTATTGGCTTAGAATCAGGCGATAGCCTCAGCTCTTGCACATTTTTAAGATTTCAATTTTATACGAAAGAAAGAGAAATATTCTGGCATCAAAATGGGTCGAAAAATTCATTAGACAATTAAAAAACTCTCTGCGCAACAATTTTCGTTACTTTCATATCAATCTTCGTACAGTGAACATATGAGTGTAAATGCATTCATACATATATCCCAACTTCCTGCAAAACAGGCGTATTTTTAAATTTTCGAGCCTGCTTTGGTCGCGTATGTGCCTGCAAAACGAGCGTATTTTTAAATATTTGTGCCTGGCGTGGACATTTTCATGCCTTTTGAGGGCGTGGGGCGTGTGTGCCTCCGAGTGCGTGCCTTATTTGGGCGCGTACATACCATATGTGCAAACGAAAACTTTTTACTCAATCGAAATAGATTAAGAAGCAATATAGGAGTTATCGTACCCACAAGAACGGTGCAAAAGAAAATACAAACCCTCAACCCTTTGACCCATTTGTATGCATTTCCAAACTGGAGCTCATTAATGTGTAAATAAAACTTAATCAAATTCTCCTCCTTCTTCAGGGACATTTTTTCGTCTTTTAATTACCACTTTAAAATCTACTTCTTCTTTCTTACTGGTATTTTTTTTCAATTCAACCGTTAGTAAAAATCAGCTTAAGGCTTGTGTATTTGACGTGGAATGCTCCATTATAATACTCAAATATGCATTAAAAAGCAATTCAATTAAATTTAAAATAAACAGAATAAATTTCCGAGGAATAATAATATAAGTACAGTAATGTGCAACGCTTTAAAATTCTAAAATCTTTTATCAGTAATATATTTTAAATTAAAATCAGTTATTCCTAATAATTATAGTTCCTTTAAATTGAAATTGAATATTGAACAATTTACAAAGAAAAGGTTTTACGTTCTTAATTTTAGTTTTTCTCGTTATCAGTAATAACTACTATCGATTTCTAAATTCTGAATATTCTCTACAAAAACAATTATTGATAATTTTTTCGTAGGTGCAAGCGCTCTCCCGGGCTAGTTAAATTAATATCTTGTGCACGAATGAATAGTTGCATAAATACATATAAAAAAGTATTTCTATTTGAATCGAAAATCGGTTATAAAACAACCTATTTTTTGCAGTATATTCAACATGCAATATGTATTTTTTGCGTTATTTAAGGACTTTATGAGTTGTTTTTAATAATAAATGTGAAATCGGTATGTTGCGCTTCTAATTAGAACTTCGAATTATTCAAAAGTTATCGGCGTTAAGTGACTATGAGTTCAGTTGCAACAACAAAGGCTGCTAGTTCGATTCTGCCTCTGATTAAATTGAAAAAACTAAAGTAAAAGAAAAGAAAAGCAATTACTGCCAAACAATCAAGGACATAACCAGCAACAATTTGAACACAACGAAGCATCGCTACTAATTACCGTGAATAAAAACATAACGATTTGGAATAATTTTTTTGTGAGTACCTAAAGCTTGAATAAAATTTAAATGTTGTTTCAAAAAAACCTTCATTCTAATTTCATCTACAAAAAAAAAAAAAAAAATTACGGAATTATTACAAAAGTTAGCACCAAATAAAAAAAACATTTACCCCGAATTTTTCAAAAATCGGAATTTTTGCTATATTCCTAACTAAAGTGATGGGTAGTAAGTAGATCTTTCCAAAAGTTGCACGGGTAATAATTATCTATCCAATGCTAATTCACTTATTCCAATTCATTTTTTTAAAACCAGATTTGATCTAAACTCGCACCTGATTAGCCCCGTTCACCATTACGTATACTATACATATATGTATATATTTACCATCTTTTGACAATATTCCTACGAATCTGAAACCGATTTAACAGAAAATAAGTACCAGAGTTCCAGCATTTCTTAAATTTTAAACGTGTTTTTAAACTCACATCACAAATCACATTTTCAGTATTATTCACCAAAATATCTCGGAAATTACCGAATGAATTTAACAGAAATTTCTACGTTATCATTATACTATTATATTTATTGCACTTGAAAGCACGACGTATTCGATACACATTTTCTTTTTATTTTAATTTTAAGTTAACTTAAACTGAAAGATTAAAGATTTATCAAAATAAGTATTTTTTAAAAATGAAAACTCTCGTTTTAATTAAGCACTGAGATCTCGTTAAAATAATTCCCCTTTCAAGTTTCCTGAGTCAAATCTTGCTATTTTGCTTGTATGTAGAACAATAGGAGGAATTTTTAACATAGTTGTCATTGCATCAAATCCATTATGATTATTAGTAGTTTTTTCATAGAACACTAATTAATGGGCAATAAGAAAAACTTGAATCACGCTATTTAAATATGTATATACTGGATGCAACATGTCAAACAAGTTACAACATTTTAAATTGCAACAGAAAACGTTTATTGCAAGGCCATTACTGGAAGGGTCAATCGGTACACTTTTTAAGGTATGTATATATAATAATATTAATTAATTTACTACACATGAACGGCTTTTACGTTTGAAAAATCGATTTTTAAATAAGTACGTAAAAACTAGTTATACAGTTGGCACAATAGAGGGAAATAAAAATGCGACATAAGAAAAATACTTAAGATTTTTCAGTATGCAATTTTTCTCAACTTCGAAGAAAGTATTTTCGAAAAAGCAGAACTGAGGTAAATAACTGAATGCGAGTTTTTTCTATAGTTACATTTTATCAGGAGAAAAGGTACACTCTAAAATATTTTAATTCAAAAGACAAATGCATACTCGTCAGTAAAGTTTTATATTAGATAGGGTATATGATTTTTTTCTAGATTTTGTAATTATATTACTTAATTCAATAGATATTGCAGGACTGACCTCATAATTTTTGTTAAAAATAATTTTTCAGAAAGAAAAACTATCAAAATATATTATACTTAGTGGTCAATTCGGATTTCACTTTTCACTACTTCACAAAATTTCACTGATATGTGGCTTTTGTAACTTGAATTCTATCAAACTGTGCTTACAACTCCGGTGAAATAACTTGGCGCTTTGCGCCAACGTCCCAACTTAACTTATTATTATACAACTTCAAATAATCCTCATTCGGTGATTTTTGAGAATTCAATGCGTCACAGAAAAAAGGGAGTTTAGAACTCTCGGTACTTTTTCATTAACCGCAGTTCAGAGCACGTATTCGAAAATATCACACCGAGCTTTTCGTCTTCACTGTTTTATCATACAATTGTATCCAATTACTTCCTGCAATATTTATTTGAATTTATCCAAATGATAAAGACAATCAAATTGAACCGGAACTAATGCAAAGCTTCTGTTGCTATCTAAGTGGATAAAGTAGGTTTAAAGAGCACTTGTGCTCTAAACGAAGGGTTCAACCTCAACTGGCTTAGAGAGTTGCATGCACAATATGTTCCTCAGGCAAACGAGATATGTTTATTTCATAACGATGCAATTAAATCGCTAATTACCGCGAACTTTTCTCATGAGCTGTTTGATCAAAAGATGTTTTAATTGTACATTGCCTTTTCAATTGTTTTTTATTCAGAAGGAAAAGTGTTCAATTTCAATGTGATTTATCTACGGGTAAATTGAGAATGAGAAAAGGGAATTTGAAAATTTTGCATTAATTCAATCTTGCGATTTTCTAAGATAAAATATTTCATGAAATTCCCGGGAAATTTTTCTCCTGTAAACTTAATTTAGGTCATTGTTTGTGGCTTTATTCATCCACTAATTCATTTCCTAATTCACCTCGGTTCTTTTTTAGATCTTACAGGAATGTTATTTTTATTTGAATAGGTCTTGTTTACGCAAATCATCCGCTCCAGCGTCGTTATCAAATTGCTGCCACCATTTAAGTTCAACGAGAGGAAGATAAAAAGCACTCACGCAAAATGCGCGGAGTGGCAGAATATTTCAGTGTATCACAAATCTAAATATAAATCCAACTCTCATCTGTTATCTCTAGAAAAGGCTTGAATCTGCCGCTTTTGAATTAATCGCGGTAGAACCATTTACTATTATTGACCTAAAACGCACTCACTCATGGATATAGCGGAATATGCGTCGTTTCCCATTTGGAAACGTTCGCAGCCTCATATACCTTCCTGGAATACTAATTGAGGGGCTGCACGCATTTTTTGAACAGCTATTAAAACAGGCCGTGACTAGGCCAGCTATAAATGGGCGTTTGGACTATTCAAATCGATCAGACTGAATCGCCTTTAGCCTACTAACTAGTAAGTATCTAAAGTCACTTTGTTCAGTGTCAGACAACGAGAAAAAATCTTTTGTTTAAAGAAACTCATATTAATGTACGATTTCTTCTTCTATTGTCTTGTATCGGAACAAAGATGCGCTGAAATATAATGCAATTGCGATTATTTTAAATTCCTTTTCAACATTTCAAAGAAAAAAACATGTCTTAGATTATGAAGTCGAGCTCTACCAGATGGATTCTATCAGTTCATTAAAATACATAGTTATGAGGCATGCATGCCTACAAATTCCTGAAAAACTGGAGTATGTTAATCATTAAAACGATTTACGATTTATTATTTCCGCCATACGTTTAGACCAAATAAGATGAATTATGTTGTAAAGTGATAGGCGATTCACTAGTCACCGTAGCGATTGGTAATTGTTACTTATCAGCTTATAAGTATACCTACATATGAAAGCAGGCCAAGAGTTGTATTATAATTTATTAATTAATTTAACATCAACTTTTCGACTCTTAGTGATCATTTCAAAACAAAGAGACCTTTTGAAGGTAACTTTCTTCACAATTCATTAAATTTAAATTCAGAAATAATAATTAATCTAATTAATGGATTACCGCCATTCTAGCGTTATAGACAAAAAGGTAATATTAATTATATGTATTTTAGTGGAATATAGGAATGAAGAATTTACGCTTGTTTAATTATTTTAATCTTATATAAAACACATTATTTAGTTAAGTTAAAAATAATTTTCTTATTATCAAAGCAGGTAATTCAGTTATAAGTTGTCACGTTATTGAAACTAAAATTACAACTAAAGTCAGGTGTTACTGAAAAATATACGCATTTCACATTTGTTTTTGGTTGTAAATTCTCACATAATTTATAAATTTTAAAATCCGTTGTGTCTAATGAGCAATCAGGTTCAAAATAAATTAAATGTTATGCTATGTTGATGGACCTTTTCACTTTGATTTGTAATGAAATTTAGAGTAGGTACACGATAATTCTGTGAAGATACTTATCTCTGCCTGCGTATGTAGCAACAACACAACAGTTGTTCCAGTCATACTCCTTATGAAAGCGTAAAAGAGAACAGAGAAATATCTACTTAAATTACAAGTACATACATACATTATTTATGGAAAGCTGGATTAATGTGACAACATGCAAGAAAATTAGATATTTTATTAAACTGATGATGTCAAAAGCCAATTTGAAAAGGCAAGATAAAGCTGTGCGAAAAAATATATAGCTTATGATTAAAAAAATTGAGTGGTTATACGAGTACCACAGTAAGTTGAATCAAACATATCAATATTTGCATTTTTACTTCATTTTAGTATATTTAAAGGGGTCCATATTTTTGAAAATCTTTAAATCTTCAATTTTGAGTTAAAGTTATTTATTTTCTGACAGTACATTATTTCAAAAGTATTCTGTGAATATTTGGTAGAGATCTGAGCATTACTTACAGAGATACACGGTTTTAAGCCAGCTACTGCAAAGTATATTTAAAACTTTAAACGCGTTTTCCTCGAAACAATGTTTTAATGTCGGGGTTTATCGTATCTCCAGGACACGGCTTGACCGATTGCTTTCAAATTTCAACCACTTATTTTAAACATAAAATTAATGGTACTGAATGGTAACATTTTTCATTTTAATGGAAATATTTTTTAATAGTGAGTTAATACGTATCTTATCACTAACTTAAAAGTTTAAATAAGTTTTTCGTTAAATAAATATTTTTTAAAAAATTGATTGGCAGTGAACATAAAATTTAGTAGGTACATATTTTGTTCATTTAAATACCTAGTTCGTGAACGGAGTAATTTTGATGTTATTGAATTCCTTTTTTTTTTGTAAAAATATAAAATTCCCCAGCGTCATTAATAACATTATGGTAATATTTTTTTCGGGAATATTTAGTCCATTTTTGCACTTACAAATTTAACATCGTTAATATCGAGATGAATAATACGGTTAAATACATCTGTACAACTACAATTTGTTTATTTTATCTCTGTTGTAAACGTGCATTGCCAATCCCTAGTATAAACGAATATGAGGATGAAGTTTATGTATGTAGACGAAAATTATGACCCAAAAAAGGTGAAACTAACCTGGGCAACTTGTTTTAAAATTTCTTTTTTAATAAGTACTAACGGTGAAGTCTTTTTAATTGGTCTATATACATAATGTATAATGTATGTATACATCGACGATGGAACAAAAGAAAAAAATTGGTCAAGTGCGAGTCGGAGTCTTGGACTGAAGGTTCCGTACTACATGGAAAACCCTAAAAATTATTAGTAAGAAGTTTTAATCATGATCAGAAATTATCTCAATTAAGTGATCAATAAAGTAAAATTTCAATTCTACATTTATTTTAAAGGGAAATTTTAAATGCGTTCGTAAATTACCATATAACTTTTGTCCTATTGTGTAATAAACTATTTTTAGTATTTCTCGTTGTTGTTTAAGCACAGGGTATGAGTAATATTGTAGGTATAGCTTACAGCTTCTCACTTAAAGCCGTTTTGTGATAGACTGATAACAAAATATGTTTAATAACCATGATTTTGATGGCCCTACAAGCATAGGTACAATTAAAGATTTGTTTCCCCCTGTTTGCCCACACAATAGATTCCGTTAGACCCTACCGTACAAGACCCTAAAAAATGTAGGTACTCATGAACTGCACCTTTAAATGCAAATTCATATAGGTGTTATACATAAATGCACATTTTTGGACTTATTCGTGCTAGGGATAAAATCAAAAACTGATAAAACTACTTTCTATGGTTTTTAGCCATATGAATATAGGAACTGTTTTGTGATTTCGACTTAAAACATGAGAGAAAAGTATAAAAATCACATAACATTATAGAACGCAAATCACATATTATTACATTTACTATTTTATTAAAACAAACATATTTGTTATATTTAATTGTTTTGTTTTACGTTACGTGAGGTTTGGGTATGATAAGTAAATTTGTGGTGACACTATGACAATGCAACGTCCGGTTTACCGCACCACGTCTTACAGCTGCGATGTGAGCAGGGCCGAATTTAATATAAGATAAAATTATGCAAACATATTTTTCAGTTATCACGCAGATGTTGGAGAACATCAAAATGAAAAAAACGACTAAAATGTTTTGACGAGCCGACTAGCAAAATTTCTAAATAATGAAAACAGTAGTATTTTTCCACAAAGATTACCTATAAAAATCACAACGGTTATTCAAATGGGTACAATAATCGATGAATTTTATTTAATAGCCTCCCTTTGATTAATCGACGATTAATAGATTATTTTCAGAAACATCAAATGAATACTTTGTATCTGTGTAAGGTGGTGTTTGAAAAGCAGATTGAGTTAACTTTGTTTTTTCGCACATACTCAAGTTAACCAAGCACACATGCACCCATTTTGCCTAAACAAATTCTACAAGTTATTGTAAATTTGCAATTACTAAAGTCGCACTGACGATTAATTCTATACCACATTAATCGATTATTGTTTTCGGATTTAATCACATCGCTATACAATTTCAACGAAAAGATTAACCAAATGACCGATTAATCGATTATTCCACTGTTTTTTCTCTGATTATCTAAATCCAAACTACTAAATTTGTACTGTACTCAAAAGTAAAAGAAGAAATAAATACATCGGATATCGCGGCACACTCTTCATTACAAATTTTATCGAATTCCAAATATAATTGCTGGAAAAATAAGTAGGTTGCCTATATCCATAATATCAATGGTGACGAGAACTTTTCGTGGAGAATTGAAAAGTGCAGCGTAGCAACGCGAATGATTCAATAGTAGATGACTCGGTAAGAAAAAATTATAAAAACGACTCCGGAGATAGCCTGAATCTACCTGCATAACTTTATTTATTTTTATATTTTTAAGGATGTAAATTGCAGAACAACACCTACTCAAACATTTCTATTGTCTGTTTAACTCTTCTAAATAGTGGCGTAAATGAACTAAACAATTGAATTATCAACACTGAAAATAGACTCTTTTCAAATTTTTTTTTTAAATCTTCAAAAGATTTGGAAAATTTGTGATTAATGAAATAATTTACTAAGAGTCAAACGGTGACAAAAGTACTTTTTTAATTTTGCTTAAACAGATGAACGTTTTATTTTGTAATATAATACTTCAAATAGTTATTACCATACAAAATATAAATAGTGTGAAATTATTATTGTAAAAATAACTCATATTTTAATTAGTTTATTGAAAAGCATTGTTGATCTCATTATTACTGGAAAATTTTGAATATTTCACGTACGTACGTTGAAAGCGCATTAAGAATGAAATAAATGTAAACGTTAGACAAAACACACAATCTTAATTTAAGTCAATTTTAAATGTTTATAGTATAAACAACAATAGATGTCTTTGTGTTGACAACAATTAAAAAGCACCGAAGTGTTGCAAATTGGTGCTCAGAGCGTACTAATTGAAATTAAATAAAAATGTTCAATAGTTTAAAATCAAAGCGACAACAGCGTTTAGACTGCTGAGTTCCTTATTCAAAAAATAATCTCAATGGAAGCTCTTAATTTTGTAAACAAACAGAAGTGCTTAGGTACTAAAAGTTTGCTAAATATAGCTCCTTCGATTTCTTGGCATATTCAAGAAATTCTCTCTATGGGAGCAGCAACCATATTCCCATTGGACTCTACTACCAAAAACAAAAGAACTATAGAACATTTGCGCAGATTTGCAACTACGATGCAACCACATGGCTAGCCGGCAATTGATTTATAAGAGCAATCACATCTTGATAAAATTCACCATGCTCTTGAGATTCCCATTCGGCTTGAATATGTTCAAGTCGTAAAATTAATTTCATGGCAAAAGCACAAAACCAACTTTCTATTCGTATATAAAACATGATGAAGAAATTCGCGTAATCTTAGAGGTCACCTGCGCGAGGAGGAAAACCAATTTCTTAAGAATATACAGACATCGCCGAAAACCGTAAGAATGATTCGCTTTCGTCCGGGGGAATGAGAGATGATGTCATTGCGAGAGCTGAGAATAATTAAACTTAAGCGGAAAATGAACTTTTTTAAAGGCTGTATTGCTCTGAAAAATGCGTCAAATGATTAGCAACTGAACATGATCTAGTCTAGAAAATTACTCTGAATAAAAACATGACCTTCAACTTACTGGCTCTCGTGCTCTGTCGGGGGATTTGCTTTGATTTCTTGGAGTTTCTCGTAGAAACCTTTCCACATTTGCTCCTCATCCATGTTAGAAACTGTTGAGTACGGTTAGTACCGGGGAAATCCTACGTATACTAACTGCTCTGATCACGATGGACAGTCTGAACTGAGTCACTAGACAGTGGAGCACTAATCGAACTCTTCTCACCGAAGTTATTCTTAAATATTCGATGTACCGGCGCACTATGAACTATGACGAACTGTGTCACACCGCCTCTACAACGTCACTCTTTACTGGCCTGGATTTCGATTGCTTCCCGTATGTGGGAATATCTCCTGGTTTGTGGGATTGGGAACTAAAGACGAAAGTCTCAATTGGGAGAATTCTCTAGAATCTAGAGCGCCTTCAACCTGAGCGACGGCATCAACATGTGGCTAAAGAATGAATGCCCGGAAAGATCAAGCAACGACTGATTTGCTCGGTGTACCGGCGAATAATTTCTGCTGTACGCTAGACGCTGGTAGCCTTAACACTTCCCCGACTCCACCAAGGTGGGTAACTGCTGAAACGTAAAGAACGAATCGAGTTTTTGAAATTAAAGCATTTTTGTTTGCAGACTGCAAAACCATTTGAGATGGCGCCGTTTCAGGTTGGAAATTTAATCTTCTTAACATTTTTCTATTTGCACGAGGTGAATCAAGAGAAAAGTCATAAATTCACTCGTCTTTACTAAGAAATGTTTGCACTACTGACATCATACTTGCACAGGTAAGAAATAATTTGCAAATGCCCGGCATGAGAAATAAGCATCGTGCTCTTTTAGCACCTTTTTCATCACGGTTCATCAAACTGATTTTAGAGTGGAGATGAACTCACTAAATACGTTGAACGGGTGAGGGGTTTTCACCACATCTCATGCTAATTAAGAAACACAAAGAGATCTTGAGAACTTGTATGCCATTTTCATTTACCTATTGCAGTATTCTGTGAAAAATAAATTTGAAATCATTTATGGGGAACACCACTGTATTTAATTCATATCTACTCCCCCAAAAAAGTTAATAATTTCCAATAACGTTTACATTTTAATAAGACTAATCAGCATATTGGCACTTTTCGATTTAAATAGCTTTTACTCGCAGCGCTTTATATGATTTGCCCTCAAAGGTCACTACATGTTTCATGGATGTGCCTTGGAGCTATTATTACCAGAATTGGATTGATTGGCTCCACTCCACAAAAATAAATAAACATCAAAAATGTAATTTTATTTTTTTAACTTATTAAGCTCTACATAAACCTTGTTTTTAAATAGTTATTGTTCAATATAATATTAAGCAAACAAACACAAAACCGGACAAGCGGAAGTCTGACACTCACGCCCAGGGTTCCAGTGATGTTTCGCACATTTTGGGTCATAAATCAAAAACTACATGTCTTTAAAATAAAAAAAAAAAAATTTTTAAACGTGTAAATAAACCCTTTCATATGATACCTTATTGCTTCGCTTTTAAATTTTAACCCCCATTTCGGATCCCATTTGCCATCAAAATAAAAATATTTTCATAATTCTTTAAACTGTGATGAATTAAGGTAAGCAAAGTTCTAGAACTGTGCCATATTTCAAGTCGTTCACTTATGTTGTTCTTAAGATAAAGAGCCGTGGCAGACAGACGGACGAAGTCCATAAAGGTTCCTTTTCTACCATTTTGGTACGGAACCCTAAAAAGATCTTATTCCAAATTATTCATGATGACCGTTTTCAAAACTTTTTATATCCACACTGCGGGCATAATCATCTGTTCGATCTTATAAAGGTCCAATGATAAACAAAACACAAAAAATTAATTTTATGTTATGCTACAATAAATCATGCAAGCTTTGGTTTCTGATTTTTATAGGGTTCCATTCCTCATAACGGAAAAACGGAACCTTCACCATCACTTTGTTGTCCATTTGTCTGTGTGTCAATGCCTTTTTTCGCAACAACGGCTTAAAATATCAAATTGAAATTAATATCGAATACTAAGATCTATGACCTCATACTGCTGTAAAAAATTTAAGTTTATAATTTAACACAATAAAAAGATACGCCCTTTCAAACCGGTTTTTTTTTTCATACTAAAAGACCCACTCACTGACTGATCATCTAAACCTATAGGGTACTTCCCGGTGACCTACAATCTTGAAATTTGGCACGAAGGGAGGCCTTTTGGCGCAAGTGAAGGTATAAATCCGAAAATCATTAATTTCTAATTCGTCTTTTTTTTTCTTTTTTTTTTGATTTCATGATTACTCTTTTATCCTTATATTAGGTACGCTTTTAATGCAGTTTTCTTACATTTTACAAATTTTATCCCAAACCATTTTTTAAGTAGATGAATGATGTTATTGATAATAAACTTAAAAGGTAAGGGAAGTCTAAAAAATTAAATTTAATTACTAAGTTCAGTTTTTCAAATATTTAACGCTCATGAAATTTTTAATTCAATCAATAAATTAATACCAAATTGGCAGAGCAAAATCATTTTGAAATTATTTAGTTAAAATTTATTCATTTCATATGTTATTAAAAATTATAACTTGAAAAACGATTGTTTTGACTCAAATAAGCTAGACAAATATGACTGAAAAAATTTAACATCCCAAGTTTTCTAAAATTTGTTTTATTTTTCAAGAAATTATGGTAAATTTGATTTACATCAAACATAACATTTTGTATTTAATTAATATCTATTAGTTAAAAGAAATATTTGGAAACGAAGTGGATTTTATGCGCCTTCTGTGGCAACCTTTTTTAGCCGATTTGTAAGCAGAAAGTGGTCGTAAAATTACGTTTAATATTAATTAATAATTAATTTCTACATATTCAAGGAGAAGCAACATTTACTTTAAAAATTCATATTTATGTATTTGTGTAGGTCACATTTTTCGGTACACGAAATGAAATCTACCAAATGAGTGTCAAAGCCCAAAGGATTCTAATAGCCAACGAAAAAATTGTATTATTGGCAAAAATTTATACCTGAAGTAAAAATATATATTTTTTTCCAATTGTTAAGTGCTGCTCTATGGCTATTTTACGAAGCTGGCGGAGGATGGTGGGAGTGTATGTTGGCCACAATATTCACAAAAGTTAAAACATCTCGTGTGATACGCAAAAATAATAATTTTCGATTTTTCTACAAACTTGTTTATAACTGATACCGAATTTAATTTTGCAACTATAAATTAAAATGGCGACTGTGAATAAAGTGATCTTTAAGCTTAATAGTAGTTTTCAAAATTATACAGAATACTATCATTTAACGTTATAATAAGTTACTGAATCACACATTTTCGCTTTAAATTACAACAGTTTCTATTTTGTACTGTTTAAAAAGTTAAATTTCAATTCGTCATTGAACTTCGATCCCTTAAAATTAAGAGTAAATCAAATTTTGTAAATTTTTCTTAGGATAGACATAGCCCCTTTGTAACAGAAACTCCTCATGTATCTTGTAATTAATTTAATTAATTAGTTTTTTTTTAATTTTCCATTTTTTAGAATCAAAGTAATATGTAAATGTAATGCAAATTACTCAAAATCGCTAAATTTTTGAAAAATGATTTAATCTACTAAATAAAGAAAAGTAACAATTAAAAACTGCAATGTCAGCAATTTAAATGTTTAGCTAAAATACAGTTATCTGGAAAATAGTGAGTTGCACAAAGATGATCAAAAACACAAAAAAATTATCAAAATATCGTGTATTGCTTTCTATTATCTCTGGTTTAACTCATTTTCTTAACATTGCAAATCTACTGTAAGTATGCCAACTATGTATCACATTATACGCCTCTTAAATAAGAAAATATCAAACAAACATGCAAAGGAAAATTGTGAAATCATCTCTAAACTATTTGTGGTAGTTATTTCACAAAGAAAAGTACGTATATTTGGGGAAACCCAATGCACAGATCGTTTCTATTCTCTCGTGAAGATAACAATCTGAGCATAGAAAAAAATAACACAAAACAAAGCTACAGGTGTTAATGTAATGGAAGTTGTTGCTACGCAAGAAATTGTCAAAAAATATGAGAAAAAAAGTATAAACTGTGTGAACGAGGTTGTCTATATTTGTATTTGATGTAGTGTTAAAACCGTTTTAATAATTCCACGTGTTTCAAACAAAACCAGATATTCCGTTCAACAACTCACTTAGAAAATCCACAACGCACTAAATTCCTGGATATGGCCCAACATACTTTGAATGTTGGTTTTCCACACACCACCGTTGGTTATGAAACAACCGCCAAAAACATAAATATTGGATGAATCATCTAATTACACCTGACGCTTGCGAAAGCACTCATTCGGCGAATGCGCTGTAACGTTCATTCAAAAGGAAAGAGAATAGAATGGGTTTGAGGCACCCAACCATGACCTTACGATACCACTATAAGTTAGTTGAGCCCCCTTTGAAAAAGACGAAAAAACACGCAATTTCCCAGTCTGCATAGTGCCAGGCACCAGAAGAAAAACAAATCAATAAAAAAATCTAGCCTGTACTTACTTATCGCTATCCTTTTGCTTCTTCATGCCGTAGAAATTTCCGGTGAAAATCTTCTTGATGTTCTTTATGTTACTCCCCCGTTCATTAGTTTTGGACTTACTATCGGCGATCTGCTTCCGGCTGTAGAGCACCGAAGGGCAGTAGTCCACTTGTGATTTTTGTGAAGAAAACCGCTCACTAGTTCGAATGTTAGTTCTTCTATCCGGGGACAAATTAGTTAAATTACTCTCACTGGCACTTTTGAAGAAGTTCACTAAATTCTGAACACTCCCATTGAATGTCTTCCGTATTTTGCCACCTTTCAGCCTGTCTGCCCTGTTGAACTGGTCTCGGTGCTCCACTTCGGTCTCCTGAGGTAATGTGAGCGACGTCACACTCATCGCGGGCTTCGGAACCCCCAACTTTGGCGATGGAAGTCGACTAGTGGCTTTCCGCGAACCATCTATCGTACTATGCAACTCAACGCCATGTCGTCTATGCAAAATATTATCCCATTCAATGGTGCTAGACGTACTTGGAAAAACGGCGTTATCTCCAGAAAACAACTCTGGATACGTCTGAATCGGCCTGGAGATGGAGCAAAACGCTGCTGGAGCCCTACTTCTATCTGCCGGGCCATGTGGTGTCGTCTTCTGTTTACAGGTGATAACAGGTGACGAGCCCGCGGGGGAGACTGAGTGTTTTCGCAGCTTCCTGAGTTGTGTGGAGCACGTAACCCCCATTATTTGGCTATTGTTGCTCTGTCGGTGGTCTACTTTCAAGATCTGCTCTGAATCATTGTCGCTAGTATGACTAGATTTCTGCGGCTGGCAATCAGAGTCCCTCCTAATCCAGTACTTCTGGAAGTTTAAGATAACAAGATTCATCAGATGCAATTTGAAACAGACTTTACAACAACTAAAAAGAAGAATTGATGAGAAGTCGGGAAATCTGGCAGAGCCTAGATAGAGTCTTGATTCTGTCAGATTGTCAATGCTTGCTGGGATCTAGAACTTTCCATTGGAAATGATAAAACTGGAAATTAATGTGCTATCTAAAGTAGACATGTCTAATTTGTGCTTGAAAAATAAATAGAAAACTGTGTTAATAACATCAACTGCACTTATCAAATAGTATGCAGGTAGTGTATAAGTAACATATTTATGAGTAATTTATTCTTCGATATTGTTATAAGGATTCCAATATTTATTTATGAATAAGTATTTAATTATTTAATTTAATGTATTATATATTTCTAATAATTCCTTCAAAAACATATAGGTATTGTATAGTCATCAATATTTAGAAAAATATTGTTCAAGAAAGTTTTCTAGTCTTTTTAAGAAGCTTTTATTTCACATTTTTTTTTTTTTTCTTAATATAAGGTAACTAATAGATAAAACTTATTATGACGTGTAATACCTATACCCTAAATCCAATCAGTGATGAGATATAACGTGAAGTAAAATACATTGTTGAAATATTTAGGTTAAATTTTATGGAAATAAGATGATTATACGCTATTGTTTCAAACACGGATTTTATGGTTTTGCTATGCAAAATAGGTATTTTATAATATTTATCATTGTAAAATTACAATTAATAATCATAAGGATTATACAGCAACAAACGACTTTTAATAATATAATTTAATATCAAAACTAACTTGTTTTGTGTTTTGCCCCACAAGTTGATGTAATGTGTTGTGATGTGTGTTTGATTTAATGTGTATTGACATTGTACTACACAGTAGAATTATTTGATTATTTCGTGTAATTTGGGTGTCACTCCTCTGGTGTTTACGGTACAACAATTAATAACTTTTAATAATTTCTAGTCAACTTAACAATGACATGTTAATGATATATTATTTTCCTATATTAAAAATTAAAACGAGATGTGAATATTATTTGTTAGAGTACCACTAATATTTTTAATATCGTATAATAACCCAATAATAACTTTTGATGCCTGTATTATAAAAATGTATATTTTGGTTATATAAACCAGTGTTTGATCTTTACGTTGGCGTTGCCCTGTGCACTAAATAATCAACAAGCCTATTTTAAAGGATTTTTCAAAATAATTGTTAGAAGCACGAAAACATTTAGCGACATACTATTGTATCATCCTTTATTCTAAATACAATAAACAAAGTATGAACACATTTTATCAGGTCTTTTTATGTAAATAAAAGTTATCTATAGGAGGTTTGCTAATCGATAAACATAACATCAATAAATGGAAGAATAAGTAATCTTCGGGCAGTTCCGGAAAACTACCAACTTTTTTTTCAACTGTTCAGCTCTCAGGTATAAAAGAACTCCAACATGAAAACAAATGAAATGATGATCAGCTTGCTGTTATAAATCCTACAAAAACATCTACCCTCCCCAATTAAGGGGTAATGTCACTCTAGAATTTTCCTAAAATGCATTTATTTTTATTTTTTTTATTTTTTTGCTTAAGCAATACCTTAAAATGTTAGGAAAAAGATACAATAGGTTTTATAGGTGGGACAAGATTTATAATACTTATTTCATCGAAACTTTTAATCAAATAATAAGATTAAAAATCACGAAACTGTATTTTTTTAAACTTGCCGGACACATATCATATGAGCAAATCTTAATTGATTTACATAGTCGAAATTCTTACGATACATTCAAAAAAAGATTAGACGAAGAAATTACACATATCTATGTATATCTACAAGAGCTGGTCGTACTTCTCTTCCTGCACTCGAACTTTTTTAATCGCGTTTTCTTGACTTGGCGAAATTTATTCATTGTTCGATTTTAAATTTTAAACAACGAAAATTTACGTAATCACAGTAGCTATAGTTGAACTAGTCGGTTGTTTTTATTTTGAAAATTATTTTTTCGACACATCATATTTCATTATGAAGTAGAGCTTCATCAATTTTAATTTAATTACTATTTCTAAATGGTAACCATATACTAACATATTTTTAGAAGCATTGAAAGCATAGTTGAAATAATGAATTATCAAAGTTTTGTTTTATTATTAAATTATCAAAATTTGAGCTGGGTTCAAAGGAAATCAAAAAATAAGCTGCATCGCTTTGGTGGTTGTATCAAAGCTTATTTGAATCGAAATCTCGCATATACATATATACCATCTACATTTTACCTTTTTATAAGTACCCCAAAAAAAAGACTAAAATTTATATAGTCTTTGCTAAAATTGTTTAATAAATTTAAAACGTTATAGACTTTTTAATGAATAACTTGAAATAATTCGTTCTGCAAAGTTACTGGCATAAAAAAAAACAATAATAAAAAGTAATAAAATCTTAAAAAACACCGAGTAACAACAAACTCTTGCTAGTGGTACTTTTCTGCGAAGGCCCCCTGCACCACATGAGCGCAATTAAGGCCATGAGTGCGGAGTTTATTTTTACGATCAGAAAGAGCTTTACGTCAATGCGATCAATTAAGATCGGGAAATGATCTTCAAACTAAGTACAACGGCAATTATAAAGGAATTTAGGAATTTGGGTATTAAATAAATCACTTACTTTGAACGTATCCCGAACGCCTTTCTTTAGAGGACGCCGTAGTTCACTTGTTCTATCGCCAATTTTAAGAAACTCTGCAGACACATCTTCTAGACAATCACTGCGACCATTTTCACTATCTTTTGAATTATAATTTACCACAACTTCACTAATTTCACTGCCTTTGCTACCCGCTTTGAAGCACTTCTCCTCGTCACTGTCATAGGTTACCTGGATACGAACCCAATTCTTATCCGTCTTCGGAATGGATAATTTCGGACTATTATTAAACTCAGTATCGCTCACCGTAATCGTTGCTGGATCACTACTGCCCAACAACTTTCTCTCGAGGTATTGGAACCTTTTTCGAAATTTCGTCCTTTCGTAGATTTTCCACTTAGATTTCCTCCGTGTTTTGCTCCTGCCATCGACCTCCACCTGACTATCGGTCACAGTGTTGTCCTGCCGCCACTCTCGGTCATCCCCTGGCGGGGAGGGTTTTCCTTCTGGCTGCATTGACCTATTCATGGCTACTTCCTCACCCCCGTAATTTCAAAAGTATGTGCCGTGCCGTCTCTTCGTGACTACAAATTTTGTGCTTTGGCAAGAAACAAAATTTTATTGATTAGACTTTCTGCCCGTCGCCGGGGAGAGGAATCGACAGAAGAAAACTTGGATACATTAAGTTTCCTTCTGCACCTCGGAATTTTCTTCGATTCGTTACTCCGTCGACGTCGTCTTCGGGAACTCTCAATTATTTCATGTGAACTGCTCACAAGCGCATTCGTTAGCCAATTATTTTATTACAAGAAGAGCGAATCGCGTACAAGCTAATTTCTAACAGCGCACTAACTACCCGAGTTCTGATGAATGATAGAAGTTCCAGTTAACTTGATCGTGTTTGGAGCAATAATTTCGACGAGGTCCTGCAAAGGTTATCAGATTGTTAACAGCACAATTTTATATACGAAATAACTATTAAATAAGTATGATTTATTTATTGCCGCTATCAATTCAATTCAAGGTCATTGTAAAAGCTTCTATGCGAAATTATACATTTTATGTACAGGCATATGTCTAGTCGAAAATTTCTTATCGTTTTGCAACTTGTGCAAAGTTTACTTTTTTTATAATATGTAAACATACTCATCCATCACTAATAAAGTCTGGGGAATTTAAATCGATGTCTTGATAAAATAAAATAGGCTTGATTTTTTTCAAGAAAAGATTACACGAAATGATTGAGCACCTTAACAATTGCTTCAACCAGCTTTGTTCTATAAATAATTAAATGTTTAAATAATGTTTAACAGATTGGCGCAGTTAGATTTTAAGATAATCTTGTCTCAATTGTGAGGGCTGCAAACCACCTTCCCTATATGATCGTTTATCATTTCATCAATATTAAATTTGAAAACAAGAAGTGTGAAACAATGCAATAATAACGACCGACTTGCTTACACTGTTTCATTGATAACATTTTTGATGTTTGTTTGTGCTACAGCACAGGGATTGTTTTCTGTAAATTATGAAACCGGAACCTAAAATTTTTACATAACGTTTGTGGGAAGAAAAGCAAAAAAATTAACAAAAAATAAATAAAATAAATCTTAAACCTTAAATTGTTTCCCTAAAGTACGAACTTACTTGAAATTTAACAAAATTCTCCATAAAATACAAAATATCTTGAATCTAAATAGATTTATGATCCTGAGCTGCTGTCAGAGTGTATCCTCATGAAAAATCTGCTCCAAAAAAAGCGAATCAAGTTTTATGCATTACTTTGCTTTGCAACTGTCTATCACATGTAATGTGACCTTATTAACCAATGTTTTATTCAATTTTAAGAAAGTACATCACAGTTCTTCATTCAATTGCCGGACATTCGTATAGATCCAAATTGCAAGAATTGTAAAGAGAATTATTTGAAAAATTATTAAAGATCGACCAATCTATAGAACTCTATTTTTGTATAATATTTTTATGTATGTAAAATTAATATTTTGCTGATTTGTTGTAAAGAAGAAAAACAATTATGAGTTTTTTCATTTATAATATGCAAAAGTTAATTTCTTTTTATAACACAAATAACATCACTTTGTGAAAAATAACCTATTACAAGCTTAAAAGAAAAATTAACAAGCTGCACTTAATTAAAAATTCCAATATAAGAAGGTTATAGGTGCTCCTAATTTCGTTGAAGTCCCAATAAATTATGAGGAAAGCTACAAGTGTAAGCCATTCTTTGAAATTTAAATGGAACAATTTTAAATAGCTTAAATTTCTCCGAATCTCCTAATGGCCCCTCGCCGAGAGCCGCTGAATTAAGATGAAAACACAATTGAGTCAAGCGACGAACTTAATTAAAATCACTTTAAATCGTCTTCCCGTCGTAGCTCACACAAAAGCCTTCAACAAACCTACATTTCGGGTTAAGGTTGTTCACCGCAACTATATTTATTTATTTAGTAATCACTTCACTAAAAATTAATCACTTCACGTATGACTTGATATATGGGCAAGATTCCCTCCTGTATTTATACATATAAATTAAAAGCTTTTCTGCATCTATCCAAAAGGGTAAAAATTTGGTTGGTTTGGATCAAGCCGGCGGCGCAGTGGTTGCAAGTACGCGTACTGCACTTCTGAGCTGACTGAACCAATTGCACTTGCGTACGCACCTCTTTTTTTTAACCGATAAAAGCCCTAAAAAGATTTTAATTTCCGCGGGATGGCCCAAACTCACGATACCAAATCGTTAACCAAGGCTGGTATCGCATCCGAGAGGGCTCGAAGAACAAAGAGAATGCGGCTCAAACGCGAACCATACATTCGTCTTGATATGAAATGGTCACGCTTTGGAGAACTTGGGGCTCATGCTATGGGATGCCCACATGTTGGGTGGTATAACGCGGGTGCCTATGTGCCTAAGTTGGTAGCTGACTTTCTAGTGTTACACATCGACGGTTGTATGGATAAACGGAAATACTTCAGTAACGAGCCTTAGATAATGCAGGGGAAAAAGTACCTTTCTAGTATATTCTAAGAATACATATTCCAGATCGGATACTATTGCAGCTAGAGTTTTTCAATACCTGATCAATCAAGCAGAGGAACCTTATTGAAATCTGAGAATTTTCTGACTTTTCTGATTTTCCTCATCAAACATCGTCAAGGAATCCAACCATGACTACGATAACAGTAGTCTAGCACTTACAGAAAAACTAGCCATTGCCACTTCCTATTGCTTCACTGGCAAAATTATCAAGAATAAGAAACACAAAGAACCTTTGCTGTCGTTTTATTTGATGGTAATGATGTTATTCTTATACTTGATATAAAAGAATTTTGAGTATGCAGGAGTATTGACCTGTTAAAAAAAAATTTTTTTTTTTTGAAAATTACCTTTTCTTTTAAAATTTTTTAGCAGCGCAAACGTGGTATGTATTAAGGACTAGTAATTATTTATTATGTTCTGTAAAATAAAACTATACTAATATTTTTGGCAGATCTAATAATTACCAGCCCTAGAATTTTTAAAAGTTAATTTTTCTTTTTTAAGTCATAGGCAGACTCTATGTTAACACCAATTTTTAATTAAAGGGAAAAAGGTATAGAACCAAAAGAAAAATCTAACGTAAAAGAAAAAATGTTTGAAATTGTATTAGCTCTTAGAGCTTTTTCTTAAGGGCATTTCCTATATATGTACATACATAGTTTTACTTTTTTTTTTTTTTATAATGGGCTATTTTTCAATAGGCTGATAAGGTTATTCTTTAGAAAAAAATCAACTTGTCTGTGAAGAAAACTTATTTTCTACTCTATGTCAAAATTAACTAACGTATAATATTCCTATCTGTTACTTTAAGGAGCGATTAAGTTTATCTGATAGCTATTTTAAATCACAGCCAAGTTGATTATTACGACGTTTTTATTCGATGAATAAATTTATCTGATGCAAAATTGGCCTTAATACTAAAAAAAGTACATGCTACAAAAACTTAAAAAAACAAAATTAAAAATTTTGAAAAAACCCACGACGGATATAAACGTTGTAATCCAAAAAGGATTACATACAATATCAATTACAATTTATGAAAAACCCCCGATTATTATAAGGAAGTAAGTAACGAAAGATAAAAATAAAAAAATCATCTTAAAAAGGGTTGACTTGTCGCGAGGTCTATCATATAAACAACTAATTATGACTTTCCTTAGTCCTTCCTACCTTTATATACATATTTGTTTCTCGTAGAGATAGACATAGCAGTAATATTAAATATAGGTACTACACATATTCACCTACCTATTAATATAATTACAAACCCAAGAATATCCGTCGGGGGCTGCCATTGCCATCTCTGTTCCCAATTTCACTTAAAAAATGTAGTAGTATAGAAAATCTATTATGTGTCTCGTAGAGATTCAGTAATTTATATCAATTAAAGACTATATTATGTAAAATGTTAGTTCTCCGTTCCGTCGTGGGTAAAAAAGAAGTCTAATCCCAAACAGAATATAAGTTCATTTTTAAAATTTCAGGTTCTGTGTAGTATGTACATTCTAAGTGTTTGAAAAAATCATTCTCTTAAACTATAATAACATCAAATAAATTTCTAATTCGATTCTGTATTTGTTTAAAAATTATAAAGGCAATAGAGTCAAAATTAAAAAAAGTACTTGGAGATAAACGGGTTTAGTTTATGATTCGTAGAACTGACAATGTTACAACTGTCAACAATAGGCTCTTTCTATCATTCATCTAGTGAACAAGAATTTTATCCAAAACATTTTCTTACAATTCTAAACAATTTTAAAATTATTTCAGAATACTAATTAATTAATTTTATTGATTTTTTATTGTTGTATTAACAAAATATGTATTCAATTTTTAACGAAAGCACTAAAGTACATACTATTAAATTTATCTCACAAACATTTGAAAATTAAACAACTTATACCATTTTATAGTTCGGTTTTATGCGTCATAAATGTAACTTGAATACCACACTTAATTAAGTTTTAATTCCTACACAAATAATAAGTAAACTGAAAGAAGTGGGCCAAGTATTAAGACTCTCCTGAACACGTCACCATATTACGTTTAAGTGATAGAAGCTTTTAAAAATCATTTAAGAAAAATTACAGCTGAGTAAGCAATTAATTTTAAAATATGTTTATACTTCGAAAGGATATAATCAATCAATAACGAAACCATTACGACAACGTGACAGACTGGACTTTAGTTTGGAAATAGGTCGGCAAATGCCTTTTTATTTTCTAAACAGAATAACGTGGAATAAACGTGAGTCAGCACCGCATGAAACGTGCACAGAAATAAAGCTTGCTTGGATATTCCTTAAAGCCAATGACTTCAAATGAAGTCTGAAGCATTAAGTTTACTGCATCAATCTAGGTATTTCATATTTTATATAATGTTTGATTAACTTAGTTGGATTACGACAACATTTGACAGGTTTCAAAAATTGTTTAAGTTGTGTGATTTTAAATTATTGCAGTTACGGTGGATTAGGCAACTGAAGTGATAACATAAAGTGCATTTGATAAGATTTTACGAACAGAAAAAATAAGGCACCATTGAAAGTTCTGATATACTATAATTTCAGTCTAATAAATTATTTACTAGAACCCCAATTGAGCCCGTAAACGAAATTATATTTCTGTTTCAGCTTAAAAATCTCTTTTTGTCTTTTTAGCATTATATGTTTTATTATTATATCAAGCAAAGCTACATTTTATTTAAGGAAGTAATTCAACATAAAAATATTAAAACAAAACTAAGACCACCTCGTAGGGTCCTAACCACTAGACAATCACGGCGAAAGGAAAACAAATAATTTAGGAACAAAAACTCTTCGGTGCCGCCAACGTTGGATAAGTCCTCAGCCTCTGAAGTTCTAACATCGTTATAAGTTCGAGAATGTGGGCGTGATTAGTTTGTACCTTCCTAACTAATCGGCCTCTTTCTCTGATGTCATCCATTCTAAATTAAAAGAAATCAAAGATACATACTCATATTTATTAAAAGAAAAAAATTATATTTCAAAAGGTGTACCTTTCATTTCTTTCTCTTAATTCCTTTTCTTCTATAAAAACATCACGTGATAAGTTTTTAGTAGCCACTTCGATATTGATCTCGCTAATTTTCTTATCAATAATACGATTCTGTACTCTCTTTTCTTCACATTTCTTTGTGATGTCATTAATTTTTGTATCTCTGAAATGAAAACCCAGTTTTTAATTGCACCTAACATGTATTCCAGTACTCCTAACATCTCTGCCAGCATTTTATTCAGATGAGCCACTTTTCCATCGATAATTCTTCTGAGTGATGAACTCGAAAGATCTTCCTTTCTCCCCGATTTCTTGCTTTGCAGCCAGTTTTGCATTTCAATTGTAACCTAGATACCGTCACACGTCAGTTAATTTTGAAAAAAAGTTAACACTAGTGTAAATGATGATACCTTAACTTTTTCGATGTGTTTTAAAAACATCCTCATGTCTTGCAGGGTCATTTGATACACTTTATGCTCCCATTCCTTGTAGAGAATTTTCCGCCGGAAAAGCGCCAGTCTCTTCATTGCAGCGAGTTTTCTTCGACCAGCACGCTATGTTGATCTAGTTTAAGCAATTTTCTTTTAAAAAATTGTTATAATAGTAACAACCTTTATAATTTCGTTGATGTCTTCAACGTCTGTATTACTCAAAAGGAGGCACTCTTCAAAATCAGTAATTTTCCCTTGGAGTTCCACCTCCACGAGTCCCAAGGGCATCACTAATTGAATGAAACGGTTCTCCAAATGTTCCCTCTAAATGAAAAAAATATTAAGAAGTCGGAGCTCCGATGCAAGTGTTTATTTACATATTTCTGTTTGAGTTCTTGCATTTCCTTGTCCAAAAGGCCAATGCTTATTTTCACCGCCTGTATCTCTCTGGTGAATGCGTTTAAAGATGCTTCGGCTTCTGCTAGTTGTGCACCGCATGCTTTTACCTGCCCGAGTTAAAATAATTAGAAGAATCTCTTCCGTGTTTTGTTAAGAAAGAGCAATGATCCATACCCGAAATTCGCTTTCCATTTTATGTCTTCTCATTCTGCAAAGCAGGTCCCACAAGCGATGATCAATTGCATTTGGTGCCAAATTGTAACTATCGATCGAATCGATTAAATGAAGAAATTCATAGCACTCTTGAGGCAATTGTATTCCTTTTCTAGCGCTATTCTTATGAGCGATTCGTGTTGACATTTCAGTTAATATTGCAGATGTTGCCCAAGCGCGCTGCGGCCACTTTGGACGTTTCTTAAATATTTTGTACGCTTGATCTACAACAAAGTTTGGAGCTGATTCACCGAAGTGCAATTTGAACTGTTTATCTAACAATCTATCTCGAGTTTGCAATTGTTCGTATCGTGCACGACACTCCTGGAGAAGTTTTTCAAGCTCTTCGGTGAAGTGAATCAATTTTTGGGTAAGATGTTTTTTGTTTTCAATGCGAGATCTAAAATAGAAAACTAGAAAAACATTCAAAAAATTAAAGATTTCATTGTTACAAAATAACGTTCTCCATGTCTTTAAATTTAACACGTTCTTCATTGAAAAACGCCGTTCTTAAAAAGCAGAGTTCTTCTTGTCGAACTGCTGCATCTACTTTTAGTTTTAGCAAAAAATTTTCCCCACATTTTAAGTTAAATTTCATGATTTGTTCATCTTGAACTGCTTGAACTCTAATCGTTTCATCACGGAGCATTGTATTATACCTTTCTCGCTCACTTCGAACAAATTTTAATTTTTCCTCGTAATCTTGGACAGACTTTAAATCTTCTTTTGTGTACTCATATGGGTCTTTGTTATCTCTAATACAATCTGGGAGTGGAGGATCCTTTTTGATTTCATCTTCCCAATGTCTTTCTAAAACACCATCCATCATGGCCATTAGAGCACGATCGCGGAAATCATCAGCCAGGAGTGCTAGACGACGCTGCTCTTCTTGATATGCTAGGGCATCGAGGATTTTCTGCCGACTTGGAGATATGTATGGTTTTACGCTTACTTCGTGCTCCTCTACCTGAAAATTTTTACAATAATGAGTGACTAAAATATTAATCAGGACCTATACCAGAATCCGTCGGAGAGGTGACGAAAACGAAAAAATAATGGTATCTAACAATCTGAATGAAGTTGAGTTTGCTGCCACCGTAGAGAGGTGATACAGTTTTCAACGGCAATACCAAATTCAGCTCCCTTCAGATCGTTAAATACAATTTTTTTAGTGTCAAATAACAATATGATTTATTCGGGGAAAATTGAAATTAGACTCTATAATTTAAGACATAACGCAATCCCTAAGATTTCGATCAAAAATTTAATTTATAACTGCCATTTTGAGAAAAATTATATGTCTATTATGATAGATCAGCTCCGGATCTAAGGGGGGGAGCAAGCCGGAGCCCGTGCCCCGGGCGGCAAATTCAAGCTTGGCAGACGAATACACTACTCAGCATTATCGCAAATTTGCGATGACTGAAACGCGCAGTATAGTAAAATAATAAATAAATAAAAATTGAAATTCAAATTCAAATTTAAATTTAAATTTAAACTCAAATTCAAATTCAAATTCAAATTCAAATTCAAATTCAAATTCAAATTCAAATTCAAATTCAAATTCAAATTCAAATTCAAATTCAAATTCAAATTCAAATTCAAATTCAAATTCAAATTCAAATTCAAATTCAAATCCAAATTCAAATTCAAATTAAAACTAAAATTAAAATCAATTATTAAAACTAATTATTAAATTCAGTTATTAAATTTAATTATTAAATTAATTATTAAGATTAATTATTAAAATTAAGTATTAAAATTAATTATTAAATTTAATTATTAAATTTAATTATTAAATTAATTATTAAATTTAATTATTAAATTAATTATTAAAATTAATTATTAAATTTAATTATTAAATTTAATTATTAAAATTAATTATTAAAATTAAAATTAAGATAAAAATAAAAATTAAAATTAAAATTAAAATTGTTTATTTCGGACAAGTAAAGGATTCATAGTGTGTTAGTAAGGCTACTATAAACCTTAGTATCAATAAAAACACAAAGCACTTTAAATATAAACATAAAAGACACAGATAAGTCCACTTCCCCGCGCCGAGGGCGATTAAGGAAACAATCTCTGCGAATTTACTCTACGCTTCCTAACTACATCCGCAAAGCTTAAAAACATCCAACATTAAAAATTTTATTAATCTACATACTTCGGACCAGGCAAATATTATTTGACAACATATTTTTTAAGTTCAGACAATATGAAATCTCCAGGAAATATAAAAATAATATTTTACAATATTCCTAACAGCAATAAAAAATATGTTTTTATGTTTTTAGCCCTAAATTTTACTGTTTTAAGGTAGCAAATTATTGTTGAAAAAACTTTTGATGAAGGTCTACATATTGGTACTTAAAATATAAATTTCTCACATTTAATCTAGATTCTGGAATAAGATAATGCTAAATTGCGTTGTAACCATGTAATCCCGAGAAATGGTCCGGTCGAACGGCCACCTCGCTCAAGCGATTTAATGCCGGTGGATTTCTTTTTATGGGGTTACGTTAAGTCGTTAGTTTATGCCAACAAGCCAATAACGTTAGAAGAGCTCAGGGACAATATCGAACGCGAAATTACCAACGTTCCGGCCGATATGTGTGAAAGAATGGTGGAAAATTGGCTCCAAAGAATCGAACGCTATAAACGTGCTCGCGGTGGTCATATGAACGAGATCGAATTCCATAGTTAAACGTAACATGTGTACTGAACCTGGAATAAATTTCAGCCTAATATCTCAATTATTCTGTATTTTATTTAAATAAAAAATTGTTATGTCCTTATTGAAAAACTCTTTACATACATATAACTGAATGAAAGGTTACCTACTCCTTTCTTTAAAATAAAATTATTTTAATTACCTTTATTACGGATTCAGGCAACTCATCTGTGACATACTCAGGATCTATAATAGGCTCAGATGGCGGAATTTTAGTTACTCCTTTTATTTTAGCCAGGATAATTACTTCCGATTGAATATGACGGAGACGCGCGTTTCGTTCTTTTACATACGCCACTTGATCCTGTTTTAGTTTTATAAGATCCACGAAAGTTTTGTTGAAAAATCGCTTAAGATTCAACATATCATCCTGCAAAACACTTCTAGTTAAAAAAATATTATTTAAAAAAAGGATTTTACCTGAGCCAAAATTTGCTGTATAGTCATTTGCATGTAAGAAACCACTTCAAACTGGTCATACCTGTACCCATTTGGCACAATAAACTTGTAAGTGCTCGTACCTGAAAGATAATTACGACATTCTGTTTCCTTCAAAGTGATAAGCCTATCCGCAGAATCCATCTGGCTAAGACGCATTTCTTCCATAAATACTTCACGGAACGTAGGTCTTCGGTTAGTTCTTGCAATTTGCCATCGTGGCAGCCATGGATATAGTCGATCTTGATTGTCAACATAAAGTTCAGTCGATCTAAGCATCTCGATTTGTTTAATTTCATTTCTGTAATCCTTTCCAGAGATCAATGCAAAATTTTCAGTACCAATTGTTGAAAATATTCCCCGAATTCTTTGGCATTTCACTTCCATTTTATCCCAAGTGAAATTTATTACCCACTTAGTTATTCGATTTTGATCCTCGATAAACGCCCGAAGGAGTTTCTCTTCCTTTTCCCGCTCTGCTTTGGCCAAAAGTTTAACGCTGGTCTCCCATTCCGTGTTTAAATTAAATTGTTTAACTTCTAACTGGTCTAAATCTTCGGCTGCTTCGTTGTTGTTAATGAGCTCAGTTACCTTGACTTTAAGGACGTTAAGTTCAGTCAGTATCTTATGTTTAATGGTTTTAAATTTATTATGTTCTGCTTGTACTTTACGTGCTTCTTGCATTGAAAGCCAGGTGTTTCCTAAAAAAAAATATGATTAACACTAAAAATATTAAAAACAGAAGCGATTCAATTTACCAGAATACATCCGCGAATGTGTAAGACCCTTAGTTTCAAAAAGTGAATCGAATAGAGGTGTTCGTGCCACAACCTTATTTATATTGTAATGAGGATTTTCCAAACACTTTAAGCAGCCAGTTTTGGACAAAACAATACAATATCTGCAAAAATAAATTAAGTAACCCACAATCATTTAACACTTTAAAAAACAAATCGTAAATTTTATAAAAAAAAATTAAAAATTTTAAAAACTAATGTAAGATTTTCCTACACTTATGTTGTAAATAAAAACTAAACCGATTTCAAAACGATTTCTACATTCGAAAGATGTCTGTTGAACGAGAACGATTTCGATGGGACTCACTAGAAGGTAAAGGATTTTCTAGGGCATGAGTTAGGCTGTTTTTTAAAAATTGTATCGCTCTATTTGTTTGTTTATTCGATATAAGAATCGACACCGCCCGTTTCCCGGGTGAAAAATATAACCCGGAAACACACTGAAACATAGCCTGAAATTCCATTTTAGGCCGAATATACACCCAAAATTTATCAGAGGCCGACAAGAGGACGAAAAGACGTTGATACATTCCTGCTCAAATATATCGACAACGAGAATGGGCCGATAGAACACCAACACACCGGATAATTCTAGTATAAGAATTCAAGATACATTAACAAAGGGCAATAAAGAACGTCTAAACGTGTGCTCTAATTTCCCATAATATTGAGATTGTACAGTGGAAGTACATCCTTCACATGGCGCTAATGGGTCCCGCCTGCTACAACTTATTTGGAGTCATAAATTGAACAGTATGTATAATATAACAGATGACTATAAACTAATATTGTTTACCGTGTTAAATAAAATCAGGAGCTCTCTTCTCACACTCACAGATTTAATTGTAAAATATCTTGTTTCTGTCTTTTTAATTAATCTGAGATCACTGTAATCGGGTTTTTTGTTTTTAATAATGTTTTCAATTTTGTCTTTTTAGTGATATACCTAAAATACATACGGAAAGACCGCCACTAGTCATATTATATATTTATTTGTAATCTACTCATTAATACCATACACGATACATTTGCTTATTATTTTTTAATTACAAGGCGGAAGTTTTTGACAATTTCGTCCGCCATATTTACTTTATGTTGACGTCACATAGCATATGTTACTAGTGCCATTATGACGATTCGATTGATGTTTTATTTGACAAAATCCGACGACTAGTTTGAGAGTTACGAAGGAACATAGAAACGAACATACATACATATGTACCTATACATACCAACCAAAAACGAAGCTTAAAATAGAAGTGCAATAGTACTCTAAAATAGAATAATTTATGTGAAAGTACGCCAAAGATAGTACCTACAATAGTTCAGGAGCTGAAGGAATGATGGATAGAACTCTGAGTGCAAAATTGGTGCAATGCACTCTAACATAATGATATTGTTGTTTTATGTATTGTTTGAAATTGAATTATTTTCTTGTTTTCCCAAGTTAAATACAATAATAAATACATGAACTTGATTTGTTTTTAATAATTTGCTTTTCTTAGTTTTCTTCATGCAGTGAAACAAATAAATTCTAAACATTGCACCATATTTGCTTGTCACTTACATAAATTATATATTTTTGGAATGTGCTCATCATAAGCATTGTAACACTATAAATATTTTTGAATTAAAATTTGAAATTATTTATAAGTAAATAATATGAATTTAGCACTACAGACAAAAATAGCCAAGGATTATAAACAAAAACAATAAAACCAATGTGAACAATCACCTTCTATTAGGATTGAAGCAGGCTTTGGTTACTCCTCCACAGAAACGATGGGTTCCAAAGAGTACAACGTCCAAATGTTTTGTTTCCATATCGAAAACACATACGATCCCATCTTGTCCAAAAGACACGATGTTATGCAAATCCGCATAGATAAAAAAATCTTTAACTTGATGAGCTGTTTCATAAGTTGCAACAGTGCTTGTACCACTGTCTTTCAGTTCTATAAAATATATTTGGCGACTTTCCTTGGGAGCAGCAAAAAATTTTGATCCAAACTTTGAAAAGTGCGGTGTAATATTTTTGAATATTTGATTAATTTTAACGTAATGTTTACGTATTTTCAAGTCTTTTTTAGACACAGTGAGAATTAACACCTCTTTAGTGATTAAATGTTTGCTTTTGGGACCATTACTTATTATGAATAAAAAACGTACTGAAGTGTCTGTCTCACAAAAGACATAATCTAAAATTATGTTTTCCACTATGAAATGGGTCCAAACATCCAAACCACTTGTAAGTCCCATCATGATAAAAATATGCTCTTGAGTATCCTTTACAGCTAAGGAATTTTTATCTGGTGAAAAGCAAATCGATGTTAAGGAACTTGCCCCCAATGAAAATTTTATAATAAGACTTGGTTTTTTTGGTTCGAAATAAGAATAAATATCAATAATGCCATCTGAACGCCCAACAAACAAAAGAGGCAAATCAGGATGAGAGCGCATTATAGTCAAATTATTAACATTATCTACTGTAGATTCCTGAAAAATATGAACAACAAAAAATAAATACCGAAAAAAGTTAAAATTTAAGTTAGTCTTCTACATACCAAAACTCCAGTGCGAATTTCTAACAATTGTAAACTATTACAAAATGTAAAAATGACGATATGTTCTCCACTGGGATAAATTAATTCAAAAAATTTAATCGAACGCTCGATGTTATCAACTCGATATAAACTTTTTTCCTCAGATTTTTCTTGCAGCATCAAAACTGCGCCGCGTGTATCCAATATAATTGCAATTTCACAATTGTTCATCGATGCAAGATATGTAATGGAATCTTGGGATGTTACAGTCCACAAGCACTCATATTCGCGGTCTACTTTCTTGACGAATTTAAATTCATTGTGGATTCCAAATATAAGAAACCCTCCTTTATATACGCAGCCAAATGTCTTAGAAGGGCTGGAGTCTGGCCATTCCCACAGAAGTTTCGTGATACCTGTTGAAACAGCAACCTAAAAGACCAAATCAGTACTTCTCAATCCAATAAATTAAAAACTTTCAACATACATTGTGCAAATCGCCCAAATCACTTATCAAATACGGGATGCCATCAATTCCGAATAAAACAGATATAGTGCGATTTCTGGTCATGAATGGTACTATCGTGGAACGTTGAATGAGAAATGTTTTATCACCGCTGCTGTAGGCCTCCCATAGCATTAAACGTGATGATTCTCGCGCATATTGGCAAATTAAGAAAGGATGGAAGTTGTTCAATCTCAATTCAAGATTTTCATCAATAATGCCGGTATTTAATTCAGCCAGAAGTAGACCACTTCGATAATTCCACATTTTTAGCTTATACTCAGGGTACTTTGTTAGAGCTACTAAATACTCCGTGTGTGAAAACTTAACTTGTGCATATTGACCAGAAGAGTGCTCTTAACAAATATAAGTAATTAATAGTCTTAAATTAGGTGAAACTTTTATACTACCTTTATCAATGATCTTTAAGACCTCAAAATCAGGATACGAATGGATTAGGATCCTCGGCTTGAAACACCTCTCTGCGACTGCAAAATACTTGTACAACTTGTGACCCCCAATGCAAGAAATTCCATCAGCAACATCCTGGCCAACTGCCCTGTATAAAATTTGCTCTCCACTATGTACATCGATAAATATTATTACGTCCTCGCATGCAAAAGCAAAAATAGTGTTGCTCAGGTACGTTGGCTCAGTATTGGGCATAAAATTCGCCCAACTGAAATTTAACGCCCCTTAAGAGATTTACTTATATATATTTAACTTCAGTTATGGACTTACTTCAGCTTGATTTCCCTACTCATTACTACTACTAATTGTTGGACAAAACAAAATTATATGCGAGAAAAAGGTTGAAAACTGTCAGGTGCTAAGAGCAAAGCTAATCAAGTGTCCTAGCAACCAACACTCAAAGGTTTCTATTTATTTTGGAAACAATGCACATAAATGTCTCCCTAAGGTCTGCATATAAAGTTTGGTAGATAAATATGAAAAATGTTGGCAGAAATATATCTCTCAAGCCCTAAAATATGTAGATTATTATAAAATAATTTTTATTTAGGAACACGCCGTTGCGTTTCATACTTACACAGTAAAATTTGACTAAATGTTTGAAATCAACGTGGCAACAAAAGTGGTTATTTTACGATTACATGAATTCTTTAAGATATCTGGTTATGTTGGCATTAATCACCCTTTAGCTTTTCTATTATTCAGCTTAGGGACGCAGGACTTATTTAACAGTAAATACTTTAACAGGTTCCCTACTCTACTTACTGAAAACATTATAAACCATACTGAAATTTTTAGATTTTTATTAAAAAGAACGAGGAGGATTTTTGTTAAAAAGAACGAAGAAGGAGTCGTTGTGATTAATATTGTGAAATTCGCAACGACTTATCTTTCATTTCTGTCAAGTAATTGTACCTTATCTGTTCCTAATAACTAAGAATAAATTTTAATATTCTCTAAACGTTATTTCATTTTTTAATAACACTCGCATTTAATGAAAGAAAATTGAAATAAAATAAATATTTGTAGGTATTAAATTAAAATACCAAATTTTAATGTGCGGTACTGAGCACTAAAACATATTATACAAATTTCGTACAATTACATATTTCAAGATATAACATATCCATAATCTAAAAAAGGAAATGTTTGATTATACAGGGTATTCGGATTCTACGTAAGAAACGCTATTTCAATCGATTCCCTGGGGTGTTCTGATCAAACTTTTGTACTTGATCTAGGAGGTGCCCCCACTTAAGTCTTTATAAATCATTGTAAGGACATCGCAGGACATCGAGCGGAAGCTCGAATTGAAAATTTATCGAAATTTCGTTTTTTGAAACTTGGAAAAACCACAATTTTTCAACGAAAATTTCGATAAATTTTTAGTTTGAAATCTCATAACTTCTACATTTAGAAACGGATCCTAACAAATGAGATATCGTTGTAAAGAGGTACTTTTATCCTATTTTGAATGAGCCTCCGCTCGACGTAATACAGACAGTTCTCGTCTGAACTAAAATCAAATCAAACAATTTTTTTTTTAATTTACAACCGTAAGTAACAAAAAGCAACCCAAAAATCTAAACTCAATCTTCAATCCGGTGCCATTTTGTTTTTTTCAATATACTTTGTTTATTTTAGCTCAAACGATAGCCATCAATATTATATTTTGATAATTTTTTTGGATGTTTTATTTCAGATAACCAGAACGCCGCAATCATGGCCCATGCAGCCTTTTATATTTTAAATGTGTGTAATTATTGCTGTACAAGACTTATTTTATAAAATAAAGCAATAAATAATGTAGGTTACTCAAGATATGTAGGTACTAATATGCAGAAGAAAGAAACCTTGATATAACTAATCCAAATAAAATTTGTATAAGCAATTAGTAAAAATATCTCAAAATGCCTCCAAGAGCGAAATCGTCCTTAAGTCGGTTAAAAATTAAAAAACCCAAAATGCTTGTAATTTTTACTACATCTTAAAAAGCAAATATACGATAAAAATTTTAAATTGAAAATGATAAAAGTAGGGAAATACTTTTAGCACAAAATATCTCCAAAATAATCAACTTGTTTGGTCCCTTAACTTCTCTCAATACTCTTTTGGAGTTACATTTATATATATTTATATATGTATATGTATATGTATGTATACAATATATAAGGATCTACTACGGGAAACGTAATCGAATTTTTTAGACAATAAAACAAGAAAAATTTAATTTATCGGAGAAAATATATCCAATTAATAGACATTTTTACAAGCACTTGACCCTAGGGTTTATTATTCTTTATGGCATATAAGATTAAAGTTTGCACAATTGTTTTCTATTTACACAATTATTGTTTATTGTTGTTTATTGTTGTTTATTGTTGTTTATTGTTTATTTTCAACAGGGAAAAACCCCATACAATATTACATAAATTTTATAAAAATTGTGTAAGTTGTACAAAATTACCAAGATATATGCATATGTAGTTGACTAACATAGATATTTACAGTGAAATTAGAAAATTCATTTTAACTTAATAGTTTTGCTACTTAATATATTAGTTGTTTGGGTAATCCAACATACAAAGTGATTTGTTTTTAATATTTACGGACTTCAAATTAAAGATATCGAACCAATTAGCATTTTTATTACAAATTTCAGAGTGTCTCATAACAATAGTTTGTTTTTGCCCAAGTTGCAGAGTCGGGTAGTAAAAAGTAAACGTATTTGATCTCAACACTCTTGAGGGCACATAAAATTCTAAGTTACTAAGTAATTCACTAAAATTAATTTGATTACCAACAATTTTTGATGCAAAAAGTAAGTCCGCCCTCTCTCTAGCCGAGTCAAGAGTGGAGATTGCAAATCTCAAATAGGTTTGAGAGAAATCGTGATTGTCGAAACTCATTGGATTTCCAGTTCTAAAGGCCGCATATCTTAAATATAAAGTATTGATTAACTCTAGTTTTTTTATTTGATCTTTAGTTGACGGTCTCCAAATAACAGAGGCGTACATCAAAAGCGAAATACAGCGTTCTGAAAGTTTGCAAAGATTTGAAATTCGCTGAAAATCTTTTAATGAAGTATATTTTTTTCCGCACTTTAATATCGAGATATTATCTTAATAATTTTATAAACTTTTTGCATTTTCGAATTGCACTAAAATAATTATATATTTTACGATTGTTTATAAAAATAGCATTGCAAATGCATTGTTAAGTTCGATGCCTCCAAAAATTCGTAATCTCATTTTCTGCAATTTTTCCCGCATTATCAGTAGCTCGACCTTAAAAATTTTTATTCATTGAAAAAAGTTCAATACATACAATAAATGTATTATAACTTACATCCAAAGAAGTTAAAAATAATTGTTTTCTCCCACCATACTCGTATAATATCTTGGACGTTCTCATAACTTCATCTATTATCACTAAATACAAAATTATATTAATAATATTATGCGTTCAAACTAAAATACCGGCAAATGAAAATTCACTACCCGCATGGTGATCAACGTAGTAATAGTAGAATATCATAATTATTTTACTAAATTCTCCTTGAATGTACAGAAAAATTGGTATTTGAAATACTGCTTTAAAATCCATTAGATTTTTTTCAACCTTGTGTTGTATATGTGCAAATTCAGTTCAATTAGCAAAATTAATTAATGAATAATGTTTAAGTTCGTTATATTGGGCACCATAACACAAAACATTAACAACGATAATATTCTGTATAAATACCATTGAGGAATTGCTGATAAAGAACAAACAAATATGAAGCAATTTCAGACCAGGAAAATAACTTGCGTTTTTCCACAATCGACCAAACAACAAAAAAATGAGTAAACCCAGCAAAGGATAATTTCACTAAAAGGAATCGAAATTGTTTTGTATTAAAAATATTCGTGTTATTGGTACTTCTGTAAAGATATTCACAATTTTTTAGGTAACAATTATAACATCCGAAAATTTAATCCGATTTTTTATTAGTATGATTTGAGTTAGTATTGAAGTTACGATCGTGGATATAAAACTATTAAAGTTAACGATACAAAAGATAATGTGTTGGCTAGTTTTACCTACCCCGGATCTAAGTAATTTTAAGACAATTATTGCTCCCACTAAAGTTAAAGCACAATTAAAAGAACTATAAATTAGTCGAAATCGGGTACATTTTGTTACTTTTAGCGTTCTATCGAAATAAAAGGTATTCGACCAAAAAGCTTTAGAAAGCAATATAAAAACGAAATAATTTTTAAAATTATGCTATTCGTGCGATTATACATTCTTAAAGCTGTTGTTCGACTAAATCATCCAAATCGCCTTCCACCACATGCTCGCTGGAAATGCGTTTTTTTAAGGCGTTTCGATTATACTCTGGATATATGTAATTCGCGTATAAACACTAATCGATTCAAGTCCTATTAAGGAAACCTGCAAATGCAATGTTAATAATAATGAACCTCCGTCAGCACTTTCCATATTACTTAAAATAAAAACAAGTTTCTTCTAATCATCCTGGGATAATTGATTTATTTCCACTTCACATAAAAAGTTGTATATTTTTTTATTATCAATTTTGTTAGCTAATTGTATAGGAGTGAGCTCACATTCATCTTTGAGAGTAAGATCAAGCTTTTGGTACTTAGCAAGGACTCGTACAACATGCAAATTGTCGTTTTCTACTGCATAATGAAGAGCTGTGCGTCCTCGTTTATCACAAATATTTGAATCCATTCGAAGATCGCGCACACAGCATTCAGCGCAATCTTTAGCGTAGTAAAAATTATCCTTACAGATGCTGTGGAGAGCTGAAATGTTAAAAATATCAAGTTGAATGTTATATGCATAGATAATTTTATTGTTCGCAAGTATCTCTTACAAAATTTAGTAACTTAATAAATCTGAATATCCGTTGTCAGCCTATGTTAAAAATTCGTTTTTATTAATATCGTAATATGGTACAATTAACTCTTATATATACATGTATTACGTACATGAATAGTATGTACAATGTACAAACATTTCATATTTTACAAATTGATTTTATCTACGTGCATCTACGAGGTTTCTATGGAAAACAATTATAAAACGAGCCTATTAAAAATATTCGGATAAACAAATAATCAAAAACGTATTCGAATAACAAACTTCAATCTATAAGGGGATCAAACAGGGTCTTAATCACGAATATGTAGTATGTAGTTATATAAACAATCTTGGAGTTAGGCGCGAACGAAGTCGCGGAATATGGAGGAACCAACTTTCCTCGTAGGAGAGTTAAACAATAAACTTCTTAGCATAAAAACAAGAAATACTCGTAGATGTTAAAAATCTACATGCAAACCAACCCCAAGCGTTTCATAATTATTATACTGTTCCAAAAAAAACCCAAAGTCATTTTATTTAGTATTTTTGATGATATTTGTATTTTTCTGACAATTGTTTTCAATGACATGAGACCAAAGGGATAAAAAGAAAAAAATACATGCAAAAAGCAGCAACAATGAGGACGAATTTGGCCAAAAAACGATATATCTTTTCAACATTTGGGAATATCCAATTGTTTTTGGTCTCAATAAATAGGCCACAAATATAGCAAATAAGGAAAACGCATATCTACAAAAATTACTAAAGACATCGTGATGCAGCTTTTTTTAATTTCTTTGTAATAGTTCAGTGATTATTTTAAGCTATTTAATGACAATACGGCCACAGGAAGTCACTCAAATATATGTAAGTATAAAATAAAAGGAAAAAATTGTCATTTGCTCGCTACGCCCAGCCCTAGGGCGTACATACTTAGTTTTGTTCAATTTTTTGCTTAATTTCATTTACATATTTTGAATTGTGCTTCGTAAGGGCTTCTAAACTATTGAGAGTTCAACCTAGACTGGCGGTAATCAATTAAAGTAATAAAATTAATACTATACGAACGGAGTAAGCTAGTAAAATATAAAATTCAAAATAAATTGATAAATTACTTGCCAGGGGACTGACATTTTGACTGACCTTCGGATTTCCACGAAAATTGGTTGACTTGTTGGTCATATTTTTGAGAAAACTGATATGCTTTTATATCCTGGTGCAATTAGATACGACTAACTTCAGGTAAAAGCGTTCAAAAATTATATCTTTGAGTTACAGTGCCTGTGCAAACATTTGCAACTAAAATCGAAATTCTCTACTGCCTATCACATAAACTCGTAAAATGTAAACTACTTAAACTGCATGAATTGAATTGTATTTTCAAACTAGGTATAATGAAGACTATAAGATAATGGGGTTTCTTCAGGTTTTTGTTACATACCGAAGAAAATTACACTTTAAGTTACAAATGTTTTGCACACCACTGTAGAATTGGAAATTGGTTTTACCAGATATATTTTAAATACTATTTAGTTAAAGACTTCTCAAGTATCAAGTTTGATACTTCAGCCAGTTTAGGAGTGTTACTAAAAGTTATGGATGTGATATATGTACATATGTATACAATGGAACCACAGACCAAAACTAATTCTGTTCCACATCTGAACGGTTTTCACCACTTCTTTACTTATGCATTTTTATTGTTAAGTGTATTCAGGGTTTTGTTTTTTGTTTTGTTTTTATATTTGCTAGTGTACCGTTGCATTATGCGAGGAAAAGACTTATATTAATTGCCTGTTAGTAATATAAATGGAGGAGTGTCTGTTCAAATCGAGATAAAGAAACCGGAAAATTTCCCTTTCGATCATAAGGAGTTCCCGTTCAAAACACCAAGTTGATCTAAATGACCTTGATCTCTTATCTTAAGATCAAGTCAAAGTCACCAGTCGAAGTTCCCTCCCCCTCTGAACCATACAACTTTTGTATAGTTTTTTCTAAATATATTTTTCCTGGAGATTTATGTATTTCCATGCATTAATTAAGTAGGGCCACCCTGTATGCATATAGGGATAGGGATATATAGGAATTAAAGCAGGAACCGAAAATAATGACTATTTCTGAAATTTAAAACAAAAAAATCATCACTTTATATTAATCTAAAATCAATTACATGTATCATTTGTAGTCTTAATTAGATTTAATAATACTTTGCATAAAAGGTTTAATTTTTTTCGGTTAATTTTTACTTTTCGATCGGCCGATAATGATTACGAACGAAGTAATTTTTATTTTCCGATCGCTCGATAATAATTCAGAATTAATTGTTATTTTTCGATCTCTCGATAACGATTATCAAGAAATTTTTATTTTTTGATTATTCGGAATAAAACTCACTCATTTCATTATTTTCTTTCGTTTAAGGAGTGGAAAAGTAAAAAAAAAAAAAAAATTGCCACGATTCGGAATGATAGCCTCTACTATTTTTAAGACGGTTAAAATCATTTCTTATTAAGCAAAACATATATGTATAAGAGTTAGCCAATATGCAAAATATATCGAAACACTCACCAGTCATCCCTTCATTGTCCTGGCTATTCACCTCCATGCCACTTTCAATTAAGAATTGTGCAAGTTTACAATCTCCAGCAGAAGCGAAGTAATGCACTGGGCTTTTTCCTTGGTCATCCCTTTCATTGATATCAATTCCAAGACGAAGTAACATCTCCAAACTTTTCTTCTTTGACGTCATAACAGCAAAATGTAACATATTACGTTTACATTTTGACTTCGCTTGGGCATTCGCGCCTAGTTTTAGCAAAATTTCTATAGCATCATCATTACCAACAGAAAACGCAAGATGCAAGGCTGTAGCACCTTCTTGTTCATTACATAGCTCCAAATTACTGTACTTGCCAATATACTCCAAAATGTCCTTATTGTGTACATACTTTGAGCTATAATGTAGCAGAGTATCACCATCCGAATTCCTGTACTCCCAGTCCATTGTTAATTTGGCTGTAGAATTTTTAAAACATTCATAACTTTTTGTTTTAAGCAGATTAAATAAGTGATCAGCTCCAAAAATAGATCCCTTTTCTATCAAAAAGTTATAAATCTCTGAAATGTTTGGAGTACGAGAAGATATGACATCAATTGGCCGAAGATTGTCATCATATGTTGCTATGTTTACATCGGATCCATGTTCAACTAAATAATGAACAATTTTAATATCTCCACCTTGACATGCTGCATGCAAAGGAGTTTCTCCTGTAATTTTGTTCACCTCATTTACATTATTAAATCCATTCTTAAACATGTACTCAACGAGATCGAAGTTTCCTGAAAAAACTGCATGGTACAATGAACTAATTTCACCATTACCTTGCAAATCTTTTAAATCCACTTTTAGTACATCTATATAATATTTGACGATTTCCAAATTTCCATTTACGCACGAAGTGTCGAACAGACTTTTAAAATTGCATTTAGAATGTTTGTGGTATGAATTGGCGCCTTTTTTAATAAGATAGTCCAATAGTTCGACGTTGGATACTAAAAGAATTGGTGTCGCTCCACTGTAGTCCTCGGCATTTACACTATAGTTGAAATCTTCCACAAGCATTTTCATTATTTCCAAACCATGAGGATCTCTGGCAGCATTATGTACTGCGGTTTCTCCCCAATTATCAACATAAGGTAGCTCATCTAATCCTTGTTCCTTTGCCATTTTTAAAATTTTTACAACTAATTCCTTCGGGTACTCCTCCAAAAACGAAGTTACGTGATATATCGTAGAAGCTGTTACCACAAAATCGTTACGTTTTTCAACAAGCAGATTGCAAATTTTAAAATGTCGACCATTCAACTGGTCTTCAAAAAACATATTTAGATCTGGTTTAGGGCAGTTTAAAAGTTTCTTAAATTTCTCAGAATCGCAATTATTTTTTAGTAAAACCTCGATGCAGTTGTAAGCTTCTTTTCCATCCATATAAGATTCGGGAGTTTCATTTAAAAGTTTATCGGTGCAATTTAAGGTTAAACCTTTTTCGAGTAGATATTCTAAAATTCCAGCAAAATTATTACTTACTATATGCAGAAGAGAACGTCCAAAAATATCTTTTGTTGCATTAACATCTATTGTTGCTGAAAGGATGATTACCTTTTCAAAATCTCCATTAAGGACAGCAGTACCAATTTTGGAATCTCGAAATAGAATTCTGTCGAACAAGTCCATAACTCTTGACAAAGATTTTTTGAAATAGAAGCCTTTCTCAGCAATTATATGAGGGTTTTTTATAAGATATAAGGCTGATAAGTATTCAGCTACTATTCTAGCCTTAAATTTTCCAAATACATCGTAGAAACTCAAGTCTTCTTGTATATCAAGTTGTAAATCCAGTTCAGAAGTAAAAATAATATAGCAAGCTGACTGACTCAGATCCTCGATGTTTTTTCCTTTCATTTTTAGATGTATATAGAGATCAAAAACATCGATGCAATAAGCAGGAGTATCCATACCTACTTCCTTGAATATTTCGCATGCCATTACCAAAAACTGGGGATTGTTTACGAAGTTGTTTTGATTTTCGCAGTAAATTTTACTAACTGCAGTCTCAAGATTAATGTGCTTATATTCTGATAAAATATTGTTTATAAGGCTTATTCCATCGTCTTTACCAAATTCTTGAAGGCAATGTGGCAATATTGGAATGTATCTATTCAGGAAAATCTGAAGGGGATCTCTAGCAGCTATCCACATATGCAAATTTGGAAATTCTTTATGCACCTTTAGAATTATGCAGGAAATTGCATATGTAAGTTCTTGCCCTATATCATCCAAATTGTCCAAAATCAAGATTAGTCTTCCAGGGAACTTAAGACAATAATTCAGAACACACTTTTCCCATTCATTTGTTACTCTAAATAGAAAGTATAAAACATCTAAAGGCGATTTAATGTTTCGAAAAAATTTGTTCGTCAGCATACCTCCTTCGATAAGCTCAATCCACCTTGCATTGTCCTCTTTTCGTAAGTCATTTTGTAATTGTTTAAAGAATAAATTTTTTCCAGAACCAGAAATAATTTTCACAGGATAATCCATTGGATCAAGGGAGTTTTCGTCAATGTCTGCATTTAAAACAAATTCTTGAAGCACATGAGTACTTTGAGAACTTCGTAACCAATAAAGCAATGAATAAGTAGAATCGTACGCAACTTCGTGGACGTTATCAACTCTTCTTGTGACTTGTTCAAAACTAATTTTATCGTTTACCAAAAATCTCAATGATTTCAAATCTTTTTCTATGTTGTCTTCAACAAGGGACTTGTTTGGTATATTTCTTCGAAACTGCTCTAAATCAGCATCTCTCACCAGGAAAACTCCTAAATCTTTGGACGTTCTAGATAATTCCCACAATTTCAAAGCATTGTAATGTTTTGCTTTTCTACTTTTATAAAAATAAGGTAACCTGTTATCTTCTTCCATCTTAATAAATTCTTTTAAATTTGAATGTCGTACTATAACTTTATTTAAGTTTAGACTAGATGATGACGATATTGCACCGCATTTTAGAGATATAAAAGCACTTATAAATGTGAATGCCATCGGGTGAGGCTTTAAATCCGACTTATTTAGACATAAGAATGTTCTTTTATTTTCTTTAATAACTCTAAAATGTAGCAACGATTCTGTCAAATCGAAGTGCGTTTTGGCACAATGATTAAATTCTTTTGGATTGAGGTAGAAATAATTACAATGAGCCTCGTTCAACATTATAACTATTCTTTCAGTTATTTTATGTAAATTTTTTGTTATTTCAATGTAAATTTGATTTTTAATAGAGTTAATGATTTCTTCATTATCTTTTCCATTTTTATTCAACTGCTGCTGCTCATATTTTTCTACAACAATCGCTTTAGCGGGCTTTGCTATTTTTCCGTATATGACAATTAAAAACTTTGGAAGGTCTTTTCTATTGCTGAAGCATTTACTTCGACGAATGAAGACATAATCGTATTGTTCGTGTAAGCTAAAACAGTTAAACAAAAATTAATTAAAGAATGTACATATCAAAATCAAAACAATAGAAAAATAAGCAAATTTTCAAACTTTCACCAATGTTTTACTAAAATGTTAACTGCGTTTTTTCATTCGGATCAAGATCATGATCAGTTTCCTAACATGGAGTTACAACAACAATGCGTGAGCCACACTTTTATCTGGATCAAGATCTCAAACTTGTTGGTTACAAAATATTCTGCGAGAGGCGCTTGTGCCAGTTTTTCGCCTTTTATAGAAATAACTAAAAAAATTAAGTACAGATATGAAATAAAAAGTAATTGCCTCCTCCTCTTCATGGCATTAAATGTTTTTAATTTTAGAGTTCCTGCATCAAGACGAGTGTGGAGCAATGCCGAAACAAAAGTTTTTTTGACATTCTATAATTATAATTAACTACAATTGCGGCAAAATAAGCATAAATACTAATCTCATTCTGCCATTGACTTTTGTTTTGACACTTCACAAAGACAGGCTTGCCAACTTCTCAAACTAAACAAGTGCTGATCCTGACCGTTTTTTTTTTTTGTATTTCTTGTTGATGCAGAGCGTAATCCAGATGAAAAAAACGCAGCTATTATCTAACCTACCGTTTTATAATATGCGGGATTTCCCCTGACTATTAGTATGTTGTACTAACAATTAGAATTACTATTTGATTTGAAATTTATCGGCCCACTGGTTTTTATGGAAATCTATAAAATAATCTAGTTACTGTCCTAAAAACCCTTAAACCCTAAACGCATTATTGCTAAGAAACCTAACATATGCGTGCCTGTCAGTAAAATTAATTTTTATTATTATTTTGCTATAGCATATGACGTGGAGTTTTGAAAAGCAACATATGGCATATGTTGCTTTCCAAAACTCCACCCTCCACTCTTTTGTCCGGAATATACGAAATTTAACGAACTGGAACTACTCATCAATGTTTGTTTTCAGTAATTTGAGTTTGAATTTGTTTACAAATTTTCTATATTAAGAAATTGAATTCCGCTAGCATACATGGAGTGAATATCAAATTCTCTCTCTAAGAACTGAACAAGATGTATAAAAAAAATTTCCTATTGGAAACAGCTAAATTAAGAACACACTAATTACAATCCACTAACAACTCGAAACGATGAATGAATGAAATCACTCTACAGCAATTTAAAATCGAATACATAATTTACTGTCAGAGTGATGCTACATACAAATTACGTCACATCCACAAAGCGGTACTCACTCGAAAAATAGATAAGTTGCTAGCTCTCCAAAGAGTTGAGTGTCGGCACTTGCTAGAAACATATTCTCAGCATAAAATAGACGCGAAAAAACTCGAAGAATTATTGCTTGCCACACGAAGCTTTTATGCTCTCACTATGCTAATTCAAGATGAAATCTTAGTCGCTTCTTAAAGCGAAGTGACAACTAAATTGGAACAACTTCCTAGTCAAACAACCCATGTGGATCTTCCTTCACGACTGCAGTGGTCTTCAGAAATCCAATAAAGAATCGCGAAAATGAAGTATTCAATGAACGAAAACAAGGTTCACCTGTTAGTCACACAACTTTTTTAGGTATGACTTTGGTGTCTTAGATAAAGGCTGATAGAACTCAATCAGAAAAAATCGCTATTTTTGAATTTATAGCAAAAATAATCAATTCGGAACTAGACGATTATTGACGAAGAAGTGTAATGGTGACGGTTATCATTAGCAATCGAGCAATCGAGATTATATTTTTAACAAATAATTTTAATCTAAAAAATTTGTACTTATCATAATAAAAGCGCTACTCTCTTACCGTTAGTTTTTATTCCCAACACATTGATTTGAAGAAACTCTGAATTTCAGGTACCACCACCTCATAAAGTACACTTACATAATTATCCAAATCCGTGGAACACTTTACCTTTTTATCCTACTATTTAATCACTTTTTTGTTTTATAAGAATAAGACTTTAAAGCATTGACTAAACATTAGGCCATTTGGATATACTTTGAAGGTCCAAGCAATTTTTGATTTTAGTTTATAAAACTAGTCAAAGGTCTGATTTGATCTTCATTCTATATTTTTTATTAATTTTAGGACCAGATTCTTTAAAATGTTTTTTTGATGTTTTATACTTTCTTTGTACTGAAATTAGACAGCATTTTAAATAAGATAGCTGTTGGTTTTTTAGAAAAATATAAACTTTTGGCGTGTATCCACAAGATACTAGTATACAAGATGTATTTTTATCGCTGCCATACGAAGCTAATCAAAACTGATAGCCTTATGAGCGTGGTTATAATATAATATATAAGTATAAATAACCACTTATGATTGCAATTCATCACTTTTTCATAATATACATAGAAGTGAAAACGCGGGTGATAAATTAAGTTACTTGCGTGATTACTTGGTAAAGTGTCTCTGCAATCTCAATAAAAAATTATAAGGAAGAAAAATGACTGCTTTTTCAGATATTACTTCCTTTTTATTTCATTGTTAATGTTTTATTTCCCTCGCTTTCATACAGGAAAGCACACAAGTTTTTTCCCTCTTAGCACTAAGACGTTTTTCTTTGTCCACAAGTTTTTTTTCTTTAAATTTAAATTTATTTAAATTACATCGAGAATTGTTACAATTTTTTTTAAAATGTTTATTTATTTCTTTGTTGTTTTAATTCAAATTAACTTGAAAAAGTGCCATTCTTTTGTTTTAAAATCTTGTTTCGATATATTTTCTCTGCCTTTTGTTACTTCACGTTTATGTTTTGCTTTTATACAATTTACATATTAAGGTTTCATACTATTTTCACAATCATAATCTCAATTATTTATTGCAACGTTCGTTTTCGCTTCATCTAAATTTAAATGCGTTTATTTTTTATTTTGTCCTCATTACAAATTCAGTCGAATAAGCGTTTAATAGTTGTTTGCGGTGCTTATACATAAAAGTTTAATCAACTCTAGTTGGTAATTAGTGATAAATTGTTTGTAAAAAAAATCGAAAACATTTCCTTTTTTCCTTGTTACTTCTAGTTAATGAATTCTGAAATGATTTTCTATGTTCTACTAATAGTAATGGTGTTGTCCTTGTGATTTTTCTTCTTATTGTATCAAGTAAGTTCTAAGAAGAGCGATGTAACAACCTCATATATGTGCTCTCTATTGCAAACGACTGATGTGAAATGTTGTTAATTTTTATAGCCTAAAAATATTGATCGCTTCATTATTTGCATTCAGGAATGCTGTCGAATAACTAATTATGTTTTTAAAGTAAAAGTAAATTAATTTCCTATTTTCCGTGAAACTTCTACGACCAAAGCTTATGCAAACTATTATCTAATTATTCACTGATTTTTATTTTACTTTCCAAACGCGTTATTAACAGATCTTCAGATTTTGTTTTTGTTCTTTTTTTTATGAAATAAATGCATATATATTTAATCATTCTTTTTTGGGATTCTATTCTATTCAGATCGTAGATTTAACTTAGCATGGCAATTTTAAAAAATAATACAGTAGACAGTTTAGTCTCCATAGTCTTCAAAATTCTTGAGGCTTTAAGCTTTTTAATATTAAGTAAGGAAGGAGCAATTTAACAATGTTGAATAAATTGATAATATGCATAAAAAAAAAACTCGATTTTTTACAACAAACGAATTTGCGACCAACAATTTCAATATTTGAAAACTGCTTTACTAAATGCATATGTAAGTTACCTTAAGCCCATAAATGTCTTACTGATTCCAACAAAACGAGCAATTCAACAGAAAGTAGAAGTTTAGACTACAATGAATATCACAGGAGACAACACACACGCGACTTTTCACAGACGTTAGGCATTCAATATTCATCACATATGTGTATATATGGTGAACATATTATCCTACAAAATGATCTGTCATTAGGATACTAACAAATTATGGATATTGTGTGTTTTATTCACCACTTTTAAAAAAAAAAGCAATTTTAAAAAGCATGATTATTCTTGGCTTTTATTTTAAAAAAATTTGGACTACGGGTTTTAATTCGCCAAAATCGAAATAGGGAAGACAGTGCATAAAGCTCAAATAATTTTGCGTAGTTCGCAAAAAGGACCTATCTGTAAAAAAAAAAAAATAAAAATATGTCATGACACGAGTTAATTTATGTTTTCTGCCTCGAAAAAATAATATTTTAAATAAGAAGAATTGCACTCATACAGCAGCTTGAGTGCCCAGAAAAATAATTTTTACTTCAAAACCATTTTACTTATTTTTCAGTATTTTCCGAAATTGGAAGCTATCAGTTCTTTGAATGAGTCAATTTTAGCACATATTTGAAGCAGCATAAATAAAATGACTTAAAACTTGATAAATGCCTATACTCACCTCACCTTGTTGAGAGTGCCGAAATGCGCAAAAACCTAATTAACGATCTCTTGTGGCGCAGAAGGCCTAATGGAGACTCAATTTTTACTGCTACAATATTACCTTTAAACACTGTTAATTAGATAATCATTTTGCTTCTTTTAATAGCTAATTACAAAATTCTCACAGGAGCAGGATAAGAAAAATAGGACGACTTGAGGCAAATTAATTTTAAAATTTTTCAATGTTATTTATTGATGAATTTATCACGTTTATATTGAAATTCAAGCATTAAATGATCTAGCTAAGAAAATGCGCGTGAATTGACAAAAGAAACAAAAGCAAGTCTATTTCGACAAAAAAATAATGGACATCTATTAGCATCTACAAGATGACTTCTGAATTTTCTTAATTTTTATCATTCTTTACAGAAAATATACAATGAATACAACTGAAAAAAAGACATCAACTAAAGCAAACAAAGTACAATTTGTGTTGGAGAACTAAAGAGCTTCCCAATTAACATAAAAAAATTACGTTCGGACAAATATCATTTATTCATTAATTCTTTATTTTTCCTTGCATCGAAAAAATTGTTTTATAAATATATCTAGTATGTTTAAAAGCAATTCGAGTGCTCGAACTTCGGGAGAATTCTAACTATTACTTTAAAAAAGAAATAAAGGAAAATCAAATAAGGAACAAAGGAGGTGGAACGCACTATATAAGTCCAAAAAGCTGGATTAATTTCAACGGGGAAAAGGGAACCAATAATAAAAAAAACTTAAGAATTACAACAATTTTCTGGCTGTTTCTTGCTTTATGTTCTTTGTTTATCTCCTCATACTATAGCAGCTCTTGCTTGTTCGCTTGTTTCTTTTAATGAAATTTGATAAACTTTGTCAACTTCTTGTTCTCTTGATTTTTTATAATTATTTTTGTTGATTTTGTTTTGTTTAATAATAAGGATCCAACTTATTTATGCATATACCTCTGGAAGAGAAAAATAAAACCCTTCACGAGACTTTGAAAGACGAAAAACAGCAACAGTACCTGTTCTACTAAAAATATGAAAACTTTTGTATGGTATGGAGACACCATTTATAGTGTAACAGAAATCTCCATGTGGCGGTCACTGGCAGCATTGCTTGCGTACATCAGCTGTTACAGTTGGTTTAACATCGATTGGCTCAACGTTTGTCGGCCGGATAACATCACCCTCCGGAGGATCTCTGATTTGTTTTTGCGACACGATTCGATAAATTTCTGTTACAAAAATAGCAGACATTTTATTATCATCCTAAATTTTACATACAACTACTGCCACTAACCTGTGAGTATATTTTGGAATGCTGTTTCAACATTAGTTGAATCAAGGGCTGATGTTTCAATAAAGCTCAGTCCATTCCTTTCAGCAAATGATTTTGCCTCATCGGTAGGCACTGCACGTAAATGCCGTAAATCGCTTTTATTGCCAACCAACATAATAACAATATTCTGATCAGCGTGATCGCGCAATTCCCTCAACCATCTCTCGACATTTTCATATGTCAAGTGTTTAGCAATGTCGTAGACAAGCAGGGCTCCAACAGCCCCACGATAGTAGGCTGAAGTTATTGCACGATAGCGCTCTTGACCAGCTGTATCCCATATTTGAGCTTTTATCGTTTTACCATCAACCTTTACAATAAACAATATATTAGAATGTATTTTAAAAAGTTTTTCTAACTTACCTCTATACTCCTTGTGGCAAATTCTACTCCTATTGTTGATTTCGATTCCAAATTAAATTCATTCCTAGTAAACCTTGATAGTAGATTACTTTTTCCTACGCCTGAGTCTCCAATTAGTACCACTGGAAAAAATTTGAAAAATATTGAACTTTAGAAATATTACTTTGCAAAGAGTGTAACATTTGAAGACAAATTCTACTTGATACTTGACACAACATTAAATAGCTGTATGTCATGTGTGATGTTCCTTTGGAGACTTTATACGCATATTGTTTCAAATAAAACCTTAGCAATTTTACAAACGACCGAATTGTACCGAAACACAACAAGATCTTCAAATTTGTCCACACCTTTTTTCAGCAATTTGATTTCTTTACTTTCGGAGACTAATTGTAAACCTTTGGTATGTCCCAAAAAGTAGGTAAAAATAAAATGTCCTTCCCTTTGATATATGGCAACCTTTGAAGCTAAAACCTAAGGAAGCGCGATATTACTCTCCGAACGTATTAAAATCCGACTGGTGTTAGAAGACAATTTTTATATTAATCAGCAGTGAAGACAAGAATAAAACAAATTTTCTTATGCACGAACTTCCCTCCAATACATCTCCCAAGGCTTCTCAAACCGTGCAAAGTCAGCGAGGGTCCAGTGTTACTTCGCTCCTTCCCTCTCGTTTATTACAGTCGTATTTCTCTTTCTATGGACACCCTCATTTTAACTGCGCTCACTTACAGGGCTTTTACATGATACAGCATCCTTAGGCTTTACATTGAAAGACAGCAACTCTAATTAATTATTCGATGAATGATAATTCACTCCGGATGTTTAGGGTGACACGCGGTGATTTTCATTCCCTTTCATTGTTGAAAATGGAAACACCCGAAACAGAGTGTTTTTTGTGTAATTCATATTTTTAAAGAAAATATCGTAACGTATTTAAAAAGAAGAAGTATATTTTTTTATATAATAGTATAATGAAGATACATTCTAGCACAAAAATTTTGCTAAATTAGAACAAAATCAATGACATTTGGTTTCCCAGGATTTACAATTTGCTTTGTTGAGAATGAAAAATTTCAAAACTTCAATGCGAAGCATTCGGGTGAAGATAAGGATGTTCATTTAAACTGCAAATACGTAGGGGAAAGTGGGTCATCAATGGATCAGTGGTACACATTGAATCATTAATAGATGTTACCGTTAATCTAGATATTTCATAAAAACAAATATTCACATAATTGTGGGTTAGTTATACGCGTCTCGTATGCCACTACTTCCCTGTCTGCGCTGATTATTAGACGTTTTTGGAGGTTTTATGTAATTTTAGTGTTTTGAAAAAATTAAAATGCGCGTACAACTTTTCGCGTAATTCCATAAGTATTGAACCAACGTAATAGATATTTGTTTAAAGTTGTTACTACACCATATTACACCGGTAAAATTATGGTCTTAAGTTAAAATATATGGTTAGAATATCACTTTGAATTCAAAATGGTAGTGTAGTACATACTGGATCATGTCCTTCGTGGTAAACAATGGATCATGATTCACCATATACCATAGGTCAAGTCTAAAAATAATATCAGCGGTTTGCAAATTTATGTTGTAATTTTTATCCTACAGAATGGGGCAGAAAGATGGACCAGGAAAGCAAAGTTAGGCAAACATACCGAAGAACGAATGAAGTTAATTAATTTAAAAATTCTATATGTGATGAGAATAAAGACTTCATTTTTTTGTTATTATATACCTTGGGTATATTTTATTGGAAATCGTAGTTTTGATACATGCTATACCTATTTAACTCAGTGTCTACCATATGAAGATTCATTATGTACCACGTCTGGTCCACAGTGGATCAAACGCCATTTTCTAAAAACTATTATTATAATTCCCTCTTTTTGTAGAGTTCTCAACGATTCATCAGTTTTTGGGAGTATAATAACCAAAGTATCTACAGAAAAAAAATCACAGCAATTCGAAAATAATTTTGCGATTTACAGGACTTCCAAAAGTTACTAATCTACTCTTAACCAATTTACTCTACTCATTTTAAGAAATTTTAATTTCAGAGGGTATTCTGTTTCGGAAAGCTGTGCGTGGTTGAGTGTTTTAAGAATTTTTTTCAAATAGTTTTTTATGGCATTATTTATTCAACCTTCAAGTTTATTTTTCCAACAAAAATTATTTTTGCCAAAATTCCATCGGAAGCAGGGCCTCCGGCACTTCAAAGGGGTGAGTTCATTGTAGACCTGATTGTGGCAGTTATAGTTGTACGAAAATAAGTACTATTTTATTCAGGAAGGATGTGGTTATGACCAAGCACAGAAATTTAAAATTCAAATTGTTCAATAAAAAATCGACCGATTTTTTTTGTCTTTAAAAGGATGAAAAAAATTTCAAAAAAAATAATCCTTTTAAATAATCCTGGAAACGTATAACGAAGACAATAGGCGCTAATTCATTTGATTCGATTGATTAGAATTTTAAAATAATCTTTTCGAAACATTTAAAAAAAATTATTTTTCAGGAAACGCGTTTAAAGTTTCAGTACGCCAGCGAAAGCTTGTCTATAAATCTGCATAACTTTTCTAATTTTCAAGATTTTGCAATTGCTGCAAAAAGCAACCCCCGCTTATGAGTGAAAGAGCTAGAATTTTTTTCAAGCGCACGCACGCTCGCAAGCGAACGACGTCATTATTGCTTTGCGCTGGCGCTCGAAATTTCAAGCAAGCTAATTTTTTTTGCGCTCATGTCATGCTTAAGAGCGCGAGCAATCTGGCCTTTTCTTTAAGCTCGGGTTCATAATTATTGCCAAAAATTGCAAATGAAACAAACTAGCTTCTTTCAATACGAACACAACACAAATTTAAATCAAAATCCAACTGCAGTCGGTAACTTACGCAGTCACAAAACGATGAACCTGTTGTGTCACACCTACATGTCTTCTACGAGGGGGAACGAGACACAATATATTCGTCACTCTCGCTCATAAGCGAGAGCGAAAAACAAGAGGTGAATCGCTCGGGGTCATAAGCACGAGCTGTTTTACAAGAAAACGCTCGCACTCAAGAATAATTTAAAAGCGAAGAGCAATTTGAGAGCGCTCGTGAGCAAGTGTTTACGTACCCTGGTTATCTGCCACGGTCACTAACATATAGGAACTGGACTCCTGGTCCTGTACAAAAATACACTTAAAAAATTAGATCAAATTTTGGCCAAAATCTAACTATCTCGCTCCTAGATCCCGCAGGCAGACAACTTAATAACAAATCATTCTAAAATTCGAATGAATATGGCGCAACTCCGATAAATGCAATCCACTAAATAATACCTGCATATTAAATTGATTTGTTTTGAGAAAAACGGAAATTAGACAAAAGTAATAGCACAAAAACCAAATTAATATCAGCTGTTACAATTAGCTTAACGATGACCAAAAGATGGATACGGCAATTTGTGCCTTATCTTTTATATTATACACGTGAAATATGAAAGTTTGACAAATTTAGCAACAATAACTTTTATATCTATCTCTGTTGTACCTAGTAGGTCCCCAGTCGATTAGTGTGCGGGACATTTTTATGAAAAAACTGTAATCGGTTCGTGACAATTAATTTATTTGTTATTTAGTTGTGTTTAAACATAATTGTGCAGGATTTTTGAACACTTGGCGTGTAACCGAGCAAGAGAAATTGTTTTTTTTATCAGTGGGAGCGAGGATGCAAATCCTGAGGTAGTGGTGCTGTCAAAAACGTACAAATTCGTGGATCACGGGGGCGTCTATTTTAAAGTCTTTTTGTGCCCCTCCCTATATTATTCCAAAATTTTGGCTTGCACTGCGCCAAAAACACAAGGCTCTAACCCAACAGAAATTGTGGTACGCAAAAAAGGTAAGGGATCAGCCGTTCCATACTGTTCTAAGCTAATATAATATACCATGCATGTATGCATTCGTGAAAACTGGAGTGCCTTGAAAAATGCATGTTAAAAAAATGCTCACATTATTCCTTATAATATAACTGCTGTAGGTGAGAATTTTGTTGCATAATTTTATCACGTCTGCTCTTATTGGAATTGTAAGCAGTAGTTCTTTGTTGCCTTATCTAAAGGGACATTTTTCTGGATACCGTTTCAGGAATTGCATATGGGTTAGAGCTTTGAGCTGGTGTACAGATTATTACAGAGTAGATATATTCTTTTGGGCAGAATATAACTGGTTTCCCCCAAGGACCCATATTTCGATTTCGAATTGTACGGCTGAATCAATTTAAAACTCCGAATTCTATTAGAATTTTAACATTTCTAACCGGATAATTCAAATTCGATCTAACAACACTGAAATATAGAATAGGCATCCCAGTTAAAGTAAGAAATGCCTTATATCTGCGGTAAGCAAAATTATTAACATTTTCTAATAATTTATTGATATCCATCAATGAACTTTGGAGAGAGGAGAAAATGAAAAATGATTAAAATATTTCTCAAAGAATTTTTCATTTTGAGTGCATAAGTTAAATTAAACTCTTTGGAATGTAATTTTGTATCGTTCTATCTTTTTACTTTATGTAATTATGAGGTCACTTTGGAAGGTGTATCACATAACTAACCTTATTAATTAATCTGCAACCCTCCCAAACTAAAACATTAAGCAAAAGCAGTGGGTGATTCCATGTTCCATCGGGCATAGTTAGTGTGAAATTATAGCTACTTTCATCGGTGGTCATCCAAACCGGCACCGCGAATGAGTAGAAAACGATGAAGGCGAGAAAGCAATTTTCATTGAGATTGCTAGAGTTCGTTGGAAGAAAAAGTGGACAACACACCGCCGACCACACGACAGTCCATGCTGAGCTATGCGGCCGATTCCCCATTTTAGCAGGTGGTATCCAATTGTGTTGGTGTTCAAAATTGTGACTCATGAGGAGAGAAACAGCTGATTAAGAGGGCAATTGATGTCATCAACATTTTCCATAAAACCAACATTTGCCCGCGGCGGAATTTACCAGAGAAATATCTGGGCAGAGTCTACGTCTGCTCTGCCACCGTCCGCGAGAATACATCCGGTACGATATGAGCGATATGGGCTTGCCCGGGCCCGGCCAATCCTTTTTCGCAATTTTGCAGAATGTAAGACTTCCATGACCATTAGAATGCCTCTTTTGGCCGAAACTTGTTGACTATTTTCGCGAAAAAATACTTTCCGCCCGTCATCCATCATCTGACTAGCTGCAATTGTCGCTACGTGTCATATCTCCGGGGTATGAAGATTGAAGTTAAAGAAGCCGTTCCCACCGCGCATTTAATGCACGACAGACGCTCTCGCTTCTTTTGCACAAAGAATTCTTTGTGAACTGTGGCCGACAGCTAAATGGAATTACAATGCGGTTCATAGATAGATGTCAATTTCATCGGCGAGAAAGGTCAGGCAGGCCGAGGCAGGCGGTGGGTGGTACTTGGGGCCCGCATACAAATGAAAAATTTTTGGGGCGCACTTTGTTCACACGACACGGAAAAGGCTTGCTGGGGTTCGAATGCAAAACATTTTATTTATATTTTTTTTACCTTTAAACAAGTAATCGTACTCGTCATCCCTAGTGACCATTTTGTAAGATGTGCCCGACTTCGTCGAAAATCACTTTTTCGTCTGTTTTGTCTCCGGCCGAGAAATGAATCCTCCTCTTTTCTTTTATCCCCGCACCAAAAGCAGCAGAAGCAGCGACTTTTCTTCGGTAGACGCAAAACTCGCGACGATCAGGTTCAGCGGGATTTTCTTCGCAGCGGAATAAGACACAATAAATCCTTGGCGAAAATTACACAATTTACTTAAAGGACGTAGGGCTCCCCCTTGTTGTCTCCGCTAGTCGACTTGTTTTTTTTCTTTTTATTTTTTGAACACTCGACCGAATGTTTTTGAGGAATGTATCAAAACCACACAGGTGACAGCCAGCTGCTCTCCGAATTTCACTTGGAACCGATTTGGTGCCCAGTTAGCGCCTATTTTTGACGATTTTACTGACTTTATTTCGTTGTCTAATTCAATCAGAACAGGAAAGAAATTGGGGAGAAAGAAAATTACTTCAAATCGCTTCAATATGGCGACACGGTACCACGGTGTGTGCGGACACGACAAATTTTCGTGGTGTGAGAACGCTGGACTCTCTCAATTTTGCTCTCGTGGCCAGGCAAAAATCCATGTGTACGCCCCTTTGATAAATGGTAAATTGTTATAATTTATTGGACTGCCATATGGAAATAGGTTAAGTTAGTAGAACAGTTTTACTGGCGGGTCATTCGAATTATGGAAAAATTAATTTCTTCTTTTACAAAATTTATTTTTTCTAAATTCGTTCATTTAATTTTTATAGTGTTGCGATAAATTTATACTTTAATGCGTTGTATTTCCATAAAACTGTAATCATACATAAATTGGATTTGATGTTTTTGACATATTGGAATACAAAAAGATTTTAATTTTTCCGCTTTTATAATTCGCTACATTGAAAATCAATGTTAAGATCAAAAAAATTTTTATCTGCGGATATGCATTCTACAATATGTACTGGACGGATTTTGATTTGCAGTAATTATTAAAACCTGTCTTGTGCTTATTATTGTGAGCACGCAGACGATTGTAGCTAGAAATTAATAAACTAATTAAAAAATTACAATTTTGTCAACCTTTATTTATATCGAATTTTTATTTTACAACTGTCTCAGCAACTAAAATTAACGAAAACTCTTTTTTCTCTTTCTGTTCTGCTCTTCCTTGAATTTCCCCTTCTCTATCTTGCCAGCGGATTTTCCTTTCTTGTCCAATTTTATTCTTTTATGCATCAAATGCCTACTAACTTTGACCCTCTTCCTCGAATGGTTGTCATCGTTTTTAAATAAGTCTGAAAATATTTTATTTTAAAATTTAAGAATTTCAAAAAGATTACGTCAGCGTACCATCATCTGGATCTTCTCCAACTTCCTCCTTATAATAAGCAGCATCATCGTCCGGTTCAACTTCGGGCTCTTCTGGCATCTCTTGTTTAGGTGGCTTGCCCTTTTCACGATCCTTTCTAATTTTTTCATTCTTTTCCTTCTTCAATTTGTTTTCATTTTGCACCTTTTTCCTCTGTTCCTTAAGTTTAGCCTTCTTCTCCCTCATTTTTCGGATCTTTTCCACCTCCTCTTCTGTCTTGATCACAGTTTGATGATACAAAACTTCTCCTGCAAATAAGCCATCCTCAATTTTCATCAGCTCAAAGGTCATCCGAGGTCCAAGTTCGTGCAACCTTATAGCTGATTTGTAATTTTTAACGTTTCCTTTCTGTTTAACTTCTTGCGGTAGAATAACTTGATTATCTTGATCGTCCTCAAATTCAGAATCAGATGCTAAACCGCCTCTGAGAAAATTAATTAAGTTATTGAAGAAAACTTAAAAAATTAATAAAATCCTTACTGTGCGAGAAAATCAGCTATATCTTCACATCGAGATAAATTTGGAATTTTTCCTTGGACTACTTTTTTTACACCAGAAGTGATCCCCACTGGAACGAGAGTTATGGAGAAGTGGCGCATATCAATCAGTTTTGTAATTGGATTGTAAGAGAATAAGACACACCGCCTGATTGTGCCTAGATTAATCTAAAAGAAAAGTTTTGTTATTTCTGGAAAAACACAAAAAGAAAACATCAGCGCTTACAGTGGCTAAATTGATGGCAGGAAACATGTTTTGGAACGTAGAGGCCATAAGTTTCAAATGTTTGCCCTCCCCAGTGAAATTGTTCATGATAACAAGTGGGGATGTTTTGAACATTTTGTCGTCCACGTACTGCTTCTTCGTCAGAGCAATAACGTCTCTTGCTAGGGTAAATTGGTGGACCTACAAAGGCAGAAACTTCGATTGAATAAATAGAGCTGAATAATGATAAAAAATTATACCTTAAACGTGAGTGAAGGGCCCCTTGGAAGTCTTGCAACCTTAAAGGACAATTGTGTCTCTGCCTTATTAAAGACGCACATGTGCGATACGTGAAATACACTAGAGAGACCCACGAAATCCTTTAGCTTGTTAGTTTTCCGTTCTTTCAACTGAGCAGCTGTAAAAGGCTCCATAATTCGCCGGAAGTCCTTGGTCAGGTCGAAGATGTACGGACATGTTAGTCCTCGGTGAATTACAAAAGAATGAGGAGCTCCTACAATCTCTTGAGGTTCTTCAGAATGAACCTGTTTAGGTTTCTTCTTTGAATGAGACTTTTTCGGCATGGTTTTTGTAATTTCTACAAAGTCAACGATTAAAATGTAACCGCGGCAATAGTACACGAGGTTTATCAAAACATGGAAGAAATGTCAGATGAAATGTTTTCTACAAAGTGTTTGCAGCACTCCTAGCAGTTGAAAGTGCAATCGTATAAGGCTGCGAAACTGATGTTAATTTCTATAAAATTCAAGCACCGTTAAGACGAATTTTATAATTATAACTCGTAGTATTCACAGTTAAACTGCTTTGTTTTTATTTAGTTACACTAAAATAATTAATTGCAATGCCTCCAGCTGTGCCGATCAAATTTTCAAACCGTTGGTGATTGGAAGCTCGACTGGAGTGCATTCGCCCTTCTCCTCAAACTGACATTTTGCTGCGACTGTATGCTGCTGTGTGTCAATCCGTCGAAGTGGACAAGATTTTGCGTTCGATCAGCAGAAAATTAAGAATCGCTTTTGTTTCCCATTCCCGAGGACGGTAATCGGAATTCAACACTCAATATTCTAGAAAATTGGAGCTCCCGAACCGGCCGAAACCATTTGGGCATAGGACGGAGCAATGGGGAGCATAGACAAGGCCTGCATCTCGGGATTTCTGTGTCGTCTCTGCTCCGAGATGCATCGCACCGTAATTCACATTTACGGAGACCAAGGCCAGAAACATGGTCTGGTCGAAAAAATAAATGGATACTTGCCGATAACAGTAAGTATAGGTTGCGAAATCGACTACGTCGAACCGATTTTACGCAATTTTTTTTTGCTTTTTGTGAACCACAGATATCCCCCACGGATCCCCTGCCGAAAACAATCTGTGAGGCGTGTTTACGACGAGTAGAACAACATTATGAACTTCTTTTAAGACTGGCTAATTACAGAGAGAATAAAATAACAGGCAAAAAGGAACTGCGGCCCCGTCTGTTGCGGATGCGTACCGTGTCGGTGAATCGCACTGAACTAGATAACGCCACACAGACACCAGCGGATGCGCCTCCGTCGACCTCAACAGCGACTGTAACGGCCGCTCTACAACCACCTCCTCCCGCTAATCTGGCAACCACATCGACCTCGAGTTCTAGCCTTACAACTAGTAATACTAGTCCAAATGTATATAATACAAATGCTTCCAGCTCGCATCCGCCACCTCCGCCTCGCCGGGCGCAGCTCGATATAGCAAGCAGCCCCAGCACGAGTAGTAGTCAATCGTCGACCAGCGATGACGACTCCGAGTCACATTCTTGTAGTAGTGATTCAAACTCAAGGCCGAAGGCTGGACGGACTAGAGCCACAAAAGCCTCTATGGCAACAAAGCACCCTAGGAGCACCAGAATGAATGTGCATCGGCCATACCACAATCAGCAAAGGCCTTCTAGATCGGCGGGTTCGTCGGGGACGAGTGTGCAAAAACGAAAGGACTAAATTTAGTTTTACGGTAATTTATAGATTTCGTATTATCCTATCAGCAATTTTACGGAGCGCCCCGTTGATAAGAATCGGTAGCTGATTTCGCTTGTAATCCGATCGATCTCATAGGGGTTCTGTTCGACGCGTAGGAAATTACTAAGTTCCGTAAGCTCGGTTTAAGTACTCATCATTTTCCTGTATAAATCAAATAAATAAATGGAAGACGATTTGGAAAAATTTTGGTATTTTTAATACTATTTTTGCCTTATCCCCGAAGCCTTAGTGGACACTGTGTTGTATCGCATATGAAAGGGTTTCGTAGTCATTTTCACTAAAACATAATTTAAATCTGTCCAGTAGCTTCCGCGTAATGCGGGCACAGACAAGCAGACAGAATTTTTTTTAAAAATTGCTGTTTTGGCTTCCATATCGATAATAATGTGCACTGCGATTATATTTAAAAAAATATTCATGTACAGACGTTACAGTTGCAGCAAAAATACAGTGATTAAATTTTGCTTTTTGAAGAAACAGATCGCGATACTATTATTTTTTCAAGGATATCTTATCTCAGTTACGAAATCGTGTCATAATATAAAAAAAAATATTTAAACATACAATATATGTCGATAAAAAATCAAATAAATTGTCGAAATAAAATTAATAATTTGTTCAATTTATACTCACAACTAATCTCCCACTCTGACTCCTGTGCCTGTTATAAAACCGTTAAAAACAGAGCAAATCTTAAAATAAAGTAGTGAAAATTTTTCATTATAAAATCCTTTACATAACTTTTTTATTATTGGAGTTACGACAAATAGTCCCTAAGGTAAAGCATAGTAATTAAAGAGAATTCGATTGTCTACAAAAAGTCAAGTTACGAATTTTTTGTAAGACACAGTTAAGGAGATCTGTTTGCACCGTTTTTCAAGACCGCAACTGCCTAGGTTATCCGATGAACTCGAAAATTCAGTTTAAAACTTATCAATCCCCTTACCCCCTACGCAACGATTAAAAACAATTTTTACCAAAAATGCACATAAAACGGTGCGAAGTCAATGTTGCTTTACTTTTCGCTCAAGAGAAGTCAGTCCCCAAGAACTGACAGTGGACTTTTCATGGGTCGAAATAGATAATATTCGGTTTGTTACCTCGTGGATCAAACTACTAATTTTGATCATTAAACCGAATATTCCTTACTCAACTATGAAATGAATTATCACTTTCAGACGATGATGATAATAGTATTTACACGGCGACTTAAAATCAAAATTCTCTCTACTCAAGTAGATCTTTACATTTGTATGGCCTTTTTCTAACCGATCGCAAGAAAGCCTCCTGAACAGAAAGTTCAGTCAATTCCTGACGTCGCAGTTAAAACGTGTTAAATGTACCGATTTATTCGACTAATATGATTTTCCACAAATGGATTTCCATGGAAATGGATTCCTATAAAAAAACCTAGCCGAATTCATCATACGGGAATCCATCTTAAAATCATTGACAAATTGGCTCATTCTAAAACACAATTTTAAAAAGATTCCAAACTATCTTTGCTGCAAGGTCAGTTATAATTTTCACTGAAAGTACACACTAATTAAAAGTTATATGCTGAAAATGTTTCCATTGATAGTTTAGAAATTAGAGGGGGAAGGGGAGACGATCTAATAACGATTTTGAATACAAATATCTCGTGACTAAAGGACTAAAATGAAAAAATCCTAAAACATTTTTTGTTCCATTTTAGCAGACGTATATAAAAACATCCCACATATGTGCTGCAAAAAGCCGTGCAAATTCGCCTTTTGCTTGTATGTTTCAAACAGAAAAATAATAACAGTTTGCAAAAATTCCTGATTTAAAAATCCAATAGCGAGTGTTTTTCTCATCTAAATAAATAAAATTAAAATGTATTCAAATAAATATAAAAACAAAGCGAATTTCGTTGTGAGCCAATTTGCTCCTCCTTCTTCCAAAAGTTGAGGACTCGTTTTTCTCCAAACGCAGATTTCTGCTGCTTTTAGCTTCTTATATTTGAGTATACTCGTAAATTGGTTACAAATGTTTTTTAATGCACATAAAACGTTAAAACTCTGAAAAGGGAGTCCTCTCCACAAATATTCAGTAAAAGGATAATTAGGAATACACCAAGAAGTGCTCGATTAAAATAGAAACTATATTAAAAATGAATTACAATATCAAAATGAAATAACATGCATTTCCATTTAAAAAATGTCTTGGGCATAGTCGCGAAGTTGATGGCGGAAAGTAAAGTAAAAAGGACGCTACTACCTCCTTATAAGTCTTCTGGGTATAACAATGCAGCTTACATCGAATCGAATCGTCGCGCTCAACAGGTTTAGCTTCAGCTAAGTTCAGTTGCTCCTCTTACTAAACGAACATCTTCCTCACCATACAATTGTATCGTTCGTTGTCGGACTTCCAGTCGTTCAGCACCTTGCTGTAAAGAGCAGAAAATTCTGGCTTATCCTTGTAATCGACTTTTTCGATAGTCGTTTTCGCTTCATTGAATTTTTTGAGATTATAGTATGCAACAGCTCGTCTATAAATGGCCTTTTCGGAAGGTTCTTCTGTACTTTCAACAAACTCTGTAAGATAGAGAACATCTTCGAATCGGCCTTGCTTAATCTGGCAGGCGGCAATATTTAACTGAAGAGTCTGCAAAAGTTTTTCCAAGTCTTTAGGGTCTACGCCATCGGATTTTAGGCAAAGAACATCAAAAGGTTTGTATGATAATAAGCTTTTAGCAGCTTTAGTGAAATATTCCTGGGCGAATAAAGGATATTTCTTGAACATGGCAACGCCGTTCTCCTTAAATTTGCTGGCTAAATCGTACATTTGTTGAATATTCAGCTTGAACAGGTAGCCCCCAAATTCAATTTTAAGGAGGCGTACAGTGAAGCTTATCACTTCACCAGATTTTGTTTTAATAAAGCACCTGCTGGTCTCGTCCACAAACATCTGCTGCAAGAATATTTCAATGTAAACATCGATCGGCGTTACAGCGCTGCCCAACTCGATCCAAAACTCCTCGGATTTGACCAAGTAGTTGCTCTCCCTGCCATCGAGATTCAGTACGTCCGAGACGATGACCAAGCACTTAGATAATTCAGTCGGTTTTGTCATGGATAAAAAGTTGAAGGCGATCAGTTCCTTGCGCAGTCCTTTTCGGGGGCAAATCCATACCTTTTCAGCTAGCGTGTTGAAATCGAACTCTTCTAGGGTACAATTTTTTAAGCTCATGATGGTACTAGTGGTGCACGCCGGTTTAGTGGTGGTGGGGTTGAATCTGTAAACGAACATAAAGAGAGTTTATGTTAGACACGATCGAAAAACAAAGGCTCAGGAAAAGCGATTCCTAAAGATCTTTTATTCTGAGATTTTAAGAGAAACGCCTCCCTGGGGGATATTTAGACTCATTCGCACACAATTTCGATGTAAAACTTCCAAAGGATATTATGCAACAAACAACTCAAGCGAAACCAAAAGAAAAGTCCAAAGAAAATAAATTTCGACAGGCAAGTATTCGTATTGTGATTGGAATTGTAAAGGATCGCACCAGCGGTACTCACCCCTAGACTACTACAAGAACACAAATCCAAAGTGATCACAAGCTAGCCTGCTGTGTCCCCTGCTCGGAGCTCTGTTGCTGATGGAGAACTTTTTGAGGCGAAGCGTTCCCAGAATTAACCGAATCCCGGCGGAATCCGACCGGTCTATGGTTCTTCTGGAAGCTCTCCAATTCAAGGTAGTGCTTCAGTCTTAGCTCTTCGTTTTCAATATGCTGTCGCTGTAAAAGCAGCAGCAATTTCTGACGATCATTCGTCTCAAACTGTATGCCACAAAGGTAGCTACGGATCGTGTCCAGATTATGCTTGATGTCGGATTGGACAAGGGTTGAGAGCATCGATAGATTTTGCGACGATGCTGTTACAGTCGTTGTGGAGGAAGCAGTCGGAATACCACCAGGACTGGCCGTATTTTGTGAATGATATTCCTCTTGAAGAGGGATACCATTCTGAATTGTGCCCCCAGCCTCAATCGCTTCCGACTGAATTACCCCATTGCCGGATGTCTGAAACGGTAACTGATTAGGGCAACGTCTTAATTTATTTGCATTTTTCGGATTTACTGTAGTGGTCGTCGTCATCGTCGTTGTTGGTCCATTTACAGGAGGGATTCCTCCTACTTGTGATTCAGCTGAAATTTCTACTGGGACTTCGTTTACTATGCTCACCTCGAATCTGGAAACTTTTCGCGAGAGTTTTCGATCGTTGGCTACAACTGGTGCTGGATCATTCGCTGAGATCGGATCTCCAGCTTCCATAGGTTGGGAGATCTGTCGTTGAGCTACTCCCGTAGATTGAGTATTTTGGTTCGCCTGAGCCAGTATAGGCCCATTCGTTTGGGGATAGAGTACCGCTGTTTCGAAATTTTGAGGATCTGCTGGAGGAAATGTGGGCTCCAAAATGTCTGCATGGGCTGGCGACTGAACGAGAGAAGACTGAGTGCTCAAATGTGGCGAAAACTGTTGGCCAGGCGACATGGGGCTCTCATTGCTCCCAGGAGTCGCCTTAACAGCTACTTGGGAAGAGGAAGTTAGCAGTGCTAGCTGCTGTTGGAGATTCGCCAGAGAGTTCTGAATGATTCCTTCGGCTTTTTCGATTCTACTCTGCTGCACGATCTTCTTGGAGACATCATTGCAGTTCTCGCTTGGAGTCTGAGGATTTGTCCCTTTTTGAGAGTCACACAGTTCAACCCCTTCAACAACGTTCATCAACGGTCTACCGTGATCGGTAACTGTCTCGGGCTCGTTACAGTCTAAAGATGTCCGTCGAGAGTTGTGGACTGGTGAACCCATGGAAGGTGTTGGTGCTTTGTACTCCATAGTTTTTTGTATAGTCTGAGGAGGAGCTTGTTGCGGTTGTTGTTGGGGCTGTTGTTGTTGTGTGAGCTGAGGTGGCTGCTGTGTCTGTTGTTGTGTGAGCTGAGGTGGCTGCTGTGTCTGTTGTTGTGTGAGCTGAGGTGGCTGCTGTGTCTGTTGTTGTTGCTGCTGAAGTGGTTGTTGTTGTTGAAGTGGCTGCGATTGCTGTTGTTGAATGGGTTGCTGTTGATGTAATTGTTGCTGTTGTTGAATGGATTGCTGTTGTTGTTGAATGGATTGCTGTTGTTGTTGAATGGGTTGTTGCTGTGGCTGCTGTTGAATAACATACTGCCCCCCCTGTTGACAAATAGCCTGTTGAACATTTTGTTGAAGATACTGCAAAGGTGGCTGTTGTTGCTGAACACTATAAATAATCTGATTCGTTTGCTGTTGAAATTGCTGTTGAGTCTCCTGTTGTATATTTGAATGTGAGAATTGTCGCTGAAGGCTTGGATGAGATGGTTGCTGTTGCATAACTTGCTGTTGAACGTTATATACTTGTTGATGAAATGCCGGTGGTTGTGATTGTTGCTGTGGAACGATCTGAATAAGTTGCTGAACTGGTTGTTGAATTAAATGAGCACTTGCTTGATCTACAGCCTGTTGAATGACGTGATGGACGGCTGTTTGCTGAATTTGCATTGTTGGCATGTGTTGATATGGCTGTTGCACTTGTTGTTGGACGAGCTGATGTACCAAATTTTGGTTAGCTGATTGAATCTGCTGAAACGATTGCTGCTGATTCGGCTGTTGAAGCTGTTGATATTGCGGTTGGACGATTTGCTGTTGATTTTGAACGATCTGCTGTTGAATTTGTTGTTGTTGTGTCGTCTGCTGCACTTGAACAGAACAAAGTTGTGGCTGTTGTTGAAAAATTTGTTGATTAGACTGCTGAATTTGCGGAGTAGTATACTGCTGCTGTGTAATCGAAGTAACTTGTTGCTGTTGAAATGCCTGTTGAACCATTTGTTGCTGTAGCTGTTGCTGGGCATGAATTGCTGCAATTTGTTGTTGATTTGATATTGTTTGTTGCACGATCTGCTGCTGAAACTGTTGCTGATTTTGCGTGGGAGTAGGTTGCATAAGCTGAGTTGGCTGCTGTTGCATTATCTGTTGAATTTGTGGATATGTCGACTGTGCTTGCACATTCGGTTGCTGCTGCTGCTGTTGTTGAGCCACCGACATAGGCACTTGAGCATTGTTCTGAGAAGTATAAATTATCTGGGAAGTTAAATTGGAAGCCTGTTGAGCAGAAACTTGTTGTTGAACGGACTGCTGTGGTATTTGGGACTGAATTGGTATCTGTTGCTGCTGTGGCTGTTGCATGGGCATTTGTTGCTGCTGGGGCTGGGCTATAATAGTCTGTGCCGGTTGATTGGTCGGTGTTTGAACCATTTCATTTTGCTGACTTAATTCACTGATTGTCTTCAGCGCCAATTTTTCGAGATTCGCTTTTTCAGTCTCTAATTGCACTTGTGTCTGTCGATCCTTCTTTTCCTTCATTAAAGAAGATACTTGCACTTTGAGTAATTTTGCAACAGCCCGGGAGTCTTCTTCGTTTGTTATGTTCGCTTTGAACATTTCACTAACGATTTCATCACAGTCATCGGTATTAATATCAAATTCAAATTGTATGGCCTCATTCTCCTTATGCCTAGAGGAACGTTTCTTTGGATCAAGTAGTCTCAAGCGAAATTCTATCTTACTGCAGTCACAATTATTGAGAAATGTCTCAGTGGACGTTGGTTCCAGTCTTATGCCGATATCCTCTCCAAAGAATTCTGAATTGAGCAGATCCTTACAGCTAGGACGATCTTCCTTGTTCAAGCAAATGCAATGTTCGATTATTTCCTTTACCTCAGGATTCTCTACCTTATCAAAACTTTGGGGCTTAATCCCGGACACTACCTTCTTGTAAATCTGAGCCGGTCCAGAGCATTCGTTGTATGGATATTCAGATGTGGCCATTTCGAGCATACACATTCCGAAGGCGTAGACATCGACGGCCTCGTCGTAGTGCTCCTCATACATTTCTGGTGCCATAAACTCTGGTGTACCAATCACAGATTTTGCAAAACTTCGATTTTTTAGGGTGGCGAGACCAAGATCGCCAATTTTAACACTTCCAGTTGTTCCAATTATAAAGATATTATCACATTTTAAGTCCCGATGGATTATTGGCGGTGCCCTAGAGTGCAAAAAGTGGAGACCCTTTAGAATCTGCCTGGACCACGATTTCAGCACTTTTGGATTGATTTTTTTAAAGCGTCTTAAGTACGACTTAAGGGTTCCAGATAGCATTAGTTCGGTGACTAGGACAATATTTTTCTTTTTAGCAACACAAGTCTCCCAGTAGGTGTAAAATCGGACTATGTTGGGATGTTGCAGCTTCTTCAACATTTCAGCCTCTTCCCTAAATCGCAGTCTCTCTGTTTTATTAACTTTTTTGTCTAGCAACTCGCACCAAGCAACAGCAACGCCAGTTTGTGTGTCCAGTCCACGGAAAACAGTCTTAAAAGAACCACGGCCCACTTCTTTGTCGTATTTAAAGAATCTTTTGCAGGGCGACATCCCAATTGGCTCATCCTCGTCCACCTCCTTCTCGGGCTGTTTGTTTTGGGATTCAGCCTTCTCGAGATCGAGAACTGCGGCATCGTGGGGGATTTGTTTGTCCTCTGCCGATTTATTAAACTGCTCCTCAAGGTGTTCCGCTTCTCGACTGAGAATTTCGATGTTATCATCCAAACTCCTCGGATATTCGGTTTCGATGTGCGAATCAAACAGGGCCTGATGCTTCGAATAAACGGCATTCGAGCTATCAACATTTTTCCGAGTAAAACGTATATTCGAGCGATTTGCGAGAAATTTATCCATCGCACTGGTCAGTTCGCAGCTGAGCAACGTCAATGCGTCGATTCTACGAATCTACCGGCGTACGGAGGAGAACAACTTGGAAAATATTATAACATTTGTCCCGCTCCTGCGTGCTCCTCTAAACCTCGTTACGTGTCCGCTGTGCGCTCGTCTTCCTGGATCAAACTAAACTTGGCCAGTAATAATGCAAATTTTGTCCATTTAGCAATTTATTAATCATAATTGCTCACTGGGGCTGCTTGCAAGTACACAAATTGTTCGAGACCGATTTATTTTATCTGAAGAGCCACCGCGAAGGTGTGCCTGCTGCTTGCACTCTACCGACTGTCTAGACCCAGCCCAGAAAGCATAGAGCTTCTTCCATGCACATCAAATTGGTAAAATATTGCGAGATATTGCACTTCTTCATCAAAACGCAAAACGCAAAACGAAACCAAAACATAAGTTCGAGCGATGTCTTGTCTTTTCTTCTTGTTTTATACTTTTTTTCCAAACCCTCGACAGAGTCTTTTCTGAACAAACAAAAATGAACTTTTTCTGCTATTTATGGCACGGTCAGGAATTTCGCTAACGCAGGGCACCTTACCTGCACTAGTTATTATCTGAATCGATGGCCTAGTTTGTTGATTTTTCTTGCAATTAGTGCATTCGTCGGTGTATAATTGAAGACAGACCAATTTATTTTGTTTACAAATTTCAATAGAGAAACTTCACGAATCACCACTCAAACGAAATGTCAATTTGTTGTTGCTACTTTCGCAAATTTTTAATGAGAACTTTTATACACAGCGGCTTTTTGCTAACTGTTATACTGGAATGTTTCGCCGTGGGCTTAGTCACGTATAGGACCAAAAAGCAAGAAACTTTTATTGGAAACGATTTTCGCAACTATGGAACATTATCTCCGGGTTCATTTCGCAGAATTATGTTGAAAAAACTCTATAAATTTCATTAAAAAAAACTTTGTTCCCGTCAACTTTCTCAAAACTGGGATAATATCATGTGGCAGTTTTATTTTCGAAAATTATATGACATTCCCCTCCAGGCTTTTAGCTTGTAATAAACTCGCATTGTAAACCGAGCAACTGATTTCCATTTGCGCGTGAAATTTAAATTTCTTTTCTAAAGATTATTATTATTATATAATTTACTTTAATTTAAAATCCTACATTTTAAGATATTATTTAGTACTAAAGATTTCTTTGAAATAAACGCTTATATGCTTGGCTAAATATATTAATTTAAGGGGGAATTTCTTTTTTCCCGTCAAAAAACTTGTTTTCAAATAATTTTTGTTAAAGAAAACTATATGCGGTCAAATTCATTTTATTTTTCTTTAGTTTTCTTAACTAAAAAAATTGTTAGTATTTGAAAAGTATGGTTTCCAGATACGGATAATACAAATCATCCTCGTCTTTATGTCATCTCAAGTTTCTGAAGTTTCGAGAAAAACTTTTTAAAGTGTCGGTTACACATTTAAAGCTTCAAATATTCCTGTGTGCCACTGTTTACCTGAAGTTTCTTAAATATTTATTTATTTTTAACATATTAAAATTGGAATAGATACATGAAAAAAAGCTTCTCTATAATAATTTTAAAGTAAAGTTCATTTAGTGTTGTATGCAGCACAAAAATAAATTTCAAAATTGATGATTATTGAAATAATTTAACAATAATAAAAGCTTTCATATTCAGATACATTTGTTGAGCGATATGCTTAATGACTTTAATTTAGCTTGATTCCATATAACACTTACATAACACTTAGTCCTAATTAAAAGGAAAAGAGGAAAATAAATAAACACAAATTTCCTGATAAAATCTTTCCCGAAAAGATTATAATCTTTAAGAATACCCGGTTCAGAATGGATATTAACGCGCATGAACTGTCCTATGGTAAAATGTAGAAATTCTAATTAAATACTCATTTTTTTCTTCAACGCAAAACGAAGAATTCAAGTACATACTTCAAAGTAACTCGTAGGAGGAGTAAAAGTCTTTTTGGGATTCTTTTTCGATTTTCAGATCTTTATGAGCACAATTAATAAAATTTTCAACATGAACCAAAAACATCTTAAATAATTGCAATACTCCATTAAAAAATACTTTATAAATTAGACTCGGGCGATACAAAATGAATTTATCAGCAGTAGTCTATCAAGTGTTTCGTTCGTCTCTGTCGCGGAACTCAGAAGGATCGGTAAATCGCACAGTCAAAATATAGAAAAGCGACGGAAATGGGACGAGGGCGAGCAGCGCTAAATGCTGACGAAGAGATACAATGCCATAAGCGAGCAGCAACCAGTGTCCCACTAGGAAAATTATAATTATAATTATTATTTTGGGAAAGAAATTCAAATACTTACAGATAATCACAGCGTTTTTGACCTCAGTCACTGATGAGAGCAGCAGAGACTTCATGGTCTGGTCTATTTTTAGAGAGTAGTGGCAAGCATTCGATACCATGGAAATTACAATGCTCAGGTAAGGGAAAGCATAGTCTGAAAGAAGCTTATTCAGAATTGAACAAGGAATACGCAAAAAGACTTACAAATGAGACCTCCAGCAACTGCATGCAATAGCGTTAGAATTGGAAAAAAGTACAGGGCACAGTACACAGCAGTTTTCCCATTTTTTAAGTACTTCTTATTCAACGGGGGCCGAACTAACATCATTATTATTAAGCAGAGGAAGTAAAAGATTAAAACAATGGTTTGTCTGAAAGGTAGGAAGGTTGCAGTTAAGTTCTTTCCCAGAGTTTGGTCCTTACAGCGGATATACAGCCTCCTGCGTGCAGTAAAGCTTCTCCTCGTAGTTTGGAATCGGATTATGGAAGAGTGTGTACCAATCCGAAAGTCTGTTGACTCCGCAAGAGTTCAAGTTGAAAGACAGCATTGGATCTGATAAAAGTAAGGATGCGATGATAGAGACGACCACCTCAAAAAGAGCACTGCAGTGCAAGATGATTTGCTCCTTTGTAAAACTGAAACGTATCGTGGGAAATGGTCAAATTGAATGAATAGCATTAACGGCATGTACTTTCTATCCTTTGCAGCCATATCGATGAAGAACCAGTGCATTATTAGCGGTAATAAAGCCATAAATCCCAAATAGAGCCAGTCATAGGTTGTTGGAGATTGAGCGCACGGCGAGCAGACAAAGCTTTCGTTGACGCGGTACCCACGAGGACATGCTCCGCAATCACTCCAGGTATCATTTTCGAGAAAGATCCTTCCGCAGTAAAGGCCTGGACAGCGATCTAGCATGATTTTCTTCGATGCGCTTTTTGTGCTGTTTACATCTTACCTTAAATTTTCAACTGTCAACTTCTTTGACAGCTGACAGAGGCTTTTTAATTTATGTCCTAATATCATTTGTGCAACAAGGGAACAAAGTGGACTTTTTTTATTTTTTATTTATTAATTGTAGTAGGATATAACTTCTTATAGTCCCGAAATCTCGGATTCTTTAACGAACTACTATTTTTAACGTGCTCGTGCTGATGTCAAATCTACCGAACGTGGCCAGGCTTTTTTTTACAGTATACAACACTGCAGAATCCAACTCCTCGTCTTCCTGGAGCTGAATGAGTTCCAAAAAAGTTCTCGACGGATGTTCTATCAGGTGTAGGTCATCTACATTGTGAAATGGCGAAGTTTCTAGTTCTATTCGTGTTATTTCTAACATATCAAGCAAGCAATTGTGATAAGAAGACTTACAAGGGGAAATACTCCGCCGACGCGAATAAACCGTACTTTACTACCGAGAAATATGACCCCGATTTCAGGACCATTCAGAGGCCTTTCCGAATGGCCAAATTGAATTTAGTATGGAGTAAGGCACAGCACGTAAGCTTTCTTCTTTTAGATTACTTCCATATTTTTAAAGATAACTCTTTTCAGCGATTAACTGAACCAAAACTCAAGTCGCTGTACACCGAGCTAAAAATCCATGATAAGGAAGAAATAGCGTGGAAACAGCTAAATGCTCAGCACAAAGATAAAGATGGGCTCAAGGAGGCGGAGCTGAGGCAGAAATTGATCGGGATAATGAGCACATATGATCTGTTAGAACACTTCGATGATACACAAAATTTAGATAAGGTCAAGGACTACCGGGTAAGCGATAAAACGTTTTTCCCAATGTCGTCCACTTTCCTTAAGTAGAATTTATTTTTAAAGAAATTCGCAACACCAATGGATAGTCATATGAGCAAAAGTCTATTCAAAGACAAAAAACTAAACAAACTGTGGGAAAAGGCTGAAGTTGCTGGCTTCAACCCCGAGGAGCTAAGAGCACTTAAAGAAGAATTCCAGCACCATCAGGATAAAGTGGATATGTACTACAACCTACTTGATGATTTGGGAACCCAGAAGAAAACAGATAAACATGAGAGTGCGTAATACTTTTTCCGGTTTAAAATATGCTTTTAATTACAAAAAAACCAATTCAAACAGATGCAGTTAACGAGGACGAACACGCCAGCTTTAATGAAATTTTAACTGCTGAAGAGTCATCAACGACCCGAGCTCTAAACAAGGACTACGCCGATAGCGTTAATAAGCTGCGGGATCACCATCGTGGGATCAAAGACAGCTACGATCGGCTCGAGCGGCTTGCAGCAAAGGGCCCCAACAGTCAAGATTTTATTGAACCCAAGGTGCAGGGACTGTGGAGGATAGCGCTCGCCAGTAATTTCTCTGATGACGAACTTACCTCGCTAAAACATGAATTGCATCATTATGAATCTCGTTTGCTCAAGTTGAGGACTCTGCATGCTGAGCATGCTTTACAAAAGGAAAAATACAAAGTTAGTATTGAAATGGAAAGTATGAGAATCAATTTGAACCGACTTAAAATAGCTGAATACCATGTATGCTATTCCTGCAGGAATGTTAAAGCAATTCAGCCATTTGAAATCATTTCGACTTAAATAAGGCAATCAAGTTCCCAGGAAAATTGCAAGTTTTTATGAAACCATTTTGGTTTTTCGAAAACCTTAAAAGACAATGAATTTCAATGAAAAGGAGTATAAAAGCAGATCAATTAAGTAGGTGTTCAAAAAGGGCTATTTCCACACTAAGTAAACTTTACAAAAACTAAAAAGAAGTATAGTGATCATTTATATGTGTAGGTGTTTTTTTTTCATTAAGATTATTTATGAAGAAGATACTTTTTTTTTATAGTTAACTAGCTTGCTCCGCCTTCTGCGTTGCCTGAGATACCAATCATTTAGTCATATATCGTGAATTAATCGCTAACACACAGTCAGACGCGGCGGAGGATTTCGTTTTATAATCATGTTGATTATGGAATCCGACTGATCTATTTTGACGGCAGTCCATCCGATAGAAATGGCAACAATACATTTTAGTAATTATTCAAAATAATAAGTATTCAATTGTTAATAATTATTCAAAGCCAATAGAAATGTTAAACGAACGAAAGTAGGAACAAAACTTTACACTAAGGTAAACTGCAAGTGTTAATGAGCTAAAACAGCACGTTCTGATTGGAACAATAAAATTAAGGCTAATATTTCTAAGAAACTAGGCACTTTTCATCAAAAGACAGTTTTACGTAGAATTTTAGTAAAAAAAATTTTGCATAACTATACATAAAGTGGAAATAACCCCTTTTGAACAGACACTCCTCAATTAGTTGGTGTAGATTAAAAAATAATTAGCTAGATTTCATATGCATACTTGATGAAAAGACCGTACATTTCTTAATCGATTTTGATTAAACTTGGCTAACATATGTTCGCAAATAGGGTGAATTGGTAAAGGGGGTGGGGAATACAGCATTGCATTCCCTTATGTAAAAATCATTTTTACCACATTGAAATCTATCTCTTCCTTCTGGCTGTCGCCGAAAGGTTTTTTTTTGAATTTATATTTATTGCATATTTTATTACAGCATCGCAAGAGCACGGACAAAAAAGATATGTTTGAAGAAATGGAGGAAAGAATCGAGAAACAGTCGAGGAAGGTTGAAAAAATTCATGAAAGTATAGAGGAAAAACTCTTTAAGCACACGGAACTGTAATTTTAAGACGCAATAGGCAGCTAATTTAGCAATAATATTTGCAATCTCAATGCCAAATTTGTATTTTTATAATCTCTTTCTAATAAAATTGTTCAAATTGTTCTTTACGTTTTTTATTTTTATTTGTTAAATAGGTGAATTAGCCCTCACATATATTTTGAGCCCTTACATTAAAAACTATAATTGGGAACTTATGTATGAAGTTCAAGATCCACGAAAATTCGTTTCGTCAACAAACAAACTGAAACGTTAGAGGGTTACACTTAAGGTAGTAGTCTGGTGTTTAGAATTGGAAAAATGGAATTTTTTTTTTTTAGTTAATTCGAAAGTACAATATGTTGAGAACATACTGTATAAATTTTAGACCGAAATTCGAAATACGGAGTTATAATGAATTTTCGAGAGCGCCTCGTGGTTGCATGGTGTGGTAAAATCGATTCTTGAAACTTTACACGCGTTTTTCTCGAAACAACGTTTTTCCGGTCGGCCCAGGTGAAAATTTTTTTTCTATACAACCGATTGGTCTGAAATTTTAACTGGTTATTCTACACACCTGTAGTTCTCGTCGGAACTAAAATACATTTTTTTCACCCCTAACTTTCCATTTTACAACCCCTTTTGTGCTTCAAAAACATGACTTTTTTTTTTCCAAGTCCGCCATTTTGTTATTTTCCAATAAAATTTAACAATTTTAGTTCCGACGAGAATGACATATCTATAGATTAATAATCAACTTCAATTTTTTATTTCTGATGTCCTCAAGAGCCTAAATCACCCGGGCCAGCCACCCACTTTTTTTTTTAAGCGCCAACTTCCATTAATTATAATAATAATAAGAAAATGTTTAATTGATTCAAAATAATTTTTTTTTATATCCTTTAGATGTTAATAATAATATATTAAAAAATCAGAACGATTCATTTTTATTTTCCCCAAAAAAAAACGTTCCTGAAAAAAAGTGTGAAAAACGGTGCTAGGTACCAGACTACTACCATAGACTAATAAATAACATAAAGACTGTGCATCCCATAGAAGAAACTGTGAACGCTTTTGCCTCAGCCGGGTATTCGCGATGCCTCGAAATTTCCCAGCTCAGGCAAAAGAGAATCGGGGAATTCTGTGGGGTTCTCTCTGAGCGAACTGCTGCTGCTCGTTCGTAGCTGATTGCGAAGGGGAGGGTAGGGATATTTGGTGCTGTGCGGTGTGGGTGCTACAGCAGGCAGCGAGAGCATGTGAAATCATAGCGGACATAGCGACGTATAAAAGTGTGCCGTAGGCTTATACTTGTAGGTTTTCATATTCGATGCATATACATATAAAAGCTATCCTTATGGGATGGGATATGATAATTTATGTGTTCGTAATCCTTAGATCTTTTTTTTTTTTTAATTTTTTTTGGACATCAAGTCAGTTTATTAATTTTTGATTGCTTCTGTTTTAAATTTGGAAAATTTTTTGTTTTCCATACAGTGTTTTCTCAACAGAACTAATATAAAAAAATCTAATAATTTAAGGTGATGAGAATAACAGAGATTATTTTCCGTAAACCAACCTTTAAATTTGTCTTCTTTTTCAGTTTTTTCAATACATATTTCAATTATTTTTGATTTTATGCCTTTAATATGAGGATTCTCGTTAAAAATAAAATTGAAAATTTGAATATGTATTTTCGAAATTTCAAAATATAAGTCTGATGGACAAATAAGAGATCCAAAGGTGGATTTAAGGGAGTAATTTTTTTTTGACAGAAAAATTTCTGAATTGTCACTAAAATGTATTTCTTCTTCCTTTTTCAGTAAAGTTTCATTACATCTTGTGCACTGAAATTTTTTCAAACATTTGTAAATTACATATCCTACATAATACTTTAATGAATTTTCTTCCAAAGCCATAAAATTATCTGTATACAGAATTGCATCAAACTGACAATCAAACGTTAAATCAATTTCATTTTCTTCGTGAAATTTTTGAAGCTCTTCTTCTTTCCCTTCTATATTTTCTAAAATTGTATCATAGCTTTTATTCTCATCAGGAGCACTTTCTAAATCTTTTAAATTTAAAATATTAAAATTGTCGTCTTCTTGGTCAACTTGGCAAGTTGAATTTCGGGTCTGAATTGACAACATTTTTGTAGATATTATGCGTGCAGTTATATGGCTAAACTCATAAACTGAAGGATTATCATTGCGGCCACATTGATATCTATAGAGGGAGAATAAATTTTCAAGGGCATCTTGTTGAAATGAAATGAGACTATGATTTCACATGCTCTCGCTGCCTGCTGTAGCACCCACACCGCACAGCACCAAATATCCCTACCCTCCCCTTCGCAATCAGCTACGAACGAGCAGCAGCAGTTCGCTCAGAGTGAACCCCACAGAATTCCCCGATTCTCTTTTGCCTGAGCTGGGAAATTTCGAGGCATCGCGAATACCCGGCTGAGGCAAAAGCGTTCACAGTTTCTTCTATGGGATGCACAGTCTTTATGTTATTTATTAGTCTATGCTACTACCTTAAATAAAAATAAAATAAATGGATGTATAAAATATAATAATAATAAAATAAATGGATGTATAAATTATACAATTTTTGGGAGCTCCAAGAAATCCTTCCGCTTCTTACAATCCCACCCTTTAGACTTTTCATACTCGCTAATAAAGAAGTTTATTATTTATTTTACTATTTCTCCCACTTTTCCACATGCTGTAGATTGTTTTGGAAGTTGAGGGACGGAATTTAATCCTAATATAATTTGTTTGGTGAGGAAAGAATGAAAACGCTCCAAAAGTGTCGTTTTACTTTAGAAAATGTTTATAAATCAGTCGGCATTTTTAATAGGGACGGTGGGTAGAGGTACACTAAAAAGCATTGTTTATATTTAGTGAATACTTAGATTTATTTTAAATAACACGTGCAGGTTTACATAATTATAACGACATCGTTTCGATTTAATCTGAGAGCCTATATTGCAATCGGAGCATTCAAAAGCTAAAACAATTATGTTCTTTCCCCTTACACAGAAATTATTTTTTTTCCATTATTACGTGTTCCATAGACTTCACCCCAGAAAAACAGTAGTGATCCATTTTCTTCTCATGTTCATCTTCAAGTTCGTCTCTGCATTTTGAGAATCTTTATTCTAAACATATTGAATATATAGATATATAGGTATCGTATAATATGCATCTAAATAATTTGCTCTTTAGATATTAAGCTTTGAAGCGTTTAAATAATTTTTTCTTTTTTAAGAAATAATAGGTATCCATTCTTCTCGCGTACGTGTATATTATAAGATTAACCTCGACACAACTACTCTGGTATTCAATTGTTTCTATCGCTGTTGTTTCTTATCTCTTCAGTTTGCTTTTTAATGTAAACAGTACAAATGAGGACAATTATAGTATCGATAAATCTGACTAAGTTTTCTGATTTCTCATATCTATTCAAACGTTTGCTGAAACAAAATACAATTCTGTAAGAAATTTTTTTTTATCAGCTGCGTATACCGATCGAAAGATCGGGGCTCTTGTGGTCGTCGACTGGACTTGCTATCTTTGCAGGATTATAAGCACCAGCTCAACAAAAAAGGTTATCCATTTCCATTTCTAATTCCGTGGCAAATGTGTTTTACTCTTTTCTTCGATAAGGTAAATTAAGCGATTATCCGATTAAGTCAAAAATTGATTTCTTTAAGTATTACTATGTTTGCTTCTCTTTTTTTTTAAACTAAAACTTCTCATCCATTGAGCTCTAATTTGTCCAATTCGAAGACCAGCCGCCCTGTAAAAGAGAGAAAATACGAATTACTTTGTGCAATTGCATAAATCTATAGCTAAATTAGTTAGTTTGAACTTTGAAAAGCGAATCGCACAAATATATTAGAAGCCAAAACAAAACCCACAAAATCAGCGTTAAATTGATTGAAATTGAAAAATACAATTCATTATCAACTTTTCCAATTTCTTGAATTTTTCTATTGTCAGGTTTTTCAATTCTGTTGCTTATTAAGAGTAATCACAGCTTAATAAATAACACATTTACAATTAATACTCTTGTTTTGTATTTGGCAAAAGAAAACAGTTGCGTCGAAATCACATAAAAATATAGACAAATAAATCCAAAATAATCATCGTGGAGTACTTACATGTTTGTCGTGCTCCCAAGGTTCGATTTTATCTGGAATCTGCGACATGTCTGCATGTCCCACGAAGTGTGGATACTGAAAAGTTGGCATCAAGTTCATAGCAGCTGGATTGACTGTTGGAGGCAAAATCGTGCTGTGGTAATCCATTGGAAGCTGTAGAAAGTTAGAATTATAAATAAATTGCTATGCATCTTACTTAAGAATTCAATTTAAATGCATTCTATTTCTATCTTGTAATTGAATTTTCTGAAAGATTTTGCTTCCCATTCAGCTACAGGATACAAATTGAACGGATTTGTATCTAAATATGGTTTTTTTCTTATCGAACTGAGTAAAAGATCGATACTTACGTGGAAATGATCTTGAGGGTGCATGTCACCTCCGTAGTACCTCGGATGAGATTTTGTCCAGTTTTGCTGAATAGGCGGCTGCTGGGCCTGGGCCTTCTCCACCATCCACGGAGGCATGCCACCAGCTGGAGTATTATTTGGATCCGGTTCTACTGTAGCATTCATATTCGGATAATTATTATACTTCCAGCTGGCGCGTTCCGTGCCAATTGGTCTGGGCATTTTGCGGTTATCCTCAGGGATGGGTGGTTGTTGTTGATTAGCTTGCTGAGAAATTATTCCATTAGCTTGGGGTTGGGCATTATTTGGGCTCATAGCTGGAGATCCCGGTCCCATGGCAAGTCCATTTTCAAGATTCAGAATTTCGCGAGACGATGGCATATATCCGTAGTCGGTAGTTCCGAACCATCTGGTATTGGTGCCAGTTTGTGGCTGCGATTGTGGTCTTCCAGGAGCAGGATTGTAAGGTGGGATTGAATTGCCAGCTCCTACACTTTGTGAGGCAACCGGCATTTTCTGGTAATTGTTCTGATGGAACATCCCTCCTAGTTGCTGAGTTGATTTGCTCTGCTGGGAGAATACAGACGCTCGGGGATTCAAACGAGATATCTGCAGCGGATTTGAATGGTTAACACCGCTAAGATGCTGATGGAACTGCTGTTGCAATGGATCAGGATAATTCATTGAGTGCTGTTGACTAATGTTCTGATTAGTCATTTGCTCGAAATATCCTCGATTCGCGTTCTGGGTTTGATCCCGACTCGTATTTGATCCGATCGGGCCGTAATTGTTGTCGATTTGTGATGTCACAGGGCGATTCTGCGCATTGGGTCTTTGAATAGCTAGACCGCTTGCTGGTGGAGGTGGTCCTGGGGGTATGTTTTGTGATACAGGCTTGAGAACGCCATTTAATTCGCCAGCTGAAGATGTAAATACTTCCGGGGCGACTGGTGGGACATTTTGAGACCCAGCTGATGAATGAGACGTAGCTGGAGATGTGGCGGATACAGACACCGGGAGAATATTTAAATTCTGGGCCTGCCCTGGTGTCTGCACTGAGCTCCCTGGGGGAGTTGTCGAATTGCTCGAAGTCTTTGAACTGACAGGGGAGCTCATGACATTTCCTCTATTATACCCGGGAGCTTTGGACGCGTCAGCCTTTGGAAGGGTATCATTTGGTGTAGTATTGTAAATCTGCTTCGACTCCCACTGGTTGTTGTAGGAGTCATTGAACAGGGTGTATTCATGGCTGATTTTGTTGGTCTGTAATTGGGATACTAAGCCTGGTGGCTGAATTACCATAGTGGACGATGAAGAGCAGGTCGTTGATGTAGTCGTTGTAATTGCATCGCTACTAATACTTTGTGAGCCTGCCTGAAGTAGGGGCGATGATGAAATGTTTCTGCTTGCAGAAGATGGTGGACCGATTGGAGTAATGGATCGGCCTGCGTTCGAAGGTGTGGTGGTTACAGTCTCTGATGAATTCGTGTATGTCGCGGATAGTCCACTTGGCATTGCTGAATTCACAGAGAAGGTATTCCCAGGCACCTTTCTTGTAGGGCCGAACGAAAGAACGCTATTCACGTCATACATATTGGATGCTTTCTTTGGAGAGGAATGGAACGTTGCTGACATTTGGATTTGTGCAGGTGTTGGATTTGCAACCGGAGCAGATGCTGATGATCCTTTTTTATCTCCAGCGGAGCATAGCTTCGATGCGAAGGACCCTGTTACCTGACTAGGGTGTTGATTTGTCGAACCTGTCGACGCCTTCGGGGGTGCATTTTTAAGCGACATAATAGCGTTAGTGTATGACATAGTTGTTTTTGTGCCACTCGACAAGGAGTCACTTGATTGACTGCTGTTACTCCCTTGAACGCTTGCTCCAACTCCGCCTCCTACTGCCCTTTTTTGGGCATTGCTGTATTCAGCTGCAGCACGTCCTACAGAACTTGAGATGCTTGAACTTAGTGCAGATCGCGCGTGAGAAGATGGTATGAATCCTTGCTTACTACCTGTCCTCGAGGAGGTCCCGGAGGAAGATTTATTACTTCCTGAGGTCACGAGTACGTTTGTTTTAGCGGAGCTCGCATTCACGGCTGTTTGCAAAGCTTTGAGACCCTTTGAGAATGAGCTCGACGTAGTCACAGGGACAATCGATGCAGATGATGTTGTTCCTGAATGAGTCAAAGGAGTGTTTTTGTCCCAAGAATTCACTACAAGGGGTGGTGGCTTTGCACTGGGATTTACCCGCGGTAACATTTGCAAAATGTCAACATCAGGATCTTTAATTAAGGCTGATATTAAAAGGTGGGCTTGTTTAGTCGCATCGGGAAGTCCCTTAATTGTTATCCACCGATCGCTTTGGGCTTTTCCTTGCTTCTCCACTTCAATGTGGGCTCCGGTTGTGGCCCGAATGGCATTTATGTTGCTACCTGCTCTGCCAATTACCCGAGATATGGCATGCACTGGGACCTGAACTTTCTTGCATGTCATTTCGGAAACAGTCGAGGAACTCGTGATAGTCTGCTGTTGAATGGAACTCTTCCTAACAACTTCCTTCCAACCATCTTCCCTTTTTGAGCCAGCTGCTAAGGGCTTCGTTGGGCTTATTTTGGTGTCCTCGTGGTGTCGGTGCTGCTTCAAAGAGGACATATCCTCCTTGTCCACAGTGGAATGCCGAGCTGAAAACACCATTGATTTACGATTTCCTGTGGATATTGTTGCAGGAGGTCCTGAGACATCCGTGTTGAGATGCTGTTTTTGCGTCTGATTTACTGGTGGTTCGGGCTTCTTGTCCGTTTGCTTCATTTGCTTGGAATTATCTTCTTTTGGCGCAAGATTTTCTTTCTCTTTCTCCTTCTCTTTGTTCTTGGAAATGTTGTCCTTAGCTGGAGGCTCTTTGCGATGTTTAGGTTCTTCCTTTTTGTTGGGGTGCTCCTGCTTCTCGACTGGCTTTTTAGGCTCGCTCTTATTAGGAATTGGATCCTTTTTAGCCTTGTTGTTAGGTTCATCCTTTTTCTTGGGTTGAGCTGGGGCTCTTTCAGGCTCTGACTGAATAGTCAACGGGCTGTTAGAGCCACGATTGCTGCCTTCGTTATTGTTCTGCTTATTTACATTATTTTTCTTCTTTTTGCTTTTAGTCTTATTGTTCTTCTCTGGTTGAACATTGGCAGCTTTCATGTCTGTACTAGAACAAGAGCCTTGATCAATTCCAGAATCACCTTCTTCACGATCTTGATTCTGGTTACCTTCATTGCTCTCCTCCTTATCGCTGTCTTCCTCCTTTTCGGATTCTTTTTCAGCGCCTTGTTCAGTGTTATTCATGCCTTCAAGAAGTTTGCGCTTTTCTTCCTTCTTTTCAAGCTTTTTCTTCTTTTTGCGCTCTCGACGGCGAGCGGCTGCCGCACGTCGGCTTTCTTCGCGAGTACGCTCCATGTCCAATTCCTCAAGTAGAATTGATGCATTTTTGTTAGCTTTAACGGCTTGTGCTTCTTTTGCAGCACGGATTATCTTAACACAATCATAGCACTTCTCTAGGAGCTCTTTATCACTGATTGTGCTAATAAAGCGGGTCATCTCTTGATCTGATGGAAATTGGGTCACGTGTTGTACCATCCACTTAACAACTTTTGTGTGCCCCTTTCTGAATGCGGCCATCAAACATGATACTCTTCGATTGTCCTGGGAATCAATATCCGCTCCATGCGTGTACAAGACCTCGACAACCGCAAGATGACCACCGTGGGCCGCTAGCCACAATGGTGAATTTCCTTTCTTATTTTTAACTTCTACGGCAGCGCCTCGGCACAAAAGGAGTTCAACGAATTTTAAATGACCCTTATCGGCTGCTATTGTAAGTGCTGTATCACGAGAGGTTGGAACAGGTGCTGCATTCACATCAGCTCCTTTATCGAGAAGAACTCGCCCGACCTATTTAATAAGATTTCGAGGTTTGAAAATATCGTTGGTTATGAGTTTAATACTTTAACTTAAGTTGTTGTTTCAAATTCGATTATTTTATTAATATAAACCTAATATGACAAAAATAGACCCATTTGCTAAGAGTTATTTATGCATTCCTATTAAAGGAGGACACCACTGTGACGGATAAAAATATAACAAAAATTGTTTTTGTATTCTCTGAAAGTATTACATACTTTTAGAAGTATGAGCACAAAGTTTTATGTCCTAATTCGTAAAAATTACTAAACTGAAGCCTTTTAAGTGAGCGCAATCAACACAGTCGTGCAAGTAAAGTTTAATTTTCAATCGCGTTTTCCTCGAAACGGCTTTTCTCAACCTGACCGGAATCCTAACTATTATTGTCACTTTTAATTTAAAACAAGTTCTCAATTTAAAAAGTAATTTTTAAAAACAAGCTTTTATCGTATTCTATTCGTCGAACCCTTTCATTTGATGACCATGTTAAGGGGGTGGTTATGGAAATAAAACATCACCATCTTGTCGCGTCCGCCATATTGGATTTAGAATTACGTCATTTAGCTAATCGTGCGTTGTCTCCAAAAACCAAACGTGTGTGCAGAATTTTAGCTCAATCGGTTAGTGGGTACTGGTTCAAAATTTAATTGCAAGATTTGATTCAAACATACTAACTAATTTAAACTTACAGGTGAAGTTAAATAAAAGCTTGCAAAAACCAAAATGTTTGTAATTGTAGTAGTAGTGGAATGTGTAAAGAAAATAATAATCTCTCATATGATAATACCCCATTCGACCTACAGTGTTGTGCAACACAATAGCAACCATTCCAGTACAAAAACTTAATGTAATTTTTCCTTCATTTTATTTAGTGGAAAATAAAAAGCTATATCCTATTTTTCTCCTTTCATGAAATATTGCAAATAGTTGACTTCGCAACAAATTTACAATTTAATTTAATTAAAATAATTTAAAAAAATAACGAACTTCGACACAGGTTAGTGTGCGAAACTAAAGCAACCTTTTAGTTGCCTCCCTAGTACTTCGTATGGTAGTCTTTATTTTGAATAACCTCAGTACACCGGGACATAGGGAAGAAAACATTTTTTTTTCATTGTCCCATTTTTTACCCCCAAAAACAAACGTAACAATGACAAATTTCAATTTTATGACATATATCATTTCTGAGAAAACTACTGTGGCAAACAGAGACAAGAAATTCTTTGTTGAATTTTGAAACGAAACCTTAAAAATCCAAACATCTAACTAATTTAGGTCTTCTAAACCGATCACATTGCGTAATTTTTTTTTTGAATGAGGCTATCAGCGCAAAAGCGGTGTAACCCACAATTTTTGTTGGGTAGGGTTTTTGTGTAAAATAAATTCGTTAAATTATGATCTTTCAATACAATAGTGGCGTAAGCCACCTTTTAGAATGATCAATAGATGGCAAAACAATTGAAATAATGTTCACAAAATAAATGCAATTCAAAAACAATTTAACCAAATTTTAATTCCTCATTATCTCCTAAGAAGTAGTCTGGGGTTACACCACTTTTGCGCTGATACCCTCATATATATAATAGTAGTGCACAAAGTTGCGGCCATTAATTTTGCATTAAGTTAAAATTTGATCTCTTTGTACTGATAATTTCCTGTGAGGAAATAGGGTAGTATAAAATAAACATACCTCGATATATCCGCCGGATGCTGCCTCCATGAGCGGTGTCAATCCTGTTTTGGCACGATGCTCCACATTAGCCTTGCGATCCAACAGAAGACTTACCACTTCATGACGACCTTGAAAGCAAGCAAGGGTCAAAGCAGTATTTCGATTTGTTTCAATTTGAGCGTTGATGTCCGACCCCATGTCGAGCAATAATTTAACGGCCGCTGTATGACCATTCATAGCAGCTAGCATCAGTGGCGATATACCAAGCTTGCTGCCGGTACGAGAATTTATTTCGGCTCCATGGCTCAACAAAAGCTTAATAATATTAACGTAACCCCCGCTTGCAGCTAGGCTCAGGGGGGTATAGTCTGACACATTTCTGTGTTCCTTATTAGCACCTACACTAAGAAGTAATTCAACAACTTCATACCGCCCCCCTGAGCATGCAAGTGATAGAGGTGTATCTTTCGTGCGCTCAGATTGGGCTTCGAGCTCCGCTCCGTGCTTAAGGAGAATACTGACTACCTTCTCATGACCCGCAGTAGCTGCTAGAATCAGAGGAGTGAATCCTTTCTTATCTCGATGCTCAATGTTAGCCCCCCGATTTATCAAGAGTTCAACAAGCTCCTCATGACCACCAGCGCAAGCCAGGGTTAGAGCTGTGTCATGATTCGAGTCTGTCTCTGAGTCAACATCAATGGTTTTGTCAGTAGTTGTTGTCGTACCCTGAGCAGAATGTTGCTGGGCGGTTGTATTTGCTAAAGAACAATTTAAATAAAAATTTGTTTTTTTAAGATTGAAGGTTTCTTCCTACCTTGACTTCCAGCTGGAGTTTGTCTCATAACAGTGTAGCGGTTGCGCTCTTTCCGGGAGGCTTTATCAAGAGACTTCTTGGCAGTTCCAGTCGTAGTCTTAGTTGGACCAGCTTGTTGTTGCGTCGTTACAGTACCTCCGTCAGTGGATGTTGGTACGGACGAGCAAAACTGGGATCCAGCTGAAACGGAGGATATGATGCCGCCACCGGACGAGGTTGGCTGCTGTTGCGTTTGGGTGGCAACCTGCACTTGCTGAGAATGCTGAACACATTGCTGCTGGGGCTGCGTCTGAGCAAGGACTGCGTGCTGTTGCAGGTTAAGGTTAGTTTGGGTGATCTGAGTTTGCACCGGTTGGCATACAGCGGTTTGAGTTTGGGCGATCGCTTGGTTACTCATCTGCTGAGTTTGCTGTTGCTGTTGTGTGGTTATTATGGCAGCAGGTTGCTGCTGTTGACCTTGCTGTACCGGTGGTAGTTGGAACAAGAGTTGTAATGACTGAGATTGTTTGTCCGCTGAATCGACATTGAACAAATATTTTGTTTGATGCTGAGCATCACCAGACAAAATTTGCTGTTGTTGCTGTTGAAGCAACTGTTGCGATGGTTGAATACCTGTGCAAGCTGATTGCAATAGTGAAGGAGAAATATTGGTTGCTGTGTTTGCAGTCGCATTTGTTTGAGTTTGTTGTTGCTGCTGGTGTTGCTGCTGTTGTTGTTGCTGCTGCTGCTGTTGTTGGGATGGCATACCCGTTTGGTTTGGCAGTGCTTGGATTCCAATATTGGGCGGTTGGTTTTGCTCTGATTGCTGCTGTTCTTCAGATGATATTGGTATTAGAGAAAGTGTCGTTTGCTGATGCTAAAAGGTAAAATAAATACTCGTTAATAATACCATAAGAGATTACCATAAATATATCATACTTGAAGTTGATCGTAAATTTGCATTTCCTCCACAGTTAGACGGTGGAGTTGCTGTAATTGATGATCAATAAGAAGTTGATTGGCTTGTTGTCGGAGATCGGACTGATCATCACCAATACAAACATTCTGTGTATTGTTTCCGGCTTGATGATTCAAAAGGTCTTGAGTTTGCTGAGGTGGAACCCACTGGCCAGCCCAGCGAGATTTGCAGAAGGAATTAATTCCAAATTCAGCAAATTCAGAGCAATTCAAATTCGTTGTTAGTTCCTAGAACATATAACACTTAAAAATTGTCCTACTTCCTAACATTTGTCTATTTTACTTGGAACGCCGGATCACTGACACCTTGGAAAACATTGAAAAACTCTTCCATGCAATCACCAAGTCCCAGTTCGTAACTGCAGATCTGATCACGTGTACCATCGTCCTCGGTGGTGAAGGTGTCTAACGACTCACCGAGGGCTGGGTAAATTCCACAATCACCAATGGCCTCGTCATCAGTGTTATCCACTGGATACATGCGAAAATGATCTTCATGCTGTCCTGCAAAAGTCCCTAGACCTAAATATTAGTTAAAGGCTGCAAATATGCCTATAGACTAAATTAGACTAATAATACCTGGTGCATTGTGATGCGGCTTCCCAGACTGAATGGTGAACTGTTGCTGACTGTTAACAGAACTCGACTTGTGGGGGATCAAGTTCGAGATGGGTTGAAGTACCTGCACGATTTCAGATGCATTTAATTCGGGTCGGAAGTCGTGAACAGCTTCACGAAGAGCTCGGGAAATATCGACAAAATCAGCATCGGCTGTAGATAGATGCATAACTGTAAAACAAATATTAACGAAGTAATTTTCAAGAACTACCTTTAGTCGGTGAATCAGGTCCCTTATCATTTTCGCTAGCTGGAGGCGTTTCGGTCGGCGATTTTGGTTGATCGACAATTAATCGCTGGATAGTCTTTTGGATAGGATGATTAGGAATATGAGCAACCATTTGCAGCATTTTTCGATTAAGTTGAGTATTCAGGGCCAGTTTGCTTAACTGATCGTCTTGATCAGTTGACGATGATGTAGCCGAGCTGCTCGTGGAATCAGAGCTAGATGTGGATGAAGTGGCGGATGATGAAGCTGCCATTTCACTAAAAATTAAGTAATTAATAAAATTTAATTTTTCAGGATAAAGAAAAATTGCATACTTTGAAGTTTGTTGGAAAATGCTAGACCTAGCAACATTTGGTGGAAGCTGCTGCAGAGCTTGCTGTAGGCTTTGGGATTCAATTTGAAGCTGTTGGCCAGCCATAGATATACCTCCGATTGGTTGCTGGTGTGACTGATAACTGGGCTCCGTTGGCAGTAGCAATGGCTATAATTGTCAGGATTTGTAAGAAAAACGTTGAAGATCGGTTACTGGTTAAGATTATTACCAAGCTATTGTAGATTGATACCATTGGCTGTAGAACAGTTGTAGCTTTCCGTAGACTCTTGGCATCTTTCTTCGAAACTGGCTTCACCTTGGGTCGGTCACTAATAGCGGTGCTTTGGGAAACCTCAGACGGTGTGGTAATTTGAGTGGTGGTAGTGGTTGTAGTTGATGATGGAGTTGAGGATGATGTTGTCAAAACGATGCTCGTAGCTGGTGCATTAGAAGATACTTGCTGAACTGCTGAAAACATCTGTGGTTGTTGCTGCTGCTGCTGCTGTTGTTGTTGTTGGGAACCAGCCGTAGAGCCAGTAACTGAAGGCGCCGCTGTTGTTTGCAATGTCGGTAAAGATGTTGTTGTTAACAAAAAGGAATTATTTGAATCAGCTGATTTTGCACCTGAAGGTTTTATAAAACTTTTCAGAGATAATTCAGCCTTCAGAATATTTAGTCGGAGTAACTAATGCCGGCTCTTTATATATATTCTTTTTAAATACAATGAAGAATCAGTAAAAAAATGAAAATTTGTATAACAAAATTTTTCTTTTACCAATCATCAAATTAAAGAAGAATAAAGGCAGTAAGTGATCAAATTCTGCCGCCAATTTCATATTCTTTGTTTGGTTTTGCCTTGATGATGAATAAATCAAAATCACTTTATTCTTCATTGTAAGCAAAAACCAATGCTTATGAAATCTATGCATCTTTTTAAGTAGATAAATAAGATAACTATAACTACGTATATACGATATCCAAGACCGGGACTTTAGCGTAGTGTAGGCTAAAGTTCGGATTTTCTTTACCATGTAAACGTCTAGGTCCGAATTTTAAGCTAGCCTCAGTTAAAATGGAGCTACGCCTCATTTTTTGTCTCTGTCTTCTTGAAAAAAAGTTTCAGCCGAGTTTGCGCTGTTATATAGCTAACCCTAATTGACCAACCGGGCCCTAGTCCTGATTTAGAATTGTCGCATATACGTAGCCTACCTTTACAGAATTTTGCGTTAACTATTCATCGACTAATTAATTTTAAAAAGTTCCATAGAGCAAGCAAAAACAAATAACACAAACTTGCCTGAAATAAAAGTGGCAAGTGATGCTGACTGCATGGTAGTAGCTCCTGTTGGAACAGGGCCCATCATGGCTGTCCCATTAGAAGCTGAAAAGTTCATGCCGTCTGCACTATACATTAATCCTGATCGCGATATAATTGCGAACCGGAAATACATTTACAGTGTGAATTCATTTTTTTCTTAAGCCGAGAATAGAATAAAACTTTGACCTACCTTGAGTCGATGCAGTTGTAATGTCGACGTACGGCATGGCGGATGCACTATTCGAGGTATCACAAACAATGTTGGCTGCATCGCAGTAGATGTTAACCTTCTGGAAAATGTTTTATAATGGTCCGTCGCTTTTTGTTTGCATTCATATCACACTTACTTTCTGAAGTTCTTCAAATATCTTTCTCCGCTGTTGCTGCTGCTGCTGGTCTTCGGATGATGAAATATTGGTGGTAACGTAAACGGAATTATCGTCCTCACCTAATGGCTGTGAGCGAACCTGTTGAGCCTCTGAACTGGTTAAGTTTAATTCAAATGGTGCCGGTGGTTGTCTATTCTTTCTGGATAAACTTTTTTGCTTTGAAGTTGTTGTTGCAGTTTGAACTGTAGTGTTAACGTTGTTATTGGCGCTCAAGCTAGTCTGAATGTTGGCATTGTTTTGGTTGCTGCAATTGTTGGATTGATTTATGATCTGATTAACAACTCCGGGTTGAGCTCGGGCAAGGCCATGTGCTAAACCATCTTCAAATCCAGCCTGAAATTGAAACAGGCGCATCTTGGCAATTAGGGCTTCTTGCTGCTGCAGATTCCGAGCGTTTGGATCCATTCCAGCTAAGGTCTCCGTTGCTGTTGCAATAACTTGCTCATCCAGATATTCCAATGATTGGAATGATTGTTGCTGATGGAACAATTGTTGATTGGACACACGGACCGCCTCAGGGACCTCATGCAAACCAGGTGGTGCAGTTAATTGTAACTGTTGCAACTGCTTCTGCTGTTGTATGTTAATTGGTTGCATCTGGAGTTGGTTGGCGTTATTGTTGTTTGTTCCGTTTGTGGTATTTTCATTATTCTGGTTGCTAACAAAATTCGGATATTTGAAGAGTGTTTCCACAACGCGTATATGACCACCTTTTGCAGCTTCGATAAGCATTGTGCTGTTATCTTTCAATTTATGGAAAGGATCAGCCCCACTTTTAAGGAGAAGTTCCACGACAGCTTGGTGTCCACCCGCACAAGCAAGTGAAAGAGCTGTGTGATCATTACTGGTTGTCTGCTTATTGACGTCAGCACCCTTACTAATCAGAAATTTCACTGTGCAGATATGGCCTGCGCGACAGGCTTTCATCAGAGGTGTCCTTCCACCTTCAGACTCATGCTCCAACTCTGCGCCATAATACAGTAAAACTTCCGCAGCATCGGTATGACCATTCTCGCAAGCATGGGTTAAAGCTGTGTCTCCCGTTTGTGTCTGGGCATGAACGTTAGCTCCATTTTCTAGTAAGAATCTAACGAGATCCGTGTGACCTTCCTGCGCAGCCTCCATTAGAGGTGTCGAGGCACCTAGCTCGAGATCTGCCCCTTGTTTTATTAGGAACTCTGCCACCTCCATAAATCCTCCGCAACAAGCGAGGGTTAATGCAGTCTCTTGCGTTTCTTCGGTCGTAGCATTTATATTAGCCCCTTTTGATAGTAATAAGGCCACCATATCCTCATGACCTTCCCTTGCTGCTTCCATCAAAGGAGTGTAACCTTCATCGTTTACTTCTTCGATGTTGGCACCACGCTCAATTAACAGGGTTGCTAACTCAACATGACCACCACAAGCAGCAAGAGTCAATGGCGATTCAAATGAATCTGTTGGCATGTTTACTTGAGCCCCAGAATCTAATAGCAACCGAGCTACCTCAACATGACCATCCATAGAGGCTTCCATTAGTGCTGTATGCATTTCATCAGTTTTATGCTCTTGATCTGCACCAGCTTGTAATAAAAATCGGACCATGTCTAGGTGACCTTTGTAGCATGCCAACGTCAATGCACTTTCTTTGAATTCATTCGAATGCGTGTTGATTCCGGCCCCATGATCCAGAAGAACCTAAGAAAATGCAAATGTTCATTTTTATTAATGTTAGGTTCCCAGTAGGACGGGTTTAAGAGAAATAGACGCGCATCAGATAAGATCAAACGTTTTCATTAGCCGAATAAATAAGGAACTGGTGAACTTTTGCTTTTGTAAGCCTTTCGTTTCGCTCAACTTATATACTCGAAGCCTCATATCTCGGTTTTAATCATTTGCAATTTTATACAATATAACAAAAAAAAAAAAAAGTATCTCAACGTTGCAAATTATACAATGGAAGGGCAGAATTTAAAGATTTTTAGTGTTACTTGAATAGTCCTTTTATGATATTTATCCAAAATGCATATTTTAATTTTTAAAAAACAATAACAAAAATTTAGTCACTTACCTTGGCAACTTCAACATGCCCTGCTGATGCTGCTTCCATAAGAGGAGTATGCCCGTTTTCGTTTTGATCTTCGACATTAGCTCCATTCTCTAAAAGTTCTTTGACAACTTCGACGTGGCCACCAGCGCAAGCAAACATTAATGGTGTATTCCCAGTAGTACATTGAGCATTTACATCGGCATTATGACTAAGTAAAAGTTTTATTATATCAAGGTGGCCAGCAGATGCAGCTTCCATTAGAGGAGTGCAGTCTTTTTGCCCTTTATCTTCGACTTGTGCTGCAGACATAGCCAATAGAACCTATTTTTTTTTGTTAATAATTAAAAAGACCTCAATTATATTTCCACACTAACAACCTACGCAAATAACATTACCTGTGCAAGCTCATAATATCCCGCCGAACATGCCATTGATAGCAGAGACTCCCCATCGTCGGTTGATTCATTGATGGAAATATTCCCCTTTCCCAATAGCCGTCGCACTGTATTAACGTCGTTATCAGTGCAAGCTGCTATTAGGGTTCGTGAGAATATGCTGCAATTGGATCGATGTAAAGAATTTATTGTATTCATAAAATTCATGCAAGTCAAAGAATTTCATATATTGAGGAATTCTTACGTTTTATCTCTGGGGCTGTTTGCACAACGCATTTTATTTAATGCTTGTGTCGCCTCATCTATGGCAAGGGTTGCGTGCCTTAAAACAGGTGCTTTCTCATTAGCTGAAATTTAATTAAGGGAAGTTAGTCATTTATATGAATTATTTTACGCAATTTTCGGAAATGTTTATTGAATTCCGAAGAGTACTTTATGAAAATTTTTAAAACTATATTTATACATAGTATGTTCTTTTTAGTCCCCATCTTATAATTTCTTTTAATTTCTACAGATACCTATACTAGATATTATAGATACTCAGTTAATTTTACAAATCATATTTGCTTATAAAAACAAACTAATTTTGTTGTTGGATTATACATATGTATGTATGTTATCGACCTAACCCAAATTTAAGATAAATTAGGCCAAAGTAGTTTGTTTGCACAATATATTGATTAAATTAAAGCGTAAATACGTGTTTGTCAGCAATTTTCTCTGCACCATCAACTGATATTCATCACAATCATTAAATTTAAATAAAACTAATGCAAACTCGTTTAGCCTAGAACAAACTAGTTTATCCTAAAATTGAGTTTGGCCGGTAGCATATATAATACAATATATGTATAACAAAAAATGCAAAATACAATATATAATCTGCAGTAGGAAAAAAGTATCGATTATGGTGTATTTATTAATCTGTTATCAAAAAACCGACTCGTTCTTATTAACTGAGTGAAAAACTTTAAGATAGCGCGTTATTACGTAATTATACTGCCACTTCTTAGCGTTTATCGCAAACAACAGTCTTTATAAAATAGCCGCAATTTTGAAGAAAAAAAAAATCGAATTTTTCTTTCCGACGACAAGAATACACTAAATACCATTTATTTGTAAGTTTTACTCAACTTAATTTACTTAATAATGAGGTAAACACTTTCAATAAAAATCAAAAATATCGGCGCTGGATTTTACTGTTATTTACTATTTGATTCGCCACAGTTTTCAAAAACGTTAATGCTGTATTTTTAATTAAGTATGTAGTTTTAAGCGAATGTTGTTGAATTTGCAAAAGATAGCACTACTCAGTGAAGCAATTATTTAGAGTAATAATTTCCAGTTAAAGTATGCTCTGAATTACAACTCATTTTTCCTAAATATCGAAATTTATGGTTACACAAAATATATTTATGATAACTTATATTTTAACAATGTACCGTACATTATACATGCAGGACTACAAATATCATGGAATTCGTCGAGAAGATTCCTGGAAACCAGAGGAAAAGGAAAAGTGTAGTAATGTTAACGAATTTCAGTATCACCCGAAAAGCGACACCTATTATCAATGTATGATGAGAGCGGATTTAAATAGAACCACATACATGCGAGATTATACTCGTCCAACGTGGATGGTAAGTTTATATCCAAATATTAATTCTTTTCATTTTGTATTAAGCACAAACTAAAATAAATTATCTCTTTAAATTTCAGCTTCCCCAAAAATGGGTGAATTCATTCCCAAAGAAAAAGTGGAGAATTATTGAAAATTGTCCAAAATTTTGGTTGTAACAAAATGTACATCGTTTTTTATAAAATATATTGACGCTTAGTTAAATATCCTTACATCGTTGTAAAAGTTGTTAAATAGTCGGTTGCTATAGAACAACCATTAAAAATTTACAATTTTGTACACTTTATGCAAAGACGCAAGACATATTTAACTATAATAATTTTGTTTATCAATAAAATGAAATTACCTGCTGCTTCAAAAAGTGCTGTCAATTTCCTACTTTGGTCTGTTGTTGGATCCAAAAGAAAGTTACCCCCAATATCGTTTGGGTCACGAATTTCATCGTCTTCATCTTCGTCTTCATCATCCCCGTCATCTTCTTCATCATTGCATTCGACATCATTGCCGCAGCTCTCAGAACCAGAGTCTGGAATTTCATCCTGTGTAATAAGAAAAAGAAATAATTTAATTTAAATTAATAATTGTTTTTTAATTAATATAAATATTTTTTATTTCTTTAATTTTCATTGCATAGTTAAAGCGGCGTTATTAATTTTTTTACACTTTAGAAAATTGCTAACAAATAGGCCATCTAAATAAAATATTAAGTGTCCGTTTGTACTATTTTTTTACTTTCCCAAGATTTCTAAATTTCAACTATTTGAAGAATGAGAGTGAATACAGCAAATTTATCACACTCGCGTAAGTACGTAAGTTAGTTTCTGAGAATACTCGAGTAGAACTTATAATACTAGCTAAGAAGTGAATAACTGAATTACAAATTAAACTTCTGTAGATCTAGTCTAGAACATTTATCTATTTAAATCTTTACAACTCAATTCGAAACGATTTAGTTACACAATACTACCCCAGTGTCAAGTTATGCAAATTTAATACGTTTTTGAAATCGCTCGTTTGTTTGTGTAAAAGCATTAAAAACTACTACAGTATTACTCTCGCTACAACAGGCGTGACAGCTTAATTTTTAGTTTTAATATTGAAAACATAAATTAGTTTCTCCTTTCGAAAATGATTATTATTCCAAGTAATTATAATTCCTCATATATCCTATCGGTATTGGCTTTGGCACTTTTTCTTGAACCCAAATTGGCTTTTCCCAATATTCCAGGCAATATTTGAATTCTTCCCCTGACTTCTTCTAACATGAAACTATTTAACTTCTACTGAAATGTAAATGTTGGGACAAGAAAAGCATTCTCAATAATTAAAATTTCTATTCACAACGCGTACTCATACCGAGATGTTCGAAATAATGAGGATAACGTTCGTAGTTCTTTCTATCATGGAACTTTCATGAAAACCATGCCGACTTCTCCCAGTTTTCCAGAAATTTACCAATGATTTCGTAATTCCTTAGTGTTTAGTAAAAATAACTTCATTTTCATTTATTACAACTAATTGTGCCCGATTTTTGAAAAAAGTTTTCTCTTATGAGTGTTTAATAATTATGTACTTATGATAAACAAAATGCAAAAACAGGAGCAATAATGATTAAAGAAAACAAGTTTCCGCCAATCCCTGTGAAATATGCGTCGAACTATAAATTAATACTTGAAATAAAGGAAATTTTGTAAACTAATGGAATTTTTAAAAAAATGTTTGCAATTATAAGTTTGGTCTTATGCATTTCTGAATTGCAGTATGACTGAAATTATACTAAGAATTAGTAATTATACTCACAACAAACACCATAAATGAAAATGCTCTCTTGAGAGAATTTGCCTATGTAGCAATATTTAGCTTTATTCTTGATTAAACCAATAGATACATATGGGACGTTTATAACAGGCAATTTGGTTTTACATTTATGTATTTATGGTAAATAATGCCCAGTTGGCTGGCTCTATTACTATTTTTGGAATACTAAACTGTTTAAAATAAAACTTAGTAATTTCCCAAGACACATAACACCATAACAAACTGAAAAATGTTTCACTGCAGTATTTAAACTCAAAATTTCCCTTTAAAAAAGTTTAAAGTTACAAAATGCCTTAAAAGTGATAATTCCGGCAAAACTTAAATAAAAACTTTGTTTTTTGGTCTATACTATATGAATGTTATATAAACCTGAAAATTTTTACCGACTGAAACTTTGACATACATATGTACTAAATCGATTTTCTTGTATATTTTATTAATGCGAAGGTTCTAGATCTAGATTAATTAATTGAGCCATGGATAAAAATAATAAATTAAGATGAATAAAAAAATTTCAAACAATTTCTACTCCGATTAGTACTAGATAATTAAGTAACCATTTCAAATAAACATTACTTTAACTTTTTAATTTTAAATACTCTACAACTTTTTAATGTAGACGATTTTTGGTAAATAAATATTATATCCGAAAAGCCTTTTGTTATTGTTGTAGGATAAGCTTAAACCGATTGTATTAAACATCTATAGAGGTTTATTATTATGATTATTATTATTTATTATCTTCTCATTGTGTTGCTTCTTTCTATATTTAATAAAACAACATCTTAATTTGAGCGTTAAAAGTTCTTTTTTCTTGGATAATAAGCTCGTTCATACATGAAGTATAATTCTCTTCATCAGCTTTAATAAGTCGAGGTCGGTAACTATGTAAATCCCCTTTAACAAAATACATCTGGGTTTCGTTATCTACGATTTAGACGTGCAAGTTGTAAAATGAAATTTTATTTCTCTAGTTGTAGTCCTTAAATATTAAGAAAGCTCACAAAGCCCTCTTTTAACTTCCACTATAAAACTAAATAAGAAAAAAACACCCACACATAAATTGTTTTAGTCTGCAGATATAGTGACTCATAAAATTTCTTGGGTATTTATTGTACATACATATACATAAATGTTGTGCGCCTAGACGAATTAATTTGTCTGTCATGCAAACTAAATTGCAATGAAATTGTCGATTCGCTTTTTATAAACATTTAATTAAATTTTTTCCATAATTCCGCATTTAGCTCTAACATGGTAACTACCAGATCAATATATATAATGGAAAAATGGATTTAAATATGTAATAAAATTCTGACAAACTTGCATTTAAGTACCGATGCAGCTGTTTAGCTAAAAATGTTGGCATGAAATTGTTTAATTGATTTCTGTTTATTTTAAAGTTTTTTCTTGAGCATTAATGTAATGAAAATTTGTCCAGAGATTTAACACTAAACGATAGCCACCACAAGTTTTGTCAGGTTTTTTAGTAAAATTTTTATTTGCTTGCTTACAAAAAATTATAAATCATCAAATAAAAGAAAGAGGAAAATGATGCATATACAAAAAATTGATTTTATGCAGTAATAAAGAAAAGTAAAATGAAAAACAGTAATTAAACGTTTTATCAAAAAACAAACCGGTCCTTGTTAAACCGACAACAAATCGTATCTTATAGTTCCGATTTGAAATTTTTACCAGATGTTTTTCACTTAATAATTTTTCTTAATAATTTTTCGTCTTAAATTATTTTTTTTAATATTGAGACATAACATACAAATATATATTTTATGAATATGATTATGACGAGAATCAGCTACCTAATTGCGACCATCTTTATATATCAGGATGTAGGTACATTTACTTACTTATAGACCCTTTAATTTGCATAAACACTATTCGTAAAATAAATATTAACATTAAATTAGACGTATTTTTAATCATCCACTCTCATTACACGCTGTATTTGAACTCTGAATTTGATTCGAAAATATTCCCTTTGTCTAAGTCGAAAGTCTGATAACAGCTTATGCTTTTATGTAAAAGTTTTTGAGATTTCTGATTTCTATTATGGTCTTAAAATCGTAGAACTTAAAATTTAAGCTATTACCAACTAAATATGCTTTTTACTCTTTCAAGAAAAATTATATCGTCGAAATGTCAGGATTGAGGATTTTGTATGATGCAGGACACAGACCTCACTCTTATATATTTTATCTTTTAATACATATTAATTTAAAAAAAATATTTAGCAACTTCTATCGCTAATGCAAATACAAATAAGTGTTGATTACATCCACATAAAAAAAAATGTATATTGAACAAGAAAACTTTATAAATACCGATCCTGAGAAACATATTAAAATTGATTTATCTGTACAAGTTATTTCTGAGAACTGATTTTTTTGTTTTTCGAGAATGAACAGCTTAATAAAACTTAATAAAAACAAAATAGTCAATGCGACAGATTTACTATTTTCTTCTATATATGTATGTATCTTCATAAGGCCAATTTTTAAGATGATGATAGGAACTACATAGCTATAAATTATTTACTTTCTGATATTACTAAATAATTTCCTACCTTAAAAATACTATATATTTTAAATAATAATTATTAATGTACGAACTCTCATTAGATTCGATCAAATGTTTTTTTCTCTGCATTGAACACTAAAATATATAAATTAAAATGAAAAGCATTATGTCGTTTTAGCTATGACAAGAAAATCATTAGTGAAAATGTTAAGTAAAAACTGACATTAAATCGTCTAAGGCCAGATTTTAAACACAATCCATTCACAGCAAACAGTTCTTTTATTGTTATTTTCAAAGCTGTTAAAATGCTTGGGTTTCTCATTAATTAATTACGCTGCCAATTGCTTTTAGTAAACTTGCAACATTAAAAAAAACTATAAATTTGTCGTTGCTACAAAATCCTTGATTAAAACAACGTCTCTGTTATATATTTAGAAAACACAAATAATAAAGAAAATAAATTAAAAAAATGCTTCTGTTATTTGCATAATAATATTTAGCCCTTTTTTACTTTTTTATTTTTTCAATTGTGTTTCTTGTTGTTTTTTTTTAAATATTTTCATTGCTTGGAACAGACGCGGACTTACCAGAAGCTCTGGCCTTAGACACAAGCATGCCAGAAGGATCTATAAATGAAAAAAATTCCAAAATCAATTAGTAACCAATGAACGTCGAGTTTAGCGATTTGATTTTGTTTTTTTAAGGGCAGGTATATTTCTAAGTGTTTAAATTAATAAGTGAATTTAATTGCAAATCTTTGATCTTTTTGATTTTGTAAAAATATTTAAACGGAGCAAAAATTGCTTGCTTAACGGCTTTGAGTTTAAATTCGGGCACAGATACCAGCACTTTTAATAAATAACCTAAAACAATTTTTGATAGAAATAAAGTACATATAAAAGCTGAGTACGATAGATTCATATACTCAAAAATATAGTTTTAATTTTTTTATTGCTTGCTGTTTGAATGAAATAATACTAACGGTAATTACACGCAATGAACCGAATAATAGAAATAATTTTACAGTACAATGAAGTTTATGATTATTTTATAACGCGTAATTTTTCTGGTAAAATTTTCATTCATTTATTGTAAAAATAAAACCTTCTAAGAAATAACATTAACATGATGCATACTAATCTGACGTCAACATAAAAACTTCTGCTCTTATACAGGGTGTTTCTTATAGCGTATGCCAAAATTAGTGGGTTGAAAGATCTGACCTAGACAAACAAAAGATTGTATGGCAGGAGCGGGCATGTCAACTATTTGGGAGTTGCAGGGTGATTCGTAAATTCCAATTTTCCATGGATGCACATCACAATTTTATTTTTATCTTTTGATCTACAGCGAGACCCAACTCACCAAAATCTACTATCCTAATGTGCTTTCCAAAAATATCAACAATGTTGACCTACCCCCACCCCTTGCAGGTTATTTTCGAAACTGAAAAAAAAACCTTTTTTTTCCTAAAATTCAGATTTTTTCCTAAATTTCTCCGAAATTCGTCTAATTAATGCACTTATTTTTTATTTTTATTGAGTTGCCTATCGTATTATCTTTCCATCCATCCATATCATCATATCCCATTAGAAAGACTACTGGAAGATTGGAGTTTTGTACTTGGCTTCTGGAATACGACATAGAGAATAGGTCGGTTCTAACCTTCATACCCATCGGATACTAACCCACAAATGATAAGGGCGACATCATTTCAGCATAAATTCAGTGTCAATGTTTGTGCCGGTATCATCGGCAATCATTTAGACCATTCATTTTGCCGCAAATGCTTAACAGCCAAATTTATGCGAGCTTTTTAAAGAATACACCGCCAGATCTGTTTGAAGACATCTCTCTGGATAATTTAACGGCAATGTTTCAACAACAAAAGGAAACATTAGCGCATACTGGTAACATTTTGATGGTAATATTAAATGAAAAATTTCCCGAACGCTAGATTGGACGAGGTGGACCTATTCCTTGGCCTCCTAGATCTTCAGACCTAACTCCACTGGACTTTTTCTTATGGGGAACGATGAACGATGTCCTGTTAACACCAGAGAGGAATCAATTAACAAAATTGGGACCGGCGCACAGTGGGCTGATATGAAATCGTAGAAGACTTAGGAAAAAAAAAATGACTAATTTATTTTTAAAAAATAATCGCGGAAATGATATCTACTATCAAAAACAATATGATATTGTTTTATGACTTTTACGTTTTTATCCATTATCGTCAAAGTTACGAGCATTTAAAAATTTTTTTGTATGAAAAAAAACATAAATTTTTGAAAAAATCGTAACTCTCAAGTTATCTCAAAAAACGGATTAGAGATTTGAATAGTACAAATTATTTACCTATTTTTGCATCTAATCTGGTACTGCGATTTTGTGCGATTTTGGAGATATTTTTTTTTTTATCTCTATTCCAAACCACCCCAGGGGTTAAGAACTAAGCGCGTTTTTTTTAAATCAGTGGTATCCCCAATAGACCTAATCCACTACAGCAAACGTTGTCCGTCCTTTGACAATATTCAGAAGTCAGATTCGGGTTGATTATGCAATAACGGGTCTACACTTAAAAAATCCAAGTTCTCCTGATCATTATCATCAACAATGAAAGTAATAGATTTATGAAAAAAGTCACATAACATAAAAACATTGTATTAGTATATAGATTTCAAAAATCTACATACGAATCCTTAAGTCCGTACTTCGCGATTTCAGCCCACTGTGCGGCGCGGCGAAAATGCGAGAGAGGCTGGCTACAATACACCTTAAACAGGGAGTTAGGAGGTTATTGGCATGCATCCAAAGTGTCGGATGACTTTTTGAACAGATTTTATGAGATTTACCTTAAATCGGGTTTTAATTAAAAAAACAACATTTTGGGGTTAATTTTAGTTTAATTTCTTTAAAATTCGATTTTTTTTAATTTACCCCAAAAAGTTTTCCACCATCAAATTTCCATATTTTTTCTCTACTTGGACATACTGTACCTTGTTGGAAAGGTAATAATATAGATAAATATAAAAAATAAGTGCATTAATTACATGAATTTAAGAGAAAATTAGAGGAAAAGCTGGATTTTAGGAAAAAAAGTTTTTTCCAGTTTCTAAAGTGACTGTACCTGCAGTGGATGGTGGTAGGTCAACATTGAGTTGAATGACGCTGCGTTGACTAAATTAAAAGATAAAAATAAAATAGTGATGTGCATACTATGAAAAATTGGAATTTACGAATAATCCTGTAACTCCCAAACGGTTGACATGCTCCCCCCTCCTCCTGCCATACATTTTTTGTTTGTCTAGGTCAGACCTTTCACTCCCACTCATTTTGGCATACGTTGTAAGAAACACCCACTATATGCAAATTAATGTATAGAATTTTTCATTTTTAAAATTATAGCAAAAGTATTTAAAAAGCAAACATCGCTGAAGAAAGGGAAATTATAATAACTTTCCGAACACGTTCTAAGAACCCACACGCCTTAGGATATTAAATATATTACCACTGGTACGTACATTTACTGCATAAATTTGAAAGTTTTAGGATATATCGTGCCGTGAGCGATTTAATTTACATACTAATTGGACTGGGAAGAGTATAAGATCTCTTCACGCGATTGCTGAAATCCATTGAAATGTGTATAAGAACCTTATTGGTTACACGGACCCTTAAGGGACAAAAAAAAAAGTCTCCTTAAATGTACACTAACGCGCTTCGTCAGAAGACCACCAAATTGATAAATAAAGAATCTTTCCTAATACTACTTTAATAAGCTGTAGGGCGAAAAAACTATTAAATTTCTAGTACGACAGAATATCTTTTGAATTACGATTCGCCGAGGGAGTTTGTACTTGTGCTTTTGAATAAAACTAGTGCAAAGAAAGCATTTGCCTCATTTCTTGCTGACACATTGCATATACCGGCATTGTGTTTTGATAAATAACTCAATTGAAATATTTAAATCACTTCTATAGCAATCATTTCCTTAACTAGACCAATAATTTCAATTACTTGTTTCTCCATTGCAGCTGTATTAAAATTTGTGAATTTTCTGGATCCAATCCAATATAAACCCATTCCATTTTTGCTAAAAAGCCTCTGGGGAAGAACAAAGCAAACTTATTTTCGATTTTTGTACTTTGAAACTTTTGGACTTAATTCATTAAAGAAACAATTAATATATTCGATAGCGAAGCGAGTGACTTGCAACCTTGAGTCAACGGAATGACGCAAAATGAAGAATTTTTAGCGAGCGACCTACTTCCTTCTTATAAAGTTTAGACGAAGTCTTGAACACATTAAGATTTACATTTATTTTCCTGCAAACAATTTATTCTTGTGATATGATCTGTGTAGAAGCAGACTTTTTTGTGTAATATCCAATATCGGTTGCATATCCCAGGGTACTTTAAGATTTCCGTATTTCTTAGCTGGAGATTTGCTAATCATACAAATTTTATCTTGAATGTGATTTTAGTTATCATTTTAATATCTTTAGATAAATATTTATTGATTATCCTATACTAAGCCTATAGGATACCCTATTTAAATGGTTAAGGCATTATTTAATCTTAGAAAATTTACGCTTTCAAATGAATATTTAATTTCTTTTTATCTTCCTTCATTTTTGAATTAAATAAGTCTTTAATAATTTAAGCACATTATTTAAATAGATCGCGCAGATAATGTGAATTTTTTATTATTGGTGGGAGAAACTAAAGTAACCCGTTTTTCTTAATTTCTTTCTATCAAATTTCTATCTCACTAATAATTTTAAAATTCTGCATTATTCGAAATGTTTCTACTGGTTATTGAAGCTCTTTTAATACTTTGAATGGCAAACAATAGCTAAATACGTGGCTGAATAAAACAAATTTTATAATTTTTTAATATATTGCTTCAAACTATTTAATTCAATTATTAGAATAGGATTTCATACTTTCGACCTCCAGTAACGACATCAACTGCAAAACTAAATTTAACTCAGCTTACGAGATCTACGTCAATAGGAATATAGTTTTTTTTTTTTATAATCAGCTGCAGTCATTAGTCCAATCAGTGTTATCCAATTAAAATTGTGGAATTGAGTGCACTGACTGTGACGCCGCAGTGTAGTGCAGATTTGACTTTGAACTGAATTATAACTTAACATGTTGATGCTGTGGGCTAAAGGGTGAAATAAAATAAATCACAGTGTACATCAATGTTTCTCTTTTTTAGACGAAGAAAGTATTTCATATTTGATTAAACGATTTTGAAAGCACTAATTTAACATTTAGTAATCTTCTTAACATATTGTTTCTATCTAAATTCATTATTTATCTCAATGAAAAAATGCCAATTGTATTTATGGATTAAATTACGACTTTCATTTTAGCTATGCTGCTACCAGATTTTAATGGAACGCCAGGTTTTAGCTATAATTTTGTTATCTATTGTGACTAAAAAATGCTAAACAGCAACAAAGCATTTTATTTTCGTGATATTCTATACAACAATTTGAAATTGGATGGGCTGTTTATAGAATTCCTGGAAAAAAAAATCTTCTAGATTTTTTAACGAAAACATGAAGTTAGACATATTAATGATTTTGTTGTTACATGTTCCTAATATAGTGTTGAAGTTTTGCTGAGCAATATAATCATAATGATAAATATTTTGAAGGATAAAAACAATCCATATAGGTTCTAAATAAATGATTGCATAAGCATTCAACGAATATGAATGGAATTATAAATGCACATTTACCAAAATTTGAGATTTGAGAGTACCTTAACAACAAATTAAAAATATACGGAAATATATATTTTAAACGTATTGTAATTTTTGAATTTTGTAATATTTATTACGCGTCAGCCGATAAATTGATTTTGTATTCAGAGCGTGTGGAAATTAACGAATTCGAACGATTTTAAATCATTATTGAAGCAATCTAACTGGAGCTATTCTAGACATTTACATTACACGAAAGTTAGAAACGTGATAATTCCTTAAACTTGCTATAGAAATCAGGTGAATCATCTTAAAATCGATTCCACGTGCCTAAACAACAAACACATCTTTGTTACTAAAATAGGTTAAGTTTATTTAAAATTTCAGAATTCAGTTTCAAGTAATTTTCTAGTGAAATCCCGCAGAAAAGCCACACTATGCTTTCCGCAAGTCTTTCATATGAAATTCGCACATTGCGTAACGCAGGTGAGCAACAACGAACAAGAGCATTAAAAGAGCACAATCGCTTCACGAATAAAATTCTTTGTGCGTAGGTACTATTAACACTTCACACAAAATTAAATGAACTTGCTTTCTATTTAAAATTAGATGCGAAAATGGCCACATTGCGACTGTGGATTTTGTCATATTCGAATCAAATCAAAACATTGAGGGCGAAAATGTTCACAGCCCAGCCTTACAACAAGTGTGAAACTGTTGCCGTCGCCGCCTCTTTGTAGGCCTGAGAAATTTCCCCATTAGAAATTCAAATCACGAAGTGAAAATATAATCAAAGGCGCACTTGAGGGAAATTTTTGCAACAATTTAAGTTTCATCCGAAAAGTAATTTGCGAGTAAAGGTGCGCAGTGCTAAAGGTAAACTACGAGAAAATTGCGCAAACACTCATGACTCTGAAATATCGCCCTCTTAGCCTCTTACCAGCTCAGTTCGCATTATAAAAAACCCAAATCCGCAAATGTATGCGAGCTTTGCGTAAGAACAGACAATTTTTCAAATCTTTTGATCTTTAATATTTTCTTACACCGAAAAGAATTTTGATGAAGTTTCTGTCTAGACGGCAAACTAACACTGCCGTAGAGTCGCGAGATTGTTGAATTGGATTCGCTTAATACACCCGAGGCTCCGTGGCCGATTTATCTGCGGACTGCGGCCAGCGGAGCGGTCAACACAACCAATCTATCCATCTAAAATGAAACTTTCGTGAAGCTTGACCATCGACGAAACTAACGCAGTGCGGCCTCCTCAGTGGGAAATTTTTAGAATTGGCCATCGGTCGGTCTCGCGGACTCGTTCGCTCACCGAGGAATGTCTACAAAGAGAGAAGATAATAAATAAATACAACAATCAGATTCAAAGGTAAGCAAAACTGAAAGTAGAGCTTCGTGCTATCGACCAGCATTTAACAGAAGCGGCTCGTTCATTCCGGCAGAGAAGCACCTTTATTTTTCGTTTCGTTTCGCTTCTTTTTTACTATCTTTTTTGAATCTTTGTACGGGGAACATAATCGCGGACCTTATCATCGAGCTCGCCGTCGCCACCGCCGCAGCACCAAGTGCATATTCCGCGGTGGTGGGCAGCGAGCGAGAACGAGCACCGGTACCATGAAACAACATAAAAGCTTTTCACGTCCATCTCCACATTTACTGAGTGACCTCATATTTCGCGTGTAGCCAGAACCGCATTTTTTGTATATTCCCTCGTCGACGGCGAGTTTTTCAATTAATTATTACTACTTTTTCTGACACAAATACGTCTACCACCGGACTCGATGTTTGCGTACCTCCATCGCTTATCTCTACAACAATCCGAGACATCTGTCCATCACCTAAATTTTCTTTATCAATTTCGAGTGCTTCCTGCACAACACCCATTTTACAGCTGATAAAAACACGCGTGTACCTTAACAGTATAAATAAATGGAATTTAAAACGCTATTTTTAAAAATTGTTCATTCATTCCACTATAAATATTAATTGAATGTGAATGTGCATACAATTGCAATATGCGCTGCCACAGTACCTTGCTTAAGAAAGAAAAGCAAAATGAAAAAAATATATGCCTCGTCAAGCTATTTACGATTCCGTTGAGGTTTTTGATCAGTGGAAAATCCCATTATGTTCTAGTTTTTTGATTTTGTTTTTAAAGCATACTATCGAAAGTGTAAACTGAAATATATATAATTCGGATTTTTAACCAAATTTAAATATGCTTTAAACTTCTTCAGCTTTCAATTCCTTTGATAAAATCGAAATTAGTTTATTTCAATTGTAAAACGGAACTATGTATAAAAATTAACACATAATTTTTGAAGTCAAGTTTCATCATTTCTTTACCTAATAATAGTGTTGAATGAATAAATAAAATTTGAAATGGAACTACCAAACTAAAGACAATATCTTTGCGACTTTTGCAGTTAAATTATTTACAAAATGGTCTTTAATAACCTGAATGTACCTGTGTTCGCAAATCCAGTTTTTGTAGTCGCTTGCTCGTTTTAGCTGAATTGGCTACATTAACTGAATTTTCTAGTTTTTTATGATATTCATTTTATACTCGAAGTTCTATCTAAACATCATTTTCGTAAAAGCAACTTTCATTCAAATTCAAAATCTCCATAAATTTGTTATAAATACCATAAATGCAACTAAATGGGACAAATCTCCAATATTGAACCAGTGCATAATATAATTTTTTATGAACTGACAGCTGCTTAAAGGATTCGTGTTGTTTTATGCAACAATTTTATATTAAATAAAATTAAATGAACACATTTTTTTGTTTGGTAGGTATGAATTGATATTTCAATGAAATTGCTTGCATTTTGGATAATCTTAATATTAAAGTACGCAAGAATAATTGAACAGACAAGTGAATCACGCACTTCATTCGGTGCACCTTTTCTTACAAAATTTGGAAAATACTTGAATGTTTTCGAGGAACTCATTTCCTGCTGACTGTAAAATTTCGAGAATTCCGTATCTAAAATCACCTGCTTAACAATAGTAATTACTGAATTGCGGAGTTAGTTGCTTGGTTTTTGCAGTTAAGTGGACTATTCAGCAATTGATCTTGTTAAGCTGAATTGTGGAGTTCATTGTAAAAATCTACTTCTTGAACGCGGCCTTCATCTGTGTAGTAGATATAGAGTTACAAAACATTGTTAAACATGACCCAATACTAGCATTTCCTTTCACTAGTTATAAGGGTAGTACAAAAGAACTACAATGCTTTCAACTGCTTACATTTCTTAGATCGTTACTTTTAACCCAAGCTTAAGGAGTAGCACTTATTAAAGCATAATTTATTGCTTAGTTCACCAGTTTGAGGGTCTGACTACCTGATCATTTTAAAAATTCCGTTTAGCGGAATTGAACAACGAGAAAGGGAACTGATATATACCAGATTACTTAGCACTTGAACGAGATTAAGAAATGCGTCAGATCAAAGTGATCACGTGGCATTGCTTGACATCTTGCATCATCGTATAATATCTTATGGATAAGGCTTAAGCATCATTTCCTCCATTTTCAATGTTAATTGTTCTCTTCTTTATGATCATTCATCTAAACCATTTTTATAATATAGAAGGTTTAGCAAATAAACCCTTAAAATTAATTTACTGAGAGTGTGCATTCATATCCGTCCATCAATCAAATGCAGCACATTATAAAGTTGCACATACTCTTTGTTCCGATGGCACTGAATTTATTCGAAATAGATTACAACCGTGAAATCCACACAGTACATTCATTAGCAACATTTATCAAGAGAGCTGAATACAAATTAAACTAACCGCATCCGTTATTAGCTCAGCCTCTCATCTACGATTTCCCTATTACGGTGCGCAGAGAACTCAGCATGTCCATGCACCATGTAAAGATATTAACAATTTAAAAGTAAAAAAAGAATCTCGCGATAAGGTCCCAAAAGTATCATACTTACATGAATTCGTTACTTTAATGCTTTCTCGTATTTATTTAAACGGCCGTATAATTTCAATTACTCGGAAAAGGAAAGCCGACCGCTGTACTTTAGGGACTCATTCGCATACATTATGAGCTTAAATTATTGCATTGGGCATAATGATGAAAGGTCGGAAACAATGTATTACATGGCCATAATAATTTAAGTTCGCCTGGACTGAATACACGCGCTGCAGCGCTAGGCTATCGTTGCTCGTGGTTTTTCCATTGAAAACTATGAAAAGAAATAGGGGAAAGTGGACTATTCATCTTTCAAAGGTTAAATGTTCTGAATTTCAAATTAAATTGATGAGTTCCTGTTTATCTCTATAGTAACATATTACACACGCAACTCTCCATGCGCTCGTCTGTAATGCGGATTTCTTACCACTTCGTAATTTACGCTTGTGATAAGCGAAGCTATGTCGGAATTTTATTGTAGGTACTCTGGGCATTACTTTCTGTGATAAAAATGAGGAGTTGCGCTGTTTTCAGGTTCAGTGCTGTTGATGTACTTGACGACAGAAATTAGTAAACTGACGCCATTTTCACCATTAGAGAACAATAACGGCTTGCGTATATTCGTGTAAACAAAAAATCAATATATTATAAATTTGCAATACAAAATTTCTTGTTTCATTTTTCAATACACCTATTATTTATCGAAATTAATGTTTGCAATGCTTCACATCAGTACTTAAATAAGAAGCTTATCTGCATAAGTTCTTCTGTCGCAATTTCTCTGAAATTTTTTCAAAGTAAATGTTATCAATGCTGACCTTTGAATTGTTTTGTCTGCAACTACAACAGTTTCAGAGTTCTACATCAGATCTTTTAAAGTTTTGAAAATTTTGATAAAAATATGCACATCAAATTTTTTTATAGGATATTACTAAGAGCTTTCTTTTCTATTTTATAAAAATTCTAGAGTACCCCGATTATATTCAAATTCAACTATTTCATTGATTATTGGCTAGCATCATATACATATGTATATATACTTTTTCAATCTTTGAAGGTTATTTTAAAACATGGAAGTTAAAACGTTTATTTTTATTTATTAGATATATCCTTAATCATCCACTTCCACTTTTCTCCTTATGTAGTATGTATGATCATTCTTCGAATTTAATTTTGATTCCAAGTTGTTCAATCAATACTAACGACTCTATAGTTTGATTCTCATTTAATAAAAAAGTTATTTCCCTTTTTCAAATGTTATATAAGCATATTAACTAATTAAAACAATGTAAATTTTTCTACATAAACTTTATATACTTAAATATATTTCTTGTTAACTCTTAAAACAAGTTATGACCGTTAAGATCCCAGCGCGCGTTACTACAAAATCGTATTTTTGAATATTTATCTTGAAAGCTTTCAATCTGATTTAGAAATAAGACTGTTTTAAAAAATTCACGTACTAAAATCCACAATTCAGCCTAGTGAGAGTAACTGCTAAATTGTGCAATTAATCGGTTGTAATTACTTTAATTTTAGATTTAACAAATAATTACATTTTCACCGAACTCCGTTTACTAAAGATTCTATAAAAAGGTTGATGGCAAATTCAAAGGGCTACACTTTTCGCTTCAAAGTTATTTTTACTTTGTCTACGTGATAAGCATAAGCTTTTAAATTAATCACATTTATAGAGGGTGTGCTTGTACTTTTCATGTTAAACCTGGAACGAAGAACTACGTAGTGATTTTCGAAGCCGTAACAGTGTAGCATGGATTTATTTCAATGAAAAATTCAATGCTATAAGAAGCTGATGATCCGATTTAATAAAATAAAAACAGACAATTATTTTTGTTTTTCGTTTAAATTGATTAGTAAATATAAAACTAATCATTTAAATTCAGTTATTTTTTAATTAATGATTTTATGGAAAACATTTTATAAAAACGGTTTTTATATGTTATCTTACGCCTATTCAGTGGTTTTTCAAAATAAAAACGCGTGTGTATCTTCCCAGAATTGCTAAAAATCTCTTGTGAAGTGGTTAGGTTACAATCAAATAACCTCACGGTTTATTTCACAAAACTATTTAATTAGGGTTAGAAAATTGCGAATATGTAAAAACATAGAACCATTATAGCATACATAAAAGAAATTACAGTGCACACTGTCGAAGCTCTCTTATTTTTTGCAAGGTTTTTTTTTAAACATGAAAAAGAATAAAACTGCGGCAATATTCTGAAATTGGTATTGTATTAGCAACTATGTCACATTTTAGCAAAGCGACCTAGCAATAAAATGGGTCGTAATTCAATAAGAAATTCATATGGACATGCCAGAAGACGAACTTAAACTCAATCAATCGTGCACTACACTTCGACTTCCCCGTTGAAGCTCAAGTAATATGCAGTGCTGTGCCCTGAAGTGCCAGACAGCTTTTTTAGAGTTCGAAGTTAACAAAATGTTATTGTTGGTAATGTGTGGCAGCACTTGGTTTCCTGCCTCTGCTGCTGGCAATCAATGGCCGAGCCAATTCCACTGAAAGAATTTGGTAATAACAAAAGCCAGCCAGCCGAGAGAGTTCGAGTTCAAAGCAGGCAGACTCATGCCTAGCTAAGCTAAAAATCGGTCCGTGCTTCTGCTGTTGGTGGAGCTGCGCCCGCTGCTGCTGTCCCCCAAACCCAGGGCATAGGAAATATAGCGAAGAGCGCCCAAGAAAAGTTCTCCACGTGACCTTAATTGCTCTAACCTTTTCGACACCCATTCCACCAGCAGTCTTCAGTCAGTTACTTTTCAGCAATAATGTGAAATTGTTCCTTGATAAGAGAATTTCTTGCTATTGAATTGAAGAAATACCAAGCGTACGTTACTGTAAAAAAAAAAAAAAAAAAAAAGCTGAGGCAATCAAGGCGGCGAAACGTCACAAATAAGTTCGCCATTAAATACTTTTGGGAACACACACTACTACTACACGTGCGCCGACCTCCGCTCTGTGTGCACAGATGCACAAACACCCTGGAAAACGATCATCGATTCGAAGTCGTGTGTTGTTCAGGGATTTTTTCTTGCAAAAACTGCTCTCTATCGCATTTGCACTAAATAAAATCGGGGGCCCTACGGTAAGCTGCTAGGCTGGCCGAGAGGTGCTCAAGGGACAAGGGCCTCGGTTTGTGCCTTTTATGATGTTGTATGTGCAACCGCACTGCAAAAATCCGTAAAAACTATCAGCGTGCGAAAGCTCGTTAAATTCGCCTGCTGATGATGGCGAAGAGCGACCGTTTCATTTCGTGTGGCCCTGTTTAGCAAGGACAGAAATTTTTCTTGGTTTTTTCTTTTCCTCTACACGATGGGACGGTGGTAGCCAGCTCGTAGCGGAGCTTATGAAACGTGCACACCGTTGTGAATTCGCTGGTGGGTAAAAATCCGTGTGGAACACAAGTTCATGATCCTAAAATTCTACACCCATTCGACATGAACGCACACACCCGCCCTGTTTCTGGCTGAGAAAATCCGGCATTGTGGTGTGCGTGTACCCCACACAATCATTGGGAGATGTACGAATATAATATATGTATAATATAATGACCGTCTCCCATACAACTGCGACCGCACAATTATTTTTCCATACCCGTTTCGCCCGAGAATTTTTCCTTTCCGAGAAAATTCTCGGCCTAAAGCCCGGGGCTGCGGTGGAAAAAAGGCTGTCTAGGGGGGGGTTCTTAGTACCGAGAGCAACTACTGCTTAAGGAAAAACTAAAAGGGTTAGGGATTGTGAAAATTAATTGTTCCATACCTCTGAGACCGACTCCTCATCCGACTCAGACAAATCGGTGACACGGGGCTGGAGCTCCGAAAATGTGTCGGTGTCCGACCGAGTGGGGCTCGATGCCGTGCTGGTCAGCTTGCAGCTATTCACCAAGTGCTGCAGGGCTGTTTGATTCGGCAGGGAGTTAACAATTGCGGCAGTTGCCGCCGCCGCCGTCGAAGTCGCTGATGAGGCTGAAGAAGACGACGACGACGACGAAGACGGCGAGGCGGTGGATGATGATGATGACTGCTGCTGTTGCTGTTGTTGCGAGTTGCCTGCAGTTGCTGTTGCAGCAGCAGCAGCCGCGACCGCTGCCAGTTGCTGGTGCTGACGTAATGCTGTGGCGGCGAGGTTACCATTTATAGCCTTCGAAGAGCCGCTCTTCGCGTTATTACTCGAATTTGTCGCAGAACCAGCCGCAGCGGATGCAGATGAGGAACCAGGATTCATCATCGTATTATTCGACTTAGCTGCTGTCGACATATTTTTGCCATTTGCATTACTACTACCACCAGTACTGCCAACACTATTGCTACTACTATTGCTATTACTAATATTTATATGACCGACACCACCACTACTAACACTATTACAATTCTTAAGCTTTGTATTCTTTGACGTTCCTGCCGGTGTATTTGATGTTACTGGCGTATTGGAGCTAGCACACACATGTATATCGGTTTTTTTATCAGATTCATTATTCATTTTCTTTTTTCTCTTCCCCCTAACTTTTCCAATTTTTGCTTATTTTTTCCTCCCTTCGCAGATGTATTCCAATTAAAATCCAGTGATTCCTCGAATTCGACTGCGACGCCTTCAAAATGTGACTTTTTAATCTTTCTCACAAACACATAAAACATAAAAATTTTCATCTAAAAGAATTCCCTTTAATGACTTTTTCTCTTCTTGCAACTTTATTTTCTGCGGAATTTTCACTCAACAACCGTTCATCCAACTCAATATCGATCTAATTGCAATTAGTAATCTGTAACATAACCGATTATCACGGAGCTAGTTCTAAGCACTATTTATATTTTTTTATATTTAATAAGAAAATTATAGTCCGTCACTTGGTCGAGTTGGGATCGCCATCATGTCTTCCGGATGCTCTCAACTGCGACATCAGTGTTAAATATTCGAATCAATTTTCGAAAGGTATTGCACGAAAATTTGATCTAATTTTCTTGTAGTGCGATGCTAGCGACACCTGATTTTCACATTTTTATATCGAATTTTAATCGAAATGCGACACTTTGACAGCCGGCCGCTTTAATGTAAAAATATCTACTTTTTTAAGGAAATACGATAAATTGTTGAAAATCTAATTCATTTTAACATTTGTATTAGTTTAATATTAGCATTCCGCAATACACGCATTTCATAAATAGATAATTACTACTAAGGCCTCGTTCACATATAAACAAAAATGTTTTTTGAAAAGCATGTGCAATATATTGCTTAAAGCCCGGTATGCTCTTGCCAAGAAATTTCTGTAAAATGTAAAAAAAAACGCTAAAAAAATGCTCAAGAAATTTTTCCGTTTCGGTTGTCAAAGTGGTATACTGTTCGCAAGGAATCGGAAAACTTATAGTTCTAATTTCACAAGCAGTTGGCGCTGTTCATCCAGAAGTCAAAGCCAAGTCAAGTAAACTTTTACTGTACATAATAAACGAGCCGTTTATTTTGAGAATAGTACAAGTCCAAAATGTCATAGTGTCGAATTTACCTTAGAAGAATACAGAAAAATCGGCCTTATAATTTTTTGGACTTGTACCACTTTCAAAGTAAACTGCTCGTATATACATTTGCAGAAAATACATAGGATTTCGTTAGCATAACTTCGAACTGCCTCGTGAGGCTCAATTTTACAAATTTATGATTGCACATTTCATACAACTTCAACTGTTTGATGCATACATAGACTATTTTTAATATGTACACTTGCGACCGGTGTACTTTCTCTTAATACAGTAGGTCAAAGAATTTTAACAACTTGTCATTTGTCCAAGAAATAATTAAATTTACGAGGATATCAAAATTCACGTATTCTCCACCTTCCATTTCGTAAATTTGTATATCCTCCCTTCGAATATAAAGCCTAAGGAAACACTTGCATCGTGTAAAAGCCCTGTACGTGGGCGTAGTAAAACCGGGGGTGCGCATAGAGAGAGAAGTACGACTTTAATAAACGAGAGGGAAAGAGCGAAGTAGCATGGGCACTCTTTGACTTCGGACGATTAGAAGTGCTTTTTTTACAGACGGCTTTGGAAAACAGTTTTTGGGGGGTTTGCGCATAAAAAAATTTGTTTTATTCCTGTCTCCACTGCTGACTAATTCAAAATTGTCTGCACTAACACTATTCGGACTTTACTACGTTCGGAATCCCAGTGCAGAAATTTTAAGACACCCACCCATCACCCACCAGATATTGCCACCATTTTAGATGCCAAAGCTGTTGTCGTGTGTGGCCACCAGATGGCTAAGGACTATTCGCTTGTTGTTTTCCTTATGTTGGTACATATGGGCGAAATGCATATGTTAGATAAAATAGAATATATTTTTATATATCTAACTCTTGCGTTCTTTCGGCCCCGAACTGGTTAGTTTCGGAAATGTTTTTTAACAAATACTCAAAATGTAGGACAAAATTAAAGGGGCTGTTTTGTGACAACTTATATTTATTTATATCCTTAATTTTAACATACATTGCAAATAATTTATCGTATTTGTTACTTAAGCCAGGTTTGCATCTTCACTTAAAATGGTCTCACCCTTGTGTATAAAATACTTAACGGTATAAAATATACAACTGTTTTAAGCACTAAAAAATCATAATTAGAGCACTTTTGGATTTTTGTTATAATCCCCACTCAATTTTAGTAACAGTAATAATTGTACAATTTTCTTCGGTAAATCAGGCATAAAGTAAGAATATGGAATATGGGATACTAAAACACTAATTCTCATAATTTAATAACAAAATTCCCAAAACTTAGAAATAGTGTGAAATTCAATTGTATCTCAAATTGGGGTAATTTTATGTTTGTGTTCCTTTTAAGGGACTTTAGATACAAATCGAATTATTTAACAATTTCCGCTGTAATTACTTGATGGGTTTATGTTATTAAAACTGAGTAATATACTCCAAAAATTCATTTGGCAATAATTCAAAACCACAGCTAACTGTTCAAAATCCGTGGACTTTAATTTTCTCAAGCTTCTTTATGATATCTTGAATAGTACATTTTAGAATTTTTCCTTAGTCTATTATTCTGTGAACCTGAAAAATATATCATTTAGAACAAAATTGTTTAATTTTCATTAATTAGAAGCAGAAATCCAAATCAAAAATATGGTATTACCCATGCTTCTGATTTGAGAATTTCTGAAGTGCTTCTCCTGAGGGTTAATATATCGGAAAATGCAAAAACTGGAAAATGTTTTTTTTTGGGTATAGAAAAACTAAGGTTCCCTTAATAATTGACTATTCTACAACTGAAAAGAAAAAAGTCGAAGTATCTTCGCCAAACCATATAGCTAATGATATAAACAGTTTAGAAGTCCCTCGGAATCAAAATTATAAAGGTATTAAACAAATATTCATGGGAATCATTTATTTTAATAACAATCGTCACAGTAAAGTTGAATAACTTGACCAAGCAGCACTAAACAAAGTGCTCGATATTGAATTCCACAACAGAGCAAGGATGAGTAATTTCAAAGGCCTGCAACACGCTTGGGTGAAGCACACCGATTTTGCCGATTTGAACATTTTTGTAAGTCACCTTAGCGCACCTTCCAGCGAAATAGGCAGAATCTGAAACAAATCATTCGAAAATCTGCAGAATAAAGTAGTCAAAAGTTTGATTTACCATCTGTAGCCTCTAAATAGTATCCCTCCCCCTTCGTCCAGGGGACTTCTAAAAGTTGCATAACTCTGTCGAAGAGCCCATGAACGACTTCAAAACCTGCTGATTTATTGCAATTGATAGCGCACAGTCTACGCTCGTTGCGAGCTCCAACTTCTAGCCGGAAAGAGGAAATTTTTTGGTTTGTTAGTTTTTAAATTTGAGATTTCTTAAAATACCTGCGTTTTCATCGACAACTACAACATCGGTTATTTCAAACAACTTCATTGGTAGAGGCATCTTTTTGTTGGCTGCGAGAGTTTTTAAGAGTCCAGGAATTAAGGAAGTTCTCACAACTTGGAATTCCAAGGTTTTCGGATTCGATATGTGGGCGGCGGGTAATTCCTCAATTTTTTTGTTAAATTTGGTAGATAGATCATCCCTTGAACAGAGTGTGAAAGTTAACGCCTCCGTAAATCCCGCTTGCGCCACGGACTCCCTCAATTGCTCAGTTAATTTGTTAAGTGGAAATTGCTTCGCGATATGCATAAATGCCGGGAGAGTCTTCTTTATCTTATTGTACCCATAGGCGATTGCAACATCTTCGTAGATATCGCAGGCATGGATAACATCATGCCTCGTTGGTGGAATCTCGACAAACAAATCATCTTTACCCTCAGTTTTCGTGTTTAAGTACATTTTCGTTAACATTTCTGCGATGCGATCAGTTTTCTCATCGATTCCAACGTAAGCATTGGCCTTTTTTGCGGAAATCTTCTCAGTTCGGTATCCCAATTCGGGGAAGGTGGAGGTCTTACCATCAGCTGCTATCACAGTGCAGGGCTCCACTGTGAATTTCTCTCCACAGTGCGAGGAAAACATGCAGACCAAGGTGTCGAGGACAATTTTAGCCTTTGTAAGATCCGTGGCAGTGCATTCGATGAATACATTTTTCGTGTTAAGGCTTATCTTCGTGTGGTCCCCATTAATAACTGGAGGAAGTGATAAGACTATTCCATTTGAGTCGTAAATTACGGGATACACCGGGGATTCTCTAATTATAGGAAGGTACTGCTTCAGCTGTGCGTGAGTCTAAAAAAGGAGTATATTCCGTGCAGACTAGTAATATTGTTAATCTTTTTAATCAAGGAGAACTCACCGAGTAAAATTCCATCAGCTCCACAGCAGTCATCTCCTTCTCTTGGTTGAGTGGCTTAAAGCGAATATCTTTAGGAGGTTTTGCGTCATACACAAAGGGGCCTTTAATAGTATCTAAGTCATGAGTCCCAATGGCGACTAGAGATCGTTTTCGGCAGATGTTTTGGTGCAATTTGTCCTAAGAAGATCAGTTTTAACTCTAATTAATTTAGAGCGCTTGGGCATCTTACCTGCAAATCAATGAAGCTGTTGTAGGAATCCTTGGAAAACGTGATGTTTCTTAAAACAGCAGCAACTGCAAAAGGACGGATGCGAGCAGTTTCGGGCAAGATTTTCAAAATTTGCCGTGAGCTTTCACCCCCTTTCGGCTCCACACATCTGAACCTCGGTGGACTTATCCTGCAAGGGAATTGAGTTGGATTCGGTTCCTTCCGCTAATTAAATTATATACAACCCACTTTCCTTGGAACACCAGCAGTCCAGTCACCAGGCCTTCGAGGCACAGAAGGTCGTATCTGTTAGCCGGGATGTCGATCCGGTAGATTACCTCTTCGGATGCATCTTTCGCTGATGCAACGTCGCCTTGTTCTTTGGTCAGCATTTGCTTCTCTGAAGTCTTACACTCAGTAATTAATAAACGAACTATTTTGGAAAATCATATTTACTTACAACTTCATCTAATTCCAGCCCGAAGGCAAAGCACAGAGTTTGAAATTCCTCGTCCGCTAAAATATGATTTTTTCGTTGATTTGCATGTATTTCAGTGCAGTTTTTTAATACTTACTGTACTTCTTGCCTAGAGCATCGAACAGCAGGTCTCTTTTAATTCCAATTGTTGGCATTTTCACTTATTTTTCGGTGAAATTTAACGTAAATAACCAAAGTGCCTGAATAGCACGACAACCGGACACGCAAGCTGTCAACTGACAGAAAACTGCATTTCTCACGTGTAATTTGTCATTGCCATGTAAAAATTTGCTTCGATAAAGAAATGATAGGTGGCTAATGTGCGTAGCTTAGAGTGCATAGTTTTAGGGGGCAAAGTTAAATCTCACGAAACTGCTCTTCCGCTTCGAATTTTATTTGAAGTAACGACGCTTTGTAAATTGTGAACATGAACATGAAAATAGAAATGTACAGCATATTCGTTGATTTAGATAATTTTTTAAGGTGTATAGGTTAATATTTATAATTTTACAAATTTCATGAAACACTATATTTTGAAATTTCGATGTTAATATCTCTTAATGTTTTTTGATCAAAAAAATCGTCAGGCATTTACCCTGGAATTGTTTAATTTATAAAGATTGGAAAGTGAACAAATAAATTAACTGTGCTTACTGAAAAATTTCCTGATTTAAAAATTTTTTGGGCCTAACAAAAATCAATATTTTTAAAGATTATATAGGGGAACAACTAATTTTTTTTTGTTTGCGACAAGACACGTGATAGGTCATTTCTATTGCATTTTATTCATTGATTATAAAACCTCAAACGAAAGTTCTGAATTCGTTCCCATTTTCAAGAAATATAAATTTAAACTGATATAAAAAATACCGTAAAGACTTTTTTGAAAAATAATTCCTGAAAACGAAATCCAATTAAGTAGTTTTATTTTCTAATTCGTGATCTAGGGAAATAATCCTATAGAAATGGCCTGCTATTTATTCGGCCGCAAATTTGGTGTTGACCTGTGTTATTAATCTGCATATTTTTTGATTATCTAGTCAATTTCGATAACTTCATTTCAGACTATAATGATATCTGTAAAGATTACAAATATTTTATCTATTTATTGTTTTGATAATTGCAACCATCGCCATATTTTAAAAATATTCTTAAAAGTTTCTTTAAAGATTAATAAATATCAGATAAAAATAAATTTATTGTATTTCTGAAAATCCTATTTTTTTTTACTCAATATCGTAGGACCTGAAAGAAATAGGGCTAAAATTGTTTAGTTGTTGATTTTCATAAGGTGATGAAGTATTACTTAAAACCGATTTCAAAAATATGGTGTTGAGAAAAACGCCTAGAAAGTTTTGAGAAGTGAGTGTAGCCAAACGTAGGCGTATACGTTCATTCGCTCTATAACAGAAATACTTCGAATTTCGTCTTAATACTTTACTATATATAATATTTTTGATGTTAGACTAATGTTTTCTGGAAATTATATTCGAATTTTCCAAAATTGTAAAAGTATTCCTTCCCTTAATGAGTTACAAGTTATAAGAAAACTGCTGTTGTTGCTATAAAATTCCAAGTCAGAAAATGAGCTGATAGTTTTGTGCCTCGTGCTGCTGTAGGATAATCTCTCAATTTCTATAATTACCACCCTGACTTAAATGATCGTAATATCTCAATTGCCTAAGCAGGTCGAGGAGTTTGATCGTGTTGTAATTTAGGGAGCAGAGCAGCGCGCTAAATCAAACTTGCACCCTCATGCCGGGGGCGCGATACTCTGAAGATTGATAGTCGATAATTAAAGGGGAGAGAAAGGGTCATCGTGCGCGGAGTGACCCACCTCTTGGTATTTGTTTATGCGCATCTCTTTGATTAATCGAGGAGATTTCTCCGCATCAAACAACCCCCAGAGGATACCGCGGCGGCGTAATTGCTTTATTTTAATTGACTCTGGGCGATCGCTGTTGAAATTTTTATTGAGCCCTTGTATGTTTTGCGCGGCACTTTTTTTTTTCAGAGCGAAGGGTGTAAAGGGTCAGATCGACAGAGGTTACTCGGTCGTCTTACCTGGGGTACATCGTCCAGAGATTTTGATCTCTGCTTATCTGGTCGGTGCCGTTTCAAGTGGTCAAGCTACCAGCCCGGGGGATGTGGAGGGTCGACATTGTGCTCCGGAATAAGTGTAAAGTGTCGTCGTAAATTTTTCAAATTATTTTTGCCATTTGCATTCAAAGCCGTCGAAAGGGCATGTGCCACCGGGGCAGGTGTAGCCCCATGACAAGTTTGTGAGCATTTGTACCTCAGGAAGACCCTTCGGCCGGTTTCTTCATTGATGCGGCGCTGGTGCTCGGCTTGCTCTTGATCGTCGATAACCACCCTAAATTAAAGGTGGTTGTTTTAGACGACATCCGAAATTAGGTGGCCTTCTCATATGCCGGGGAATAAATCAGGAATCAGGAGACATCTTTCGTCTTTTCGCAAGATGTTGCGGTATTTATAGATGACGCGTTTCTATGAAACTTAAATGAGTCAGTTACGCAAGCAACCAACAGGCATGCTCGCGAAAATTGGGAAGGGTCACGGAATTGTACATTTATTACTCAGTCAGTCGCCCAAATTACAGGTTGCGCTTAATTTTTTGATTCGCAAAGGAAATCAGGAATTACACTCGAATTCTCCGCGGATTACCTTAGGATCGAGCGGCCGAAAAGAGCGCGTAACTACCGCAATTTTCGCATCACTCTGTCACTGCACGGGGCTGGAGTGCAATACCGGCGCTGTGCAAAACAATTTGATACGCGGGGTAATCGCGTGGTAATTAGTCTTCGGAGTTCCCTTTCGGCTGGAGCATTCCCATATGCTCGCCGGGACTATGCCCTTCTATTTGCGCCCCAATCCACGAGGCTATCGCATTTAATTTTACAGTGAGCGGCCGAGCGGGGTAGCAAAATTATCCGCCAGTTCCCTCTAGCGATATTTTTTTATTTGCCCTCGACCAACAAATTTAAGCTCTGCTAAAGGCTCTGTTTGTTTGTGACAATGACCTGTTTACTTATTTAGATCTCGTGATCCATTAATTGCTTTCCTGGCTCTTTAGTTTTCCAGGCGAAGTCGTTTCTCAAATGCATATGACGAACAATTCTAATTGCTTCAAAATGCAGATGTATCTTTATATTGCGCCAGAGCTTTATTAAATCTATTTACCTATGGTTTTTAAAATTTTTTAAATTGCTTGTTGCATTTCTGAGTGTTATGTAGGTACATACATACATACATACATAACTTCTTAGAGTTATGTCGAGAAAAAATTATTCCTAGAACAATGAAAATCTATAAGTAAAAAAAAGAAAATTAAGAATGGTTGGAGCCTCACAGTACAGTAGTACTTTAAGAGGTTATGGGTAGTGAGCTATTTAAAAAAATCGATTTTTGTTTTATTGCATTTTCTTCAATTATAGTATTTTGAAAATATTCTATGTAATTTTCAAGTTGATCCAATGAATAGTTTTAGAGATATCCTATAATAATTGTAGGACTTTCTACTATTGACGACAGATAGTGAAACTTTAGATACATAGGTGTTTTTCTCAAAACTACAAAGACGGTGACCACTATATTTTAAGAACCATTCGATAGATTTAAATGAAATTTATACAGTATATTATAGGCATACAAAACTAGTGCGTGATTAATACTAATATTAATAATAATTAATTTTTATAAGTAATAAGCAAGCGCTTTTTTTCGCTTTCAAAATCGCAATTTTTTCAATTTGAAGAAAACATAAAAAGTTTTGGGAACAACATAAAGCACTAAACTAACAATTATTTTTTGTTGCATTAATTTGAGATAAACTACTAAGAAGTTTTGGTGGTTACCGCAAAGCACTATTTGTAAAAGAGCATTCAGCAATCCAGCAGATAGCTTGGTGCAGAATAAAATTTGGGTTTCCAAATTAAAATAAAAAAAATTAAAATTAATTCATTGCTATATACAAACATTCATATATGTATAAAGCGTCTGGTTTATTTAATATTCACTTTATTTACTTACTTTCCAAAATGTTGTATTATCACCAGATTAAATATACATACCTACGTACTTCTATTAATATGTAAACATCATGAATAACTAATACTAACTTTCCCAAAAATAATAAGCCGAAATAAAGAGTCATAAGGCAATCTTAAACTGCGATTTTTAATATATTTAGAAATATGTATATAATATATGATAGAGAGACTGCATCTTTTTTTGTATAATAGATGTAGCGTAAATTTACATATTTGTACCTCGTGCCATTTTCATTATTATGCTTTATCATAAACTCAACAGAAATAAACAAGTTGCAACGTGTTTAAGAAAAATATTTAAAACTCGTGAGCGTTGCGCTATACAACGTAAGTCCGTCGTAGACTTTTACTATCAACTTTCAAACTCGAAAATATTACACTTACTAAAAAACCCATCAACATACATAGGTACAGAAGTAGAAACAATGTAAGAGTTCAAGTTGGGAGGAGTTTTAAGTTCATAGTACAACTAATAGGGTTATTTAGATGTGAATTAGGTTTGAACGGAATTAACGTCTCTTAAAATTGGTCTAAAATATAGACTCGGGAACCGATGTCAGTATACAAAGTTTTCTAGAACAAACTTTCCGTCAAGAAAGCGAATTCTCGTAAACCACCACTCGTGACAGAAATTAAATAATTCTTTCAACCCCAAAACGTTAACGAACAACCATACACAATATGACAATGATGCCGATTTACAAAAATAGCGTTAAACTTATAATGTGGCATAATTATATCGACGTGGACTTCGTATTGCAGAGTTTTACCATCTCATATTTCGGTTACTTAATTTTCTGGTTTTAGATAAACTATGCGAGAGAAATAAATCCTACAGTTAAAAGAAGTGTTTTTAATGGACCTACACATTTTTGTGTATAATTTTGTTAGTTTTGAATTTACGAATTTAAGATGGCGGACTGTCAAATTTTGAAGTTTATGCAATTTGCACCAAACGGTATTTGGGGGTTTTGCGCATTGCTGATTTCAAACCAACTATCAAAATTTACGAATTCAAGATGACGGACTCTAAAATTTCAAAGTTCATGTGATTTCCACCAAACTTGGTACTTGGCTGTTTTCGGGGTCGCTGATTTCAATCCGACTGTCAGAATTCACGAATTTAAATAAAGTGCAATTTTCTGCGCTTCTATGCGCTTGATCAATTGTGCGGCCATTTTTCGGTCCTCTTGCCTATCCTCCAATTGCGCCAATGACCTCTTCTGTCCAGACTTATTCAGGCAATTTAACCGAATCAAACTCATCGCGCCACCTACCGGAAAGAGCAGAACAGCGTCTACCGGACCAGCTAGTTTTTATATAAACCTATATTAGTAATACGCCTTATACCTCCCCTAATATCTTCAATCATTAAGTATTAAAAACATAGTGAAAAGGGTTTTTATGCTTGTCATATTGGTACTCCACTTAAATCATTCGTTAAGCACCCAATATAATGAATATTATATATGTTTTGAAGAGATAGAGTTGATGCTATTAAAAATCTTCTGTTTTTTGTTATAATCGTATTTTATACAGCTTTATACCTAAGTTAGGTAATACCTAAAAAGTCTGCCTTGTACACCTGCTTCTGATCAGTATCGATCACTGGGTAATCAGATTTCTACAACTTTTATTAAAATTTCAATTGCAAGAAAAAGTTAAACAAAAAGTGTCTCAACATCTGGCCGTACGCGCTTGCCACCCATAAGAAAATCAGAAAACGAAATTTATCAATAGTCAAAAAAGTCGTGTATATTGAGGCAGATTGCTGTTATAATTTTCGGACCACATATCAAGAGACTTTTTATGCGAATTTCATATTTTTTTCTTGCTCTGTGACGTATTGGACTCACGAGACACCTTGCGCCAATTAGCCACCACTTCATTAGGCTCAGACCACACACACGGGTGCCTCCTTTGGGGCCCCCCGAAAAAATATTAAAACGAGGCTTCGGGGAACGCAACCGGAAGCTTATTCGCTTGTGTCTTCTAACTTCCGAAGCACGACAAAAGCAAACGAATAAAAAAGTGACGAAGCACGAAACACACTTTTTATATTAAAAAGTGGTAAACAGGTGAGATAAGATTAACGTGGGGCATGATGTCTAGCTGTCTCCTCAAAGATTGCGGTTTTTGCTGAGAAAACAAACTGATAAAATGGGTTCAATGGGATTTTTTGTTTGCACTATCAGAAATTATTTGTTTTTTATTTTTCATAAGGATGGTACAGAAAGAGCTTCCAGATTTGATAGGATGTTTTTTTTAGAATTATTGAATATATTCGTTGTAGGTGGCTTTTGCAATACTAATATTAAATAATATGATAACAATTTGTTGTGTATTTATCAATATCATACCAACATAACAAGAAAAATTACTTCCTCTTCAATATTTTCTTCTCGAGAAAGAGAAATACATGTTTTGAAACAGAATCTTCTTGAATTTGAAATTCATGAGAACGACCCTAAATTTTTCATACTTTCCAAATATGTCGGAACTACCTTATACAAAAGGTGCTTGATGGGATTATCCTGATTATCTAATTTTGTGGTTTCATTGACAAAGGCGTTGAGCATCGACTCTGGTCAATTTTCCAATTACTTTCTATTGTAAGTTTTGTGAGAGTCGAATCTTATTGAATTCAAAAGCAAATATAATGGCAAAGGACTGAGACGACCTAATTACACAGGAAGCAGTTTAAACAGCGGAAGAGATCCTTATTAGATTTTAATTTTGTTCGACAAAGAGATTCGATACGATCGACAGTGAATTCGTTCAATTAATCGTTTTACGCTCCTGAAAATATTTTTTTCTTCCACTTGAGCGGGCTACGCATGCCTTCCGAAGATCGTAAGACGAGATATTTCGTCCGTGTCGACAACCGAAACTCACCTGCTGTGACAACGACTCGAGGATCTGCGGTGCGTCGCAGGTAAATACCACGTCCTAGGAAGATGTATTACCTGGAGGTATGTTTCTTTTTTTACCTTTGTCAACATGACTTCTGTGGTGTGGTTGACATCAACAAAACGGCCGAAAGGACACTGGGCACTGATTGTGAGATAAGATAATTTTATCGAGTTTTAATTTCGATATTTGATGTATATGTATATTTTCGCTTGGGAAATTTGATATATTTTCACTAAGATTGAATGTTGCAAACCCTTTTAGGTTTTAAGATGTTCGTGGTATGCACTATGACTGATGAGAATTTTTTGTTTCTTTGATTTTATTATTTTATATTTTTTCTTATGTTCTGTTTTAAGAACTTATCCCAAATTCGGGGAAATGGTCGTATGATAAATAAAATGGTTATTTGTAAGGTTTATAATATAAAGGGCGGCATTATTACAGTAATAGGATTTTTCAATTGATTATACAATAATATCATTGTAATATATATATTATTTATCATGTTTATTGATTTTGAAAATTCAAAATTGGTGATTTGGGAAGTATGTTTGAATGGATTTAGGTGAGACAACAGATGTTAATGTTGTTAAAGTTTTTCATTCTATTACACAGCTCTATGGTCGTGCATGTGCAAGGGGGAAGGTAAGGTAGCTGCACCCGGCCCCGAAATTTGAAAAACAAGTGTAAAATTTAAAGTTTTTAGAGGTTGAAAATTCTCCAAAATACACCTAAAACCTTTGAACTAGCGTTTATCACCTTATTTCAATATGATATATGTATGTACATGCATATCATACATACCTATATAAAATAATGTAAATAAGACCTGTCGATTATAAAGTATATTTGATGAACTCTTGCACTCTCGTGAAAAATTTGTTTGCATTTTCTGCGTACCTTGCACAGCTATCAAAACACATTTTGAAAAAATTTTGCAGACCCTTATGACATTTGCATTTTTGAAAATTAGTTTTTACGCAAGAAATATGCCTTAAAAAACAAAACTAAAAGTTATTTAATTAAGTTAAATTATTAATATTTTAACATCAATTTCATACGAAATTATTTTTTCTATCTGTTATTTATAAAATAGTTACGGAATTCCAATTTCTAATTTATTTTCATAGCAGCTTAACCCTTTCGCTACCAGGGCCTCAGGAGAAAAATCGCCAACACAGCCCAGACGTTTTATTATTTAAATATGATACTAATTATTATTAAGTTTTGTGGGATGTATTTTAACGTTTCAAATAAGCGAAATGAGCAATTTTATATATCGATACGAATAAGTGATGCACATAAAAATTTAATTTGGCTTTTATAAAGACTCTCATAATAATTTTTTTTGTATGAATAATTTTATTTTAACTATCTTTTACAGGGTTGAAGGATATGGAACTAATCCGCTTTTTTTAATTAAATTTATTTTCCATATATTCGTCTTTTTCGAACCCAAATTAAATCTCATCGAAGTTTTCATTAAAATCTGTGGGGAGACTCAAAACTTTATATAGCACCGCATATTGTTTTATTGCTCCGATCGGTACCGCGTTAAAAAGACAAACGGTCAATCTGTACTGCAGAAATTAACTTTGGTCTCGTTGGGCGAGAAAAAAGTTATTAAGATTTAAAAATACAAAATTTAATTACGGAAGAAATATTATATTGAAAATATAGCTTTCTATTCAACTTAGGAGGTCTGGAAAATTGTACTCAAAATTTTTTAAAGGGTGATAAGAAATTCTGATGTGGAAAATTAATTTTAAAATTGTAACCGCAATGATCAGAAGAGAAACGAGAACAGAACAGAGGTTGCAAAACATGTCGACTCTACATACTTAGGGTAGATACAAATGAGATACATCAATTTTAAATCTGATTAAAATGGTGGCATTCATATAATATGACTAGGAAAGAACTATACCAACAGTCAACTCTCTACGAAATGTAAAACCGATTTACTTTGATAGCATTATTGTTGTTTTAATTTTAATATTATTATTTTTGAAATTCTATTACTATTACTGAAAGTATGAAATATAAAGAGTATATTTTCTGGTCGTTGTTTCTATGGCTAAGAAGTTGACCTTATTTAAAGTACTTTTCTACCTGTTAAACACCTGGCTTGCATTCTCCTAAGCTTGAAAATTTGCCTAGCCGAATTGTAGGAGGGCTAAACTGAGTGACAGCCCTCGTGGTGTTCCTCATTCCGGGGGTAATTATCCCATTATTTATTCCCCTCGCCGACTCGTGCTCATGACCATAGCCACGTTTTCCTGTTGATCGAATTGCGGCGGGCTCTTCAACTGGTTTAACAACGTAAGTCATGCCTGATTGAAGTAACACGTGCTCCGTGGTCACGCTTAAAAAACAAGCCCTCGGAGCAAGTTGTTCCTTTCCTTGATTAATTTCTCCCAGCAATTATTATCCCTTATATTTACCTCTTTTCCATGGGGAACGGCCAAAACCGAAAGGTATCATCCTTTAATTAGTGGATTTAAATCAGTTCCTTACAAATTTTTAGTGCACATTTTGAATTATGATCCTAAAAGTATCCAACAAATTCCGAAACTCTAGACGAGATTTTATTTGTTTTACGGATTAGCACCGTCGTCTGGAGGCAGACATCGGAGTGATTATCAGGCGACTTTTCGGTTTTCGTCGGCGAAGGATTCTTTGAGCAAATTATATAGTTTTTCAAAAAGGATACCGGTCATTACAGAGCAGTACAATTTTGCGGTGTTATAATCCGATCCCGGAAGTTTGTTGCCAACAGCTTCCTCTTGCTCTAATTTTAACAGGATCACGGGCATGTTTTGTACCTGAGAAGATTCAGAAAAGGTGTGAAAATTACTGAGCAAAAATAATTATACACATATTACCTACAAATTAAAGAAATGCCGAAACAATTGCATGTCTTGATGATTGGAGAAAAATTGCATTTTAATGATTCTTGTTAGTGCGGTTTTTTTCTAGGGATAACTTATTACTTTTTAAAATGAAATCACAGCATTCTTAAAAAAATGTGGGACAACAAGAAAAAAAAGGTTCTTCAGTTTTAGATAGAAAATTAATTTTGCGTATATGTATCTAGATACCTAAAGTTAAATATTTGCAATATTTCAGTGTGTTATTCAATACGTACTTAGCTTATAAATCGTTAGATCAGATTGATTCATCATTTTCGATGTTGATCATGGACAAGACAATAAACTTTTTAATAATTTTTGAGAAAAAAAAAACGAATCGAGACAAACAAGATATCATGTCTTGAGTGTGATTTTATTTTTAAACAATAAGTACATACGTATATTATCAAACACTTGTTTTTGCTATAAAATAAGAATTGCTGCCTCTTCTGTTCAGTATAATTTATAGAGTCTAAAAGTATACCTACATTTTGTAAGATGAAAGTATTTCTAGTTATATCCGCTTTAATAGTGATTGTAAGATTTAAATTTTTCTCTATTTTGGCCATAACATTAAATGTATTGTTTTTTTAATATTCAAGAGTACTGCTCACCATGGCGGTCCTTCACCGAAGGAGTTCCAAGAAGCTCGGCAAGAATGTTTCAAAAGCGTCGATGTACCAGCAGACATTCAGGAACAAATAAAAAAATTCGAATATCCTGATTCAGAAGTTGTTCATCGTTACTTAAGGTGTGCTGTCGCAAAACTTGAATTATGGAACGATAATACTGGATTCATTATGGAGAAAGTGTTAGACGTTTTGGAAGAAAATCATCCTGACAACGTACTTCGTAATAAAATTAATAAATGTTTCGATGAAAATCAACAACAATCAGATAAGAATACTTGGGCCTATAAACAATTCATCTGCTTTGCGCACGCTGGCATCCTCGGACCGATTAAGGGAAAATTCTAAAAACATTTTGTGCTTTTGTAAGAAATAATTCAATTCAATTGTTAAAATTGGTAGAAATTTGAATACAAAAAATGATTTGATTCGTTCGACTTAACCTTTCTAAAAAAAGGAACCCTAACAAATTTTTAACTCACCATTTTTATTTCAATTTTGCGAAAATTTTAAGGTTATTTGTGCATTAAATAATTTCAGTTCAACATAGGATCTTTAAATAAATGGTTTTATGTTTTTCTTGAAATAAAATTTCTCAAATTGGGCGCAGTTTTAAATGAAATTACTTTTAAATCTAAAAATGTTAATAAAGGTCTCATTTCTCTTCGGATAATTTAGCAAAATAAATGGTTAATATTTAGAATTAGGATGATTTTATATTGAGAAATAGGAGATATTTTATTTATTCCAAATGATTTCATATTTCAGTGCTACTACCTGTGCATTTCCTACTACAGGTGGTTAATATTTGAAACTACTCGATTAATTAATCATTTGATTATATCGCGATTAAATTGGAGAGAAATCGTTGAGTGTGGGATATGACTAATCGTGAGTGAAGCGTAATGTTGCAAGATAAATGAAGTAATTATTAATGGCATTATTTTAAAACTAAAAAAGAAGCTGTAAGTACCTTAAATATGAGGTCGTAAATATAATAAAACCTCTTTTTCTTAAAGATTTTTAAGCATTGAAAAACAAAATTTCGTCATTTGTAATTGGATTATAGAAAATTCAATGTAAATGACACCTTGTCAGAGATTTAACCATTTGACCTGGAATCGATTTATCATTTTATTATTATAATTGTTCACGGACAATTTACTCTTTAAAAAATATTCGAAGAAATATCGAGTAAACAAATAAAGCTAAATCAAGAAAGAAACAAGATAACAGCTTTACGAGTGTGATTTTGTTTTTCAACAAAGAAAACAGATTTTGATAAAATACCTACATTTGCTATAAAATAAGAAATGTCTTCTTCGTCTGTTCAGTGTAATTTTTTGACTCTAAGTAGCCATACTTTTTGTAAGATGAAAGTGCTTCTAGTCGTCTTCGTTTTAGTAGCGCTTGTAAGATAGAAATTGTTATTGCCTGTTTTGGCTATAATATATACTTTTGTGTTTATATTCAAAAGTGCACTGCTCACCACAACAGTCCGTCACCGCAGGAATTCCAAAAGGGTCGTCAGGAATGTTTTGATAGTCTCCATGTCCCGGAAGATGTTCGCGAGCAAATAAGAATTTATGAATATGCAAACATAGAAATTGTTCATCGTTATGTGAGGTGTGCTGCTGCTAAACTGGGAATATGGGACGATAGTAAAGGATACGATAAGGAAAAGTTCTTAGACATTGTGGAAGAAAAGCATCCTGACGAGGAAGTTCGTGAAAAAATTGCAAAATGTTTAGATAATAACCCACAAAAATCAGATTTGAACGCTTGGGCTTACAGACAACATATCTGCTTTGTACGCTCTGGTTCTTTTGAGCCAATTAAGGCAAAATTCCTTCAACATTAGTTATGTAGCTACATGTTGTTAATTATAATTTAATTTTTATACTCTTTCTTAATGGAGAATCTCTTAAAAATACATAAAAGATAAGAAGTATCAATACTTGATTATAAATTCTTAGATTTATTTAAAATAAAAATCAACCCATCCGAAAATATATATAATATCCTAGTGTAATAAATATTTAGACATTAACAACACATATTTTTGTGCGCCTTATTTTAGCATCTATTTAAGTACTAATAGATTTTCAGAGCACATATAATAGAATGCTAGAATGATTAAAGGGTTATTTTGGCCTACCAACAGGGAGACATTTTTATTAAAAACAGTTTAAGTTCCGAAAAAATTACACAGTATCACAGAAATAAGTAATTTTGGGTAGGTTAGATATACATTATCAGCGGAGAATATAAGCATTGTAAAAAAAATTAAATATTTAAACACGACGTAGAAAACTTTAAAAAAAAATTCAGCTGATGAATGCTTTTTGTCTAAGTTTAAAGTGAGTTTAAAAATTAATTTCCAACAAATAAAGAATACCTAATTAGGTACCTATTGCAGTTTATCTGATGAAAAGATTTCGGAAAATGAATGATGCCAAAACACGTTTTAGAGGTCGTAGATCTAAAAAAAAAAATTTATTTGGACATTTATATATACATATATATGGATATAATGAAACTTGTGAACACGATAGAGGCCGTATTTCTTAACCTATTTTGACCAAATTTCGCCTATACGTTTAACCCGCCAATATCTGGGCTATGTTTGTAAATGAGAGGAATTGGTCGATAGGGTGGGGATACGTAAGTTATATAAAATGGTTTGGACCCCAATTCTATCGTATTTCTTAACTGCTATTGACCAAACTTAACATACACATTGAGAACATATAGTTCTAAGTCTTGTATCAAAAAGGTGGTTATCGGTCAAAGGGGTGAGGGACTACATCAGTTTCTAATAATGATTTTGTTACCGCGATAACTGCCGCATTTCTTACTAAAGGATTTTGATCCAACTTTGCATATGCATTTATTTGCTCGATATCTAGGTCATGTTATAAAATTGCGGGGTTTGTGAAAGGGAAAGGGGGAATTTCACCTCGCTATATATTTTAATTTATTTCCATGTAGACCCTATATTTCTTAATCGATTTTGATTAAACTTGGCTAACATATTCTTCGTGGCAATATCTGAGCTATGTGTGTTCGAAAATAGGGTGAATCGGTAAGGGGGATGGGGAATTCATCATTACATTCCCTTATTTATAAAATATTTTTACCACATTGAAATCTACCTCTTTTTCCTGGCTTCCGCCGAAAGGTATTTTTTTAGATCAATTTGCTTTAAAAAAGTGCATGCCTTCTTCTAATTCAATTATAATCTAAATGGTATAAATAACGCCAAGGTTTTAATTAACCTAGATCAGAGCTCTAATGCTGGGAAGGATTTAATAAATGTTTCCTTTTTGATCTAAAATCTAAGAAGAACAACTGATTACATTAACCTAGAATGATACGAACTTGATGAGTAATTAGGAAAAGGACACGATCAGCAGGGACCACGAACTTCGTTTCTTCCATTCAACTCTTTGAGACCTTGTCTTGTCTGGCTTGCAGATGACGGCTGAAACAGGTGGTCCCGGACCTCATCTGAAAGCATTTCATTTACGTGAATATCAAAAAATAAGAGAGAACCTGGAAACCCCGCAATCAAATGGTAAAAAAATATATCGAAAGCGTAAAAAGGGCAGTCCGATAGATGTATCTCAGGAAATTCAAGTAGTGAAGGGTTCAGTCTTTTAATTATAGTCAAAGAGGAAAGAAAACAACATCCGGAAGGATCTTTGGTAACAAAAAAGTTACTACTTCCAATTTCCCAGCTTCTTACCACGTGTGCTCACTTTGTGGAATTAATAGCGATCGCCAAGATCATCCTCTTTTTTCAGTTGTTTTTTTCCCAAATTCTTAGGAAACTGAGAGTTATTAAGAACGGGTGGAAATATTAAAATGATTTGCCGTGAAAACCCTGAATATTTATGGCAGTTTTTTCAAGATAAATAAAGAAGATACCGTCTTTAAGTAAAAACATGAAATATCATCTTTTCTACAAAGTCCCCGAATACGCCACATTTCACAAGTTTACCTTTGCGAATGCATAATGATAAAAAACAAAATAAGTGCGCCGCGGAGTGCTCTTAAAATGTGTAAACAAGTCCGAATAGACGCTGAGAATATTCAATAAAAGATCTTTTTGTTCTGGTTCACTGTAAAATAATTTAAGAAATCTCTTGTGCAGCTCTTAACTATACGGGGTTATAAAAAGGTTGAGGTTTTCCAAAGAACCACTTCGGCTTTGAAAAGTGCCAAAACAATTAGAGCCGAACAACGCGTTCTTATGTTTAAAGGACTCTTTACGCGATCAGGAGCTGAGCGTTTGTAACACTGACCTGCATGCACGCGTTATCCTTTTACAAGAGTCTTTAAAGTATAAAATTGGCTGCAATAGTTTCTTTTGTTATAATGGTCGTTCAATTCAAAGATACCTCAACGATGTTGATGCTTGAAAAAGGAGTTGGCACTTTGTAGAGGTGTTATTTTGTTTTTGTTTGTTATGGTTTTACAAATAATAGAGGAAAATAGTGAAAACATGAATTGTAAATACATAATTATGATCGGTCGAAAATAGACTAATTTTTGAGCAATTGGATTAAGCATCAGATATGTACATATGTACATACAATTTACAATAATTTTGCTCCTAAATAAGTGATATATCATTTCTAGATTTTTTTCAGCAGATTACGAATTCATATACGAAAATAATCCATTACATCATGTTTTTGAGAAAAATAAGTTTGAAGAGTATCTACAAAATATCGAATTATGAACATTTTTAAAAATTCGTTACAAAATGACAGATTATTGTAGGAGTTTGTAATATAGCTCAAATAAACGACCTTTGGGTATTATATTAAAATACTAAGGCCTTTAAGACTTTTCGAAATACTCTATGAATTTCACTTTTCTCTGTTAACCAATTACGTCATACAATTGATAGTGAATGAAAAACAGAAGTAGCGCACGCTCATGGAAAACTAGTTCCCCAATATGCTCAAAATACGATTTGTTTTAGTTTTCATCCTATATTTTTCTCAAAAATGTGATGTGATGGAAACAAATGAATTCCACGTTAATTTATCATTGAACAAATCAAAAAAATACATCTCAATACATTACCGTTTTTAGGCTTATTTCTGACTTTTTAATTCGCTAAATCACGTAGTTGGGTTCGGCTCCTATCTTATATGTAAATATTTATTTTTATTATAAACTATTTCTTCTTTCGCCTTAGACTAGCCATTGAACATTCATACAATGGTCAGAGACAGGATTAAGTTTTTGTTGTTATGTTTGCATGGTAAACTTTGATCTGGTCATCGACCCGGGTGAAAAAAACGCAGCTAATAGGTATAAATGCACTTCCAAATTTTCTTCTCACTGAGTTCCGCAGAATTCAAAACATGAATGAGCTCGAAATCATCAGAGGTAATGGTAATGGTAATGGTGTCATATTTATATAATGGCGGATTGCCCATTAGCAGAGTAGGCAGCCGCCTATGGGCTGCGGAACTTTTAGGGGTCCCGAAACTATGACTTAAAGAATATAAGATAAAAAATAAATATTAAAAAAAAAACAATTCATTTTCATAAAGAAAATATTTCTCCGACGAAAATGAATAACTGCTGAATGAAATAAAACCTATACCTCTTTTGTTAATAAAATTATAAACAATCAGGTTGGTTTTGTGAGGAATTCAACCAACAAGTAAAGTCTTAGGATGCAAATTGTTCCAAAGTTAAAATTGTTTCATACTTTCTATAGGGCTTTCGAATTTTGAATTTTTGGTATTGTTTTGTTTCAAAATTTTATTTAAAATAAATAATATCAATAATTAATGTTTGTACTAACATGTATAACAAATGAAATCAAAAAAAAATCGTAAATAATAAATTGTCGTACGATAAAATTAAAAACGCACTAAACCGTGATTTTGACTGCCTGAGAGCCTCCACAAGCCCTAATCCGGCACTGTTTTTACGTCATAAAATACCTATGTAAAATTTATAGGATATTTACATAAATGCATAGTTGCTTGAATGTATACCGTCAAACTTGCAGTAAGTTTTTTTTCATAAAAGTCAATTGTGCAACTGAGATATTGCATATTTGAATAAGATATGCCATGTCAAATTTGACTACTAACCCCAAAAAAAAGTTTGAAAGCATGGGTGAATTTATCCTTTATTAGTTCTTATGAGACAACAGTATAATAAGCTGTGGATAAAAGAAAAGAAAAATGTGGCAGGGATTTTTACATGATTTAATGCAGCAAAAATAAACCTTTTTGCAATGAAGAATCGAGGTGTATTTTTAGATACGAAAATAAAATACATATTACTTCGTTTTCGAAGTTATTTTGCAGCAATTGTTATAGTAAAATTTAATTAATTTTTTAATTAATTATTTATTTTTTAAACAAATGAATCATTTAGTCATAATATGTACATATGTATTACGACATTTAAAAAATGAGATTCCACCCTATCTCGTCGGCTAGGATGGCGTATAATAAACTTCCTTTTCTCGCTAACTTCTTTCTTTTTCAGAATAGTTAGTCTCTTTTTTTTATCCTATATTTTAATTTTCTTCTAAAACAGCTTTTTAAATTATGTATTTACATATGTATAGGTATCTAAGAAACCAAACCAAACAGGTCTACGAAATTTGGCTGATGAGTTTTTGATTAGTTTTAAAAAATGTTTTATATATTTTTTGGGGTACCGTACACGAGTTGGAAATCAAAAATGTTTTATCACATAACGTTTTTGAGAAAAGTAGTGTTGTAAAGTGAAATGGTCATATGAATTTTGGCAATTAAATAATTAAAAGAAAATAAAACAAAACGTCATAGAAGCCCTTAACTAATTTGCTAAGATGAAATTATATATAACTATTAGCTGTCCCGGCAGACCTTGTTCTGCCCTTTCCGATGGGTGGCGTGATGAGTTTGATTTGGTTAAAGTCCCTCTATAAGAAAGTCTAGACAGAAGAGGTCGTTGGCGCGATTGGAGAATAAGCAAAGAGACCGAAAAATGGCCGCGCCAATGATCAAGCGCGTAGAAGCGCGGAAAATTGTAGTTTATTTGAATTCATAGATTCTGACAATTGGTTTCAGCGACCCCGAAAACCACTAAGCATCAAGTTTGGTCGAAATCGCATAAACTTTCAATTTTGGATGCCCATATCGACGAAAAATTCTTATAGGTATACATTATTTTTCTGCGGGGAAAATGTCAATATGAAACAAATATCAACATCGCGTCGGGTAAGATGAATTATAGGGCACCTACCAATACCCCGTCCAAATTAGCTATCCTTTTCACAATCAGTTTTTATATTCCTTTTTCGATGTAATATTTGCTATTTCCATTCTTCTCAGCTTCTTGAAAGAAGGTGAAAAATTGGGCGATTTGATTTCTCTGACTACCATCAAGAGAACTAAAATTCATGAGATCTTAAAATTCATTCAAGAGGTATCCATGGTGCCTTAGCCTAGCTGCATGGGAAGCTGTGTTCCGGGAATGAATTGTTTTTTTTTATGAGAAACGATATCCTACTGATCGGTAGCAAAATCTAAAGTATGTGTCTATCCATTTCGCAAGCGACGGGATATCTTTGTTTTTGAAACAATGTGAACTGAAAAATGGCTTTTCGGCCCTATTAATTGCCGTCATTAGGACCTTGACCCAATTACTTATTTCAATGTCTGACAAACATCAATATGAATTTATAGCCCTAATGTGCTGAAGTCCGACAAAAAAACTAAATTCACAAAAATCCAAAATCCAAAAAAAGATAAGTTCTTCGATCCCAAAGGATATACCACTGAGTAACATATTCAATCAGAGCAGAATAATTGCCATAATTTCATCGGAGTGTGATCAGATATTTGTGGGAAAATTAAAATTGACCCTTGGGGCAAATTTCTAATTGGATTCGAGCCTCAGTTGGGGACCATATGAAGCGGAGCCCTATCCTCGCGGAGGTGCACAGTAAGCACCCCTCGATTTTAATAATTGTTAACGGCAGAGGGGTTCAAACAAGTACGGTCAATATTGACTTTGGAAAATCAATTTAAAAAAAAATAAAAATGAATGGAATATACGCCCTCTGCAAAAAAGCCCTTCGATGCCGTTCATTGCGGGGGTAATTGCTTCATGTCATCTTTTTGTGGCATTTATTGAACTCGATTTAATTGGCGCTTGATACTCGCTTCATTTAAAGCCGATGTAGGCACACACCGACCGTATACAGCTTCAATTTAGTTTAAATTTTTAAAATTTTGGTTAGCAAAATTTCAAATTGATATTTATTTAGGAAAATATCTACCTCCTATGTTTGAATTTATTGTGGTTATGTTCAACAGTAGCGCTAAAAAAAATTTAAACGCAACACAATAATGACCGAACTAAAAACTTTGTAAGTTTAAATTATCATAACATGATGTATGTAGGTACTTATCACATTTGTAAATAAATAAATTATATTCGAATTGCAATCAGATTTATTATTAGGTATACTGTTATTGTTATTATTAAATTATAATTCAATAGTCTGAGAGTTTGCATTTTATGCGGTATTTTTTTATGTTTCGATTCCCAATTCATAGTTTATGAGATGTTTAAAGAAAAAGTCGCAAAAGTAGATTTAATCGTGAAGAGAAATAGTTTAAACTTATTTGATTCGTATAATAAATTATCTTAATAATATTTTCAAAATTTTATATGTAGTTTTTTCACCAAAACTTTCTTTTATCGCAATGTTTGACAAAAGTAATTGATTAAATTATAACTTAACTTAAGTTATTGCGTGACACTTTTTCTATGATATAAAGTTTTAACTGTTCAATACGCATATATTAACCATTATTAATTTCTCAAAACATATTCACTTTTGTCTGCGATTGTATCTCCAGAACTAACTTAAATAAATCGATATTAATTAAATATAAGATTTGACATAGGATGAAAGTAGCCTCTAGTTCAATACAATATATTACTTTCATAATCTTAAATTACACAGCTCCATAAAAAAAAATGAGTAAAGTTCTGACCCGTCGCGCAAATATGATATTTTTATGTAAAGCTGTGCACTGAACCAGAATTTTCCATTAAAAAAATTCGTAGATCCTCAAATTTTCAAGCTAAAAAAAAGCCAAAAAAAGGAGAAAATTGCTCCCCGAAAAAAAACCCCAAAAACTCAAGAAAAAAAAAACTAGCAGACGTTTATGTTTGATGGTTTGTGTAGGAATTAAGATCTCAATAGGTTAAGAAGTAAAATCCACTATTGAGGATTGTAAACCACCCATGCAATAGGGGTAATTTCCCCCAAAAATAAAAAAAAACCTTCAAAATTCTAAAATTCTAAAAAAAATCTGAAAAAGATATGTCTAAGTAGTTGGAGATTAGAATACAAAATAAGGCCTCAATAGGTTGAAGAGTAAAATCCACTACTTAGGTAAGATATATTCAATGATACCCTATACAATGGGTAAAATTGCGTAAAATTGTTTTTTTTTTATTAATTTCAATTTTACACTTTTTATGACGTAGAAACAAAACTACTAGTCATGATTTCGAGTGCATTCTTGTTCTGAACTGCATTTGCATTATGTTGTAAGAATGCACAGTGAATAGTTTTAAGGCAAAAGAAATAATAATTTATAATAAACATTTATATAAACAAAAGCACCAATCTTTTATCGTTGAACTGCTTCGCTATTAAATACAATTATAAATTTCGCTATTTTATTGAAAACTAGCTGTGCTCGCGACTTTGTACGCGCGGATTACAATAAATAAAGTAACAACCATATTTATACAGCCTAATGCTAAGTCTACCAAAGCTTTTAAATTACAAATATCACATTCATATGGTCAATTATTGGTCCTAATTGGTCATTTATTGGTACATTTATCCTATTCAAATCGGCTCAGTAGTTTATGAGGCTCAAAAAACTTAAAAAGCACGAGTAGTATAAATTAATGCAAAAGTATTAATTAGTATAAATTTATAGCCTTTGGCAACTGTGGAGTTATGAGCTTTCTATTGGTAAAAGAGTTATCCTCTTACGTATGAACAAACTCTCTCAAAGAATTTATAAAGTTTTTTCTAGGATCACCTCCTCTAAATTTTCGATTGCGATTTTAAGGGTGAAGGACCGATTTTAGGGGGTCTCCAAACAAATGTTGATCAGGAGATCATGTGGAATCGATTGGCATACCCCAGTTCAGGTATTAACATAACATTGTGTAGTAGTGATTTGAATGACTTCTTGTGGTCGTATTGTCTTTAAATACAGCATAAAATGATCACTAAACTATTACAAAAAAATTATCTCCCCAGAGAAGAAATTTCTTAAAATAGAAATTAGTAAATTATGTAATTCGCTTTACTCATTGATCTATTTTCATATGAAATACTACCTATTGCAATAAAATTTATTTGGACATTTATATATACATATGTATTATATGGGATATAACGAAACTTGTGGACACGATAGAGGCCGTATTTCTTAACCGATTTTAACCTTGATCTAAATGGATTTTGTTCCAACTTTGCGTATGCATTTATTGGCTCGATATTTAGGTCAGGTTAATGAAAAATTGCGGAGTTTGGGGAAGGGGGGGGGGGGGGGGGGGACTTTCACTTCGCTAAATATTTTATTAATTTCCATGTAGACCGTATATTTCTTAATCGATTTTGATTAAACTTGGCTAATATATTCTCCATGGCAAGATCTTCGGTATGTTCGCAAACGGGGTGAATTCGTCAAGGGGATGGGGAATTCAGCATTACATTCCCTTATGAAAAAATCAATTTTACCACATTGAAAACTACTTCTTCCTTCTTGCTGCCGCCGAAAGGTATTTTTTTATAGTGTATCCTACTAATTTTCCAGAATTTTTGTATCTGCTTATAATTGATAATACAATTTAAATTCTTATTAAAATATATGTATGTATACGAAGAAAATCAATAGCATCATATCACCATGTAACTAAAAGCGACATGAAATAAATTTAATATTCCAAAAAGGTTAAAATAGTACAACGCATAGCTGGATCTAAGTTCATAATTTGTTGTGAAAGACAATACCTGAAAAATAATCGTTTGAAAACAGTCGCTATCGCGTCGATGCTGCCTGAATTTCACTGTTGACTGGACGATGTTAATGCTGTTATACAACCCTAAAACAATGTTAGCCGAAAGGATTTATCCCGGGGGGTCTTTAATATCCTTCGGTACAACTTCAGCAGACAACGAGCTCGCATCTCGCCGATTTCTTGCGGGATGGCTGGGACCACACCAGTATCAAAAAATATTTTTGAAAGAGCAAAGTCAAATCTTACCGGAGGACAGGACAACGACGGCAACAGCAACAACGAGGGAAAAAAATAAACGGAGAAGTGATGAAGCTACCAACAAAAATATTTGAGAAAATTTGTACCTTCTCAGTGAAAATTTGATACGCAGGGTGCATATAAAATTCGTCATTGTGCTTAGGTCCCCGGGTCCCAGCTTCAGTTCAGCCGTCTTAAACACTTCGGGGATGAGTTAACGAGCGTCATCAACGTCTTAAGTTACACACGGGGCGAATTTGTTGTTTCTTTACGCTGCACTCACTCGCTGTCCTCCATTTTTTGGATATTTTGGCTGTTCGTTTTTGCGACATTTACAGCGGCTCCGTCGTTTTTCACCGTCTCCGCCAATTGATCGGTTAATCTCAAATTGAGAGCTAAAGAAGCCGAGTTAAATGCCATTTAAAAGTAATTTTCATATCGCGTTTCAGCCCAAACGATGCAGCCAAAAAGGGCGCTTCATCTTCGTAATTGAAGGGGGAAATCAGATCAATTACGACTCCTGGGCGAGTTTTATTACCCGTGCTGCGGTGTCCGATAATGAATTTATAACACTGTGAAATTGTCAATTATGAAGTCATTAAAAAACAGAGGAGAAGTTATGATTGACTTGGCTTTGCTTCCGTACTGTAGCGAGAAACCTTATAGTTTATTTCTTCGTTTGTACCTTTTTGGTTTGGATCTTTTGTCGTAAGAGATAATTATATCTGCACTTTCCATTGTTATTTATAAAGAATATTTTATACTCCATAGTTTCTACCTAGACCTCGAAATATTGAGATTAATAACACAGTCTTTCACAAACATATCTAATTTCGTTCTTAGTTTAAAAACAAAAGAGCCGATGTTAAAAATTATGTCCAATGTAAAGAATAAAGATATCTTGCAGAATAATGAGAATTTGAATTTGGCAGCAAACCGAGAACTTTAACACTAGAACTATCAAGACCCGTTAAATTGACGGGTACTCAATTTCTTCCTTGAATAAAGTATATGTTTTAAAGTGACCTCTTAAGATTTATGCCAAAACTTATTAAGATTCAAAATTACGACATATTCAAAAATTTTTTCCCATTTATAATTACAATTTTAAATTTGAAAGAACATTACATTAAAGGTACCGATAATTACTAAAATTACAAGCTTGCGCGCTGGTAGTTCCAGTGTTAAAGGCCTGCCCAGGCCGCCGCACGGTATATTTAGCTTCACAACTTCTTTCTGTTTTATATCAATAAAATGTTCTATTATATGTTTGTGTAAAAAGTTAAGGGTGATTTTTATTTCGGTTTACAAAGTTCCAAACTCTGACTCATGATTCACAAATGTTATTTTGCTTTTCCTATAAATTAATTGAATTTTTTATAAATTTAAAATTGCTGATAACTTGTTTCGGGGAATTAAGCTAATTCGGTTTTATTTTATGATATTTTAGAAAAAATAAAATAAAATCAGTGATTCTGGTACAAATCCATTTTAAAGGGAATTCTTTAAAGTGTGCGTGCATATTGGATTCGATCCATATTGAATTTAAAAAATGAATAGAAGATTTGAAAATAGCTACCTCGAAAACCCTTTTATACACATTGCCAGGAGGGCAAATAATTAAAATTGTGTTTCGATTTTACATATTTACTATTTATGTAATTCTAATGAAATATTTTATCCGTTAAGTAAATTTTTTTTTTATTATTTCTTAAAGTACTAATATTACAATTCATATTTTAAAAAATCAAAATTACCGATTTTGAAGTAGGTACCCTTTTATGAGGAATTGTGGCATTAAGGTTTTGTTCCAGTTAAAATATTTTTAAATTTGTTTTCGAAAGCACTAATTGTTTTCTGTAGGCTGTAGTTGAAAGCAAAACAATTCAAGTTTGTTTGAAAATCTTTTCACTTTGTGTTGATTTTGTGCTATTTTTAAAAAACTATTTTGGCAAAGTTAACTACAAAATTTCAATATATTCTAATTTACTTGAATATATTTAGAAGCGAGTAAGGTGACGATAGTGCTGATCTTGTATCACAACCTAAAGAAACGAGTATTTTCGTTCTAAGAAGATATTTAACTACGAATTTTATGGTCTGTAAAACAATTTCCTCGAATGTTGAAATATATTTTGTTTATGTTGAATAAAAATATGTATAGCCTAATAAAATGGGTTAAAAGAAGACTTTTATAATTTTCGTAATTGAAGGTACATAGCTGTAGTATAGTACTTACGTTATATGTGTATTATCCCCTATTTTTAACAGTAGCTGCAAATCATTCTCGTCCGCTCAAAACCTCGATGACACGAACTGAGCATTCAAGGATTATAAAATTCTTTAAGAATTTATCGTTCCTGATCGCTGCCGATAAAAGGTTGCGACACAAGGATATTATTTCCCTGGGCAGGATCACCTGCTGGGCAAAGCTGGTTCAATAGATTTTTGAAATATTCAAGATATTGGCGCCCTTCTTAGAGGAAAATATGCTCTGTAGCTGCATAAAATTCTTATCGGATCTTCTAATCTTTTGAGTCCTTTAATAAATTTCGTTGCCACTTTTGATTTCGTTGCATTTCATCTCGATTTCATTCATTCATACAAGATTTAGTAGCGAAGAATGGAATGGGCGCAACCCTTCTTTCTACATATGAATCGTAATGGGAGGTTGGAGTTGTTCTCATCGTAAATTTTGTAAAACGATTAATATTTGTCAGATGTGCTGCTGTAGACCGGCTCCTGGGAATGATGCTGAAATCCTTTATCTACTGTTGCTGTTTAAGGAGCAGAGCATTGATTCTTATCTGAATGTAAACAAATGTAAAAGTAGATCGATGACAATAGGATAGTGAAGTTCCAGCGCTTCTGATTTCTAATTTCGATCTCTTTCGTGTCCTTTTAGGTAGGCTCTTTAAAGAAAGAGGAAAATGATAAAATATACCTAATTGTGGAAATGAGACTGAAAGTTAGTACTTAAATACCGAATTTTGTTAGCTTACATACATAGTTACATAGTTAACGCTTCAATCAATTGAAATATGGTTTCATCTCCGTTTCTATTTACAGAAGAAGATAACGTAGTCGATTCTTACATACGTTTCAACCAAGATCAGCGCTCATTTTTCCTGCACAAGGACTTATCATAATGGTTCATCGTTGTCATTATCGAATTTCAAAGTCATGCCGACAGCAAATCACCAGTCACGTTAGTCGCCTAGTCCCTTGTAAAGATCCTTGTACTAGCACTGCGTATAGCACGATCGCGTCACGCTTTCACTTAAAACAAAGGTATCTGTAACCAAGCGTATCTTTGCGGTAGATTTAAGAAGGCCACCTCACCTGAGTCGCAGGTAAAAAAAGGCGCCACAATCCTGGTTTTCAGTGATCTGCCGATGAGTATTTGTCTAGCAGTTCAGTTTTTTTTTGGCTATATGCCAAATATTCAGACAGTCTTAATGATGCTCCAATCATGATCTCGTTAAAAAGATTTGATGCAGGTTGTCGGACTCTAAGATGAGCAGTGAGTGCAGTTTTACCAAGAGTAATATAGGCACCTTTGAGATTTTCCACACCTTTTGCAAAACTTTTATTATGCGGAACTAATTTATAACATGAATCAACTTTAAAGCGACTTAATTTATGATCTGAACTTTTTTAATCAATATAAAGTATAAAGAATAGCATTTCAAAAATTAGTCGTCAAAATCTTAATTATAATACGTATGTAAGGGTTTTTATTTAAATTCAAAATGTATTTATTTAAGTTTTAAATGTATTTTGTAATTTCTCTGTAATGAATAGATTTTAAATGTTTGAAACATTGAAAGGCAGTTGCTCAAGAGAAGGAAAGCAATATCGGAATTTTTGGAAATATCTTAAAAAATATTGGGTCATCGAACGAACTCGAAATATGTTTAAATAAAACATTAAATTCTTAGTTAACTAAATAATATCAATTACTTCTATGACATTATTTTATTTTTAAGAAATGCGCAAAAGCGTCCAAAATATGTTTTTTTCAACCCCTCTGTCGTTCTTTCAGAGAGAGAAAGAAAAGTGTATAAAATATAATATGTACATGGAAACGTAGGAATTTTCGAGCTCGCTGGGCTCAAAATGAAATATATGATATACTTTTAGCTTATTCAAAATGGCAACAATTAATTTGGATTGCCTTTAAAAAAAACCTCACTATTTAACAGAGCAAAAACGCAGCTTTAAAAAATTAGAGACTTTCGAGTGTTTGGTGCTTTTCACAGTAGTTAAAACATGGAGTAATAGGACTGAAGTTTTATTAAAATATCACCTGCATTACGGAAAATTGTTTGTTGAAGTTGGTGTAGCATTACCGGAGATTAATGTCGGCGAAAATATAACGCTGGAATTAAAATAAATGAATTTAACAAGACAACACCAAAAGGATACATTAATGTCAACATGAATAAGTTCTAATTATTTGCATATATGAATATATTATACAATAATTATATTATATAAATTAAACAATAAAAAACCAATACAAGAATTTTTTGAAAATTCAAAAATTGTGTATATGTGTATTACTATTATATTTTGGAAAGGGATTTCATTTAGTAATAAATTGTAATGTGTATTAGTGTTACCGACTTTATTTGCATGAAGTTTTGATGTAAAAGTTGAAGTCAAAACATTTGTGTTATCATGGATAAATTTGATATTGAAGATCTAAAAGAGAAATGGATGGTCTTCGCAAGTAGTCCGATTTTCGATCCATTTGTCATCCCGAGCAGAGTATGATATATGTATGTACATACTTATTTTCAATAACAACTCATATGTCGTCTAAAAAATTTAGAAAAATTAAGTATGTAAAGTTTTAAATTTGCAACTTACTGAGTAAGAAGTAAATAAGCTGAAAGGTTCTTTTTTTTTAAACAAGAATAATCCCTTCTTTCTGAACTATTTTAATTTATTTTTATTAACGTGTAGCTCCAATTAAAAGAGTTGAATTGAAGTTAATCTCAATATGAGTGAAATATTCCAATCTCCAACTTTTGTAGAAATTATTTAAATATTGTCTAAGAAAGTAGTAAGTTTGCTTAACATAATAGTAGTATATATTAGGTGTGTTTAATGACTTGCTCTAGATTAACCTAGAGTAGAAAAAAGTAAGAAATGATGTTGAGATACATATGATGAGTTTCAAAACTGCTCTAAGCTGAACTGGTTTGTGTTCAATGAGGCTGCTCCAAAATGATCTAGATTACTTTAGAGCAAGATTTACTGCTTCAACTAGTTAGTGGGATCAACATAGAGATACATACGATACACACATGTGTACGTCGTAAGAACCTGTCAAACCGACAAAGTGACAATTGAGAATATTTAAATAAAGAAATTGATTTTTCACTATTTTTATACGCAAAGGATTACTGCTATAATACAAACTTCGATTATTACTAGTACCGAATTTTTGTTTGCACCACAAAAATTTCAAACAACAAATGAAACATCATTTGACATTTAGCAGCTCAGAAAAATTCAAAGTGGTATTCAATGAGCACGCCTGCTCCTTTCAGATCTGTTTTGCTCTGACAACCTTCTTTGAGCTGAGCTACTCTGTCCTTGGATTCTCTAACGATTTAGAGAATAAATTCTAAAATTATAGTACTCTGCTATTCTCTAACAAAAAACGGTCTAAGTTAGAGCCAGTTTGACAGCTCTATGTTAGAGCAAAATGCGACAGTAGCGCTAACTTTCGGTAAATAGGTTAATTAAATAAATGTACTAGGTCACTCTAAATTTAGAGCAATATTGAGATCCTCTAAACATTTTTTTCTCTCATTTAGACCGATTTCACTCTCATATCAATTGTATAGTGAGCAGCTAGATTCGTTGAACCCGAGTTTGAGGAATAATAATGTAAATTTTGGATTTATTTAATACTATTGCTTGCCATAAATGTGAATTGCAAAATTTCTCAAAAATAATTAAATTAGATTTTTTTACTTTAAAAGGAATTTAAAACTAATTGGTAGCAATTTATCATATTGGTGAATTTCATGGAAAGCCATCCGGATTTAGCGAAAAATTTATTATCTAAACTTATTTGCAGTCGTAATTATGGTTTCAAGTTAGTGTTTAAATAATTGACCAAATCACCTGATGAATATTAATATTTAAATTATCTTATATAGTCTTATTCATGTAGCACCATGCGTTGAAAATTTGCAGCGTTAAACGTTGGCAGCGCTAATCTTGTAAAATTTCTTAGTATTGCTCAAATTAACATAGCTAATAAGACGTCTAACGTACGATTCTCATCGGTCTTCTTTTTAAATTTACTCAAAATATTTCCTTTTCAGTAAGTATATATGTATGTATTTGTCAGTAGTAGTAAGCTTCTTTTTAGCACTAAATTTAAAATTTTATTCCAAATCGAATGGAAGCAGAAATGAAATGCAGACATTTGTTGCATTTCTCCAAAAGGACAAAAGTGCACGTGTGCTTTCCTTTCTTCGTGCTGCTCGAGACCAATTATAGTAGCGAACTAACCCCTTGACATGACAGCTTGAATCCCTGAAACTCTGAGGACGGTGGTGGTTACCTGGCCCGCCAGGAGCATACCACCGAATATACCTGTGAAGGGAATGTTTCTCCATATGTTCGACAATTTAAATTTTTACAAATTTTTATAGGGGGCATAAGAAAGATCCTTTTCGGTTGTTCGCACTGGCCCTCGATGCACTTCACGCGGTATAGGCATAAAAAAACTTAATCGTTAATTCCTCTTTATACCGCGGAGAGGTTGAGCGCGATGCGAACGTTTTATATCCACCAAACCAAGTACCTGGTGCAGGTTGTTGGGCTCGGTGCCCAATAATAAACCTGAACTTGTGGATCAAAAGGGAAAACTGTGGCAGAGGCGAAAGGGCGCAACTACAAAGGCGTTCCGCACCAATCCCCAGGCTCGGCTCTATTTACTTAAGCTAGGGCTGGCGCTTACTGCCATTGGTGCACCGGCACGTGTTCCTTCAGGAGGGGATTTTACCTTCGGGAGTAGGTATATATGCGCCCGGTTTCGGGCATGGTCAGTCAGACTGAGTTCACGTTCTGAAGGGATAAGTTAGTCTCGCTCGGAAGAAAATCGGTGATTTTTTGAGTATTATTGGACACGTTTGGAAGAATTTTAAGTTCTTATTAAATCGTGTGTGAAACGAAAAATCGGCCCTTAAGATGGCAACTAGTGAAATGTATCGTTACTTTTATCTACCCTGCAACGAGGAGAGTCCTTCTGTGAAAATGGAAAATTGTTTTGTGAATAACTACAGCCTGCAGCAATATTCAACAGCCAACAATACCGGTTACGAGAATTCCTTTTCGGACGGTTGGAATACGCCAAGTCCCGCCAGCTTCAGGTCATCGAGTCCTGAGTACGTCGATCTCAACACTATGGTCTATCCAGGAAATATAACCTCCACCGGATTGTCTTCCCTTATGGCTCCTGGAAAACAACATTTAATGTCCCAGCAGATGCAACTTAATCCTGCATCTTCGCAAGTCTCTTCCGCGATTACTTGTACGACTATGAAGAAAAAGCCCTGTAACAGACGCCCTTTGACTAAAGTAGACATTCAAGACGAGAGTGTTTGCAGCAGTATTGTGGGTGGAGATCTCAATCACCTGGACTTCTCAGACACCCTGTTTGACGATAGTGGGGAAGACGACATCGGTCTATTTCATGAAGATCTCGACGAAGTATCGGACAACAACGACACCTTGGCTTCATCAACTTCTGGAAAGAAACGTCGAGGGAAACAAGTGTCGCCTGTGGTAAAAAGGAAGCGCCGACTCGCAGCAAATGCCCGCGAAAGACGTCGCATGCAAAACTTGAACCAAGCATTCGATCGACTTCGCCAGTATCTTCCATCCTTGGGGAATGATCGGCAGTTGTCTAAGCACGAAACCCTTCAAATGGCCCAAACATACATTACCGCCCTGTACGAGCTATTGCAGTAGACACCCTGCACTCTGCACTGTTAGAAGAGCACTTTTTGTACATTCGATCGAGGCTAGATTCCGCCATTTGTTAGTCTAGATGAATTTTATACGGATGTTATTTATTTATCGTATTTTGTTTGTATATATTCTGTAAAAAGCCCTTTAGGACACACCTAAGCTATTTAATAGTAAGTAGGTACCCAGCGACCCAACCGAGCCGTCTCTAGACACCGAATAGTTACAAATTTTTGTACAAAATCAAACAATACTTGGTTAAGTTTATTTAATAATGCTAATATATTATTTTATGCTAAAAAAACATTTTTTCATTTATATTGATCATATTTTACAAAGTTTCAATCTTGGGAGAAAACAAAATTCTCTCAAAACTGTTTATTGTTATTACATTGCATGCATAAGAAAAGTTTTTCTATTCTCGAAGCTTCGGACATTTCCTTGCCATTTTTCATCTAGTTGTTTTCAGATTATTCTATCAATGTTAAAAGTGAAGTATGTAACCTAGCAAAATATTTTCTTCGATAATTTTCGAAACAGCAGGATATTTTTCAATTTAAAAGGATAATAAAATGGGAAAGCTTACAATTAGACTCAGTTTTTAGGTGAAAGATAAACTGACTGAGTTTAATTTTTTCAGTACATTTAACCATAGATTTAAACTCAGTTTAGCAACTTAATTGCAGAGTTAAATTTCGCTTAACGGATAATACCTAAAGTTCAAAGCAACCAGACTAGTCAAGTTTATCCTCAATAGAATTTCAGGACATTAAACTAACTAAAACATTTTTTATAAACTAAAATTACGATAAAAAACCGGTTATAGTAGATACTCGTAGTAATCTAGGTTTAAACTTAAAAACTGGACGCTATGTAGACAAATAGTTTCTAGATAAACTGAGTAAATTTAGATTTACCGTCAGACTTAAGATTTTAATTTACATATACATTCATGCTCTTTAAAAGAAGGGTGGTTGCATTTGTGTGTAAGTATTTAATCATTAAGTGTTAAGTTATACTGCTAAGAACGCGAAAACGTTTCATTTTAGTAAAAAATAAATAAATAAAATTAAATATAGATCGCTTTCCTCCAAATAAACTGAAGTCGTTATTATCCTCATCTGACCTTGAGGTATGTAAACGTATATTCATATAAAATAAAAATGTTTTACATGAACAAATTCGTTGACCTTGATACTTCAAAATATTCCGTGGGGGTATTTAAAATAAGCGTAATCAATGAGATGTTAAGTGTTTGTTTTTGAAAACAAGATTAACACCTCTCCCCGTTCGTGCATAGAGAAAAATTAAAAATACCCAATTTTAGCAAAATGTAAATTAAAAAGTTTTTCAAATTATCTGTCACTAATTGCGTCAATTGTATTGATTATATTTTTTAAAGAATACTCAAGAATAACTTGATAAAGTCACATCACCCATTGTTCCCCATGCGCGGAATTTGTGATTTTTACTATCTAGAAAATCGCATGATTTGTTCTGCACACTTCCATTAATATATAAGCCAGAAAATTAAAGTTGATCTACAGTCCTTAATCACTTTTCAACAATGAAAATCGCAATTTTTGTCTTTTTGGCCATCTTCGCAATTTCAGTGAGTTAAATTTATTTTTCTTACGATTACGCTGTTTTACATAAAAAATTTTATTTTCCTAATAGGCTCACGCTGAAATTTACCAATATGCCGATGAGGTTGATCCTAGTGTGGTAAGTCTGTTTTTATAAATAACAATTTTATATTTCTACAATAATGTTTCTATTGTGAAGATGCTTCCTGTACCTAGAGCAAAAATACTCGATACCATCAAAAAAGCTACTAATGCTTTTGTGCGCAAATCAGTCAACGACTTCCACCATGTTGAAGAAACCTTCCAAAGAGCCGCCAATAAATTGAAGGAAGATGCCAAGGAGTTGGCCAATAAGACAAAAGCGAAAGTTCAGCAAGCTGTTTCAACTGTTGAAAACAAATTCAAGGAAATCTTCCACAAGGGAGAAGTATTCTTCAAGTGCATCAAACAAAACTTCCCAGCCTTCAAGGAGCTTAAGAACACCGCTATAACTAACTTGGAGGAATGTGGCAACAACGTTTTCCACGCCCTTCTTGATTTCGAAGTCCATGCTGCTTCCCGCACCACAGCATTGGTGAAGACCTTGGCTGAGGTTGTTGAACTTGTTGGAGAATGCGCCACTGGCAATGCGATTTACGCTGCCAAGTGTGCCTTCAAGCATATTGAAGACGCTAAATTGTTGGTCTCTAGCACAATTGATGAATTCAAGGCTCTGGTTGCTACTGTGAGGGAGAAGGCCGAACCCCTGATTAAGGACGTCAATGTCTGCAAAAACGAGAATTTCACGGCTATTGCCTCAAAGATTAAAGTTGTTGAAGATAGCATGAACCAGTGCACCAAGAAGAATTAAATACTCAATTTACAGGCATGCAATGCGATTGCAGTTTTTGTATTGAAACTATAAAATTTATTCACAAATAAAAGAAATATAGTTTAAACTTTAGTTTGATATATTTTTTTGAAATCTATTAAGGGGACCTTGCATTTTCGCTGTCGAAAATTTTAGTGATTTTTATGGGACTGATGCATTAATAAAAAAAACATTTTTTGATCCGTAATTTTTCTGGCATATACAGGATGGGCGGAATAAAGAGCGATTTTGAAAAGGCTGTAAAAGAAACGTCATCAGTTTTTTCAAATTAAGTAAATACAACTAAGTCTTAAAAATAACTCCAGAAGAAGTCCGTTCAGGCGTAGATTGGCGTATATTGGAAAGTAGCAGTGTCAGTTTCAGGAATAATTGAAGGTATTATTTTTTGGCTTATGGCTTTTCTCATATTAGTATCTTCTTCCTTTAAGGCATTCATTTTAGAGACAATTTAATTGCAAGATTTCCTGGACATTCGATATTCTTTGAAGGTTTTCTCCTCATATGTTGACACAGATACTTCATTTTCCAAAAACTTACTACTGCGAGCCTTTAAAGTACAAATATTAAAAATGTCAATTTTTGTTATTGTTCCTGTTTACAAGAGTCCACATTCCTCTTCGTAAATTATTTCTTTTATTCAGCAAAAGAGCTGCTTTTAACTCTTGCAATTTGCATAAATTGCTTTGTATTATTTTATATTTCATCAAACGCTAGTCGTTTTGATCTCCTTGATTATCTTCCTAATCGTAATATTTGCATAAAAATATTTAAATTTTCAGACACAATACAGTTTTCCATCGTTCACTTAAATTGTTGCAAACATTTCTCACAATTATGACTTTATTTTAAAATTGTTGCCAACTGCCAACTGTATCGTGTGTCGCGAGCATTTATGAATGGTCATAGAATTAATTACGAAATTGCACTAATGATTATTCCTGTGTGTCGTGTGCCTAGGATATAAGGGCTCGTTTCGGATTCACCCAAAAAATTTAGAGGTTTGTAATCGCAATAAAAATTAACTCTTAAGTGCGCCACCTGCCGCAAAATTGTCATACTATTTTCTTAATTTCGCACGAAATTGGACAGTGAAAACTGGGTCGAAATTGCGAATAGTGCAGAAAATTCTGATCACATTTATTTTACTTTAATATTATGTTTTAATGGAATAACATACAAAAACTTATTATATTATATGTAGGTTCCTGGGATATTTTCTTTCATAACATTTTCAACCAGAAAAATTCGAGGTCAACTCTGTTTTCTTTTTAGGGTATACTCTATGCAATTGAAAAAATTTTAATGGTTATTTTTAAACTAAATCTATTGGAAGCCAGCGGTTATTGAAAATTAATGAAATGGAAGCAAAATACACAAAGATCTTTGATTTTGGTTATCATTCAGGAAATAATGTTGGCTATGTCTATTGAAACGTTCTAACAAACCGTTAAAGTAAAAAGGGACTATTGTTGCTTTGGCTGCCGTCAGCGAGCATCCTGAATGGTGCGGCACCTGTAAAATCAACCAAACTGCCGCAAATTAAATGATAAACGTCCTGAGACGCGGCTCGTTAACATACTGCGCCCAGACAATGCAATCCGAAGCAAGAAGGATTGCCGAAGCACTTGACCCATCCGTCCTTCGGCGAACCCTAACCGCTGCATCACAGAAGGTGCCGCGGAAGGATATTCTCAGCACAGGGTGGGGTTCCTTTGAATAAGGTTCTCATTGTGTCCGGTGACTTTTATAGAGCTCCTAGTGATAAATTATACTGCTCGCGGTAATTGTGGGAATTCAGGGCTCATTTCACCCTAATCACACGCATGCCATTCCCGGAGGATTCGTTGCATGTTGCAATTTACAAGGAACGACATTTGCGCAGGGAGGCACGCGTGTGGCTCAACACCTAAAAACAGGTGCTGCGCTAACAAGAGGCACCTTCTAACAAGCGAAACGAGGGTTTGTCTGGACAATGGCGAATTTTTCGCCATCTGCATTGGTCAGCCAGAGATAAGTATGTTTCTTCTTTTGGTCATTTAAGACGATTAGCACGTCTTTACCTTAAGGGCCTGATTAGATAATTTCACGAATTTTTTTACGTGGCCTTTGAGAAACCGACAGGTACCCGAATCACGCCTTTCATTTGTACCTGCACTGTTGCGGGAATATTTTTTTTTTTTATTTCATCCCTATCCTCCTCCCTTTTATTGATTCCCTTTGAAATATCACTAATTTGTCGAAGGCTCGCTTTGACTTTCCGCCAATTTGGACCACCGACATTGAGCCGTCGCACGCAAGATTTATCACGAGTTATGACATGGTTATGCGTCGGTATAATTTCTTCTCACAATTTCTGAGCATTTGATTTTATTACTATTGTTATTACTATTTTGTTATTATTTTATTTGGAATATCATTACATGTATGTATATATTTTACAGAGTAATATGTTACGTTTTTGCTTTGCTTCTTAAAGCAAAAGATGAAATAAGAATAGATTTTAGCTTTGGGCTCTGTTAAAAAGTTTTAAATTATTGGCTCTGTATATGCTTTTTCGACTTGCAATATCTTAGTTTGAAATTTATAATAGTTTATACTGCGCAGAAAATATTATACATATTATAAAAATAGATGTACAGATATGAAAAAAAAACATGCAATTCTCAAAGGATTAAGTATGTATTTATGTTCGCAATGATCTTCGTTATCATCACACATCTTGACTGCATTATTGTTTAACTTAATGTTCTTATGCGTAACAAAGTACTTTTCATAATCTATGTGTTGTTTTTCTGTATCTATTTGTTTAAGATAATGGACTGGGAAAAAACTTTTCCCCAGTAAATTTGAGACTTGAAATGTTCTTCCCCATTTGGTTAAATCGTTTCATTCAAACAAATTCACTTTGTTCACTTGTTGCAGTTATCATTAATATTTCGGCGCTTTTCAGATTCACATTTGACATTCTTCGTTTTTTTCCTAGTTTTGAAGAACGATGAATTTAGTGTATCTATCTGAACTCTAAATTTTTATCCATTCATGACCCGCACTAATGATTATTTCAATTTGAGATCTGTTGTAAGAATTTCAAACTGTTAACATTAATTCAAGTAAGACTTTAAAAAATATCTGTATGTTTTTATCAAAAGGGAATTTTATTAGTAGCTATAAATCTTGTTGAGATGTATCACCCAATGTTCAATTAATAAAATATACAATTATTTTGAATGCTACATATTTTAATGTATTTATTATAAATATAATAAATAGTAATTTATTTACTGTTTATAACATTCTGCAAGTTTCTTCTGCAAATCGTGAATGCCGAAGACAGCCTTCTTGGCAAGAGCTTTGTTACAGTTGTTCACTTCTTTAAGAGTTTCAGCAGCGATATCATGACCAATGCTAATAGCATCCAAAGAGGTATCCTTGAATTCCTTAAGCAGGCTTTGGAAGAGACCCATCTAAATAGAAAATAAATGTGTAAAGTATTTATGGTAATATTTTAAAGTTATTCATATAATTCACCTTGGCATTAGCACACTTAATGAAAGCGACAATGTCCCAGTCGAAGCAATTCTTTACTTCTTCGTTGAATTTAGTAACATCAGTTTTAAGATCTTCAACATCATTGTGGACAGTTGCTTCAAACTTTTTGTATTCATCACTGACTTCCTTGGCACAAGCTTCAAAATCGCTTCCAGCTTCCTTTTCAATTGCTTCAAATTCTGGTACAATTGGTTCGGCACATTTTCTGAAGGTTTCTCCTTTTTGTTTGATTTCATCAACCTTAGCAACAATTTCAGCCTTAACAGCTTCAAGTTTTCCTTTAATGTTTGAACCAAAGACAACCAGCTGTTTCTGTACTTTCAAAGCGAGTTCCTTAACTTTTTGTACAACAACATCGGCATCTTGAGTAGCCTTCTTCACGAGTTCATCAATTTTCTGTTGAATGTTGTCGAATAGACTGCTTCCTGTTGCATAGACGTCGGGGATGTCAACCTGATTGCCTGGCCTGGCAACAGAACCTCCAGCGGACTTTAGGAATTACAATTTAAATTAAGAAAACAATTTTATATATTCAAAACTATCTTACCACAAGAGCGCAAAGGCCCAAAAGTACAACAATTGAGAAATTCATGTTCACTGCTGATGTCGAAAAAGAAACCGAACTAATAGCTGAATGGATGCGAATAAGTCTTTTTATAACACTTTATTATCGTATCACTGCATCTTGAAATGTTATCACCTTGCTCTATGGGCTTCACCGTAAATCGTCTTCACAAAAATATTTATCTTTTTGTGATTTGCTATTTTTTTAAAACGTATTAAGTAATATTATAACAAGTGGCGTGACCATGTTTTGTATGGTAAAGCAAAGTCCAAAGTACATAAAAAAACACTCCGAAAATTTTCAATTTTTAATGCATATTAAAACTTATGTCTCTATGCGTTAATCTCAATACATTTGTGCCTATATGCATATAAATAAATATTTGTTGTTCAATATCGCCTAAATGCTTGATTCGATAGTTTTAATGTTTTGAGTGAAGGTATGTACTACATATTCCAACATAATATATGTACATATAGGATAGAGGCCAACAATTTTAAATTTTAAGAGATTGCCATGAAAATTGATATTTCATGTTTTTTAAAGATGCTGATTTTGGGCCAACAGCTTTAAACTTCAGGGGATAATTGGTTTCTGAGAGTTTTCAAAGGTACTGATTACGAATCCGTTTTCGAAATTTAGAAATTAAAGATGGCGGATTCAATAAGGCGACGAAATTTTTTTCAATTTCAACAAATATTAATAAAAATTAGTATGGAAGGTATTTCGAAAGTATAATGATTCCTTATCTTATATAATAATAATTTTACAAATTCAAAATGGTGGATCCAATACGGCGATTGATTTTAACGAAATTATAGGGTCTTTTAATAAAAATTAGCGCAAAGGTAATTCGGTGACATTAATTTTAAATCTATGTATTATCCAAATAGGCGACCAAAATTTTTTTAATTTGAAGATTTTAATGAAAATTATTACTGAGGGTTTTTTTGGGGGATTTATTCAGAAATTTACTATCAACACTTTTATATTCAAAGTGGCTAATCTAATATAGAAAACCAATATCTCGATTTTTAATTGAAAGCAATTCCGTGAAAATTAAATAAAGGGTTTTCGTATTTGATTGGCCTGGCCTGATTTTCCTAATGGCCTACGACATACATATATACATAATAAATAAATTAAATAGTATTGAACATTTAGATTTGTGGCAAAATGTTCAGATATACGATAATTTCTAGTACAAATAGGCAATTAACACAAGATTTTCAACTTTTATATCCTCCCACAAGACAATGATGCAATAGAAACAGCACTTTTTACCCGACTGCGCCAGAAGGAGGGTTATGTTTTTCGAGTGTATGTATATGTATGCATATTTCTTTGGCACGCTCTGTAGCCTAAACGGCTTGATCGATTTCAGCTTGAGATGTGCCGTTAGATTCGTCTTAGTTGTGAGAGTGACATTGGGTATATCAAAATTGGAAAAAAATTAAAAGGGCCGATTTAAGGCGCCATATTATGTCTTTAAAAATTTTTTTTTCTCAAAACCTATCGAGTGGGGTATCAAAATAAAGGGTTTCATAAAAAGCTTGCAAAAATTTATGCAACTTCTATGTTTACATGTAATTTGGAATGGAAAATGCTAAAAAACAACAACAAAATATTCAACGTTACAACATAAATTATATTTATGTGTGGAAAAGAGAGATTACAATACTGTCTTACTAATAATAAATCCGAACGTTACTATTGTTGATTCAGTGTGTATGACAGACAACGCTTTTACTTATCAGCCTGGGCAACAAAAAGTGAAAGACGTAACGCAGGATGTTGCCTTTAATCCTTAGTTGGGCTGTAACAGTTCATAAACTCCAAGGTACCACAGTCGATCGGGCAGTTGTGGACCTTGGCTCACATATATGTATTTGCCAAAGGTCAAGCGTATGTAGCTCTTAGTCGAGTAAAAACATTAGCTGGATTGGCTATCAGTACTCTTGATCCTAAAAAAGTATTAAATGGGCCACATGATCAAAATTCTTTGAATGAGCTTCAACGTTTACGGGAATTGATCCTATGAACTGATGACTTAAAGCCTTAAAGTTAACATAAGGAAACTTTCATAAGATTTAATTTATACCCTATTTTTTACCTAACCTAACTTTTGTAGAAATTCAGTAACGTGCAGATATTTAAATGATAAATTTATTTACTACGAAAACTAAAAAACTTCCTCCGATGCCTCCGACTGCGTTTGTGAACACTGTCAACAATGATCATTCAAATTCAGAAAAAATATTTAAATTTTTCAACTTGTTTCTATCTTTTCAGTTTATTTATTAAGTAAGTTTGAAAATTTTAACTTCACAATTTTTCAATTTACGCAGTCGGGTTTTTTGTTTTCTTCAATAATATTTTTTTTAAATTTGGACTGTAGTAGCAAAATTAGTATTGGTATATACAAAATTCTATATCACATTCACATCCAAATTTGAGACTCAATAACTAAATAGTACTTATTAAATATCGGTTGAAGCCGACTTATTCCGGTTGTTCTTTATAATTTATGTTCTCAATTTGTTTCTAACACTCATTTTGTAAATTTGAAAATATACTTATAATATTAGTTTCAATAATTAAAACAGTGATTGATTCTGAACAGACGGACATATCGGTGCCAAAAGCATTTTCTGAACATCAAAATACGCTTCAAAATATGAAACCCAAATAAGGATTTATTTCAAGGTAAAGTTTATTTCACTTTTTAATAAAATTACGTTCGAATGAGCAAATAACGGCTGAAAATTATAAAATTGTTCTTATAATAAAGTTGTTGGCTTTGCAAAGATATAAATCCAAGCGTTTCAACGGGTATAATAAAATATTATATTATATACTGGTTCTATGATTAATGTTTTTCTGAAGACTGTTTAATAATGTTATGCAAAATCAAGATAGATTATTTTGCAAATTTTAATGTATAATACTTAAATCGATCTTTTCTTAATCAATTAATTGGATTGTCTTTCGATAAGGGGCCGTTCAAGTATTACGTAAGCACCAAAGGGGGGTGGGGGGTCCTTGTTTTGCTTATTTTTGATGACATGGGGGACGGGGGGTCTGAATGGTGATTATGTCAGCAATATTTCAGTGCAAATCCAAGTGTTAAGAAATAAAATCACTTAAAGTGTTTACAATGTTACACGCCATAAACAAACTATAGCATTTTTTGTAGATGATTTTTAAACGTTTTTAAGCGTTTACAAAAATGCTATAGTTTGTTTATGACATTTAACATTGTAAACACTTGGATTTCCTTGAATTTGCAGTGTTATTTATTTACTTTTCTTATTTTTTTTGCAAAATTTAGTATATTCTAATTTGAACACATATGGCAACCCAACTTGTCTATACTCGAAAGCGAAAAGGATGTTCAGGGATTCGATTAATTTGAATTTACCAAATTTTTAAATAGAACGAAATAAATAAATATCGTTTATATGTTAATAATATAATATTTAAATATGATGTTAATGATTTGCTTGAATAAATATTAAAGGTGCATTAAATTCCTTTATAGTTTATAAATGGCTTATGTCATTGTCATAGACTTTATAACTATGATAGATAGTTGCTTATGAATAACAATAAAGAAACTTAAATAGGTTTTGTAAAAATTATACCAATGCTTACGTAAGAATAAGAGGAGGGGTAAGAGCTTTGCTTACTTTCGCTGACATGGGGGAGGGGGGGATTCAAAATTACTAAAATTCCGCTTACGTAATACTTGAACGGCCCCTAAGAAGTGTTCATAACATTATCGTAGATTTTAGATGTTAATATTTAAATAATAAAGTAATAATTTTTGTAGCGCTGGTGTAATGCGCGCTTTTTAAAAAAAAATTTTTTGATAAAAAGATGGACATGTAGGTACTTAAATAGCTCATTCTGTTTCAAAAATTATGAAAAGTTTTTCGTTGGATGTAATGTATTTAAATTAACGGATTTCTAATTTTTTATCATCCAAATAACTTTTCAAATATCTGAATTATATTCATAAATTAGATGAGTGAAAGAAAATATATTTTATCCCACTCGAATTTGGCGTATTTTATTATTTTTTCAATTTGTTCAGTTTGTTAAAATTAAACTATCAAATATTTATATATCAAAACCTCCAGAGGGGCTGATAATTGTTCCTATCCACCTCCTTTCAAAATATAATAAAACACGAAATTTTAGTGCAATATATATTTTTAATTTATGCTTCATAGCGATTTATTGCTAATTTATTGTTTGCTGCATTGTGCAAGTTTGCTGTTTAATTCTGAAATTTGGGAAGAAGCCTTCTTCAGGAGAGCGCCGTTGCAAACGCGTACTTCGGAGACAATTTTGGCAGCAGATTCACGGGCAACGAGGATAGCATCTTCAGTTGAGGCTTTGATTCCCTGGAAGACAGATTCAAATTCGTCCATTTTAGCCTTGGCGCATTTGATGAAAGAAATAACGTTCCAGCTGAGGCACTCCTTAACTTCCTCGTTGAATTTCCCGACTTCAGCCTTGACTCCGTCGATGTCTGCACCAACCAAATTGCTGAATCTCTTGTACTCGGCTTCGACGTCGCTGGCGCAGGAGTGGAAGTCGCTGCGAGCCTCCTTCTCAACCTTTTCGTACTCTGGGATGAGTTCCTCGGCGCACTGCTTGAATTCGCCTCCCTTCAGGATGAGCTCCTGGATTTTCTCAACAGCATCATTCTTTAGAGCGTGGAGTTTGTCCTTGGTTTGCTGGCCGAAGGACACCAAACTTGTTCGTACGTTATCAACGATTTCCTTAATCTTCTTGCCGATAACGTCCAATTCGCCGGTGATTTTCTTAATCAGCTCATTAACCTTTTCGTAAATTGTGTCCAAGATTTCGCTGCGAAGAGGCGAAATTTCGGCGTCTTCAAAAGAATCTTGTGCGGACTAGAAAATTTATAAGAAATTATTTAATATAACTTACAAAATGATTTTTTCTTTTTAACTTACAGCGAAAGCACAAAGACCCAAAAGTACAAAGATTGCGAATTTCATGTTGAATACTGCTGTCGAAGTCGAAACCGAAAATCCAACTAATTGTAGGCTATCATATGAAGATGTCTTTTATAGTAATCGATTCTCATTGTCTAATTGAAACTGTTATCAGTCACGATTACCTCGCGACTATCGCGGTTATAAAAGATTTTAATAAAAGATACAAAATCTGTACTTAGCCGTTGGTGATTTGGGATTATGTGACAATTAGTTTTAAAATCTGATTGCGGAGCGCTTAGTCATATTTGTCACGTATTTCCTTAAATTTATTCATACCTATCTTTATTAGTTTGCTAAATATGCATTTTATTGGGAATATATACTAAATCTTTTATATTGACATGTAAGATGTAGGATTTTGGAAGATGCCCATCAAAAATTGAGAGTTCAACTTAATTAAGGCAACATTTTATTATTACATATCTAATAATTGCCGAAAAACTACTTACCTGACTCGAGTTGGAAAATCGGACTACTTTAGCGATTTTTTTTAGTACTTATACCTAAATAAAAAAGGCTTGTATTTAAAATCATTTTAAAATATTTATATAGATGAAATCAATAAAATTACTAAGCCCATGATAGGCTTCCGTGCTTGTTTCCGAAGAAGTGCTATTTCTAAATTTTTCAGTAACTATTTTTGCCATAGTGTTCGTTATAATTAAATTACATAATAGGTATAAATGAGAGGATGGGAGAGTAACATAAAACCAGGCAGACAGACGGGTGGAAAGACCGAAACTATAAACTTATAAGGCTACGGAATCAATGGACATTTGTAAAGTGATAATTTTAAAATGTTTCTAACATGGTATTCAAAATTTTAGGAACGGTTTATACAGGGTGTCACAATTCTTTTAAATGTCCACATACATTTATCTGAATTTTGAAGAGTATACGAGTATACACTAATAATTAAATAAATTAAAATTGGCATCTTATGGATTCAAGGTCAACTTGGTAAATGTCGGGTCTCTTTCGTTGTTATCGTAGTTTCGGGCTTTGGGGGAGGAAACAGACAGATCTGTAGTGTTTAGGATTGTTGTATCTTTTGGAAAAATTAAGGGATTTTGCTCTACCGAAACTTATTTTGAAGGTGAAACTTTCTAGTTAGTGAGTCTTGTATCCAACATTTTTTATCGCTCTTCACTACTCCTTGAAATATTAAAGAAAAGTGAGAAAATTCCTTAATTTTAATTAAAACGTATCTCTTGGAAAAGTCGATATTTTCAATTGTATAATACATTATATTTATATAGAAAGTATCAGCTTCAAAATGCACTTTGATAGAGTAATAGTCGTTCACTTTTCGCAAAGAAAATAATAGTATTATAATACACATGTATGCATGTATGTATGTTATTTTTTTTTTTTTTATATTTTTATTTTCATATTAATTTTTTATATTTTCATATTAATTTTCATATTATATTAATTTTCATATTAATTTTGAAGGTAATTTTCATATTAATTTTGATACTTTCATATTAATTTAATTTAATTTAGTTTTAATATAACTTTCTAAGTAATCTTAAGTACTTTGTATTCGCCAGCCCTACGTACAGGCGTTGAATCACCTCTGTAGGATTACTCTGTAACCACACTGTAATAGGTATAAATCTGCTGGAATTTAATAAATAAAAAAAAAATAAAATAAATATGTACATATAAAAAATTGAAAAGAATTTAAAATTGATTTTATTTTGTTATATTTTTACTTACGAAAGTGGTAGTTGTTAATTTTTAATTAATATATGTACATAACGTAGTATTTTTACTTAGGTTTCTTCCATACCTTATAAAAACCTCTCTAATAGGGACACTTCGAAATAGGGACAGTAAAAGGCCGGTTCCTTCGGTGTCCCAATTATGGAAGTTTCATTGTATATACATATATTATATTATATGTTGATCTGGGTATCATATGAAAGGGTTTGACGAACAGAATAGTTTTGTACTTTTTAGTACATTTCATATTTTTTACGGATGTACTTTTTAAATACTTAAAAGCTTTTTTTTAAATATTTGTTATATGTATGGATATAATTTTATTTATTTTATTTCATTGCTCAGTTTGTATATCCTAAAAAATTCCTCCAAAAAAGTTATTTTCGAAGCGATCAGGAGGATGTGACCCCTTAAACAACAAAATAGTAATTTTGTTAATGCTGGAAGTTCAGGAACAAATAGCGTTTGTGTAAGTATGTGCATAATGGACCATGTATTTGTAACCTGCGACCTGAGCCGAGCTTACTTTCGCAATTTAAGTTTTGATTTATTGAATTTTCAAAAAACGGTCTTGCAGAGCAAAATATTCTGTAAGAAACCGATATTTGATGATCACGCTTGATATTCAAAAGAAAAACTATATATACAAATATATTGCTGTTTTATTTATTTAAAAACACTTGAGTTTTTAAAAGAAAACTTGGGTAGGCGCGGCTTTGTAGCAGTCGGAGAGTTTCTGGTTCAATTCCTTAACCTTTTCAGAGGCCTTGGAGAGAACGTCGGTGTTGCACTGCTTGACCTTGCTGACGATTTCACCAGCACGTTGACGAGTGAGGCGAAGAACGTCGCGGCTGGCAGAGACGACTCCTTCAACGAGCTTCTTCAATTCGCTGGTCTTCTCGAAGATGCATTTGCCGGTCTTGATTGGGTTCCAGCCAAGACAATCAGCAACTTGGTCGCGGATATCACGGAGGTTAGCTCTAACTGAAGCAACAGATTTTCCGACTTCTCGACGGTGCTCTTCGTTGGAAACCATGGCGTCACCGGCGCATTTCTTCAATGCGATCATGGTTTCTTCTTCAACCTGTCTGTATTCAGGACGAAGTTTTTTGGCGCATTCAGCGAAGGCACCACCCTTCTTTTTGAGTTCGTCCAATTTTCCTTCAATATCGTCCTTGGCTTTTTCAACGGCATCCTTAGCCTTCATGATGATTTTGTGGGCTTGGTCGCGGACGGCTGCCATGATTTCACTGACTTTGTCCGAGACTTTTCCAAATTCCTCAGTAGCCCTCTTAACGAGTTCGGCAATCTTGGCCTTGATCTGGTCGGTGATCTCATTTTGGGGTTCGATTTCGAAGTCATCGAATTCGGGAACCTCATAGGAGGCATGTGCCTATGGAGAAATAATGATTCGAAAATTATTTTAAAATCGTTAAAAAAAAAACAAAAATTGTACTTACGACAACAGCACAGAGGCCCAAGAGAACGAAGATTGCGAATTTCATTTTTAGGTGTTGCTGAATGCTTTGACAAGAAGTCAGTTTTCAACTAATGACAAACAGAAGGCAGACGAAGGTATTTATAGGAATTTAATTGGTACGTTACATTTATTTATCGAAATTTATCTTGAGTACTTTGTATCTCTAAAGAGCTTTCTGTAGAATGTATTAAAATATAATGCAATTAATTGGCTAGACGAGTGGAAACTATTCATATAACATTCAATTACATTATCGACTTTTAATTCATTTAAAAACCCGAGAGCCCTATCTCCAAAATTTATTATTGCATAATTCTATTGTCTTTAAGAAATTTGTCAAGTATAATTAAGTTAATTTTAAAAATTACGGTGCGATTAAAAATACAAAATTGAATGATAAATAATGAACATATTCTTGAAATTCTCGTATATATTCAAGTTTTTCTAAATTAACAAATGCTTTTCAAAACTCTAGTTTCATAATATTTGCTACCTGACAACCAGGATTTCCTTTTAGGCATAATTTCTTAATGTAAATATTGCACTTAAAAGAGTTTTAGATAATAACACATTACACATTAATATAAATTAGGTCACTTTTGATAAAATTCTTATTCGAATTGATTAGGATATTTTTAAGTTTATCTCTTACAAACAAACTTGCACTCCTTCGTTATAATAAAATAAAAGTATAGACTTGTGTATTTCCTTATGAGTTTTGACTTATCAAATTACCTCAAAAAGAGTATTTATTGAATAATACATTTTGCTTTCCATGTTAAATTTTTCAAAAACTTAAAATAAAATTAGAATTTAAAAAATATGAATATATGTATGTAATAGTTTTTATAGTTATGTATAAACTCTTATCTTCACTATTTTTAGAGTTCCGTAGCCATCTAGGAACCCTCATAGTGTTATACTTAGTTTTGATCTGTCTGTTCATCTGTTAGTCTGTATGTATCATATGTTAAAGCCTTTCCATCCTCTCATTTATACCTATTAAGATGAAATTTGGTGTATGAGTGTAGATTGATCACTCAAAAGCAGAAATTATGAAAGTTTTGGAAAAACATTTTTTTAACCCCCCTGTCATGGAGTGAAAAGTGTAGGTATACTATATCAGTTATCAAAGCGTGCAAAATGCCTGAGAAATTTACTGAGTGTACAGATTTTAGTAAGTTTTTTCAATTAAAATTACCACGAACACTACAGCAAAAATAATATATTATTGAAAATTTAGAAATAGCAAATGCGAAACTATATCATGCACATTACATATATACTATACATGTATTGTATGCTGTTAGCGGTTTTTTTTCTCAAAGATGTTGGGCATACACAATTATAATTCGGCAAGGCTTATTTCCCCATATTCAGAACTTAAAAATTTTTACATGAGTTGAGAGAAAAATTGTTGTTTTATTTTTCTGATGGGTCCTCACATAAAAGCGTTAATTTATAACGATTTAAACATAACTTCTTTGTACACTCTATCATTTCGTCATTCCTTAGGACAATTTCTGTCTTTAAATGACTTAGTGGTAGACAGTTTGTTACTTTTTAACTTTCGCGTTGCTTTAATGCTTATTTGAAAAACCTTTTAGAATTTGTGCATACTACAAAAATATACTATTTCGGAGTAGTAGCGATATTTATTAACATTTGCTAAAAAAAATTATTTCGATACTTTAATGCTATTTAAAAATGTTTAACAAAAGTGTGATATAACATATAATTTTATTACGTTCTAAAAGGCTTGAAACTGGTATGCATGAACTTTTTTGACTGGAGAGTCTTATAAGTATCATTGGGAACATTCCATGGATTTATTAACAAGAAAAAGGCAAAAACGGATAGGCATACATGCCTTCTGATAATAAAAGATTTAAAATATTTTGTAGCAATTATTTATTCAGAAAACATAACATTTTTAGAAGAAGACGGGGGCTGCTTTGTAGCAATCGGAGAGTTTCTGGTTCAAGTCCTTAACCCTTTCTTGGGCTTTGGAGAGAACGTCGGTGTTGCACTGCTTGACCTTGGTGATGATTTCCCTGGCACGCTTGTTGGTGTAACGGAGACCGTCGCGACTGGCAGAGAGAATTCCGTCGAGGAGCTTCTTCAATTCGCTGGTCTTCTCGAAGATGCACTTGCCGGCCTTGATTGGGTTCCAGCCAAGGCAATCAGCAACTTGGTCGCGGATTTGACGGAGGTTGGCCTTGATAACGTCGAAAGATTTTTGGATTTCACGATGGTTTTCTTCGCTGGTGGCTGTGGCGTCACTGGCACACTTCTTCAAGCCAGATAAGGTGTCCTTCTCGACTTGTCTGAATTCAGGATGAAGTTTCTTGGCGCATTCAGCAAAGGCACCACCCTTCTTTTTGAGTTCGTCCAATTTTCCTTCGATGTCATCCTTGGCCTTATCGACAGCATCCTTACCTCTTGAGATGATTTTGCGGGCTTGGTCGCGGACACGTCCCATAATTTCGCTGACTTTTTTGGACATTTTGCCGAAATCTTCGGTGGCCTTCTTAATGAGTTCTTCAATCTTAGCCTTGATCTTGTCGGTGATCTCGTTCTGGGGTTCAATTTCGAATTCATCGAATTCAGCGAATTCAGCGAATTCGTAAGAAGCATGTGCCTATGCAAAAGAAAAAAATATATATTATGTGAATTATTTGTAAAATATGGCTTAAAATTCATTTAACTCTGTACTTACCACAACAGCACAGAGGCCCAAGAGAATGAAGATTGCGAATTTCATTTTTAGATGTTTGCTGAATGCTCTGCGAAGTCAATCCAACTAATAACAATTCAAGGCTTCAAAGGGTATTTATAGTAAATGTCTAATGTAAATGTATAATGTCGACTTTATCTAGTTTTATCTCGAGTATCTTGTATTTCTAAAGAGAAAACTATTGTAATTTAATGCAATTAATTTCCAGACAGATGGAAACTAGCCTCACAATGGTCAATTGCATTATCTTATTATGATCAGTCTACGTAAAAAAAGGATTTTCTAGAAACCGACCTCTGAAATTAATTATTGTAATAGTACTTAATTTGTTGTTTTTTTTTCGTTGCGATTTACATTATTTTATGCGTGATATACTAGCTAAACTGGTTCATTCTGGTAGATAAAAACATGAATTCTAAGGTATTGAACTTATTTAAGGTTTCCCAACTATATCAGCGATCGTCCGCCGACATTGCGTTTTACAAAAATATCGCGAATATTTTCTTAGGTCTAGCCAGTACCCTTTCAAACCGTCATAGCCATCCAAACTGAAAAAAGTAAAGTAGAGAACGCGTTAATTTTTAAAGCCTATTTTCGAGGAAGGATTGTTAATGGGGAGCCGTCAGTACCTTAGAATTCGTGTTTCCATCCACCCGAATGAACATCACACTGAATTCATATTACCTTACGGTCAGCTAAATAATGTTTCCTTATGTAGGTAAATACTTTTCACGCATGGCTACGTGAAGACACAAGTCTTAGCATGATTCAATTTCGCTAGGACGGAGGTTTTGCCTGTTAATAGTCGGTAATATAATATTTATACTTACGATTTCCAATTGTAATTCCAATATAAAAGGCACTACAAGCACAAAACACAACTTTACTTTCACTACCAGAATATTGATATTGTGGTCCATTGGCCCAATTTGGGACAGTAGTCTAAAATTAATGCTGGTTACTATGAAGGCAAGGGGTAGATTTTTGCAAAATAAAATAAAGCCTATGTTCGTTTGCGGGTGTCAAACTGTCTTCCTACCAAATTTCATCAAAATCGTTTCAGCGGCTTAGCATTTGTTATACAAACTATCACCCCCCATTTCCTTTAGGGGAAGATTTTTTAAAAAAAGCCTATGTTCGTACCCGGGTGTCAAACTATCTTCGAACCAAATTTCATCAAAATTGGTTCAGCAGTTTAGGCGTGAAAGCCGGACAGACAGACAGACAGACAGACAGACGTTCGCATTTATATGTATATTAGTATGGAGATCTTAATGTTTTCGTGAAAAAAGATAGCAGGTAATTCCCTTGAAATTTATTAATGCATATAAACAATAATGCAAAAGTAAATATTTCAGCGCTAAATTGTTCAATGAATTTTTCTATTGGGATTTTTAATACTGCAAGTTTATCGTGAGTTTTTTTTTTTCTGAAAACAATATATCTTTTAGGGCATCCTAAAAATAGTAATAACGGGCTCTGGACTCTATTTGGAAATATTCACTCATAAATGAATACATTTTAAGGTCACTTATTAAAAGCCGAAAACTCCTCTTAAGAATCCATTCTTACCATTATACATGCGATATTTTTTACAATTGTATTTTTTCTCCTTTCAATAAGTACTCTAAAAGTAATTAGAAATTAATAGAAAATTGCAGTTATTGCACAATCTTCTTGACCTTAATATCTTAATTGAAAACCTGCCCGTTGGGGCAATTTGCTTGAGAGGGTATTATTTTTCCTGATAAGCGATTGGAGCTTGAATTTGAGTATAAAAGTGGATAACTGCGTGCCCTGTATCAGTATTTGGACAGATTCCTTAAGCGATAGTCAAAACAACTAGGCATCAACCATGAAATTCGCTATTCTTGCATTCTTGGGCCTCTGCGCCGTCGTCGTAAGATTCCTATTAAAAAATAGTTTCTATATGGAAAATTAACCAACGATTTTGTTTGATTAAAGGCTGCCTACGAAGTGGAGTATGACTTCGAATATGAGATCCAGCCCCAAAATGGTATCATTGACTCCATCAAAGAAAAAATTGCAGATCTCGTCAAGAGGGCCACCGATGACTTCAGCGTTGTCGCAGACAAGGCTAAGGCGATCATTGGCAAGCTCAACGACCAAGCCGCCGATCTCGTCCTGAAGGCCAAGGGTAAAGCCAACGCCATCAAGGGCGAAGTTGAAGACAAGCTCAACGACATGAAGAAGAAGGGCGGTGAGGTCGCAGCTTGCGCCAAGAGGCTCGAACCCGATTACCGACAAGTCGAGAAGGACGCCATGGAAGATGTTAAGACCTGCGCTGGCGAAGTCTACGTCGCATCCAGTGAAATGAAGGACCAAGTCGGCAGAGGCATGTCTTTGATCTCAAGCAAAATCAGGGAATTCCGCGATATGGTTGGTGACTGCCTTGGCTGGAACCCAATCAGCAGTACCAAATGCGTCTATGACAAGGTAACGGCTTTTTAACTATCCTAAAATTTTTATTAAGTTTGATTTATCTAACGCAGTTTGATGAGCTCAAGAAAATCATGGGCGGTATCATGGACTCTGCCAAGGAAGCTCTCCGTGCTGCTCAACACAAGTCCGTTGAGATCATGAACGAAGCTCACCAATGCAACGCCAAGGCACTCTCCAAGGCCTCCATGAGGATTAAGGAATTGAACCAAAAACTCGCCAACTGTTACAGCAATGATTTCCTCTTGTACTAAATTTGTGTTGTTAACGTTGAAATATTACATTAAAATGGGCTTTAGCAATTAAAATGTTGTATTCATTTTTGTCTAGGAAACAAGGGGTGAAAAGAGGGTAGTTTTCTGAAAAACCAAAAATCATTTTTTATGTATTTATGTATTTTGATCACTTATAGGTTGAAATTAGTACAAATAAATAAAATCGATACACGTCGAGGGCAAACCCCTAATCCCTCTCCCAAAGGAGGTTGAGGCTATGTAGGTATAATGTAGCAAATTAAAATAATATTATATAATCCAAAATTCTTTACAAACATGAACAATTTTTCATTTTCGCAGGTTGTTGTCTTTACTTAGGACAATTTTTTTCTTACACCAACAAAGGGGTTGCTTTTGGCCTTCTCAGGAGTCGTTACATTAAATTGACGTTATACATAATTGATTTTATTTATACTCATTTCGAAATATAATTGACCATAATACATAATGTGTAGGTACATAAAAATAATTATGTTTTGACTTCTCAGAAAAGTACTCTCTTTTCACCCTTTGGGAGGGGTTAGTTATTTAGCCAACCCCTGGCATATGCAAAAATGTTTGACTTTACATCAAATAAATTGAGACTACATCGCTTTTAAGCAAATAAAAAAGTTTATTCATACGTTTGTCCAACAATGATTTAAATATTCGCTATTTTTCAAATTTGTACCCTTTTCTCACCCCTTAGGAGGTGTGGTAGCTCAAAAATAATTCCGGAACTCGAAAGAACAGACCCCTTTACATATAGGGTGGAGTTATTTTTGCTCTACGTTGTAAAGAACACACGTTTTAAAATGTAAATTTAAAATCTTGTTCATTAATTGAGTGAGGTTTAAGGAATACAAAAAAAATATTTTAAATCAATGAGTTACAACCATGTTTGAAAATAATGTCGATTAAAATGGTTTCTTTTTAAAAATGCCTTTTTGCGGCTGACAGCAAAACAGCAGTATGCATCATCTGAGGACAAAAAATGAAAGATATTTTCAACTTTTATGTGTACATATATTTATCATCCAACCGACGTAGGGAATTGAAAAACTTAAAAACAAATAAAATTTAATTACTTTCGGCGTAATTGTTCGGAGAAAATTGTTGATTAAAAAACATACGTGATATTATAAAAAATAGCTACGTAGGACGAGTGATAGGTTTTCTAAATAAAATGCATTTTGAAGATCGATCGGATAAATACACGGATAAAACGTAGAGGTCAAAACGTAGATCAAAAGAAGCACGGAGCACCGGAGCAAAAAATGTAACTTGTTAAAATGTAGCCTGACTCAGGCACGTATAAGTTCTAACGCACCCAAAACATCCCAAATGAGGCATGGTACACATTGCGTTCCAAACAATATGTTTACTGCCATAATTAAAGAAATAATTGGTATATATATTGGCCGAAAATGGGTCGAAAAATCCATTAGATAGTTAAAAACACTATGCGTAGCAATTTTCGTTAGTTTTGTAGCAACCTTCGTACAGTGAACAATGAGCGTATATGCCGAGTTTCAGCGAAACGGGCGTACTTTTTAGCTTCCGTGCCTGTAGTGGGCGCGTATGTGCCTGCAGAATGGGCGAAAACGTTGATTTAAGTTTTATTTTCTTAAATGGTATAATACAAATGGCAAAGTACAAATTGTGTTTTACAAAAATTGCTGTAACTTTTTCTGCTATAAATATATTACTTTAAAATTTTACAGAAACACTGTTGAAATGTGGATCTTCCGAAATATCTATTTTGAAAAAAACGAAAAATAAAAATGTTTACCTTGATCTAACCCCTTAAGTTATTTTAATTATTGGTTCTATTAAGAAGGTAAAGTCTGGTTGATTTAAAAACTCACTTGATAATTCTTTTTTGCCCTCAATTTTAAAGCCAATTTATTTAAAATGTGAATTACATAATCTATTAGATCTGAAATTAGAAAATACGAGCAGTTGTACTTGTTATTAATTGCTTAATTGAAAATCTTCATTAAATATTTTCTACATTTTCTGATGATAAGCAATCAAAGTTGCACTTACTTATAAAAGCCAACTGTTTGACTACTTATGTTTATTAATTTACTAAGAACGGGCAAAGCGGAATGAGATTCACCATGAAATCGGCGATCTTAATTTTCTTAGGCCTCTGTGCCGTGACTGTAAGTAGCTATCACTTTAAAAAGTTTTATTATTTCTTAAAATTTATTTTGATCAACAGAGCGCCTTGGTGCCAGGTAAACTTGGAGTGGAGCCGATCGAAAAACTTCCTGATCATCTTCGAGCTAAAATTGAGGAATTTCTTAACAAGATCACTGAGGATTTTGCTGCCTTAACTACCAAAATTGAAAACATTGTCGTGCGACTCAACGGTCAAATTGCAGATCTAGTTTTGATGGCAAAAGAAAAAGTTCACGCTGTTAAGGCCGATGTTCGAGGACGGCTTGATGAGGTCAAGAAGCAGGGAGGTGAAGCCGCGGTCTGTGCGGATAAACTTGAACTGGAGTATTTCAAAGTGGAGGAACTCTTTATGGAAGACATCAAAACATGTGCCGCAGAAGCACGTCAATCATCACCTAAAATTCGCGAAGATGTCTTAAAAGGCATTGTAAATGTTAAGAATCACATCAAGGATTTCCGTGAAATGCTTGGAGACTGTCTCCAGTGGAATCCGATTGTTACGATTAAATGCGTCAAGGAGAAGGTAAAATTGTTGTTAATTTATTTAAACATAATTATAAATCATATTTTTTATTTCTGTAGGTTAATGAATTCAAAGAAGTCATCGAAGAAATTGTAAACGCAGCTCAAGCTGCTCTTCGGATTGCACAATTCAAATCAGTTCAAATCTCAAGTGAAGCTCATCTTTGCAATGTTCAGGCGGTGAACGCAGCTAAAGCTAGGATTGAGAAACTCAATGAAAAACTTTCCAACTGCGGCAAATTTGAATTCCTTTTATTTTAATAAATATTTAATTATATAGAAAGGTACAATGTCTTCTTATCCAAGTCATAACAAAAACTTAAGCAAGATATACGATTTTTACTACATTGAGTTAAGTTGAAAACAATTGCTTATTGCTTGTTTGTACTTTGCTCTATCCTGACGTATTTAAAATAAAACGGTGGATTAAACTTATAAAAAAATTTGTTACTTCCTTTTTTGTATTTAATCTGCTTTATAATTTTACGCTAGCAGCATATTTAATTAATAACCCAAATTTGAGTGTACTCAGTGCTCACAATTGCATCATCTTCAATTTATCTTATCGCACCTATTAAACTTAAAATGCAATTAAAATTGATTAGGGAAAATATATCAGTTGTAGACAAGTAAATTAATTAAAGAACTTTGATAACAGAGCACGTACTATGGTTATGATAAAGTTTTTCCCGAAAGATCTGTATGCTCTTTATTTATTCTGACAATGAAATCACGATATTATCAATTTTAATCTTTTCATTCAATTGAATGCATATTGGACTTTGATCCAGTTTAGCGAAATTATCGTTGGCAAATTATTTTCTTCATAGAAAATGTTATAAATAAATTGAGTTTTGATAACAAAAGTCAAAAAGCCTTTTATTTTACAAGCTTTTATTTAGTTTCACCTGTCCCGGTGTCTGTAATGAAATCTTGCAAGTTAAATTTGACCCACTTCCCGGTTTCCGATTGAGCTGAAATTTTGCATGCTTATGTATATTGCGTGACAATGCAATATTATGATGACATGGAGCTGATCTGATGCTGGAGGTCGAAGGTGGTCATAGGAACTCCGCAATAAAACGACACAACCCCATCGACTTTGGGCTCGTTTGATTCGTATTGACGAGTACTTTGATCCTATATGGTAACCAGGGTCTGTTGCTGGAGCTGGAAGGTGGCCATAGGAGTTCCGCAATAAAACGACACAACCCCATCGAGTTTGGGCTCGTTTGATTCGTCTTGATGAGTACTTTGGTCCCAGATAATATCCGTATGCAACCCCATCAAATTTGGGAAGCACGTGCCGAACACGTTATCACGAGACACTGAAAACTCACGAGTAATATTTATTTTAATTCATCTGAATTTTGGACCAGTTTTCGTAACGCCAAAAAGATGAAATTTGATACCTACACACTTATATAAATCCGAAGACAATGCAATATAGTATATTTAATATCGTTCTAAATCCAAAATGGCGGACACCCCAATATGACGGCTTACCTTTATTTCACAACCCCCTTGACATGGGTATCAAATAAAAGGGTTCAACGAGTAGAAAACGATAAAAGCTTGTTTTTAAAAATTTGTTTTTAAATTAAGGACTTATTTAATGTTAAATTTAAATAAAGTTTAAACACATAATGTATAGAATCTATATATTTAAGACTACGAATACTGACTTGCACCACGCCGACTTAAAAGCACATGTAATTAATTATATTTTATTTAATTGCATTATCAATATAAATAGACGAATTGGAAATGTCTTGCACATCCAATATTTGTCAACCATTAAGTAGGCCCTAAAGTTGAAATTATCTAAAAGCTCTAAAACCTTCCTCGGTTCATGGAGACTCTTACACAAAAAGTTTTATATTAATGGGCTCAGTGGTTTTAGAAACGGATCAAATAGAAATCGATTAGGACTTTATTTGTGAAAAATTATCCAATATGTAATTTTTGTAATAAGTCCATTAAATTGTATTGGGACAATAGAAATACAGCTAAAAATAAAACCTGTTAAATGTCCCTCTCTCGAAATTTTAAAGTTGAATTTGATTAAAAATTAGATTTGTCTGTTTCATATTAACGATCTTTAATCTTAAGTAGACATCTAATCAAATCTACCTTAAACGTAGTAATTAGGATTTATATAATAATAAAACTGTATATTCAGTGATTCATTGTCACTTTGTTGTAGTATCGAAAATTGTATGATTAACGAGCGATTAACATTTCCAAGGAACCTATTATCAGCAATGGATTCGCGTTATCTCTTGATAAGCTTCTGTTACTCCGTCGATAGCAAATCGGTGGAAACGTTTCCTCAGTTTATAAGAAGAGAAGATATTGGAAAACACTAACTAAACACAGGTAGTCAAAACTGAAACAAAATGAAGTTTTACTTGCTTCTTCTACTGGTATCTGCGAGTATAGCCAATTTAGTAAGTAGATTTTAATATATCTTTATCGAAATGAGACAAATTTTAATCGAAAAACAGGTGCAAGCATCGACACCTACGGCTGACGAAAGTAAGGCAGTGATTGCGCGAGTTTTCAATCTTTCCGTGTCGTTGACTGATTTTGAAAAAGATGCTCTGGAACATTCTGTTGCTCAATTAAAACACGTTGACCAAAAATTACGACACCAAATTAATTTAACCGATAGTGAAGCAAACAAAAGGATTGATGAAATTCAAAATAAAAATTTTGAAATCTTTGATGATACCGTAAAAAAGATAAAAGATCCAAAATGCGTTTCAGAACTTCTTCGATCAGAAATTGGTGAGACAGTTTCAAAAGCTAAAGAAGAGTTTAAGAGTTGCATGGAGAAGGCTAAACATGACGGGAAGCATAACCACGATAGTGCGAAAAAGCACATCGATCTCGCCCGCCGGTATATGAGCGATGTAAAAGACGCACTTACCTTTTGCAATGGAACAAAAACCGATTCTGCAAAGGCTAATGAGATCACCGAGTGCATTACAAAAAGAGTAAGTATTCAGATGCCATGTTATTGAATCAGAATAAGAGTGAATATATAATTTTTTTATAGTTCGAAACACTTAAGACATCCATTGGATCAGAAATTTTAGAAGTTCGGGATAGAGTTCGAATTACTATGACGCAAATTCCAACTATCTTACGAAATTACCACCATTGTAACAAGAAGATACAAAAGGCAGCAAAAAGGAAATTGGATGAGTTCAGGCGCAAAGTCCACCATTGCCTTGGGCCAAAATAATATCTTATCTTTACTATTTAGCTTTAGTTGTTCAATTATTGGAATTGTATTATCAATAGAGTTTTCTGTCCTATTACATTCAGAAATAAAATCATGAAGTTATCAAAGTTAAAGAAATTTAAGTTTACGGAAATCAATAAAATTTTTATTGCATATCATTTCCTCTAAAGGAAAAGATCAGAGTGCAATAAGGCGCAGATCTTTAAAGAGGAACTCTCCATGTTTTTTTGGTGATCAAGGAATAAAACCGGAATTTCAGTAAATTGATCAAAGGAAACCTTTTTGCTTCCTAAAGTCAACAAAAATTTGCTTGTTCCTTAGGTAGCTACCAAATCGATAACGTTGTTCCTTAACTTGACCCATCCATCGTAAGGGACTTATCCTTTTTTACCTAATTCTTCACAGTTTTTTTGTATTACATCGAAAGCCGATGAATTAATTTATTTTTATACATATACCATATTGTATACAAAAAAATAAGGAAGAGGAATATGACACAGAACAGGAAATTACGAAAAATTTTTGCCGTCACTCGTAGGGACTCCTTTGCAAGGAAATTGCCTTCGCTTAGCCCCAGAGTCGAGATCCAGGAACGAATCTACTTAATTGGAAGGAAATAATTATAAGCTCGAAGTGATTGACAGGGCCGTGCTACCTTGACGATGTCTTCCAGGTAAGAGGCAAAAAAGGGCAAACAAAAATATCCACAATTGGGCTCAAATTACCTACACACCGCAACACTCTCGAGGTTCGGCTTTTGCTCAAGGACAGACTCTTGCGTTGGCTGCTTCTCGTGATCGTCTTCTGCGGGTTTTGACTGCAGTTAATGAGTTGGAACTGATGAATTCTTCAGTGAGTCTTCCTGAATTTGAGATAAAGGATACCGCAGACAAATTGTTCGTTTTTAATGAGCGCCATTATGCGCAGTACGGTTTTTTTTAAAGGTATTTTTTCTCACGGATAAAACTTCGAATCTCAGAAGGGAATTTAACCACTATAATTGCAAGTATTCGAAAGTATTTATTTATACAGCATATCGTAACTTTTCCGACATAAAAAAAAACGCCGAATAATATTTCTCAATTAAATAAATGTCATGTAAGTCATGTAAGTGGTTCCGACTAAAATCTTATGACTCTTATGACAAAAATGTTGTTCTGAGAAAAACGCGTTTAAAGTATTCAGTATTCAGTTTACAGTATTTTCTCAATATAATATTATACTTTCGAAATATGCAAAAAAAATAAAAATCGATTTTACCGAAGTTCGAACACCAGACTGCGTGCTTAATCATTATATGCGAGCAGTCAATTGCTCCAATAATCCGTGCAATCCTATACGTTCTTTCAAATGAGGATGTTGTTTTCTTAATATCATCTTCTTTAGGTCATTTTAGATAATTATTTCCGATAGAAATCAGCCCTTCGGAAAATCTCATAACAACTGATCTGGCAGAAGATTTGCAAACACTGAACACATTTCCAATTTGTCTGAAAGTTTCAGTATTTCCCATATACCATATAAATATGAAAAACTCTCTTTTTGGCCCTATGCGTGGACGTCTACCACCTATTGTAGACGACACACCTTCATAGTCATGATACATACATATCATAAAACAATTACTGAAATTAGTTTAATTTATAAAAATTCTCCATTTACCTTACTTAGCAATAAATTAAAAGTTTCACGGTCCAAACGAAAGTTTTAAAGTCACTGTTGCAGTAGTTTTCGATAGTTGCACAAAAATTTGCAATGCTGACATTCTTTTCTGCATTACTATCCTCTGAATCGTCAGAATCTGACAAACTGGACAAAATAAAAAACAAATTCGTGGGTTCGTCATTAACTTCTTCAGAATCAGAAGATTCTAAAAGCATCTATGTATGTAAATAAAAACAAAAAAGGGTATTTACTTATATCCGCTAATTTAAAATAGTTGATTGACTGGCTGGTTTCCATTACTATCGTATTGATGGCGCACTAAATAATGGCTTATTTGGTGCGGCATAAATATTGACCGTTCATTAATTTAAATTACTTACCTCAACAATTAACTCCATGAAAATAAATTTACAAAATGACAATTCCAACTAACAAACGCTGCCAATTCATACGGCAGTGTGGCCACCGTTTAAAATTAATTTTTCGCAAGATTCATATCGTTTTTTTGCATGCATATCTTGATCTTCCGCAAAAAAACACGGCTAATATTTCACAATGTATGTAATTCAAAATCGAGACTTGTTTCTGAGATTGGCTAGCGTTTTATTGTGAAGCTGCAATATGAAAAATTGATTTCCCTTTGAATACCGGAGATTATTTTTATCCTATTATGTATATATGTATACATATATACAAATGGGAAATGCTGTGTTTCAAAGTCAATTACTTATGTATAGTTATTTGCGGTGCATTTTGCTATATATGAAAAATAGGTAGCATTTTTTCCCACCAATTCGCCCGCGTCTTATTATTCGAATAAATACAACCAAAAATATTAATTATTTCTCATGTAAACTCTTCCGCACCTTATAACACCTTATACCCAAGAGACACGGACACGGTCGAATGAAGATCCGACGAATGAAAATTCACTTGGATTTTAATTCATTCCATTCATGATACACGAGCCGAGCATACTGCGAATTTCATTCGAATCGATGATATTACGTTTTGACGATGAAAAATTCAAACAGATGACTTGCTTCATTTCTTCAATAATTTTATAGTTTTAAGGAAAATATCATAAAGAGATAAACATTTAATAATAAAAAAGGGAAAAAATATATTATACCATGCTCTATTATTAAATTCCATTGCTAATCTTTGCTAAAATTGTGGTTTTGTCATTAGGGTTTGAATTTCGGAAAATTCTTTCTTTTGCCGCGCCAAATTTTTTAGTTTTTATAGATCTCAAGATTTTATAATGAGTCAGTCAATCAATGGTATTTCGCTTTTATGTATACATGCGCATACATATATGTAGATACAACTATGCTAGTTTTTGCAACTATTTTTATGGCACAAGAACAATCATTTTTGCATACGCTCGAAGGAGAGCAGTCGTGTTTGCGATAAGAGAGTAGATAAGATATATAAATCCGAGAAGTTAAGGCTTGTTTACATTCGTTAGTGAACCGCCATTTGATAAAGAGAGAACGCAGCAGAAATTCGTGACAAAGTTTATTTCAGTGTATTGTGAAATTTAAAATAGTAGGTAAATAAAGTATGGAATAATATGAATATGTACATATATTCCAATACGTTAATTTCAGTGCTCTTGTTTACAGAAATTAATCCTGGTTTTAATTTGCTGTAGTCTGCTAAAGTGAAATCAAATTTTGTGTAAATATAATCTATAAAAACGTCATAAATTGAGTTTGAGATCTCTTCACAGATTTTGATGAAACTTTGTAGTAATGTCCATTTAAGACCAAAACTGACGGAGATGGAAAAAAAATTTGTCGGTCGCTTATATTTCTTTAGATATTTAACTTTAAAATTTTGAAAAGTGATAGTTTTTCGCATTAATTTCTCCATGTTCACACAATCTTTTATTGAAATTATAGAAAAACCTTAAATTAAAAATGTTTCCACCGAATTTCTGTAAAAAAATCTACACGACTGCTGAAAATGAGGAAAATTTTACTTTACTTCGATTTATCATTTTATAAGACAAATGCGTGCTCGTCACTCCCAATAAATCGGAAAAGATATTTACTTTTAATTTGTTAACTTCAAAAATTTTTGAAGATTTTTTTTATAATGAAAAGGTGAAAATGTTCTTAATTTATGGTATTTATATAATTTGCAACGAAATTTTATGGGAGTATGCAAAAAATCGTAGTGGCAAAATGTAAACTCTAGAAATTTCAAAGTTAAATATCTCGGAAAGTAGAAGTGACCGACAAAATATTTTTTTTCATATTCGTCACTTTTGACTCCAAGTGAACACTCCTACAAAGTTTTATCAAAATTCGTGAGGAGACCTCAAACTCAATCTGTTCCATAAAAACATAGTTTTAGTAATTAGGCATGAAAATTTTTGTTATCAAGGAGTTATGGGAACTCCAAACTTTTACCATTGCTAACTCTCAGCTCAAACCGGAAGAACTGGGTTGAGTCATGGAGTTAATGTGTATTTATTTATCTGAACTCATATGTATTTGATTCTGGACATCATAATTAAAGTAGGTTTGCACGGCATTATTCTTTTCATAGTCTTATGAAATTTAGAAAGATTATTACTAAACTTTTGACTATTTCTAAAAAGTTATTATTTTAAATTTCATACTTTGCATATTTGTCGTGATATGATGAATATTTTAAACTTTAGCGACACCGTACATGAATTAGTTGACTTTTCTGTAGTTTGTCTTGAAAGATGTACATATGGTATATACTTTGCTCCTTCCAAAAGGAAACGACAAATGGGAAAACTAATTGTAACAATATCCAAAATTAAATGAATAATTTCATTTTACCAAACATTTTTAATTTTGTCCTTTTTGCTTTGCGAATATTTTAAACTTTAGAGACACTGTATACGTGCACTAATTAATTTCCAAACTAAATATTTTTAATTCGGCTTTCTTGTTTGTTTAATTTTAGATTCAACCAAAATGAATAATCGCATAAGGAAACAAGAATACATAAGTTCAGGAACCTTTGGAGATGTTTACAAGGTAAGCTTATTTTAATATTTTACTTATTTCGCATTAATTACGAAGTTTTCTTTGACTAGGTCACCACTGTAGATGATGAAGTGTATGCAGTGAAGAAATTTAAAAATATAGTTGAGCCAAATACTATAATTAAAGAGATTAATCTTTTATGTAGACTTCAAAATCCACATGTTGTCCGCATTTTTGGCTGCGAAACACCAAATTTGTGGAAAGTTTCTATGGTTATGGAATTTTGTCCAACTGATTTGAGGTAAGTATTATACCTGGTTTTATTTTGTAACATAATCAAGTTAACTCATTTTAAAAGCCGCGAATACAATTAATAATAATTTTAACTGATGTGTTAACTCTAAACTTTCAAATAAAACATGCGTGTAAAAGTTGACGCGATATGTTATCAATCCCGCTTGAGTTGAATTTCTGAAAATAAATGGCATTTCGAAATTTATCGGTAATCCTTTAATTCAATAAAGAAAATGAACGAGGAAGCCAAGAGTTATGTTATTTTAAAGAAAAAATTATTAACTTATTATGTCGTATTTAGTTTATGTACAGGTCTCCTGTCGGTCTGAATTTATTTTTATTTAATTTATTACTAATGAAAGATTGTAAAGAATAAAATAATTATTAATTTGTTTGTAACGTTACTAAAAATTTCGTAAGAATAGCCTGTTTTTTAGAAGGATGTTCATGTCCAGAACTAATTTATCCATATTATTAGTAAAAAAATTTCGGAATGCACGTATATTATGTTTTCCACTTCAGTAAATTACAAATTTCATCGCTACAATTGTAGTCGGTACGGTTAATTTAGTCGTGTACATATGCAGTATATTCGACTTTATGAAATCTTCGCAACATTGTGAAATTGCATTTGATAAACCGCAAAAGTTACATTTTCTGCTATATTTGGTTGTTCATAACAATTATGCTTGTTGCGTAGTTTTGCGTACTTTCGCAATCAAAAAATATTAACAAGCATTTTTTCATGTTTATTTTGGTCTTTTCCGATTTGCTGAGAAATTTAAAAATTATAATAATATTAGAAAGACGATGTTATAAAAATTCCTTAAATATCTGTTTTACTTAATTTAAATTTAAATTTATTATAAAACAATGAGTATTTTATTTACTATTTGTTTTTCCAGAAAAGCTATAAAACAGGGAATCATACCATCTCGAGCTTTTCGACTATTTGTCGAAATTCTAAAAGGGATCGATTTTATTCATACCCAAAATATGGTACACAATGACTTAAAGCCGGAAAACATTTTTCTGGATTCTAAGGATTCTATAAAACTTGGTGACTTTGGTTTGGCCAGGTATTGCAACCGTCCGGCATGTAATGGCTCAGCTCAAGGATCATTCCCTTATATAGCACCTGAGGCTCTACAATTTTCTCCTGAATATAGCTCAAAGGTATGTAATAATTTAATTTAATTATTTTTATTTTCACATATACTTACTTCGATTTTAATTACACTAAATTATGTTACCAGCAAAAGAAAAATATATAAAAAACTGGTTAAGCGCGAGTCGGACCCGCGCACTGAGGGTTATGTACCTACATACTATGGAAAACCCTAAAATGTACATATTTACATAGTAAGAAGTTTTACTCATGATCAGAAATTATCCAACTTAGTGGAATGTAAAATATCAATTCTTTATTTCAAAGGTACATTTTAGAGGCGTGTTCATAAATTATTTACGATTACAACTTTTTTTCGATTGTATAATAAAGTAATAGTTTTAGGTCGAATTCACAATGCACTTGCACTTTTCACTAACTCTTCCGACCGCACTTGCGCCTGGCACTTTTTCCGCGCTAATAGGCTGTTCGAATTGAAGTGCTCTACATACATTGTTTTCGGAAAGAATTGTGGCGGCATAAAGCAGCGATCAGGTGATTTTTAAACATTTCTTCACTATATCGTTAATAATAGTTAGAGTAGCTCCTGTAGCAACAAAAACAACTCTGTAACTGGACCCACTTCCTAACTAAAATAGAAAAGTTACTGTTTGCATACTCCAACCATGTCTTTTTGCTCCAATAAACTCTGCTAAATGCTTAAAGCATATGACACCCGAATGTGTGTTCTGCATACATTTTCGTTTCCATTTAAAATAGATATGAACTAACAGCCGTATTCATAAAAATAGCGTTCATTACTTACAACCATCTTTAAGACTAATGCGCGTTTTAAATATGCACTATTCATAAATTCGTTGTAAACTCTTTGCAACTAAAATAGAATTAGTAGGTTTGAGCGTTGTTAAATTGAAATAATGTGTTAAAATTCTGGATTTTTTGAATTGGTTGGATTTCAAAAATGGTTTATATAGAAAGCAACCTAAAACACAAGGGAAGTGCAAATTGTACCGAACACTGTCTTTAGAAAAGCGATATTTTTTTCTAAATACTTCGCCACTAAGCAGAAAAGGATCAACTCTTATTTTGTAAAATTTTCTTCGGCGCGAATGCCCAACAGCTTTTTGAATTCCACCTATTAAAGTAATTGCCGCCATTGCTTCCGTTTCGCACAATTCGATTCGCCTATCGTTCACGTGATTGTCAAATTCAGGATTTTACAATAGATTTAAAATAGGTGTGAGCCTTCTGTAAATTCTCTCAATTTATAAAGCTGTTGTAAGAGTGTTTTAACGATATTGGACGTTTATGAATAACGCTTTTTGGCATTCTCATTGTAAAGGCTTTATAAGTTATTTTTAAGTTTTTATGAATACGGCTGTAAGGATATAGTTAAGGTATAAAGGCCTTCGGTATTCCCTTTTTCAAACTAAAGATATATTTAAATCGTTAGAAAATCAGCGAATTTCCTTTGTTATCACAATATGTATTGGTTATAATTTGTTTCTCAATGGTTGTAAATAGCGATAACAATAGCAATGAAATCCATTTTTTAGTGTACTTTAAAGAACACTTCTTTGACAAATAAAAAAATCCTAGTGCAAAGCATCTACGTATATTTTCAAACGCCTTACGCACTATTCCGAACTTTTCGGAGAGCATGTATGTAGTGCGGAAAATAGATTTATGTAAGTGCAAATGCCTGTGAATTCGAAAACAGCAATTTTGATAGGGCGTAAAAAATTATTTGAACTCAAATATTAAAAATTAAACAATATCGTAATCTATGTACTCAAAAGGTTCTTTTCGGTGATACCCCACAAGAATAGGTACACAAATTTACAAATTTTGTTTTGGCTACTACTCGTTTGCATGTAGGGCGCTCTTCCTAAAAAAATTTTTTTTTAATCTTTTATTACCCTCTCCGTTTATGGACAGTGGTAATACATAGTGTGTGTGAATTTAAATTCGCTATCCTCCTCTCTATTTCGTTTAGAAGCTAGATTAATGTTTAATATTTTCTCTACTTCTGATAAAGAATGCCTAAGATTAAAACCAAAAATATTAACATTTATTCATTTAAGTATCCAAATACGAGTATCTGAGATGTTTTAATTAATGCAGTGATTCAAACAAGTAAAATCTGGTTGAAAGAAAGCTTTATATTTATTCTTTAAGATTATAAGGTATAACGAGTTCCGCATATAAAGGGTATATTAAAATATCCATAATTGATTTCTTCAATTACAGAGGTTACTATTATTATTTAATACCATATTATTTGATAAATTTATTATCCAAGTGTTTTATTGATACTCTTTATCTTTATTTTCAGACGGATATGTATGCAATTGCTATTATCGCCTTTGAGATGTGGGTAAAGCTCGATAGCAATGTTTGGATAGTTATTATTGACCAATTAAAGAAAAACCCGCAAAGAGTTACTTATGATAGCCTCGCACATGTTAATATTTCGCCAATGGAATATGAGGTAAACTCATTTTTAACCTATGCGCATTAAATGTTTCTATAATAGTGAACTTATGTAAAATACTTTAAGAAGGATTATTGCTTTTTAATAATTTTTTTTTTTATAGATAATTCCTCAACTACTTTCCAAGGATCCTGAAAAAAGACCCAGTGCTGGCGATTTGTTGGTCCATTTGAACGTAGGCAACCCATGCTCATGGACACCGCAGAAACAAGTTAATGCACCGGAATGGTACCTCGCACCTGGTTTCTTATATATAGTAGCAATATGTGTCCTAGGAGTATTATTATTATGTTGGATTCTTGTGACCAAAAGTAGAAAAAGAAGCCAGCTAACTAAGGAACCAAACATATTCAAATCAGAATTTTTTAAAATGTGTTTTTAATACATAAATACACCAATAACATTTAGGAGATATGCTACTCTTTAGACAAATAAAATTTATATTCAATGATTTTAATAAACAACATATGTATTTTTATATACATCACAAGGTGTTTTTTTTGTTTTTCTCTCAGTTTACATATATATGTATATTCAGTAAAATATTTCAGAATTTTCGCATCTACGTAAAGAGTTTCTATTTTACTATTTATCTTTACTGAATGCTATTTAAACAGTTTTAGAAATATTTGAAGTCGCCGCGAAAACCAAACTTACTGTCGATAATTTTCTATCGATATTACCTATGTACATACATACATATATAAAAAGAGAAGTCCTGACTCACTCACTGACTCATCAACGCCCAGCCCAAACCTTTGGACCTAAAAAGCTGAAATTTTCCACAGAGATTCCTTTCATGATGTATACAAGGAATAAGGAAGGATATTTCGAAATTCAACCCCTAAAGGGGTAAAATGAGGGTTCAAAATTTGTATGGAGAAAAAATATTAAATAGACATTTCGACATGAAACTTCATACGAGTACTCCTAAAAACAAATAAGCAAATACGTATTTCGCGATTTTTCGAAAATCAACCCCTTAGGGGGTGAAATGGGGTAAATAAACCTAAAAATCGATATGGGTGTCGTTATTGAGGTTTTTTGGGTTGTTGATTACGAAAATGGAATTTACTAATGCAAAAATTCGATCAAAAATTATTATTTTGGAAAAATAATTAATTAATTTAATGTATTAATATTTAATAGTAAATAACGCCCAACTTTATAGGGTAAACTTGGGTATCGGTTGTTCGCGCATCGTTAAGATTCACTCTCATCATTTTTTCATAACGCGCCTAAAGAAGTATAACTTCAAAAATAAGTAATTATTTTCCTAAAATCTACCCCTTAGAATAGAGAATAATAGGGACAATTATATACATGTTTTCGCTTTAAAGTTGCGTTATTTTCGTAAATATATTTAATAATTAATATTCTGGGCAACGCTGAAGGCGAGCAAGCTATTATGTTATATTACGATATAAAGTTTTAAATTTAAGAATTTTAGTTGCATTTTTACATAGTAAATATTCCTCAAACATACTTTCGAAACTCAATTTTCGAAGTTATAAAATATACCTTTTTTAAATTTTTATAATAGTAATCTATATAAATAAAATCGTAACTCGCTTGATGTCTGTGCGAGAATCATGGAAAAACTACTGAAGGTATTGTGATGCGTTTTTTTATAATTTGTTGTAATAGTACAGTGATTATAAGCTGTATTTAATGAAAACTCAAATATAAGATAAAGTAAAAGGAAAAGTTTATCGTTTGCCGCTACGCACAGCCCTAGAGCGTACTTAGTTTTGTTTAATTTCAGTTATTTTGAATTGCGTATCGTAAGCGCTTCTATACTATTGAGAATACCAGGGACCGCGGAAGCACTTTTTGGCGGGGGGCTCATTCTACGACAAACGTAACCAACCTCTCTTATCATCGGATAATTATTAGTTTTTATTTAATTTAAGATATTTTCTATATGTAAATTAAGTCAAACGACTGTTTAGTTGTAGGGTCGATCGCATTAAACATTCAAAATCCGACCCCCAGGTGATGGAATAGGAAGGCCGATACCCCGAGAGGAATTCATCATATTCTTAATCTTTTTGGTAGTTGTAATAATTAAAACATATTTTGAAACCGTCAGGTTATATTGTCTCATTTTTTTATTAAAATAATAATATAATAATTATATTAATATAATAATGTTTTAAAAAGTCCATAATTTCCTTTGGTTGTTAATACATATGACATTAATTAAAGCGTTACAAATTGTAGGTAGCAAGAAAAAAAAAACTGAATCCTATCCTAATGTGAGACAATTCCAAAGACATTGCGCCTCTCGGGCGTTTTTAAAACGAATTCATTCAGAATTTCATCTAAAGGACAATGCCAGTTCTAGTATGGAGGCTGGCGTCTTTTTTTTTTCTAGCGGCCATCGACCGGACATGGAAATATCGTTTCTAGGCAATGTGACAAACAAAACTTGTTATGACATGTTTACCTCTAAACTCAGTCCGAACTGAGTTCTAGAGGTTAGAAGTTATTCACAACATCATAACTTTTGTTGTTGTTTTTCGGATTGTTTGATACTTCTACGTCATACTAAAAATTCACGCTGAGGTGCCGTTACATATATACCTATAACTGCTTTTCTATTACGAATTTCTTAATAAAATTTTGAGAGAGTATTTCTATGGTGCTAAGGAACAGTTTTATGTAAAAAGAAAAAATCTATTTTTTGAAAATTTTGCATGAGAGGGTCCCCTTAAGAATTATTTCTAACCTCTAGAACTCAGTTCGGACTGAGTTTAGAGGTATACATGTCGTAACAAATTTTGTTTGTCACATTGTCTAGAAACGATATTTCCTAGTCCGGTCGATGGCCGCTAGAAAAAAAAAGACGCCAATTTTAGGCATTGGCTTTTAAGGGGGGGCAAGCCTCCCCCCCCCCCCCCCCGGTCGTTTTGCGGGGTGCATTTGGCCCTACCTACCCCCCACTTCCGCGGCCGCTGGTTTACAGTGACTCAATGATTTTTTTCAATTATTGCAAGATATTGCACATCATTCGATTTTATTCCCACTTATAATATTTCCAAATCAAAATCAGGATTTGTTAAAAGAATAGAATGTGTTTATAGCTTTAATAATTAAATTTATTCGATTAAATTCTGGCATTTGGAGCTGGGATTTTGATCCATGCGCCTTCCTGAGCAGTCGTGGTCGACCTGCAGAAAGATCCCACATACATAAGTAAACTACCATTCATACAATAAAAACTAGTTGACGAGCAGTGCGCTTTTTTGCTTCACCCTATATCTGTTTAAGCACAGAAGTAAGCCTACTATTGCGACCAGAAGTTGCTCATTTTAAACATATTTACGGAAAAACGAATGCCGCTTGCTATAATTTTATTTACAGGAAAATTTTCGTCTTATAATTATAAAAAAAATATAAAAATAATATACATATGTATGTCTCTCAGTTATTCAAAACAATTGTGAGAAAATTACCATTGTTATATGTACATATGATAAAGCTCTGTTTCAACATATTTACTTCGATATAGGATTCGTATGTTAAAATTCTGAACTTTTAAAACTAATATTTACAAATTTAGTACCGCAAGAGCAAAGAGCAAAGCTTAGTCAGTTCGATAAAAAAGTTTTGTGCTTTTAGCAGCATTCCGAATGATTATTTTAATGCAATATATATAAAAATATAAGACGCGCGAAATAAAAAAGACGGAGTGTTGATCCCAATTGAAATTTTTTTTTTTTTTTTTTGCAAAGAGCGTAATTAAGTTAGTTTATGGAAATTATTTGATAATTTTAGAAGCGTTCTAAGATATTATTCTAATTATATTGAATTCGCGTTTAACCCATCTAATAACACCAAAAGGGTTGATTACACTCGAAGTAATTTTTTTTTTTTGGAAAGGGAATGATTAATTAAGTCAACTAACAATTTTTGAAATTTTAAGTACCTTTCTAGGAAAGAATGTATACGAATGCTCAATATTCAAAACACTTAAACGGCTAAAAATTATAGAAAGGAGTGTTGATCCCTTTCGAGAGGGGTTTTTTTGGAAAGTGTATGACGTATTCAATTTGGGGTAATTGTTTGGAATTATTTAAAGCGTTTTTAAATTTAGCCGTCAGCTGGTCACTAATTTCAGCTTCGTCCCATAAAGCACCCATTCGATTGACGAATAAATCCTCGATCATCACTCTATTCCTTTCCAATCAAAATTTTTAAAACTGCCACAGTTGAACATTTTAATAATGTTCATTTTATATTGTCAAAAACAAAACTGAACTACTGCTTATCTATTTTATTCATACCTGCACGCTCACAAATATAGTAATTACATAAATAAATAGGATAAATATTCGATTGTTGGAGTAGGTTGGTTATTAGTTATACTGCTTGTAATAATTTAGATTTCTTTTGTTGGACTGGTCCTTCAACTTATATTCAACGCCTTTTATTTCGACTGGCAACTGATTTCGAAGACGTTGTTCACTGCTGACCTAATTACCGAGTGAAGGCAGTTCCTTGAGGAACTATATAAATCTCTCATTCTTGGTGCAAAAACGTTGTAAATGTCTACAATATTTTTCTCAACGGCGACACGAGCATTTTGGGTTTCTTCAATCTGTTTTAGGAAAGATAAATTTAAGCGAAAAACTTACAATTAGTAATAAATTGTTACTTACACTGTCGGCAAAACACTGAAGGTATTCAAAATATGAAGCATTTGCACAGTAAGCACGGAAAGTTTCTCGAATAAACCTCACATTTTCCTGAATGCTGCTTACATAATCCTGGATCGCCTGATACGTGTAGAAGGCCTCGATATAAATTGAATCACCGCATTTTTCAATACCACTTGCGGTGTTAGTTCGAATCAATTGCAACTCAGTTGAAAAGTGATTGTAGCAATTTCGAACTTCGTTAGCAACAACTGGTGTTTGGTCGGATAGCAATTGCATTTGGTCCTTGAGGGTGTTTAATTTCGAAACAACTTCAGGAACAAATCCTTGGTAATTCTGCGGATCATAATTGTTAATTATCCTGAGAGTTAATAGCACTGTATATCCTCAATTACCTTCGAATAAAGATCCGGCATTGGGTCACAAGTTACAACTGCGAAAATAGCGCAGATTGCGACAAAATGAGTAAAACTTTTCATTTTTGGAATTTTATTTTAATAAAAATCTGATGATAACTAAATCGCAAGTTTCTCTGGACTGAATGGAGATCATCATCTCATAGAGACTCTTTTATACAAAAAAATCTTCAGCTTATCTAACGTAAAATTTATCTTTACCTTTTCAGGTAGCCCAAGAAGGTCTAATACTTGTTTAATTTACAATATTAACAATATTTGCGTCAGTTAGTAGTACGATAAGCAAAACGGAAGAAAAAAATTCAAATCCAAGGCAATGTGCCAAAATTTCGTGAGCATAAATGATTACCAAAATGTAGGGCTTAAGATAAAATGATGAACAATTATTTATTTACTTGTCGGCATGAGCATGAGAAGCTATGATTAATGCATAAAATTTATATTTATGTAACGGGTGGTATTTGTATAATATGCTTCTTTTAGGAAAAAAACAATTGCTTTGACGAAGGCTTCGGAAATATTTGTTTAAAAGTCATTCCTTTCACTCACTGTGATCAGCGTGCGTTGGGTAAGATTTTAATCCTATAAGGGTTTTTTTTTTCCTTTTTTAGAAGAATACTTAGATCTATATAAATAATTACATATATATAAGTAAACTTAATTTTTTTAAGAATTCCACATTATATTTATAACTTTTATACCTTCTACCTTGGAAAGCATTCTAGTATAAACCTAGAATTTACAAATGGCACGATTAAAAGATCTTTACTTTACATATTGAAAAGTCTACCCACATAAACTCTAAATAAAAAATTTAAATATAAAAGGAAAACCAAACAAGATACAGCAATACCGATAAAACTTTTTGATTTGAATTGATTTGAATAATTTTAAATTTATTATCAATAGTATCTATTGTAAGATTATCAGTATCAATATTCAACTCAAATGTACATTCAAATCTCAAGTGTTAACACTTTCAAATCGAACGATGTTTTCAAATACATTCACACTTTATGTATATGAAAAGCAATTTAAACAAAAAAAATGTTCGCATATCGACTATTTTATAGTGATTTTATGTCGCGTGTCAGAAAACCTCGTCGAAAAGCGTGCTATACTCTTTTAAAATATTTTCACAATTAATCGGATTACTTTATACTATGATTGCAATGTGTGAGTTATTTCATTGATAAAATATTTACCAAGTCAGTCTTGTAAAATGTATTTATATTGCATAATTAATTTATGTACAACAATAAAATTAAATTCAAAGTATTGATCTGAAGTGCGCAAATGAAAATATTTTCCCTTATCAGTCTTTAACGTTGAACTTCGTACAGTGGCAATTTAATTGTGTTCGATGAGATACCAAAAATCCTCATTTAATCATATCGTCTATTGATCACATCAAGAATCATTGAGAAATTATTTTTGATAAAACCTTTCTTCTATAAATAATCGATACGCCTTTGACGATCTCATCAGTAGTTGTTGAAGTTACCTTCAGTAAATTCAATATGAAAATCGTCTTCTTTGTATTCTTGGCTCTCTGCACTTATGCTGTAAGATTATTTATTAGTATTTGATAAACAAGAAAATACTCAGGAATTTTTAATTTTCCAGGCACAAGCAAAAAGTCTAAATGAATTAGACATTTCATATTCTGCTGATTTGCAACAAATACAGCCACGGGGTCTGATCTTGGATGGAGTTTTGAATATTGTAAAGAAAATCAACACTGAAGTGCGAAAGGCTGTTGAAGCCATCATTGTAAAAACCGAGGATATTATAAATGACGTGCGTACAAAAATTGAAAATGCAGCCAAACGTGCATTGGATAAAATTCGAATCTTAGTACAAGAAATTGAAAACAAGTTCAATAAAATGGCAAAATCTGGAGAAGCTGCAAAAGTCTGCATCGACAACGGAAGACCTAAAATTAAAGAAGCTATTTCCAATGCTGAAGCGGACAATAAACAGTGTATTCGAGGAGCAATCGAACAGGCTAAAACTATTGTCAGCGAAATTAAACAGCATATTGAAAACATCCAGGACAAGATCGATGCAATGCAAGATATGGTGGCTGAATGTATGGAGACCAACGGAAGTGTTTTTGGCGCTGCCCAGTGCATAACTAAACAAGTATGCTTGTGTGTGGACTTTTAAACACGAATGTAATTAACAAAGTTCTACCTCTAGGTCTGGGAATTCAACAAGAATATATTCGGAATGATTGGAGACGTCAAAGACATGTTGGTTGAAGCTACCAAGAGTTCGTTCAGAGTGGTAACCAACGGCATCGCCTGCCTGGCCGATGTTGGCCGCCAAGCCGAAAAACAGATCTTTGGAGCTGTGAAGAGTATCGAGCAATGCATAGCATCAAACAAATTCGAAGAATTTAAGAAAAATGTTATGTTTTAAATTAGAAGAAAATTAAAATGCATTTCATAAGTTAGAACTTTAATTATATCTACTTATTAAAATCTGTGTACTTTTTTCTAATCGCATTCTAGGTCAAACTTCATCCTAGATTCTTCTTCAAACTCTGAATTCAGCTGCCTACTTTGCTCAGTGAATCAGAGTTTTAACGTATCACTTCAACTTTTACAGACACAACCTGATTTCAAAGAAAAGTAAATGTTTCCTACAAATTTACAAGACATTGTTGAACTGCAGTCTCACCTTGTAAAGTGATATCTTCTTCCGAGTGGTGTTAAAGCGTGCTTTTCTGTGATAACAAAATTAAACGGAAGTGTTTAATCTTTTTAATTAGTGCACACCGACCATGATAATGATCTTTTTAAGTTATCTTTTCCTTGAGATTAGGTACATGAGATTTGCAAGATGAATATGAGTTTTTGAGCATTGTCTGATTTACAAATGAGTAGAATAGGACGACTTAGTTTCAAACCTCACCCGAAGGCAGTAGAAAAAATTGTTAAAGTAGTCCTAAACGCAATAAAATAAATTATATATGATGTTCAAAAGAGGTTATTTCCATCTTATGATCGTTCAAAGCTATTTTTATTAATTTTATAATACTACTCATCTAAAATCCTACGTAAAAAACTGAAAAACAAATTAAAAAATCTTATTGAAAAACATGCTAATAGTGTACTGTACCCACTATACGTTTTTTAAATTTTGTAAATGGTTCTTGTGGAAATCGCCCCTTTTGAACAGACACTCCTTAAATAGTATAATATAGTTTTTTTCCAGCAACAACAGGGTCTTTTTTAAGACTTTATCAAAAAATCTTTTAGTTCGACCGCATAATTTTATCTTTTGTCCGTATTTTCATGTTTGTCTTTCTTAATAAAAGAAATAAGGATTTTAAAAATACAACACAAAAATATTAAATTTAACCGATATTTTAATAAGACTAATTTTTATTAATATCAATCAGATTAAACTATTTTTAATGTTTGTCTTATTAATTCAAAAATATATAATAACTAACTATTATATGTATTAATGGTTCCTGCGCTTTTCACTAGTCGACTTCTATTGCTCAAAGGAAACAAAAATAGGAAATGAAATTAAAGTGGTCTTCATAATGATCAGTTACAACGCTCGGTAAGGTACTTAGTTCTGCAGGAAAAGAAGATAAAAGCCGCTCATACCTTGTAATTAACAACACTGTTGTAGGAACCCACCCCTAGTCAATTAAGACATTTCCGAATGCGTGCGGTCCTTTTACCAAACTCTCTGGGTGTCTTTCGCCTCTTACTGATAATTGCTTAACTTGACTCTTTATTTGCTTTTGGCGCCTATACAACTATTAAGTGAAATTTACGATCGTGAAGACGGAAAAATTCGTTTGCAGATTTCTTATTTTTCTTCATATTTTGAAGCAATTTTAAAAAGTTATTACTTTTTAATTTTTTTCATTGTATGTATGTAGGTATGTTAGTTTTCGTTTTCTTATCTTTACTTCATAATGACTCCTCGAAAAAAGAAAATAATTTTAACCAGGGAATAATAATAATAAATTTTGCAGGAAGGAAGTAACTGAGATTTTTCGTAACCACAAGTGGAATGAGATGATACACCGGAGGGCACGATCTTTCTCGTTAACTTGTCTGGTCTCATTATCGGTAGTAGAAATCGTGTACGCAAATCGACGTGCCAATAACGTGGCCAACATGGGAGGCATGTCAAAGTGCTTGAATCCATTAAACTTGCATCAATCAATCAAAAATTGACTTTAACAATGTCCTGGCTACGCGACACGCAAACCTAATTTTGCGGTTACAATTTAAAGATTTAAAATTTGACTGTTCGCATGCCGTAAAAAGTAACACCAAGCGGGCGGGCAGTTTTCAAGAAAATGTCCAAAACGTACGCTTGAACATCCTCACGCGTCATCCGGTGAAGGAAATTGCAAACAAATATGTATATATATAATGTATATAGATTTATATATATTTATATATAAAAAAAGGAAAAGTAAAATGTAAAGAAGAACATGAAATCCGTGGACCCTTCTCGAAATGACTTTCTATTTAAATGTGCCCGTCGCAGCCGGAGGTGGATGAACGAATTTTGGTATCCGAGGAGCATATGGTCGGGAAGGAATAATCATTGGACCTGGATGTCCGATTACCGACCATCTGGCGCCCTTAGAAGTGTGGCCGGCACGCGTTAGCCTTGCAGGTCTACATGATCTCGCGGGGGTATGTAGCATTATTAGCGTATCTCAAGGATATCAAAGTAAGGAGACGATCGCTATAATAAAGGATCGATACTTTTTAAAATTTGTTTATAAATTGTTACCTATGGTAAAAAGTCCTAAAATATGATATCTATTAAATGTATTTCAGTCCATTTCATTTACATTATTTTCATCTTAAGTGATTATTTGATAATTTGTTTTTAAATGTTTTATGTTCCGTTGATGCGGATTACTTTAACTGTGGCGGGTGTCTTTAGCTCAAAACGAAGAAAAGATAAATGTCTAGTGTAATTTTGTCATTAAATAACTGCCTATATATATTAAAACTTTTTCTGAGATTTTATTTAATTTGAGCATGATGATGAAAATTAAACTTTCTTGTGCATTAAATCATTCGTATGTTTATTGTCTATTATTCTATAGGGCTTACATTGGCTCAGTACTATCATAAGTACGGTTTTTGGGTCGAAAGGTCTACATGCCAAAATAACCCTCTTCAGAGAACAACTTTGGCTCAAAGTTAAAAATATATATGTATATGTATTACTGATTAACTACTATCCTCATCTCTCAAATAAGACCATTAAAATACTAAGAGGTCTACCGCAAACCCAATTTTAAAGGGATTTCTAAAAAAAAGGAAAAAAGTAGCTAAAGTAACCCGCATCTACGGTACCTGAAGCTCGGAAGAAGTCAAGAGAATTAAAGATTCTTGTGGGATCACAACCAAATTCCAGCAATACATCCGGAGGAAGACCACGTATACTTTTAGATCAAGAGACACGTTTAATATTCATAGACTAGGCATGCAATTCATCCAATGCTCTGAGCAGCTAATTTTGAGATATTTTCGATCCTGAAACTAAAAGTCGAACAATTAAACGTACGGTTAGCCTTAAAATAAGTTACGATGAAATCAGTGGAGTGGAAGAAGTCAGCTTTTTAGTTAAAAAGCCGATCAGCTCTTAAAGAATTTGTTTAAAAATTTAAAATATAAACATGAAGTAGGTAAAATTACCACATAGGTAGTAGTTTCAGTTACTTCTATATTTACCGGACTGAAAGTTAACAGATTTGAGTCCAATGGAAACAGCTGACATTGGATTAGAAATCTTGAAAAGTATCACCCGGATAAAATCAAAGAAACCATGAAGCATGGTAGCCGTAACATCAGAGTGTGGGGTGTGTGGAATCGGACCATTTGGTCAAAATTCAAATCAAAGGAGCAATATTTAGATATTCACAAGAACGACCTCCTGGATGACATCCACCAAGCAAAATTTAAGAAGAAAAATTTAATTTTTGAGCAAAATTTACATCCGAAGTACATACCAATTGTAGAAAAACTCAACAATTTTCTATAATACTAATGTGACCAGCTAAAAGCCTGGATATATGTACATTCGATAAAAACTTTTTGAACTTGTATGAAAAAAAGGTAGCTAACTACAAATGAGCTATGGGAAAGAACGAAAGTAAAGTATTACTCAAGAAATAGTGGAGAATTTATAGGTATCACGGTATATTCCCACAAGGTTATCAAAATTACAAAAAGTTAAAAGAAGGATATTCTATCTATTAACCCTTAACGGACCAATGCCGCCATATAAGCACTTTTACTTACTGGGTCCAATGCCGCTTATATGGCGGCAAAAGCCATTTTGTTGATTTTATCCCTTTTATATTTACATATTTACAATTAACGCAATAATTATTATGCCAGGTCATTTCAGTGAATTTGTTCCCGCTTGTTAATGTTTAGTATACAGTTTCTCTTCGTATGGAAAATAGCTTGGACCTGGCGGTAAGTAAACTTGAAATACTTCCGGACCGTTAAGGGTTAATTACTAAATTATTAACAAATAATTCGAGGTTCAAAAGTGTAACAGCTGACCTGTTGGAGAGCAATTAATTTTTCTGCTTAATTCAAATATCGCAAATTCAATGAAGTAAAACTATTTGAGTTCTTTAAAGTCTCATAAAGTGAATAAGTGAAAACAAAAAAATAAGAAAAAATTTCATTTATTATTGAAGTAGGTATATGAGCATTTTATTAGACGGCGAATTATAAAATATTTTTTCAGAACACTGTTTTTCCTACGTCTAGAAAAGAATTTCAGTTTATGAAGTGTGCATTGCCCGGAACAACAAGATCTCATCACAATAATATCTACGTCCAGAAATTGTCATATTGAATTTCCTTTGACGTCATATAGGCTAGGGCACATTCTGGATCAAAACGAATCCAACAACAGCTCAAATCAGTCCATTAGTTTAGGCCTTAAGGTTCATAACTCGTCCTTTTGACTTTCGTCTAAAAATTATCAGTATCGAAAGTAATCTAAACTATTAATACTTTTTTCATGTTCCTATATGCAAGCAGAAATACAACTTAAGATCATCTTACATAATTTTTGTTCTAAGCATTCAAAAATATGAAAAAATTAATATATCTTATATGTATAAAAAAATATATATGTATACAGAAAATTTATAATGAAAAATTCACCCTCCAAAATGCATCTTTCGCAACTTCCTGCAAGATCACCGGCGTCGATATTCAGAGCTTCCTCTGTCGGACCGGTGCGATTTCCATAAAAATGAAATCAACTTGTCACCGGCTAACCAGATGAAAAATTAATCTCTCAACTTGTCAAATGAATGTCAAAAAGATTTCCCCCAGATCCCGTGATATGCATACGTCCAGGAGCTTCCCGTCGAATGCTAGTTAGAGAAGTGGCCCTTCCTGTCGCACTATGCGAGAATCGGGAGCGATCTCGTCCTGCTGTGCGGCCGCCGCGCCGGGGCCGGGGCCCACTTAGGAAGTCTCAAACTGAATTTTGCACCTGTTCGGCGATGGCACATGCCTAAAAATTTGCATAAGACCGGCAGAGCAAAAGATTTACGGTGACGTTTTGCGCTTTTGTTAAGAATATTCAAAGGGATGGAAAAAATTCCGGTGCTCACTCAGTGACCCAAAAGGGTTAAGCGAAAAGCGTGTCGAGGTGTTTAGTATACGGCAGAATGACAAGGTGCACTCACTTCCAACTTTTGTAGGGTCTTTTTTTCTGCCCTTCAACCACTGCTGGGGTGAAGATCCCAACAAAGGATTTAATGGGTCATTAGATCCCATTGTTCGGACTCGAACTCATGGTGTAACTTATTAAAAAATATTTAAGTACCAAATAATCGATTTTATTTACAAACCCTTGGTTTTATCGGAAACGAAAATTAATAAAGGTTACTTATCATTTACAATTAATTAATTTATACCTCCATAACAGACAACGTTTTCGTATGCGAAATCACCTCGGCCGATTTAAATAAGTAATTACAAGGAAAGCGGGTTTAACGTTTGTAGGATTTGGTGCTATTTGCTTTTTCGGATTATGAAATAAAAATTTAATTCTTAGCAACACAATAGCAAACTTTAATTATTTAAACAAAAAGACAGTACAAAACAACATTTACCGATACGGACACTAAAAATTTCACCACCATCAAAGTGCATAAATGTTAAAACCCCAAGAAATATATTTTATCATAGAATGTCCAGTTAAGGCGTTTTTAACCGAATTAACAAAAACAAGAGATTATAATTTTGACCCGTATGGGTCTAATTCAAAATAGCGGATCCAAAATGGTGGTATATCAAGAGTAAATTTACTACATACATATATGTATATAGATTCTAATCTAATTTAGGTAATTCTAAAAAGTGTAAAATAAAAATTGTTACCAAAAATAGAGCTACCTTCAAAATATCAGAAGCCTTTAAAAGTGTACAAAAATGTCGGAGTTCTCCGGTGCTACAAAACAACCACCGTTCGATTTTATTTGATGTTTGAAGTCGGCGTGAAAATTTCGTCAGTTTGGTTGATTTAAAAACGAATAAGCTAGTGTATAATTATCGATAGGAAATCCCTTGTCTTCCGTCTGAAATTATCACAATCTTCAGTCATTAGAGAGCTACTGTAAGGGAATAGATGTGAAAAACTCATTTAAAAAAAAACATTTAAGTAAATTTTTCATAGCAGCATTTTATTGAGAATTAAATTTCCTACCAAGAAGGTCTGTAAGAGTAAATTCGAATATCCAATAATTTGAAGGATATCTTCATTCGAACATTACCGTAAAAATTCATACTGATAGATTTCGACCAATACGTTTTAAGGGGGTATTCTACTGTTAAAAAAATTTCGCTAAAAAAAGGCAAAAAGCTAAAGAAAAAGAGATGTTAGAGCTTACAGAAGGGACATATTACATGCCTGTATTTGCGGATTGATGGTGAGATCATTTTATCTAAGAATATATCGAAAAAATCTGTTAAAAAAACGTTAAACTTATATAACAATTCTCGATGGCACTAACCTAAATTTGGCCTAAAATATTCAATTTTGGTGATTCGGGAGCACTGTTTTCAATGAAAAATATGATAAAATTCGAGTACGCTAAGTTCAAACACTTGCCAAATAGCGAAAATATCCATATTTATGGCTTAATTTAGGTTAGTGCCATAGGTTTTCATTCAAACTAAAGAAAATGTTTTGGTAAATTGATTGCAGATCACCTGCACGTCCTGGGCACTACCCCGCGCAAACGGGTCTTTCTGTGAGCGCGCGCTCCATCAACTCGCTGCATCAGCCGCCATTTTACTTTTTTTTTAATTTATAACAATTGATTTTTAATATTTTGACCTTAATAAAGAATCACACAAAATTTCATAAAGATATCTTTAATAGTTTTTTTTTATAGCAGTTTTAAAACCCTACTGCTTTTTACCCATTTAAGAGTAGAATACCCCCTTAAGACTTTCAAAATCCAAAAAATGCATTGTACTTGAAATTTACAATTTTCTTAAATTCATTTGACTGAAAATATGTTCACAGAAATATTTAAAATTTTAAGATCATTTTTTTTTGAAGGGTATTGTTTTTATCGAAAAAAAAGTCTTTGAACACACTGTTAAAATTTTGTGTATTTAAAAACTTTTTTCGATCAAAACAACACCCGTATACATTACATATATGTATATGTATATAACTTTGTTTTGTTTTGTGAAATAGATATTACTAATCATCAAACTAAATAATAACTGACGTTATACGTTATGTGCTCTGAAAATATAGAATAATACTTTAATAGCTGAAAATAAAATTGAGGTGAAATTGCAGCTTAAAATCACATTCTGAATTATAAGTTATCATTAAACACGTTGTCATTAAAATTGTGATCAGCGAAGGATCTTCTTTGCGGTTTCTTTCTGACTTTGTTCTCAAACACTTCGCTGTAGAGATCAATCTGGCCAATCGAAGGTTCTAGTTTGGTATCATCAAGAAGAGTGAAACGCATTTTATACTTTCCACGCGGCACAACTGAAGGTAATGACCCGGGAGTATATCTAAGTCCACGAACTATAATCGAGCCCTTTAAGAAATATTCGTTATAGTTTTATAACATCTAAATAATATAATGTTTTACCGTATAAGGGCATGAATGGTTTAAGTTGGTATAACGATCTAAAAACCTTTTTGCAACTTGCAATAGTACACTGTGTCTCCTACCAGCCATAAAATCACAAAAATACTCCTTAGAGTTAACAATATAAGGGCGATAACCATTGTAGAATTTAAAGGTTTCAAAGCGCACCTGTAATGTTTATATTGTATTGTTTTTATATAATTTAAATTCTTATATCAATTTTTATATAAAACACGAACGCTGAAATTCCGTATTGGTTGAAGCAAATCTAATTTTATGTTGACGTGGTATTCATTTCGGGTTACTGCTTTCAACGAACAACTAGCGTTCGCGCGTTTTGGATTAGGAGCACAGATAACTTTAACAGGTTTCATAATCGTGTTTTCTGTCTAAAAGTATTTAAAATTATTATATTTAATATTATTATGAAACGAACAATATTTATTACATCACTTAAAAATTGAGCAGAAGCAAGAAGGGATGCTAACAATTTGAAACAAACGAAAAATGTAAACTTTTCCATGAGGAAGTTGGTAAGATACTTTTGCTCACATTTAATTATAACTAGCGAATGAAAAGACTGGTTTCATTTAATTTCGGAAGTAAATCTAAATGGTCTGTTAATTTACATATGTATATCAAAAGCAAAAATCTTCTTAATGAAAAATTATCTGATCTTTATCGTTGTAATAATTGTGCCTGCAATTTAATTTAAATTTGTAGGAAGTAAATTCATGATTTTGATTGTTAATAAGATAAAAGATTGTTATTATATACATATAATATAGGGTACATACATATCTTTAAAGTATATTTGAAAGTATGATAATTAAATTAAAATTGATGTTTTTTGTATGATTTCTAAAAATTAATACCATCTTTTACATTACAACGATTAAATGAAGCCTATTGCTAGCCAAAACCAATCCATATGATTATAATTTTATATATATTTTACATAATATTTTGAGAATAAATTCGAAATCGACCCTGAGCATCTCTATGTTTTTGTTTTTAGGGAAATGTTTTAAACATTTCTGATAGTCTTTTTGGATAAGCAAATTTTCAATCAGTGAATCCTAAAACCGTCATGTACTCATTTTCTTGAACATTTTAGTTTGCGAAAACTTAAGTATCGCTATTATTATTATTGTCGTTCAACTTCAGGATATATTCATCATATGCAAGGTGATTCAAAAACACTTTTCATTTCATAGAATCAATTAGTATATGTTGGAAAGCGTCTTTTTGAATATTCCTGTATTTCATAATTCGATCGTCCTATAGTTTCTAAAAGACCTGCTTAGTAATAAAATAATACTAACTGATTAAATTGTATTTACTATCTTTGAAAAATATGGGTATACTATAGTGTTCTAATCGAAAACGAAAAATCAGTAACTAAATTAAACTAATTAAACTAAATCCCCAGGGCTGTTCAAGCCTTTTTGTCTGTGAGCAAGCATCAAACATATCTCAGCAGCGCACGAATCCACTACTGGAGTAGTTTTAAATCCCACGAGACAATTTGCTCACAGGAGTCAGGTCAAAGTTTATCTCAGACCAATTTCTGAAAGGAAATTAAAATAAAAACCGTTTTATCAGATAATCCTTCTTCCGCCGAGGAACTCTTGTTCCTTTTGCGAAAATTACCAAGTCCGACTGCGGGTCTTGCCAAAGGCGGGATAATTCATTCCGCGGAGGTGATCGATTTGGCGCGTTTGCAGCCACTTTCAAGACAATTCGTTCCCTATCTGCCCCATAAGCGTCAGGTCGACCGAAAAAAGGTGCACATTAAGTTAAATATTTGATCACCATCCGGTAACGTCCGATCAATTTTAAGAACCTTTCAGAAGAACCCTTTGTCGTTTTTATTTTTCTTCGATGACTCCCTGCCAATCCAAGAAGCTCTTGAGGACGTATCTTCGGATTTTTCGGCAGCTCTGGAGCCATGATCAAAGGGCACAGAGGCACCAAATAAAGTTGCTAGCAATCACCTTGCGAGGATCCGAATCTTATGGGTTTTCGCAGGCCGCTAATCATCCAGGGGGTTCATATAATGAAGTTAAATTGATAGTCTGCGCGAAGGTGTAATTTTGAAAACAAACACTCAATTTAGGGCGTTTGCGCTCAAGATAGGGAACTTTGATTAAGGTGCATCTTCATCATATTTGGCTAATTAAAGAGAAATTCGGAATTTTTGATGCCAGCAAGTTGTAGCAACAAAGCTTTTTAATTTACTTGAACAATTATACAGATTTTTTAACTTTTACAATTTTTATTATATTATCTTATAAAATCAGTTGTTTGTCTGTACATTGATAGTAATTTTGATGCACTATTTCTACTTGATGTTATAAAATTCTTCTTCATGCGTGAAATGAAATTGAAAAATTAACATGGTTTGGTAAATATGTATTATATCTACATATCGTCCCCCTTATGTCAGAACTAACAATTTTTTTAAAAAACAGAACCCTAGAGTTATACGACTGCGATTAATGTTCAAACGTCATTTTCCAAAAGGTTTAAACTTTCTCATTCATGGCCCTGGCTTAAGAAAGGCGATATGGAATTTTTTCAAATGTTTTAAATTAGTTTAGTTTATGTTTTGAACGATTGTTGGAGGAAACTAAAATTATTTTTAATATTTCGTCAATTAATGATACAAGCTGTTAGTCCCCATTCATCAAAACTCTCTTTTCACATTCTCATGTTCTCAAATATCAAACTCCTTTAAAAATTTTGTATGTAGTTGGGAGAGAAAGTTTGCTTGGATTAAAAATATATATTTTAAATGTTAACCTCAAAAATAATAAATTCAAAAGGAATTCCTTTACTTATTAGCTAAGTTGTTAAAGTTTTCGAGATACACCGAGATGTCAGACAAACAGATAGACATAAAAAAGATGAAATGTCACAGGCTAAGGCCAAGGGATAAATGCTTTTAATAAAATTTGAACTGCAAATTGAAAATGCAAATAACACAATTATCTCTCATTCAAAACAAAACCAAATGAGAACACTAAACTATAAAATTATCATTTACCTATAACCTTTGTTACTTCTAACCTATATTTTTGTGTGGAGATGCTTCCATCAGCCAGTTGTGATCTTCATTGACTGTCTATTAAAATGAAATAACCATTATAAAAATTAAAAGTTTAATGTTCAAGAAAAAATTCGTAGGCATTTTAAAAAATATCGAAATCTTACAATCTTAAGATTCAAATTGCGTCCTCTCAATGCGTGAGGAGTTAATTTCAATATTTTGCTGAAGTAAAAAGATCTATTTTCCTTTATGGATATGTCCAGTGAAACCGATTACAATTGGGCATTTATGAAAGCAATTATAATATTGAATTTCTATATTCGAAGCATTTTGGAAATTGCAAATAATTTTCGATCCATATTGGTTAAAAGAAAAAATTCCTCTGTCGTTCACATGGATAGACAACTGAACCAGTGAGGATTTTATGCAGGGAAAGCATTTAAGAATTGATGAAGAATCTAAACTAAAGCATCTACCTGTTCATATTTGACTACAATGTTTAGAAATACCTATAAAATAAATCTAATTATGTGTACTTTGGGAGATTATAAACCTTTTTGGGAATTTTTACAAAATTTACAAAAATGAAGATTGATATCTAAAAAATCGTAACAGATTAACGCACCGGACCTGGGAATTTTATAATAGTTTCGAACAAGCCTTCTTGTAGTCGTAGTGTACACTTCAAATATTCATTTACCAAAACAAATTTTCTAAATTCTTCTGTATTTCTACAGGGTGGACCAGAACACGAGAGTGCCCTTATTTTATGTAAGTAAATATTTTGAACACTGAAGCGTTATTTATTTTAAAACATAAAAATACAAAAACATTTTATATTGTAAACCAATACGCTTCGACTAAACCTAAAGAACGCGAAAAAATACCAAAAATTAAAACAATTAGAATATTTAAAAAAAAAAAATTTCATAACTATTTTTCATGACCATGAATTTTTTTCTCAGTGTAGGTTCAGTCGATGTGAAATATGAAAGCTCTCCAAAAATCAAGACGATCGGATAATTACTTTTTGAGTTATTTGTTCCGCCGTTTTAAAAGTAAGATTTCGGCAAAAAGGAAATTAAAGTTTTCGGGGAGGTCGACGCAGAGAATGGTGCGCTCAGTAATATCTTAATAATTTCTGTTATAAGAAAACATGTTTCATAATATTTTCTGTTATAAGAAAACATGTTTCATAATATTTGGGGGCTCGTTCTACGACAAACGTAACCATCCTCTCTTGCATCGGATAATTATTAGTTTTTATTTAATTTAAGATTTTTTCTATATGTAAATTAATTCAAACGACTGTTTAGTTGTAGGGGAAGCGATCGCATTAAACATTCAAAATCCGACCCCTAGGTGATGGAATAGGAATGCCGATACCCCGAGAGGAATTCATCATATTCTTAATCTTTTTGGTAGTTATAATAATTAAAACATATTTTGAAACCGTTAGGTTATATTGTCTCATTTTTTTATTAAAATAATAATATAATAATTTTATTAATATAATAATGTTTTAAAAAGTCCATAATTTCCTTTGGTTGTTAATACATATGACATTAATTAAAGCGTTACAAATTGTAGATAGGAAGAAAAAAAAACTGAATCCTATTCTAATGTGAGACAATTCCAAAGACATTGCGCCTCTCGGGCGTTTTTAAAACGAATTCATTCAGAATTTCATCTAAATTTAAGGGGGGGCTAAGCCCTCCTGCGTTCGTTTTGGGGGGTGCATTTGGTCCTACCTGCCCACCACTTCCGCGGCCGCTGCACATGAACGTATATCTCGAGTGCCTGCAAAAGGGCGTATTTTTAAATTTTCGTGCATGCTGTGGACGCGTATCTGCCTGCAAAAGGACGCACTTCTCAACTTTCATGTCTACTGTGGAAGCATATGTGCCTGCAAAAGGGGTATTTGTTTGCTATATGGGCTAGGTTTGGGCGCGTTTATGCCTCCGAGTCTGTGCCTACATTTGGGCGTATATGTGCCAACGAAAAATTTTCACTCGGGTTTGCAATTTACATTACAACTTTTTCTGGTCTCGGGTAAGGATTATTTCGATTTCTCTAAAATCTTTTACGTCGAAAATTTTACCAAACAGTAGGTATGTACATTATAAAGGGTGTCCGGTGGCAGAATTAGGATTTCAAAATTAAATAATAAAAAAATTACAAAATATTTTTTTTTATTTCAACGACTATAACAAAGAAGGGAAGTGCGGGTTTTATTTCTTAAATATTATTTCGTCTAAATGTTGACCGTCACGTCGGACACACTCTTAGAATCTGGCTTCAGTATTCCGCGCCACTCGCTGGAGAAGGGACGATATTTTCTTTTAATGCTGAAATGGTCGGTGGGGCGAACGATATTTTCGGTGGGGCGGTTTCATAAACTTTACTTTTGAGGTACCCCTACAGAAAAAAGTCCATGGGGGTAAGATCCGGCGACCTGGAAAGAAAATATCGTTCGCCCCACCGACCATCTCAGCATTAAAAGAAAATATCGTCCCTTCTCCAGCGAGTGGCGCGGAATACTGAAGCCAGATTCTAAGAGTGTGTCCGACGTGACGGTCAACATTTAGACGAAATAATATTTAAGAAATAAAACCCGCACTTCCCTTCTTTGTTATAGTCGTTGAAATAAAAAAAAATATTTTGTAGTTTTTTTATTATTTAATTTTGAAATCCTAATTCTGCCACCGGACACCCTTTATGTACATAGATGGAATTAAACTAGTTAATTTTGAATCGCGTGCCATCTGTTGAAGCTAGAATAATGCTTACATTAAATATAGTAATTTTAAAAGCAGATGGAAGCATTACAAAAACAAAGATACACATTTTTCTTATTTGAATTAAATAAACTTGTGTTAATTTTAAAGCAAAAATTTAAAAAAAGGCATGGTTAGGAGTCGAACCTCAGGGTAATGAGATACAAATTTTAAGGAATTTTTCCCAAGGAATAGCTGGGTATCGCGTATCGCGCTCTACGTCTGTGCTAAATGAATACTTTTAGTGTACTCTATCACCATCACCCGTTGTAAATGAAATAAAATGATGCGTATAATTTTAGTTAGTTATTTTATTTTTCAAAATTCGTAGACGTAAAAGAATTTCGCATTTATATACTTCCTCAAACATTAATAAAAAAGAAAGATACATTTTTCTGCAAAATCGCCGTAAATTGAGATGTACCTACTTTCTGTAAAAAATTAAAAAAAAGTGAATGCATCAATTTTTTCCCACTGCATCTCGCCTGCACGGCCAATTATCCCACAATATTTGAGACAATTAATTTGCAGACAGCAATGAGCCGTGATGGCCCCGGAGACGAGGTAAATGCCTCCGAATCACCTGAAAGTGTCCCACCGTGTCATTGACTGGGGCCAGGGACCGAAAAATGCACCTTCAAGAGGCTGTTCATTTTTTTTTCCAAGTCCCGAAAAATTCCTAAACGGCCCCGCCGACTACACGGATCACGAGGTTGTGTGAGGTACAATTGGGGAGTCCTGTCCTGAATCAAAAATTTAACAAAAATTGCCACACGCAAGTCATCCCAGGTCATTTGATACAATTTTCCACCTCATTTGCTGACGATTGGGCAACAAACGTCAGAGCCGTGTGAAAGTCAAGCGCTCGGTGCCTTACTTGGAGTCTTGGACCGATTCGATTTTTCAGCAATTGGCCAGAGGAGTCCCACAGTGGCCGGGGCTGCAGTCGCCTTTCGTGCATCTCCCATGTCCTGGATGCAATAAGAACTGAAAAAACAAATTTCGAAAAAATCAGGACGACTGGGACTGCGTCTGGCCGGGGTGTTGCTAGTAGAACTGTGACACTTTAGCGCTCCGTGAAGGTAATCCGTTGCGCTTAGCACTTTTTAGGTCACTATGTCCGCACGGCGCGTAATTTAAGACGCCGCAATTAGGATAAGTTAAGACTGCCGCGCGTATCAAGTTCGCGCTGTCTGCGGCGGCCGAGATTGACGCCAAAAAAAATAAAGATAAAAAAGCGGTCAAGTGCGAATGTGACTCGCACATCAAGGGTTCCGTACCATGCATCTACTATCTATAGTTTGGAAATCGGATTGCACGAAATCGGGATTTCTATTTCTATTATATACACAGGGTGTTTTCTAGGTCGTATGCCAAAATGAGTGGGATAAAAGATCTGACCTAAGCAAACAAAAAAATGTAATGGCAGAAGGCGAGAGCATGACAAGCGTTTGGGAGTTACAGGGTGATTCGTAAATTACAATTTTCCATTGCATGCACATCCCTATTTTATTTTTATCTTTTGATCTACTCAACGCAGCGATATCCAACTCACGCCAAAAATCTTGTTGTACCTTTTTGGAAAGGTAATAAGATGGGCAATTCGATAAAAATAAAAAATAAGTGAATTAATTGCATGAATTTCGGAGAAAATTCGGGGAATTGTGAATTTTAAGAAAATAAAAATCATTATTTTCTAGTTTCGAAAGTGGCTGTACCTGCAGTGTGTAGTGGTAGACCAACATTGTTAACATTTGTGGAAAAGACAATGGGATAGTAGATTTTTGGCGTAAGTTGAATGTCGCTGCGTTGAGTAGATCAAAAGATAAAAGTAAAATAATGATGTACATACATACCATGGAAAATTTGAATTTACGAATCACCCTGTAACTCCCAAATAGTTAATATGCCGCCCTGCCATATAATTTTTTATTTGTCTAGGTCAGATCTTTCATCTACTCATTTTGGCATACCCACTAAATAACAACCTGTAGGTATATGGAGATAGGTACATATTTTTGCAACTTGGTGGTATCGTTATTGTCTCTGCAACTCCTATCTAATGATACCAAGTGTCCTTTCGGGGTTTATCTTTTAATTTCAGATCAATGCAAAATGCATGAATTTGATAACCATCAGAATTTCCAAAGTTTAACTTTTTGCATGTATTTATGTCTACTTGAAGAGCAATTAAATTTTGGTCAGATTGTTTCTGCATATTGTAAATTGCAATAGTAACCTTGAAATTTTTCGTTATGGCGTGTTGTCAATTGACAAAAAATCCCCCAAAGATTGGCCCGATCAAGCAATTTATTAATTTTAACAATTTGTCGTTAAGAAATATACTTCTCGAGTAAGGAGTCTGGCAAGCATTGGACGAGATCAAGCTGAAGGATGTAGTTAAATAGCTTCCATCTGGAAACCAAAATCACTGAAGGAGGAAGTAATTTCAGTTTTGGGCAAAGACAACTTGTATGTTTGCCGCGTGCAATTTTGAGGGAGATTAAAATTCTTGTAGTTAATGAATGAGGCTACTGCTAACGTTAATCTACAAATAGATGCTATCATACAAACAACTACATATTAGACGCAAAAAAGATTGTACGGTGCTAATAATATACATAGTATAGTACATTGCCTCAATACACTAATGGATGGATCAACCTTATATTAAGTTCTTGTGATGAATGCATAACGAGTTTTTGAGTGCTCCAGGTGCTCCTTATATACTGAAAAAATCTAAAAGTAAAGTTATACCGTAGACAACTTTTAAGCAAACTAGAAATGCAGCATTTAATGCGCTTTTAACAGGTGTAAAATGCTGAAGAAATACAGCAATGAGTGATGAAAAGCCAATTTTGCAGCGTACTTTCAGAACAGGCTTTAAGCTCGACTTATCACATAACAACGGAATATTTCCCACATTTATGTAATTCAGATTGGTTTTGTTTTGTAAGTGTCGCCGGGGCTTTTTGTAAGTATGTATTTAAGTAATATAATAAGTACAACAAGAGCTATATATAATATATGTACATAAATTAGAAAAGTAGTTTACTTTTTTAACATTTCTAATTTCAATTTTAATTTGTTAATCCTTGCCATTTGCACTTCATAATAATTTCATAAAGGTCACACGTGTGTATGTCCTGTAGATGTGTAGTCTCAATACAACACATCATAATATTAAATGTTAAAAAACAAAAAACATTAAATAAAACTGCATAGGATCACATTTTCAAATTTTGAATATTATTCCTAATCAGAAGATTTTAGAATTCCATTTTGAAATGATAGTTTTTGAAAGTCAAAGCGTTTTTATTTAGCCAAGAAAGCCTATTGTGAAAAGCACTATTCAAACGAATGTTCGCGAACCATGAAAAGTTTGTTGGGAAAAGAGAAGATACTTTGAATTTCTCAAAAACTTTTTGACACCGAGTTATTCAATCCTGCAATGAATTCTCACGAAACTAGTGATTTTTTCTTATTTAGTAAATTCAAAAAATCCAAAATAAAATAAGACAAAAGCAATTTTCTGGTAATCGATATTTTCAGGAAGAACTGCGCATAATGAAATAATCCCATCCTCGTGTAAAAGTAATCGATTCTGCAATTGATAACATAAACTATTAGACATTACAAATCGACATTAGTCAATCGCTTCGGTAATGCTTACATTTCCTACTGGGATATCTATAAAACTACAATTACAATTATTATTACAATTATTTACACAAATTTCTGAAAAACTTAATTTATAATAGATATTAGTCAGAATAGTAAAATTCGAAATATCTGGGGTTAATTTTCACGCTAAATTAAGTATGATGTAATGTCTCTTTACTATGCCAAATTACGTCTTTGTACGACAAGTAATTTCTGGGGAAAAAATATTAATTTTCTACGATTAGTATGCGGCACAAAAATAACCAATCTAAATCCGAATGATTAGGTGAGGTGAGGTCGAAATTGTCGCGTTTAACTCAAGAGTTCCATGGGAACAGGATTTCCAGGTTCGTGCAGATAAAAAGGCAGGAATTGGTTGCGAGTGTAATTGACTCCTGCGCGCCCGACTGCGGAAAACAATCATCTCCGTCCGGGAGGATCCTTTCGGGACTTTGCGTACAAAAGGACCACCGCCAGGATAACAATAAAATCTACGATGATATTAAAAAACTTGAAAGGAGCCGATTTCATATTTTCCAGCAGTGGGAAATTTATGTTTATTGTTGGCGGACTTTATCCAATTTTATACGAATCACGGAAAGAAAGGGCCGCCCTTCGAGATCTGCGCACAAAGCCTGCGCATCGCCCCGGGAAGGGAATTGATATATTGGCCCTTGTTTATTGTGGCAGGGGCGTGCAACGCCTGTCAACATTGAATGTTGGTGGTCAGCCCGATTTGCGCCATCATTGTCTTCGTTTTCGGATATATCTACTTTTGAATACCACCGGACAGTCGTCTTTCAGGGAGTTCTCCTTTTCATTCCGCTCGAAGTGTGAAACTAAGTGGACCAAGACAAATTTTATTGCTTAATCTGTTGGGAAGATGGTCAGTAATTTTCCTTTTTATATTGAAACATATGTGGAATTCCACTTTTACCTTTCGTGAAATTTATCCATGAGACATAAGCACGTCTTTCAATACAGTTGAACATTTTAAGCACAAGAAAATAAAATTCTACAATGCTCGATACGTTAGCAATAAATTAAATACATAATTATTTTATAGTAACGACTATAACATAGATACAATGAAGTTACATATTTACAATGAATGCATTTTTTAGAATATAATTATATGTGTTGTTTTGGTATTTAATTTTAATTTACTTTTGTAAATTAACTTCATCGCAGTCGAATTACAGTTTATTCAATTCGACTTAGCTCAAATTAAAGCTAAAAATATTAATTTAATTTTCCAATACATTTTTTTTAAAGTATCTACTTTGGTCAACATAATTGTTACGATGCCTATGGTACACGAATTGTATAAGATAGGTATAAATATACCAAATATTTGTTGTACGGTTTTAAAAAATAAAATATAAAATATTTTTAGACAAAGGTTTAAAGCTGTTGGACAAAGTGGTCGAGTTCATGGCATTTTTATAAAGATCGTAAAATAAACGTAGATCCTAACAAATCTAATTTATCGAGCTCAGGTGGAGCATAATATGCATTATATAAATTATGCATCAATTTGAAACGAGCGTCTAGTAATCTTGTTGCAAGCCAATGACTAAATACATATGTAAATCTGTTTCTTAATGCAAAGAAAAAATAGCATACAACCGGCTACGGTCAAAAAGATAATTAATTCTAAGAATAATTAAGAAAATGATATTCAATCCACTTTTTATTTATAACCAAGTAAAGCTCGACAATGAAATGATTCCCAGTTTCTAAAAGCAATTTTAATTATAATTTTTTTTTAGAGTAAGTAAACAACTCAATATAAAGTCTAGAAAAACAATTCTTCCGTAGTTAGTCACTAGTCAAAGTCAGGATAAAATCACTTGAGTGGCAATTTCGTTAAGTGAAGCTATCTTTCGTTGGTGTTATCACCAGAATCGGAAACGCTTCTGATGTTTTATTTTTATGTTTATCGGCGGTAATTTTGATTATGTTTGAAATTGCAACAGGTTTAATTTTGATAAGACTCTGGCTACGGTGAACAAAACTTCAGCGTCAGCTAAAAAGAAAGTCGGCCAGTAGAGTCGGAAGTCTGTCTTAAGTTGAATATCAACCAGGGAGTTTTCTGTTAAAAAGTTTAAATTAGTGAGCAAAAATGAAATTTGAAATTTTTATTATTTTTATATGCATAGTTTTTGTGACCAATGTGAGTGCTTCTATATTTTACTTACATTTAAACAATTGCTGTAACTAAATATTACTTTAAGGGTCAAGAAACTACATTTGCCCTAAGCGATGCCACAAAGGAATACCTGTTGAAGCTTGTTGAAGGAGTAAGATTTATGAACGACAGGGCTTATGAAATTGTCGAAACTGTCGAGTTCCAAATGAAATCTTTTAATACGAGTGCAAATATGAAATTAGCAGAAGTAAACAAACAAACTACCGAAGCTCTGGACCAAATCGCAAGCAATAATGAGTACAAAAAATGCATTGATGGAGAAAGACTCCACTTGCGTATGATCATACAAAGAGCCAGGGCTGATGTAAATCAGTGTCTCCGCGCTGGAATAATTCGCGCCAAAGTTCTAAGAAATGACACCATCCAGCCCTTTGATAACATCGAACTTAACCACTTTGTTGAGAAATGCATTCTTCAGGAAAACCGAGGTCAGAGTGGATGCAGTGAAGAAGAGGTAGGTTTTGTTTTTTTATTATGTAGAAAATAATTTCTTATTAAATAATGTGTTCATTTTACACTTTAAGGCTGCTGTTGTAAAGGAAGAAGCTGAATTTGCGTTTAAAAAGGCCTATGAAAACTTGTATAAGGCTGGAAGTGAAGTCGAACCTCTTGCTAAAAAAACCTGGCAATGCGTGAACACCGTAACCGACCGCGCTACAACAGAAGCTAAAAATTTTTTTGATGCAACTATGAAAAAATGTGTTGAAGCAAAGTAGTCAAATTTTGTAATCAAGTTCTTAAATAATAACAAAAATCTTTAAACATATTAACTACATACCTTGCATTACTTGTGGGATATTATGTGGTAGGAAATTCAAGACAAAAGTTAAAATAAACAAAAAAGATAATCTGCCACGGAAACCTCATAAAATTATACCGAATATTTTTTGCTTTAAAATAACAGCGACTAATTGTTATCCTGGCGGGTGCTACCATCTGGCACACGTCGTTTTGTACACGTGTTTTCTTGAACCTTTTCAGATCCCGAGGAAATCATCAGCAAGACTTCTTTATCTTCCTCACTTCTTCGACTCCGAGGAAATGACGCTTTTCTTCTCCTTCCCCAAACATTTTTGATATTGAAAATAAATTCGTTACAATTTTTATAAGTTTTTTTTATAGTTTTATCTTTTATGTACATATATCCCAACCCGCACGGAGAACTTCCTCAACTCAAGCAGCGATCGAAAGAAGTTCAGGAGCCCAAATCGATCAAGGAAAAAGTGTGTCTCGTGTTTAATTTCGAAGTGTAACAGATCTTGAGGGTTACGGTCTTAAGTGATAAGACCAGATGACGCCCGACGGCATATGGTCAGAACTCAGAAGGACCCTCGTCCTGAGCACAGTTTAAGGATCAAAGCAATTGAGCCAGATAATGCCCTTCATTTTAAAGATGAACTTTAATCGAGAACAAAACTTCTCTGTCTGCATTGACCCGTGCGCCTGTGCAGCCGTGCCAACGGCCAATTTTAGTCTGCAAAAAGTGATACTGGATGAAATTGTAAATTCGCGAATTTACGTTCTTTATATTTAACAATTTAACATATTATATACATATACATATGTACCTATACAAACACTTGCATGCAAGATAATAGCAGTGCTATGTTGTTGAACTTTCTAAATGGAATAAAAAGCTATTTTGAAAAAGTGAGCTTGTTTTAATATTTTATATACCCATTAATACTTGAGGAGCTTCTTTTCAAAACTTGACTATTCCACTTTTGATGAAACTGATTTTTTATTTATTTTTTGTTTGGTAACATTCAAATTTACACTCCGCGAAAATAAAATTGGGCCAAAACTAGATAATTACACCAGAAAGAAAAAGATTAAAAGGCATGATTTCGTCAAAAATATATTCTTCCACGTCAAAATTATATTACCCATTTCTACTACAAAATGACATTACCCATACTGTGATTATTTTTTTTTTTGTTTTATTTATTTAGAGAAGAAGATGAACCTCAGGTTATTTCAATTTAAAAATGAGATTTCTGATACCTAATTAGTTTCAGCAAAACAAGATTAATCCACAGTGGTTTGAATCAATTCCTCTAGAGCACATAACAAAACTTGATTATTCCAATCAGCCGCGTCAAAACTAGATTATTCCGTTTCAAATTTTGGATTTATTCAAAATATATTATTGCTACATTTTCCTGTACAAAGCAATGACTATTGTTGTCGTCTACAATAATGCATCAAAATTTCGGGTTAAAAACATACATAGCTGCATACCTACAAAACTATTTTCTCAGATTGTGAAAAAACACAAAAAGTGGAATAGTCAAGTTTTGAAAAAAACCTCCTCACTTGAGAGGTACACATGAGTTTTACTTACTTGACACTACACTGGCACACAGGTATACTGATCCGAAAAGGAACAACTCCTTTAAATAAGAATTATAACGCTTATAATAATCGTAGAAAGTATAATATATTTTTTTAAATAAAGAGCTTGATTTATAGTTTTCGAAAGTCTATTTATTTTGTAAATTATATTATTGGTAATTATTTAGAAGTGGGGCTCCAGACCTAATCGGCTCCAAAAATTTGTTTTTACCATCTAGGGTACTTTTATAGTAGTAGGCAATTAAAGGTGGAGAGGAGATTTTTCTTATTTATATTTATAAAAAACAAAACAAAAATCTATAATATATTTTTATCGCTAGAATTGGTAGATTATTATTTTTTTGCAATTATTATTATTATCATTATTATTATTATATTATTTTTATTTTCCCTACAAAACTCCTTGATTGCAATAGCTAATGCTTGCACTCGCATGGGATGATATGTAAAATGTCGCTTGAATAAGAAATCCGCGATGTATCCATCCATATAATATTCGCGACGACCATATTTAGGTATTCCTTATCGAGCATCCCTCCATACCCTCTTAATATTTTGAGTGTATGTTCCTAAATCGGGATCCAAAAAAATTATATGTATGGTTTACAGTCAGGTGTTTGTAACCTGAAAAAATGAATGCATATAGATACATTTAATTTAGGAAGCGTAGATATGAGTTCATATTTATATGTACATACCTATGCAAACACATAAGTGCACCAATACACATGTAAGTATGTATATATATACACACATACATATGTATGCATTCATAAATACATATATGTATGCACATACTCATACAAACGCGCCCAAAGAAATTTACTTAAATAATGTACTAGTTCTGGATCTCGAATACAATTATTCAAATATAATTCATACTTACATTTTATAATATTCATATCAACACAAAAGTTCAAAATTTGAGCCGAGTGGAGGAAGAAAGAAGAGCTCTCGGGAAAATTCTGATTTTTACAGAATAATTGAAGTTTTAATAGGTCAATTGGATTTTGTATCTGAAGCAGAATAGTAAAGAACAAAGAAGATTTCAATCTTTTTGGATCCAGAATCAAGAAAGATAAATTCCACTTTTAAAAGGACGGAAAACAAACGAAGCGAACTGTCATCGGCCCTTTACTTTTTGGAGAAGATTCAGAGGCATCGGAAGGGCCCCCCAAGAATTTTTCGGCCCTTAGGGGCTGCCTCCTCCCTTGCTGAGGGGAGCAGGATCCATGAAGTTTTTTCACCTTTGGATTTATATAGGTTTCCTTTTGCGACACGGTCCATCCAATTATTGCTGCATTACTTGGAGCACCCCACAGACCCATCTACCCCTCCAGCGTCGTGAGGGAAGCACTAGCGCCCCTCAAGTGGGTGGCGCCTTTTTTTGAGAAGGCGTTAAGAAAAGAGAAGACTACTACAGGATTGACAGGTGACAATAGACTTACAATACACAATACACAATTTCAGAGAATTCTTTTTAGTATCTTTATTTTAGCCATTTTTAACACGACATCTATTATATATAAAACTATAAAATAAAACGGGATAATTTCCCACACACCATGGTAGCTGGCATGGCCAGCGCCAATTCTTTCTCCATATTGGGGTCTTCCCCAAGTAAAAGACCAAAAATTCAATCCTCAAGGGCCACTTCCTTGACGGATGAAATTTTTCCCAAATTGCCGATTAGACTTCAGGAGACAAATGATGGCAATCAGCCTAAGTATATTATTCTCCAAACACAAGACCCACAAACCAAACCACTAAAATCTTATAACCAATTTCTGGTCCGTAAGGGTGTTGACGCAGTGTCAAAAAGGCATAGGTCAGCTAATTATATTTTTGGCGATGCACTTCTGCTCCTGGTTGATAACACTAGGGTTGCAGAGCTTTTCTTTAAAACCACTGAAATCGCGGGGATCCATATAAATGCAAAATTCCATCCAACTCTTAATTGTGTTAAAGGAACGGCTTATTCTCCAGAGTTCAGGTCGCTGACCAAAGAGGAAATCCTGGAGGGTCTCAAGGACCAGGGTGTTACTGACGTAGTGCAGTTCACCAGACCTGGAGAGTCCGGAAAGGTTATCCCGACTGGCTTAGTGATTCTGTCTTTTGACAGATATAAGTTGCCGGCTGAGATACAAGGTGCATGGACAAAAATCCCTGTTAGGGAATATTTTCCAAACCCAATGCGCTGTAAAAACTGTCAAAAGATCGGTCACACTGCAAAACATTGTGAAGCATCAGCTGTTTGCCCAACATGTGGAGAGGTCAGTCCTCATGAAGGGGACTGCCAACACAAATTTTGCGTTAATTGTCAGACAAACTCGCACACTTCTTCTAGCCGTGACTGCCCCGAATTCTTAAAACAAAAAGAGATTCTAAGAATTAAAACGGTTAAAAAGTGCAGCATGTATGAGGCCCGGAAAGAATACTACGCTATTCATAAGCCGGCTCCACAAATTTCATATGCGGATACTACCCGATTGACAACTAATGCGATTTCCACGCCAGTTGAGACGAATACAATAATTTTTTCCACCACAGCTCAAACTTCATCATCAACAATTATGCAAAAACAAACCCCTACTACATCCTCATCTTATTCTACAAACTCTCCTAACTTGACACCCACAGCAAAAAAACATATTCTATTAAAACCAAATACACACTCCACTAAATTCCAAAAAACCGATTTTACCAGCCCAGCCAAAACTAAAGCCCTGCAATCAATAATAAAAGATATGACCAATAAAACCGAAACTCCAAATTCATTAGTCGCACTATCTACGCCTATAGTAAAAAAGGATGAAAAAAAACAATCAAAAAAAATTACAATGAAAAAAACATCTAAGCCTCATACAGCTCCTGCTAAATATAATTCAACGTCTGAAGTAGATTTCACTTCTTGCTCCAGCGAGGAGGATTCTATGAAATAAATTTGTTTTTCATTTATGGTGGACAATCATAGCCACTTTTCTCAATTTTCATTTCAGAATTTAACAATTCTGCAATGGAATATGAGAGGCCTATACAGTAATCTCCCACATCTACAATTACTAATCGCTCAGTACAACCCACAAATAATTCTCTTACAGGAGACAAATATTTTCTCTGGCGAAGAGCCAACTCGGCTTAACGCCTATAAATTTTTCGGGTATAACACCGAGAGAGAGACTAGGCACGGCAGTGTTGCCGTCCTGGTCCACAGCTCGCTACCAGCAACACAGTTACTTTTGAATACTTCTTTGGTGGCTTGTGCTGTTTGTGTTGGAACATCACACCATCTCACTTTTTCCTCTATTTACATAGAAAATTCAGAAACGCTCAGGAGGGATGAACTGGAGGCCTTGTCTCAGCAGCTTCCCTCTAACACTATTTATGGTGGGGATTTTAATGCACACAGCCCTTTATGGGGCTCTAGGTATTGGAGTCCTAGAGGGAGACGGGTAGCGGACTGGATTGAGGGTCAATCGTTGTGTGTGCTTAACACCAATGAGCCCACTCTTATTTCGAGCCGCGGAACCTCTTCCACAATTGATCTAACCCTGGTTCCACCACAAATTGCTTCACGATTGAATTGGCAGATCCATTTCAATCCTGAAGGCAGTGACCACCTCCCCATTATAATTAAAACACATATTAATTTGGCAAATAGAAGGCCGATAATTAGATTCGCGGAAGATCGTGCTGATTGGGAGATTTATTCTAAAACCATCGTTGATGAACTCTCACGAAGGCAACAGTCGGAAAATATTAATAGGGAAGCAGCGCAACTTACTAGAGCCATCAGGGTGGCAGCTGCGGTCAGCATGCCCATAACTAATCCCAGCCCTAGATCTCAGCCCGTCTGGATGAACCACTCTATCCTCCTTAACATCAGAGAGAAAAATAGAGCATGGAAAAATTTCCAACGGAGCCCTACAGATCAGCATTTAATAAACTATCGTAGAAAAGCAGCACAAATCAAAAGACAAATTAAGGTAGCAAAGAGAGCATGCTGGGAGATTTTTGCACAATCTGTGGACCCCAATTTGAATCTAGCTGAGGCATGGAAAAAGGTCAAACGAATTTCCGGCAATAAACACAGCGACCTCATTGCCAATTTGACCGTTAATGGTAGGACCTATAGCGATTCAATACAAATCGCCGAACAACTGGCACTTTCTTGGGCTAGTTACTCGGAAGATTCTACTTTCCCCACAAATCTAATGCATAGGAAAAATAGTTGGTCTCTGTCTGAAAGGTCCGTCCCACCTGACCCAAATAGAAATTTGTCCTACCCGGTTACTCTTGCTGAGTTAAATTCTATGCTTGGTAAGTGCAGGGGATCGGCCCCTGGGCATGATAGAATTACTTATCGTATGCTGAAGGAAGCCCCTGTCTTGTTCAAGGAGAGGCTCTGTGAATTGTATTCCTTGATACTAAGAAATAGTATTTTTCCACATACTTGGAAAAATGCAGTACTTGTGCCTATTCATAAAAGGTCTTCTCCAACTGGAATGGCAATTTCCCCTAAAGATCTTCGTCCGATATCCCTGCTCCCTTGCATTTCTCGTCTATTGGAGAAAATTCTCGGCCACCGTCTCTCTAGAGTTATCGAGAATATTCTGCCAAACGATATTCATGGTTTCAGAAGGTATAGAGGCACTTCCTCACTTCTTATGGAGCTTGAGGCGGATATAATGAATTCCTTGGGACAGACAAAAATTTTCTATTTGCTCTCTGTGGATGTTGAGAAGGCATATGATAGGGTATGCAGGCACGTCCTGGCCGAACAACTTCAGAAATGGGGCACCGATGATGCATTTATTAAACTCATCAACGCGTTTCTAACACATAGGTCGGTACAGGCTAGGGTTAATGGTTACATTTCGCGGAGAATTCCCATTGAAAATATTCTACCACAGGGGTCCCCTCTTTCTACCACCCTTTTCAATACCTTCATTTATGCACTTGTATCCTCCCTCAATAACATAGACGGACTGAAAACATACGCTTACGCTGACAATTTATTACTTACGACAGACTCTGACTGCCCAGCAACGATTTTGAGAAGAGCCTTATCCGCTGCCGACATATGGTGCTATGATTCTGGTGCCATCATCCCTGCCCAGAAAGCAGAATTGATTGCATTCACAAGAAAGAGGAATTGGAGACATCATTCCCTAGTAATTGGTGACTTGGAGCTGACCCCTGCAACGAGCCTGAAAATTTTTGGATTAACGTTTGATAGTCGCATGAACTGGACTCAACATTGCTCCAACGTAGCCGTCAAAGTCAGGAAATTGAACAATCTTCTGAGAGCCATTGCTGCCAAAAACTACGGTGCTCCGATTCATGCTACGGCCCATATAGCAAAAACCATGATCGCTGGATATACAGGGTATTGCTTGCCTTTATATGCGTCGACTACAAAGGCCAACCTCAGAAAAATTCAAACGGCTGTTAACCTGGTACTTCGAACGGCTTTTGGAGCCTTAAGATCCACTCCGAACAGAGCCCTTTGGGTCGAGAGTGGATTCATGCCCATCGAGGATAGAGTGAATAAGGCAAGAATTAAAATCGTTGCCACGAACTGGTTGGACCCTGTCAGACCGCACCATCTCACCCTAAGAAGAATACATCAAAATGTTACCCGGCCTCGTTCAACTCCAGCACTGAAGAAGGCGCTGCAATTAGTGACTAGTTTAGGTTTAAGTCTCCCCAATGTAGATACTTCCCTCACATCCTTCAATTCACATAATAACAACCCCACCACACTTTACACTTTCTCCATTAACTCAGGAAAACGCAGCACCACTAATGAGGAATTGCGAGCCCAGCACGCTCTGGATCTCGCTCAGCATCCCAATTTCCTGAGGATTTACACTGACGGATCAAAAAGCGATACTCATGCAGCAGCCGCATTCATTGTTTTTAGTCCTGGAGATTCAGGCCTACCGGTCATTAGACGTTTCAAACTGCCAGCGGATACGTCAAGCTACGAAGCCGAACTAATAGCAATATGGAAAGGCATCTCATATGCCCTCGGTCAAATGTCAGCGACATCTGTATATTCTGACTCGAAATCCGCCTTATTGGCTTTAAGAAATCCGGATCCAGAAGAACCGCTAATAAAACGATGTCAATATCTGATAAGAAAAGCCAGATATAATATCAGATTCGTCTGGATTCCTGCCCATATTGGGATCCAGGGCAATGAAGCCGTGGATAGAGCTGCTAAAACTCCTTTTAACGCTTCAGACAATATTGAGGAAGTACCGGCTGCATCCTATATCAGAAGGATATGCATCGAGAAAATTAGGAAAAGAGCAGAAGAAGCCTGGGAGCAAGAAACAACATTTTTGGCATATCATCACAAATCCATTGAGCCGCCCACCTACAATAAAGAGCTGTCGCGCTACCACGGCACGAAGATTTTCAGAATTAGGACAGGACACACCAGACTTACGCATGCACATCTTTTTGTTCGTGCTCCACAGCCAGGATGTCTGATTTGCCAGAGAAGGCTAACAATAAGGCATATCCTCACGGAATGTGACAGAACCAGAATGGCTTGCGGCGGAGAATTTCCTAACCCCACCAATATCCTAAATCCTTCAAACCCCTCGGTACTCCTATCCATTTTGAATAAATTAGCCATTGTAAGCTACATTTGAAATCTAAATTCAATGATAAATGGATCCATCAAATACTGACATATTACAATTTTTGTTTAACTTAACGGAACATACAAAACAAATTATAATAATGGAATTAACTTTGAACTTGTATTTTGCTTTGATTTTGAGTAGGTACATATTGTATTGTATATGAAAATGTGTATTATTGTATTGTAACTTAGTTAAATTTTTATACATGTAGTTTATTCAATCGATGAATTGTTTATGCAGGACGCGCCATATGGGCTGAGTACCCGAGAGCGCTAGTTTTTAAGTAGGGATACAATTGTATTGTATGTCTATATTGAAATAAATAAATAAATAAATAAACAAAAGTTCATAAGACAACTAAATATATTAATTTTTGTAAAAGTGCAAACTTTTACAGTTCCGGTACACTGTCCCGAATTGGGTTAACGACAAATACAAATTGGTGCACGATACGAAGATTACTTCGAAACTAATGAAAGTGGCTATAGAAAGTGTTTTCTAACTGTATAATGAATATTTCGAGGTATAAAGCAACCCCAAGGTTGCGTCTCTTTGTGTTATTCTTACCTGAATAATTTTAGTCGACCCATTTTGGGTCAGTGTACCTGTCAAGTGTTAACAAAATTCGTAGACCCTCAAAATTTCGAGCTATAGCCTAAAAAGGGGGAAACCCGCCTCCAAGATTTAAAAAAAAACCTAAAAAAATCTAGCAAACGTTTCTGTTTGATGATTTGTGTAAGAAATAAAATCTCGTATATCAAAATCGATACTTTTGGTATTGAGTGGAAATGGACCAGTAGTAGTCTAGAAACCTTCAAGGTTCTCTTGGAAGCCTAGGAAAATAATTATAAAGAAAATTGTCTATATATGTACAATTATTATATAAACTTTCTAAGAGGAGATTTGGAATCAATTCAGTAGGTTTTCAGACAAGGGAATATAGATATAAGCAAATTTTGAGGAAGGAGAAACAGTCTTAATTCGCACAGTTATATATTCTTTTAAACAAATTAACTAAAAATACACAACAAAAGCATTATATCTATTTCTGCGTAGGCTCGTTGCCAACAATAATGGAACTCTTCGATTTGTTCAGCTTATTTTTATCGTTTTTCCTGAAAAACGTTCCCAACCCCAGGGAGCTCCCAGACTTATTCAAGCTAGTTGTGCTGGAACTTGAGATTTTATCACTTTGCGCTGATGTTGCATCCTCTGGGCTGACCTCGATAGACAGACTTTGTCGGCAAAGTTGCGAAACAGCATTCATTTTCTGTTGTTCTTTGCTGCCACGTCTCATTCTCACCTTTCGAAATTTTGAAGCCAGTGTAGAAAACCCAAACTTACTGGAGAGTTTTGCAGATTTTGATATAGTCCTGGGCAGAGAAACATATCCTCCGATATGTTCATTATCAGCAGTACCTGATTCTATGACGCCGACACTGGCGCTCTTTGATAAAATGCAGTCATCGTTACTCGACTCGCTGCCAACACTCACTTGACTGAGTCTTTTCGTCCACACATCTTTGTTTTCTTCCTTGAGCGAAGGCACTCGAGGAATATGACCTCTGAGGAAATCCTCCTTAGCTTTCTGCAATTTCATGGCTCGTTCTGAAATTGGTGTCTTTGGTCTTCCTCCTTCTTCCAATGGAGTCGTAGGAGCCGATGCTGATGACATCCGAGGCTCTGTACTTGCTGATCGTAGTTTGGGAGATGGAGGTTTACTGCAATCCAGCTTTCTTGTGATTTTGGGCACTGTATTGTCAGATTTGTCTGGTGCAGAAAAACATACTTCGGTAGCTGAACTAGACAAACTTCGTCTCCATTCAAATTCAGATCTCGCACATTTAGTCCCAATTCTCTTCGCTGTATTTCCACTACCCTTAGTAAATAAACTCGTGGGTTTTTCTTTGTTTTTCCGGTAAATATGTTCCTTTTTGGGTGAAGTATCATCTTGTGATATATCTTTAAGGAGCAATTTATTTTGCTTGCTAAGTAGTTTCAAACTGTCACAAGCAAGAGGAGGCTTATAGTCATGCTCCGGTGACTCTTTGGTCTTGGATCCACTTCTCCAGTGGCAAGGTATCGTTTCAACACTTGAAGATTTTAAAATTTTATTATCCTCCCCGATGTTTTTGTCATCTATCTCAACAGCGACCAGCTCTGAACTATGTCTAATATTCCCTGCACTTGCAGATTTAATTACTCGCTCGATACTTTCTTGATATTTTGACCTCTGTGCTTTTACGCGATGGTCTAAATTTGGTGATCTCATTACAGGTGAACATGAACCAGAACTCATTGGAGAATGGTTCGTCCGTTCCGAAGTGACCTTCTGATTGTACTTAGCAATCATCATCCGAATAGACGGCGAAGGTTCCTTGGGTGGAGTAACTTTTTGATTTAACCTTTTTTGCGAATTCGGAGATTGTGGAATTGGCGGTAAGTTTTTTATTGTTGCTATTTCTTTTTCATTTTTATCTGAAGCACTCGATGATTCTAAATCACGTGCTATTACAGCTTTCGCATCCCCAAAGGGATCTTCAACGGTCGTAAAGATTTTTCTCTTTGTTTTCACAAAAACATTTACAGAACTTGAAATGTTTTCTGGTGGTGCTTCAATGAGTTGAACGCATGTTTCTGTAGGAGATATTAGAACAGGTGGATCGCTAGTCTTTTCGTGCTGTTCTATAACTTTCCCTGGCTTAATTTTTAAAACATACACCACATCATCCCCTGGTAAAATATCTTCTTTCTTTTCCTCACCTTTTTTCTCATCTTCAAGGACCTTTTTTGCTCGACTTGTTTTTCTCTTCATTCTTCGCGGTGCTTCTAAGACCACATTTGTAGTATCTTCATCACTACTATCACTCTCAGTCTTGCTGTTTTGCCGAGACCCCATTTTTCGAAGTCTGGTCTTCTTTTTACTACCATTACTTACATTGCGGCTTAGTTTTTTCGGACAAGCCTCTGATTGCGCTTCAATATCAAGCACTTCCGGGGATTCCACATTTCCGGAAGATGAAGAAGGAGCGGTGCCTATTAAAACTTTCGGCTGATTTACAACAACTTGAGAATGAAAGACAGTTGGAGTTGTGCTAATTATAGCTATGCTTTTGTCCACGCCATCATCAGATATAACATTGATTTCTGGAATCTTTTCCGAATGTTTCATAGAATCTAAAGGCATTTTATATTACTTTAACCATTCATTTAAAACAAAGAAAACATTAATTATCTTACCGATATGCTTAAAGATAATATTTATATTCGTCTCTAAGCTACGTAATTTTTTTCCAATGGCTTTCGACTTTTCAGAAATAATTTCCTTGCTACAAGCTCCATCTCCACTAATTGCATCCAGCTAAAAGAAAGCAATTTACTATGAATATTTTGCTTGTTAAATCCCATACAAACCATGACCATGATTTCATATATACATCTTTTAGTAGATTCAAAAGTTTCACGTACATTCTGACTACCGTCTTTAGTATTTCTCTCGAGCTCTGGCAGTGAATCTTTAAGTGACGAAAGAACTGAGTAAACTTGTCGAATGTTAGTGTAGTAGTCGCTCTCGTTGTCTTGAATGTAACTTTTTAAAGTATTCACATTTGCTAAGGTTTTTGACGATAGGTGACTATATTTATGTCCTCCGTGGAAGAAGGGTTTGTTTTCTCCGGAAGTACTGTAAAAATTTTATATATGTACGTAATAAATGCAATTACTTGCCGATTATAGCAATTTTAATTTTCAATTTTACACTTAGATACAATTACAATGACATAACAAACAAACCTTGCACAATTTAAGAGTTTTGTTAGTTAATCGATCAAAACGGTATAAGTTTTAACAACTTCGAATAAGCGAGCACGTTTTCTTTCAAAACGGAATAATTTTCATACAAATCTATAAGATGTCGTTTCATTTTTGAATTTTTGTACTGTTGTAGTAATACTATTTTTAATGAGGCAACAATGCAGTCGACTATCTTTTCTTTTTTTGAAAATTTGAATTTCCTAAAAAAACGTTCAGTTTCGATGCAACAATTGCACCCAGTTGCAAACAAAACGACATAATTGAATTTTTGAAATTTAAATATTTTCCGTTTCATTAGAGATAGCAATCTGGATTTAACATATGTCAAAAAGAGTCACAAACACTATATAGGGGAAAATAAACCACCCTAAAAGTCGATTGTAAGTACGTTATTCACTTTTTTGGTCCTCCTGTAAAATTTAATTTTGTGTAATTATGTAGACCGTTTTGTTCGCCGACTCCGCATATACATATAATATGTTAATCAAATTAACAACTATTATGAAGAAGCTAGCACACCAATTCCAACGAATCATTAATTTTTGTTTTATATACATATGTATGTCTGTACATAAGCATTTCTTAAAACTGCTTTTAAATTAATACACCAACTTTCAGATACATCTGCAAATAAAATATTTTCTGCAGCGTTTGAAAACGGATAGGTTTGTTTATTCCTTGTGTTGATTGGGTGAAACATGTGGATAAGGAAACAATTCCAATTTTTGAAGATTTAAAAAATTTAACAAAATCTTAATTAGAAAATGATATTTAGAAAAAGCTTTTCATTAAAAAGCAAAAACGTTGCATTTTCTTCAAACATCTGCATCTCAGATTTTGTTACATTTACTAGTAGAGATTTTTTCGACACATCCATTTAAAATCTTTTCAAAAATATTAAGAATTGTCGAACTACCCGAAAAGAAAATTGTTGATTGCAATGTTTGTGTAATAAACAGAAAAACAAATATTTTCATATATAATAAATTTTGTAAATATTATATTATTTTCGTATCTCTGTTAAGATATTGTTTTTAGAAACAGATATTTTGTTGTTGCTTAATATTGGGATTCCAGCATATAGATTATTTCACTTCTTTCAAGTAGTTGTTAGTCATATTATAATAGTATCAGATACAAATATCTATGCAGAAAAAAATATTCAAAACCAGATATTATTGTTTTTTAAATTCTCCACAAGTTGATGCATTTTTAAAAAAATATTTTCACTTACCACATTTCTTGGCAAGGAACTTCATATTTGTAGACTGGCGTTTGTTGTTCAATTATGGGAATAGCAGCAACCAATGGTGCAGCAGTTTCGACAATATCATCTTCGACTTCAACAATCACAGCTTCTGGTTCATCCAATTGTTCCTTTCCCAAATCTGAAGACAGGCGTCTCTCGCTAGTCTCGCTCGTGTCTTTTAATTCGTCCATGTCATTTAGTGAAAGACTTGATGGTTGGTGAGATATAGAAGGCACCGAAGGATGCGGAGAAATACTATCCAAAGACAATGACCGTCCAAGTGTTGGCGAATTTTCATCTGTTTGTTTTCATTGTTATTTTATTCTGTTATTAATTTATAGAAGATTCTCACGTGATTTAATATCTTGCGTTGCATTTCCAACATCCAATGGTCGATACCCAGGATGTAAAAGTGCAAATGTAGACGATTCTGGACCAATACCCCTTGCCTTCTCCCACTCGTAAAGTTTTCTGGTAAATTTTCTTGAGATTCCTTCAAATTTCATAACACCGGCAGATGTTTGAACTTCAATTTCCTTCACGCGAGGATCGGCTACGATTGCTTTTAATTTGGAAAGCCTGTACAAAAATTCACACAATAGGCTTAGACAAAAAATACGACATTTTTTTTAATTACTTCTCAGACTTGTCTTTCTCATGCAACTTAAGTTTATCGCGTTCAGGCCGCTGTTTCTCCCGATCACTTCGATCATCATCTTTCGATTTTTTTAATCCATCAAACTTGGATGAATTGCTAGATTTACCACCCTGCCGCTTAAGGGAGTCCTGACTGTTGTAGGGTGGCACCATGTTTGATTCCTTCATTTTTTTCCATTGTTCTATGATTTAAAATATTTTAATAATTTTCACAGCTACAAAAAATTTCGGATATGATACCTAGTTTCTTCTGAAAATCTTCAGGAAGAGCCTTTTGATCTGGAAGTGGTCGAAGACCTTGTCCTTCTAATTTCAGTTGTCCTGTTTTCCATAAATTCCAATCTATTTTCTTAGATTCGCTCTCTTTTGTTGGTGATATCTGGGGATCCTTTAAATTTGATACTGAGGTTTGCTTCTATATTTAATGCAACAAATTTTATATAAATATAAAATTGAATTAGTATGCACATTGATAATTAATCAATTACCTTAACTCGCCACTTATGAAGTTTTTTCTTAAAGTCTGCTGAAAGATTTTCTTCCAGTACCTTTGGTGGAATATTTCTGTTCGTCGGCAGTACATCTTCTTTGGACAAAAGTTGGTATGCTTGAATATGAAAAATATTGCTTACAAAACACGTACTACTTCAAAAGTATTAATTTTACCACAAGTTGTTGAAGCAGCACATGCTGATCGAATCTTTTCCCACTCTTGCCGCTTCGTCTCAAACTCTTCCTTAAGTTTTTCTCGCAACTCGAAATATTTCTCATTGACTTCATCTTGCTGCTGCTGCTGCAAACTTGATTTCGGTGAAAGTTTTCGAAGTGGTGTTGTTGGCTCCGAAAAATCACCGCTAGAAAAATCTTCACTTTCTGTAATTTTAGTTTTTAGTTGTTACTTATGTCTTGCTTTTTATCAAAAGAAATTATATACCAAATTCTCCAAAGAATTCGGAATGACGAGATGGGCTGCTGGGAACTGATGAATTTCCCGGCGTAAGGGGTTTTTTCAGTTTGAAACACCTATTCGGACTTTTTAGGAAAACCGTTGGTGAATAAGAAAGATCTTGAAATTCCGCGTCACTAGAGTCCTAATTATTAAGTTTTTTAATATTTCTCCTATTTTACTGATAATGGCACAGTCCTACCTGCCGCGTACTCAAATTAAGGGGGCTGGGTGGCTGTCTGTGAATACTATAGTGCGCCTTAAGATCAACTGGAACATCTTCAGGAAGTGATTCAAAATCAGATAACATTCGACTTTTTCTGGAGCTCTTTGTGTGGCACTTTGGAGTTTTCTGATCGCTCTCATCTGCACCTAAATCAGGTATGGGACCACTAGGTGAGCTTGGCAGACTACCACTTTCCTGCTCCTGAGGGCTTGATGAAATATTTTTCTGATTTGGTGTCATATGCCCGTCATTTCGATCCTTTAAGTAAATATTTCTAAGCTCTAATTTTATAATTAAATCATTTGTCGATAAAAAGCGATTGTTGCTTTAATATGAATTACTGAATTGTTAGTCAAATTGCGACATAATTCGGCTATTCAGCTATTGTACCGACTAACATGATTCAGCTTCATTTTGCGTTACTCAGCATATTACCTCCATATTACTAATTGTGTCTATCGATCCGCAAGGACTGGCGTCACGACTTCCGATGCTTCCACTTGATTTAATACTGCGTGATCGTGCCTTATTTTTAAAGGAGCCACGATGTGTTTGAATGATGTCCTTAACTTTTTTCCATGGTGTCCGTGTTTTACTCTATGAAACTGGCGTTACTGATGTAAATGTTTAGTTTAATTTTAATTATTACCTGCTGCCCAGTTGGTCCTATTATCGCGTCGCCATCCAGTGATCGACTTCGGCGTGTTTGTTCGTCGATTGTTCTCGAATCACAACGAGAATCACTTTTCGATGAATCTCTGTGGATTCCTAAAATTTAAAAATTCGTCACGTTTTTCATTCAAAATACAATTTATGTGAAATCACAAAACTATTATAAAATTCGTTTTGATGCTAATGAATAATACAATGTTAAATGAAATAATAATTTAATGTACATACACATATATACATACATATATGCACATATGCATATTTGTGCATACACATCCAGACAGACACACAAACATACAAAAACGCGCGCGGTTTTTCCCGAACAGTTTTTTGAGTCCAAATATGCATAACTTGGTCGGCTATATCTCGTAAACTATTTGACTCTAGTAAGTCGTATTATATTTAAAAGTATTTTATATGTGTATATTTGCTAGTATTCTAGATTTTTTTAGATATTTATGAAATTGTGTTCAGGGTGATATCTTGGCCGACATAAACCTAATCGAAAGTGGCCACTTTGGAGTCTAATATTTAAAAAACGAGGCGTAATTTTGAAAAACGGCTTAAAAAACCTCATAATTATTTTATATTCCCTTTTCAACGATACCCCACTCGATGGGGAAGTACAATTTTTTTTTCATACCCATTTTTCATGCCTTACAATTTTTTTAGACGGACGAACATGGAGAAACTTTAATGGTTCCTTGTTTTGCTACAGAACCCTAAAAAATAATATTTATAAAATTTTGACTATATCATTGCGTATCAAAACCTCGCGAAAACTATTAAAATCATCTATAAGGAGCTGCTTTAATTATAATACACGTAACTTAAGTTTAGAATGCTTTAAGTATGCAATTGAATTTTCATTGGCATTCTGAGAAATGTGATTAAATCAGGTACATAAACCGCTGATTTATATCTTCGAAACTTTCTTCTCTGAATGATCTCCAAGAATCCGTACATAAATTTTCTGGTTTATGGTATTTTTCCTGTATTTCGAGTCGACTCATAAAATTTGCCATAAATAAGAATCAACCCGCTCATGTTTCGACTTTTCCTTAATTTTTTGGTTTTTCATATACATATATCTTTTTTTAGGGAAGTATATCCTTGCCAAATTTGCAGCATGCAAATTTTCATCGAAAATCAAAGCCTCGAGGCACGCTGTAAACACAATAAGAGAGGCGTTAAGCATAGGCAAATAATAATAAATTTCGTCCAGCTAGAGATGTTTGCTTACAACAAATTTTATGGGGCCGTCCACGCCCGTCCACGTTCGACGGTTAATCGTAAATTGGCAATTTCAAATGGATTTCACAGTGAGTGAGTGCCTTTTGATCCCCTGAAAGATTGCATGCCTGCTGGCTTCTTTAGCCAGATTATTACAGAATTTGACGCCTGCCGACGCGAACGAACAATACTTGACTCAGCGGGCTATTCTTGACCGACCGGGCTATTCTTATCGGCGATAATAATAAACATTTGGAATGGAACTTTCGCCGCGGTGATAATTCATTCACATTTAAAATATTGAGAGATGACTTTGTTTATAATCCGTGAAAATCTGCTAAAAAAAAAATATATATGTATTGCAGTGTGGCTTCTGTCGTGCGCCAATCCAAAATCCATGTTTCTCAGTATCGAGTTCTAGGAAGTTGTAGTCCGAGGCCAAAAACTATTTGGGCTAGAAAACGATGAGGGTTCGGTATAAATATACATTTTGAGATTTATTACCGTGGCCAGCACACTTCTATCTGCCGAAACTCGAACACCACCGGAGAGGCCCAGACCGTTTCCAGCCTCGAAAGCAAAATATTATTTCTTCCTGTAGGAGCACGGTATGTAAAACAATCCCTCGACTGGTGCATTCGCTGCAACGCATCATTCGCGGTTTATTCTCAATTTGGACGTAACTAAAAAAATTAGATTGCGTGCGTCTGTCGAGCTTTCTGCGCTCCGGGTTCAGTCTGATGGTGGTCTGCTTTTCTACTTTAAATTTAGAAACTATTCGGATAATTATTTCCACACTTTCCATCTTAGAAAACCTTTCTGTGCACGATGAAAACTCGGGAAGAAATATATATTTTTTTTCATTCGGGAAAATTTGCCTTCTGGCCAGCGTTTGAATTGATATATGCTCCTCTGTACAGACAGACATGTTTGAGAGCTTTTCAACTAATTGTAAGTGTTTCTTGAGAAGTCCCACTTCTGCCAAAAAGAAAATTTGTTTTCGGAGACCTTGATTGTCAACTCTCTGCCATGTATAATAAAAAAAAATAAATTGCGGCACTTGAGATTTTTGCGTAATCCACCAAATGTATTATTTCACATCTTGAGGATCAGAAATTTGCTGTCGGTTTTTAAGGTCAGCCTTGTGACGAGGCCATTCATATGGTGTCCAATTTTAATTGAGACTTCGCTATGAATAATATCAAAAAGAATCAAGAAGTGAGATCAACCGAAATCACCTGTTGAACACGATCATATAAATAGCCACGACGACAAGATGAAGTATTATGACGTCACGTATTTTTTAATATCGCTTTTATTGCGATGTGAACGTCCAGACTTTGTGACTCTAATGAACTACTATACGAAAAAATTATTTTTTATTAATTTGAACAGGCCAATTCAAAAAACTGAAACCATGAAAATTTCTTTCTCTTAGTGTAAAATAAAAAATAGCAGATTTAAGAGTTTTGTGTAGGACATTTAAGATGATTTTTATATACATTTTTATAGTTATGCATACTTGGCGATTTTTCGATAAAGTAGCGTAATAATATAATCTATATGATTTCTACTAAAAAAATTATTTTAAGAAAACTACGTGTCAAACAGTATTATTTATAGTACTCTTATGAAAGTGCCGTTGAAAAGATATTCAACTCCAAATTGATTTTAAGGATTTTAAGTTGAACACCATAAACGAAGTGATTATCGTAATTTTCGTTGTCGATATTTTAATAATAAATCTAAAATCAGCGAATCTGAAATCTCCAACATCCCTATTTTAATAGAAATACATTGGAGTTCTATACCCTTATCACTAAAACAAAGTGAAAACAAGTTAATGGCATTTTTAGGTTTTTATGGAGTTATTATTGTTAGAACTTTTTCTAAAAAGTTTTTTATTTTTTGAGCTCTGAAATAAAAATGTGATACGACTTTTCCGGTTTTAAAGTTTAAAAACCCATTACAAAAATTAAACTATACAAAATTAAAAAGGAAATCTCAGTACGTTTCCTTAAAGCAAGTGGTCAAGGATCCAAAATACACATCCATACGCAGCCATACAGCCGACTTAAAAGGAAGACATAGAAGCTAAAATTAGAAATGAAAATCTGCAATTTGGTATTTTGGTGTTTACTTTTAAATTTACACACTGTTTTTTCCTCTATTTTTTCTTTTTCATTTTTGAATATCTTGTCTCGAATATATTCCGGCGTGAAGCGATTTTTATTGCATCTATAATGAAGCCTGTGAGAAGCATTTCCACATGGAAATGCTAGGCGAAAATTAATTTCTATTTCTGACCACTATGGCTCATTTCTGTCGGAGTGGGCTCTTCCTCGTGTCTATAGAAATTTTAGTCAATAGCGGTGTGATGGAGCATCATCGCCGGCACATGTAAATTTTTACCATTCCTAAAATATTTATAGACAAAACGTCTGTGGCATATTAATTTTATGCAATACTAGTACCAAGAAACTTCTATGGACATATTATAGAAGTGTGTCGCAGTGAGACGCGTCGGTGCGGCGCGTCGAAATGCACATGCCGGGTAAACGTTTCATTAATTTTGTGCGCTAATTCTTCAGTGGCAGAACGAATGTGACCCGGCTGCGAAAAGATGGTCGGTCCCCGTAAATTCTTCTGTGAAATGGGAAGGAACCGAATAAATCTTTGCAAACCATTTTCAAAAGAGCTTATTGCACTTAAATAGAACAATAAATTCAGTAATTCACAGCTTATTTCTGATTTATTAATGAATATCAAAGGATTTTATTATTTATTCTTTGTTACAAGATGCATAAAGAAGTTTTCATTGTTTATGTTTAAAGAGAATATATCAAAAAACTGTCTGCATTCATAACTTCTTATTCATACAAGTGCACATAGTAATTAGATTTCAATTTTTTTTTGACTCGTTACCATTTTACTAATTTAAAAAAAAATTCCAACAGCGTTTGAAAAGGAAGAACTTTGTGTTTCTTTCCTATACCTACATATAAAAACAAAACAAAAATTTTCATTGAGAAAACTCGTATCAAACGAAAAGTTCATGACTAAGGCTGAAACATGGGTTTAATTAGAAGAGTTAAAAAAATCGTACTTATTTGAAAGGCTTAAAGACGTTTGAAGTGTTTTGAATTCATCAAATTCCATTTCCAAAAAATTATAATACTTTTCAAAATTACCTCATCAAAACGAGGGATTTATAATTATTTCTTAGGTAACACGGAATGCAAGGGTAAGATATCACATAAAAACGCTGTTTATTTTGTAAAAGAATTCTGTCCACATAAAAGTCATAAAAGCGAAGAGCCTATAAAGTTTTATTTAAAATTTGTTTAGAAAACCATTTGGATTAGATTGCTTTTATACACAAATTCCAAATTCTTGTATAATTTTGAAGCTCTTAATAATCTGCACAATTCTTAACGATTTTACAATTGAGTGAGCAAAAAATCCCCCAGTACTGCGTGTGAGCCGAAAATAGCCCCAAATATTTTATATATCTACGCTTAAAAAATTTGTTTTGATTAACTCTACAATAGACCACGCTCTTGTTCCTCCGTTAAAATTCTTTGCGTTTATAAAAATTTGTTGAATTATCCATCGATTATCGAAACGTTGTTTTTAGCAAATGTCTACGATACACCTTAGCAAAAAAGGTAAATAGTTTAAAGTAGGACTTACGCTGTATTTCCTCAGGAGCTCCAACATCTTCGATGGAACTGGCTGAGCTGATGGTTCCTGGTGTAGGTGGTACTGATCCCCCACTTAAAAGATGGCCCGATGATGAACTTAGAACACTATCAGCCGAACTTGCGGTGCAGGGAACAGATGGTACTCGTAAATATCTGGGGGATCAACAAATATATATTGGACAGGAATATTATCACCGTCACGGGATTCCGTGGAACACCCACCTGGCAACTTCGTTATTAATAGGCGTTAAACCAATTCCCGAGTCGGAACTTTTCCCTTCGGTCAATGCTGGAACGTTGGCGCGCTCCCACTTGAAGGCAGCCTTCACTTTCGTCCATTTCGACACTTTTCCCTTGCTTTCTGTAAATGCACTCTGACGACGCACCGGAGCTGGCTTTACATCTTTCTCAGATAGCGAATGAACATCTTCCGCCATAACAGATTTGCTTCGTTCACGTTGCCTAAAATACCAAATTTATCAAAAAAATTTTATTCTTAAAATTATAATTATAGATTGGTGTTTGAGAAGCGATCCCACTAATTCATCCTATTTTTAGGAATCCTAACCAAACAAATCTTCCAGCCGAAATTTTTAAATGTTTCCACTTAATTGAAAACTTTATAGCATTAAAAAGAGAACTTGATGTTAAGTGGAAAGCATACGTACAAAAAACAAACTACATTCTCTGTAGCCAATAACATGTCTAATTGTCTAACTTTGTCTAAAATAAATACTTATTTTTATAGCAATTTATCAATTACGCCAATCTGCTTATAACTTTAATGTTGTAAAATGTATAATCTTCTTAACTCCATCACAACACTCTTTTAGATTATAAAAATACATATATGTTTTTCGAGGAACGATTATTGCATAAATAAAGTTTTATTATAATAATTAATCAAAATAACAGAAAAACATTGTAAACAATTTTATAACATTTTGAACAGTTTTCTAATTTAAATAATAAAATAAATAATAAAAAACTCAAATATTTCGTGGTTTAAATTGTGAATTTGTATTATTTGTAAATCCAAATAAACCACCAATGGCTTAATCGGCAGAAAGACAAAATGAAGAAAATGTTTGCAAGCAATTAACGCCGGGAATTTGCAGAAAGTGCAAAAAGCACATCACTGCCTTGACGCCAGTTTACCTTATTCGATTTTCTATAAACAAAAGTATGTAGATAACAAATGGTATTCTCGCTTGGATTTCTGCAATAAACGTTAAAATCCAAAGATAAATCACCTTTTAGCACTGCTTCGTTTTGTTGATGCACTGTTTCCTGCAGCGAGAATTGTGCTAAGCAAAGACACTTGGTTTTCCAGATCCAATTCCGTATCAGAAATTTCGCCCTCATTCAGCAACTCCACTGGATCCTTTTTGAGGGGAAAAAAATTATATTCAGAAACTTTTGGAGAACATTTTTCTATTAGTACAATTCTAAAAAAAGAGATTTAAGAGATTTTGAGGTTCAGATTTACCTACGATGTTCCGAACATACATACATCATGCAATAAACTATGTACATATGTGCTTAAAATTTGGTAGACATAATATCCCTTTAAAAAATATATATCTAATGACGTGATAGGTAGATATGTGAATACTCGGAAATTATGTCAATGTTCCTAATGTTACAGTTTTCATTTGAAAAACAAATTCGATCAACCAAAATTTATATATTTTTATTAACTTCCTTCATATACAATTAAGCATATTCATGTTTTAGCTTTTATCAAAGTTTCGATATAACTAATTTTGATAATATTTAACATTTTAGTTTTGTAATTTAGGTATATTTGTAATTTACGGTAGGGTCTGATGTTCCGACTTTTATTTTCTTTTAGGCAGATTTCATTTGAAATACCTCCTATTGCAGCCTACCTGATGAAAGATTTCGGAAAATGAATGATGCCAAAACTCATTTTAGATGTCGTAGACTTCAACAATCAAATTTGTTTGTACATATACATAGATATATGTATGTGCATATAACGAATCTTGTGGACACGATATTCTTAATAGATTTTGATCAAACTTTATCCATACGTTTATTCTCTATCTTCGTAAATGGGAGAAATCGATCAATTGAGTGGGGATATAGGGGCTACATAAGCTATATCAAAATAGTTTGGACCCTTGGACCCTATATCTTTCGTATTTTTAAACCGCTATTGACCAAACTTAACGAACATATTAACAACATTTAGTTCTCAGCTGTGTATCAAACTGGTGATGAACGGTCAAAGGGGTGAGGGGCTATATCAGTTCCTAAAAATGATTTTGTTACCGCGATAACTGCCGCATTTCTTAATGGATTTAGATATAACTTTTCATATGCATTTATTAGCTCTATATCTCATATTAAAAAATTGCAAAGTTTGGATAAGGGGAAGGAGGATTTACATATTTTAATTTATTTCTATGTACACAGTATATTTCTTAATCGATTTTGATTCAACCTGGCTAACATACCTCTTCTCTATAACTATATCTCAGCAAATGTAGTGAATCAGTCAAGGAGGTGAGAAATTCAGCATTACCTACATTCCTTTATGTATATAAAAATCATTTTTATCACATTGAAATCTACCACTTCCTTCTGACTGCCGCCGAAAGGTTTTCTTTTTATTTTGTGAAAGACTCCCTGAAATTTTACATATTGATACTTAAGAATGAGCTGCACACAAGACCTTACACATTTTCGTAAAGAGAACTAAAATATCGTACAACCTCGATTAAATAATTTTATAACTCCGATAACAACAACACACATTTACAGGACTATAAATTTCGAGAATTATTGAACTGAATTTTGTCACTCATTGAGAAATGCCTGGATTTTCATATTAGACGTCCTGCTCCAGAATTTTTTTGGTGCACACGAAACTGGAACATTAGTGATAAGTTTTTATCACGTCTCATTTGTGGCAAAAATAGGAATATAATTTATATTTTTGCCACTTTTGAAAAATCTTTACAAAATAATGGATTATCACAGGAGGTCGTAACATATCTCTAATAGAAGCCTGTAGGTACCCTAATCTAAAGATATAAAATATCTACTAATAATCTATAACCCATGCAAAACATCTTGGAAAACAATTTTTTTGATGATCGTGTGCTTGTTCTGATTTTCATTAACTAACGATTCCATAGCATGAAATAATAGAGTTAATGTAGTTTCAGGTAATATAAATATTAAAAAGATTACAACCCTTTCGAAAACAGGCAACAACGGTTATGTCGGTTTTTTAATTTTATATTTTTCGTATAATAATAAAAAATCTTATCTTGTTCAGTTACGAAAATTAAATAAGGGAATTACATTTTTAGTTTTCAGATCAATAAATAAGAAATCGTTGAAAAGGAAATTTGTCATGAACCCATACTTAATTTTCCTTTAATTCCACTCTCTTAAAATATTTCATCAAAAAAGTGCACTATCGTCAGTTAGTAATCTACTGAAAACTGAATTTAATAGCATAAATATTCATTTAAAGTATGAATTGACTGAACAAACCTTTTTCTGCAATTTCTTAAGCTCACAAAGCGTCCTAACATCCCTGAGGTACCTCCTCATTTGGTAGTTCTGCTCCTGAATAGTGAGCATTTGGTCGAGGAGTCCGTGCAGCCTGTTCAGTTGCTCAAATGCGTCGTAAGTGACCAAGGCGGCTGAAATTGAAGGACCTGTTCTGTTCAGGAGTGGCATAATATAATTATCGCATTCCTCCTTCAGCAGCTCACAATCGGATTTTTCCGATGTTTTTACGTTTTCGAAGTTATCACAGCCACCAGAAGTGGGATTTGGCACTGATCTTTCACTCTCACTTTTAATTTTCTTACAGTCCATCGCAATTGTTTCGTTCAAATTCTTAAGAAAAGCCGCCTCTCGGTCTTTGTAATCGAAGAGCCGCCGAAAAGCTTCAGGTAAAATTGGCTGGCCACTACCACTCGCTGCCTTTTGTTGATGCTGATGAGCAGGTGCCGCAAGATTATCACGTAGATCCGATACTTTTTTCCGTGAAGTTTTTTCTTTATCCATCCTCCTCGTTTATTCGAACATTGTTAAAAATTTATTTGGTCTATCGAAATTGGCTTCTTTTTCTATCTATTTATTATCAGAAAGTTCTCATTATTTTTTTGCAAAAACGAAACATTGACCGGAATGCAAAACACATGAAGGTGTGTACCCGTCGTTCACCTTACACTTTGGCAAGCTTCTTCGTATTTTAAATTTACTAATTGACCCACTGAGGAGAATTCTATTTTACTCACCGATCACATTGGCACGGAAAGGAACCGAATCGGATGCGACTTCTTCAAAAATAGACCCGATCTTCAATGGATCGCAAAGGTAGCACATGCAATAACCCGTCAACTTTCGGCGGTCTTATTCCATTGAAGAAGCACTTTTATCTCACGTCTTTCGTCGTCCGTTGTATTTTTAACCCATGCAGAATGCGTCGTTTCAAAATAGCACCATAGTGCGTCCGAAGTGCGTTGCACCAGTGATTAATTGGAGTTCAATGGGATTAGTACCTTTTATCGCAGGGTGTCGAACAAGCAATACCAATTATTGGAAGACGACTCCGCTTAAGTGATACACGATTGCATTCACCTTTTATTTTTCGAAGAAAAAGACACAACTTGGGCGCAAGCCACCAACACGTAAACTTATAAAATCGAACGAATATTCTTTTTATAGCTCATCGCAAGACGACCGCGCAGATTTCTCTTTGGTCTATCTGTTCTGGCTCCGGGAAAAGTTCTCATCGAACCGACCGACGAATCCCAACTTTCTGGTTTCTATACAACGACGCTCCACTGCCAGAACCATCTAGCTCCACAATTCCGGGTGAACTAACTTCTATACAGAAAATTTCTCAGATTTCTTAGAATTTTGAAAATTTCTCAGATCGAACGCCTGAAATCGTTCTACGAACCGAATATTCGCCTTCCATCTGTTTACTTCGGATGGCACGTACTCTCTCTAGATTTTCGCACCACATCCACGACGCGACGGTCATTGCGGCCAATGGGGCTACCATCGAAGTTTGAAGATCGCGATCTTCCCTCGGGACCATGCACCTTAAATACATAAACTTACATACATATTTCCCCAATATGAAAACAAGCGCCCTGGGTATGCTCGAAATGCTGAATAAAGCAGATTTAGACAAAAATGCGTTCTTACGCTGACTGATTCTATGCTCCTTTAATAATTAAATTACATACTAAAAAAAATTCGTTGGGGGAGCTTTTGTTTACAATTTTGCGAGGTGAGAAACAGCCGCGGATTTGGATGATTTGAATTAAGTTGCTGGCTGGCATGAGAACTTCTCAGAAAGTAGTGGCCAGATTGATTACAAATTAAAAAGGAAAATAAACTCACTAAGCAGGCCAAGTGTGCGATCGATGATTTTAGCCACGGCCTTTCCGATTGATATATCAAACGTGATCTATACGAGGATCGAGGATGAGACAAGCTTTCAGCACTGTTTAAAAATATGTATTTAACGTTGAAAACGTTTAGAGGGACGTTGTCGGCGTCGTTTAAACGTGTGCAATCAAAAGTAAGTATACGGAGAGAAACTTGGGAGCTGGGAGTATATAAAGTATTTTGCAATTTGCCTATTTTATTGCAACATTACTGTTGAAGTTAGTATGAAATGAAGCCCTCCAAGAAAAGCAGTACCACATAAAAATATTTACATAGTTAAAAGAAAAGTGAAACGTTTGTGATCAGGAATTTTTTACGGCATTTCTAACGAAAAATATCTCCTAGAGCTGGAATTTTTTGTTTATTTGCATATTAATAGAAGCGGGCAGGAAATACCGACAATTTTTTAACCAAAAATCCGTTTGTGAAGCTAATTACGTAAAAAAATGTATACCCAGAATTTACTTTTCCAAAATAATATTTACGCCAAATGTCAAACTTTTTCCAAGATAGCAATTTAACTTACATAAAATTTGCACAAAAGTAGAACACGGTTTCGTTTTTTCGGCACATTTAATCATAGGCTAAAATTCAGATTAACAATTTAATTATAGAGTTAAACCTCAATTAACGATTATTTGATTGATATTTCAAATTTAAAAAAAAATATTTTATGTATATAAAAATGAAAATGGTCCATTGCTTAAGGGGTCTTTCTACTCTCAAATTTTCAAAATGATTATTTTTTCCAAATTTTTTTTTTTTTTTATGCAAAGAAAAATGCTGTTGTTTTGAAATTTTGTACGTATATTTATTATTGTTGAAAGCGTACAAAAACATTTTATAGCACTTTTTTCTCAAAATCATGTTTTTTTGACCCATCATCGCCACGATTTAAAAAAACAAACTACATACTCGGTCGATTGTTCTGAGATTTCAATATGTTGTTGTACATATTTATGGCTATATCCCAAACTAGGTGTCCAATTTTCCAATTTTCATTCGATTTTCTAATCTCAAAAATTGGTTTTTCCAAAAAACGTCCACCATTTTGTTATTTTTTGGCAAAAAAATGTTCTTCTAGTTCGAGATATATGTAACTAGTTCAATAGAAAATATTATAATATCCGGTTTTTTTTTTTATACAGACCGCCGGAATCATAGCGACTGCTATTTTTTATGATTTCTTTTAAAATATGTTATTGCTATTTTTGGTACACTTTGACTAGTCATTTTGAAAATTGTAGAGTTTATAGAGATTGGCGGTTTAAGGTCCATACTGAGGTCAAGTACTGGTTTAAATTAATTCAGTGGCTAACTAACTCCTAACGCCCAGATGGTCTCGAATACTTCCTTTCTTTTTAAAATGAAAAAATATCTAATATTTTGTTCCCATCACTACCTATATTAATTTTCGGATCATAAGAACGGTATTCCTTGCTATTTGTAACTATTTTCCGTAAAACTAATAATTTAGCGAGTCCATCATATGGAATAACATCCTCGAGTATTTTGCCATAATGTCGTGGTAATTCTCGGTTTAACACATAGATATTATATATCATTACTTACGAAATTTCTAGTTCACGGCTTCTTATAATACTTTTACATTTTTGATTTCTTGTTTTAGATTTTTATCTTCAGATAATAAGAATTTTTTCCTAATTTCATGACATTTTTAAAAACATGGAGCAGTTCTAATAAACTAGGTGGCCGACATGAACGACGTTAACGAAATATCTGAAAAGAATTCTGTCTTTTTTAATTCATTTGTTTCAATTTTAAGTTTACAAAAAGTTTTCTATATCGATCGACTTTTCTTAAAACCTTTTTTTTTAAATATTTAGTTATATATTTTTAAGCTTTTCCATGGTCAGGAAAATTATTTGGACAACATTTGTTAACTTAAATTGGGCGTCTTTATCAGTGGGGTTTGGAGTGGACCGCCCCGTCATTCCCTTAGTCCGCCAGTGAGTTAAGTCGTTAAGAGGGTGGGCGCTTAAGTTAGATCTAGAGAATAATTCTCGGAATTATCAAATATTTGTCGCTGATTTGTGATTTATTATGCATTGCTCACAGTCTAGTAATTTTAAATACTATTTATAACATTCCCAAATCTTATAATAAAATTCCAGTGATCTAATTGTTGGTATACTTTCGTTATGGCGTTTTAAAGAACATGTAAAAAATCGACATCAATATCGAACATTGGTCCCTGCTAACCAAATTCCTAAACTAGAAAACTACATATGTAGATGAATGTTATTAATCATACGCAATAATTGCATAAAGTGTAGATAAGGTCATCAATTTATTATCATTTATTTTTCCCCTTCTGAGATGGTACTGAAATGTCTACTTTCTTTGCGATTTGCGACGGAACCGATCGATTCCTATGACAAAAAACGTTTGGAGGTTTGTAGGAAATTTTAAGATCTACAATTGTTATGGTACTCTTCATCGATCGGAACCAATAGAAACCGAGATTTTTGCGAAAAACTGATTTTCACTACCTTTTACTTTGAATGTCTCTCAAAGCTGGAAAGACATCAACGTTGATTTTTGATAAATTCTTCAAAATACCATAACAAAGTGGTATACCAAATTCCTGCTCGCTGGGATTTTGCAGAAGATTGAACTTATTATTATTTAGTAATCAATATATTTTGTATTCTTTTATATACATAATTCACATATAACTGATTCCAAAAATGACGAGAAATTGGATAATAATCTTGTTATCCTCATCATACGGTTTTTGAAGAGGACCACAAACGCGCCGGTTAGACACATTTGCTTCTTTTCCTCACATAGTAAACTCGAGTTTAAGCTCATACTCGAACTGAAACTGAACTCGAGCATAATTTTTACATTTCAGTGGATTGCCAACTACAATTACTATTAAATATTTAGTAACAGTGTAAAACAGAACCGACAAAATTCAAATCTAATAACTTGGTCTTAAATTGCAAATTATACAGGTCAACCACATTTTTTCCTCGAAAAAATTATGTATGCTAAATACACAAAAATCCGAAATTGAAATGTTGCATCATATCACGTTTTCGAGTAAAACAGGATGAAAAAGTGAGAGAATGCGTGCTTTGATCATTTTGAAAGTTTGTTAAAAAATAATAAAAATAAATAACATAATTTTAGTTTTAAAAACCACGAGAATAATATAATATATTTTTGATAATAGTACATTTGATTTAATTGAAAAGAACTGATCACAATTAATTCTTATTTACTTTTATTATTATTTCACATTATTATTACATAATAAAATAAGCCACTTTAAGACAATTTAGACAGTACTAAAAACCGAAGTCTTGCATTCTGGAAACGCTAAACTCGTATCAATTTTTGGAAACATCATACAAAACAATAGAATCGAAATCGAAACATCGGTTAATGATTTCAATTTCTCATTTTATTTACAAAAAAAATAATACTAACATGTTGGGTACGTTTTCTGATTTCAAAGGTATTCCGTCTTTCACTTTTGATCCTACAAGATCAGAAATGTACAGAAGCAAAAATTACGCCATTTATTTCATTTTACACCTGGGACATTGTTCCAGTTTAATTTCAATGCAATATCAGGAGTTATTTTCAAGGTAGATCTTAAACAATTTTCTCTTAATATCTTTTCCAATTGAATTTTACAATTTAAAATTAACAGTCGCAAAAACGGATCTTACAATTTGAACAGGATTGATTGATTTTATTTCGTTTTAATTGAATTTTAAATTTTAACGTTTTATCTCAATTTGCAGTCGGATAAATTTAGCGCTTTTAAATAAAATTAATTTAAACGTTATTTGTGGAACGAGTGGAACGTATGGCTTCATCAGTGATTTTGACGTTTAATTTTGAGGTTAATTTTTCATGAAACCGATTGAAAAATAGCTAAGATGTTTCCGATAATTTCATCAATTAGAACTCGGGGAGTTAGCCAAATTACAGCTTCAGCTTCCTACCTGCGCGGGCTGCACACGACAGCCTCCTGCGATGCGGCAAGAAAGGGTTACCGGGAGAAGGCACGAGCGAAAAAGGTTAAAGTTGAAGTGAAGAAAGTCGGATTCATCCCGCACAACCAACGGGACAAGGACAAGTTTGTGCTCTATAAAATACACGGGGATATTTAAAACTCGTCTTCTTTGTTGCAGGCTTAATCTAAACAGAGTTGACAAGCACGTCGACGACTCGTGGAAGGCTATTCCCGCGGACAACGTCTATGTCGGGAAGTACTACCGATGGACGGTTTACACAGTCCAAGAGGCGATACAGTGCCACCGGGAGACCCACCACCCGACCATGTACAACGTTCCGAATGCTCCGCTCAACGTAGAAATAGAGCTTAATATGCAGGCCGAGAAGTCGACCAGATTCCTGGACAATTTCAATCGCATGGCACCAGTCCCGCACAAGTTCGATCATGGCCAGGAGAGAAAAATTCTCGTCTTCACGAAAAACCAGGAGCAGATCCAGGAAGCTCGGGATGCCGGGGCGGAGCTCGTTGGCGGAGTCGAGCTGATTAAAGACATTCAGAACGGAGATCTGCTAATAACTGATTACCAGTATATAATAGCTCACCTGAACATCCTTCCCGAATTGGTTACGCTAAGGGGCTTGTTGAAACGGAGGTTCCCAAACCCTAAAAATGGTACTCTTGGCACAAATCTTGTCGAGCTGATCTCGCAGTTTAGCAACGGCATCAGCTATTCAGCGCAGAAGGACGAATATCAACAGAATTTTGGTCTTATATCAAGCTCTATTGGAACGGTAAGATACATTTTATTAAAGGATGATGTTGAAATTTTTTTTTCTAAATTTTGTTTTAATTTTTACATTATGAACGATTTACCTGCAAAACAATTTTTCGAAATTCATTGGTTCAACAAAGTGTAAATCTTTAAAGTGGTGGCTCAGACCGCTTTAAACTACTTATGTTTATATAAACTGTTTTTAATGTTCAACCTTCAGAATCATTGAAAAATTTACCAATATTAAAACTCTATTTCTTTTTTCTATAATAAGCAAACGTATAATAATTAATATTTTCATTTTTAGCTGGATATGGATGCGCAACATCTTGAGGAGAATTTGATTTCTCTTCTTAAAGATGTGGACTCCGTCAGACCGAAGAGGACGGGAAAATTCATCACCAGAGTTCTACTTAAAAGCCCCCCAAGTGGAGAGCAGCTGAAGATAGATCCTTTTGTTTATATAGCTGAGGAGTACGTAAATAATAAGAAAAAAGAAAATGTTGAAGACAATGAGGATAGACAAGAAGCTGTAAATTAATTTGACATTGATGAAATATTACTTTAGTAACCCTAAAAATTGTTTAAGAATTTTGAATTCATAAATTATTTAAACCTAATGACATTATTCCCACCCATTTCCGAAGGACAGGGACAGTTTTTTCGCTTGACCGGCCCCTTGTTCTTTAAAAAACAATGCGATTCATCTCTTATCTCATAAGAAAAGTAATCTCTTTACAATAAGACTCGAGGATTTCTCTAAAAGCAGTCGGAACTCCTTGGTTTCGGAAGAGGGCCAAATGTCTCCGTTCCTTACCACATAAAAATAAAGTCTGTGATTAGTACGAAAATGTTAGTTATTGTGACAAAATGGGAAATAGTTTAAAACTACATTTGAAAGTTAGAGGTCGTTTTTGCTCTATATGCACATTGTCAGCTTTTCAAGAAAACTAATCGCTGGCATGGCAACTTCCAATAATATTTTAATTTCAATAGATTTATATGCACTCAAACGCAGAGCAAAGGTGAATCCAAATTGTTTCTTTTCTAAAGACTATATTTTCGTAGATCCCGACCTGCTCGACCATCCAGATACATATTTCTTAAAATCTTTACAAAATAAAATATACCAATAATTTCGTGTAAAGCAATAATTTAATTTTAAAAAAAAAAAAAATAAATTTCTATTACTTAAATGATTTCGAATTTAACAAGATAAAATTGTACGCATTTGTAAAGATTTTCGTTTATTTACAACGGTCTTATTCTTACATAGTATACTTTAGTATAAGTTTCTGTCATATTTTTTGCGCTAAAACTGCGCTTTTGTGATGCGCCTCCATTTCCAATTGTCTCAGTCTGGCATAGCCAGCACTTCCTAGGAGGACTACAAAATTCGATGTCCACCAGAGGAACGATTTTACTTCTTGGTACCATTGCGTTGCAATGACCGTTTGAGCGCAAGCTTTCGCAGTCCCCGAAATGTTGTGCGTTAGAGGAGAAGTTACCTGGAAATAATTTTTATAAGTCTCATTAATTAAAACTGAGTTAATACAGACAGTAAATGTAAACTTCTACTTTGTATTTCAGCAATTGCATATAGCAATTATTCAACGACACAGAAAATGTAATGTCGAAAATAGTCATACACTATTGAATCTACCCTTAAATTTTTAGACGTTATCGTAGATCAGAGCTGAAAGCAGTTCAACTGCAATTCGAGCGACACTGTATTATAAATCAGAAAATCGCTGAATTCGCGTAAACAATAAATTTACATACTTTTATTTGCAACGCCGTTACAAATCCGATGGAAAAGCCGCAGAGCCCTCCGATTGTCATGAACATCCAGAACCAAGGTTCGAACAAATTCTTGTAGTGGACTATTTCACCAAATTCTCCATTAATCAGGATAAGTGGCAAGAATAAGATGACTGAGTAGAAATTGTTGTAGTAGCTGAGCAGAAGAATCTCGTCGTTGACCAGTGGAAGCGTCTTTTTTGTGTAAATTGAGAACAAGGATAAGCTAAGTGATCCGAGCACTCCGTATATTGTACCTCTCCAGGAGAAGGAATCTTTAAAAAAATTATATTTAACAAAACTACCGAAAAACTACTATCAGCAAATTCCATTCGAGCTGTTATAACTGAATTGCCTGAAAAAAGTTCTTATGAGTGAAATTACATGCAATTCAGCTATAAAAGATAAAACGATAAGGTTTTTGCGAATTTAAGGTCCTACCAGTCAAGCTCTCCTGGTCTACACCCAGCCAAAATCCTAGGATAATAACGCCGCAGCAGGCGCAGCACTTCCAGCTAGTTTTCTGCCCGAGGAGCAAGTAAGTCGCCACGACATTGAAGACAGTCGTCAAGGACCTTCCGACGTAGTAAAACGCGACTCCGACGTACTTCAGGCAGAGGTTATTTGTTGCTATCATCGCCGTTGAGAGGATGGCGACTGGGATGACCTGGAATAGAACAGTCGATTAAGAGACTCACCAAGAGGAAAGCGACCAAAAATCAGCAAACCTTCCGGAATGTGTCGCCGTCCAGAGGAGAACCCTCGGGGAATCGAATGAAGTGGAAATGTTTGGACAGAACGCTCATGGAGAGGCATATCGCCGTTGAGACGACGCACTGGTACCAGGTCACGAACAAGGGGGCGTCGAGGTTCACCGCGGAGCTGCTCAGCAGAGCCTTATTCACGAAGACGGTGGTGATGGACACAACCCTGGAGAGGAAAGGGGGCCCTCAGCGCCGGCTGGATAGTTAATTTTATTTGCTTACCAATAGATCGCTACGACGGCGAGGATCCGCGCGTATTTGTGCAGGAGCGTCGGCTCTCCCAGGGGCTTATACATCTTTCCAAATAAAAAATCGTCGACCCATCCGCCTTGGGGTTTTATTTGTTTACCATCGGCAACGAGGCGGTTATCGGTTGACGTGTGATGTGATTGACATTTTTCTTGAACCGGAAAGTGGTGAGATTCTTGTCAGAAAAACGGTTGCGGTGAGGTGAAACTACTTAAAGTTTTGAAGAATATTGAAACGGTTTTGCTCTAAAATTTAGGGGCGATATTTCGCAATCGTAAGTTTTCTAATAAAATTTAGTCCATAACACAGGGAACAAATAATTTTTTTTTTTTTTTTGCTGATAGGTCATTTCTAGAGCACTTTTTCTATAGATTATGAATTCTCAAACGAAAATTCTAAATTTGCTCCCGTTTTTGAGAAAAATAAAGTCAAAGAGTACAAAACATTGTATTTTATCCATTTTTGAAAATTAATTCTAAAATAAAGGGTTATTCATAGAAGCTTATAACATGGTTCAATTGAGAGGCTGAATCTTAATCTAAAAATATGAAATTCCAATTATATTTGGAGAAATTTTAAACTTTTAAGATTTTTATGTAATAGATTCAAGCTTTTATTTAAGTTATCTTATTAACTCCTAGAACAATTCGTTATTTTTTAATGACATTTCAGAGATGGTAAAAATAGGGCATTTTGTACTTCTTAACCCTATTTTTATTGAAAACTAAAGCCAATTGAGTATTTTTATTTCCAAATTCGTAATCTACGGAAAATATCCTATAGAAATGATGTGCTATTTGTTCGGCCGCAAATTTGTTGTTGACCTGTGTAATGATTAACATTTAATTTTTATTTTTTAATTGTCGAAATAAAGCTCGCATTTCATCATTTTCCTTCCTTTAAGGGGTGGAAAATCAAAAACAATGTTAGATCCGATTCCGAAAGATTTCCTCTTCTTTTTTTAAGTCGGTTAAAAATTTTTTATTATTATTTATAATCCTCTTCTTGTTTTAAGTCAGTTAAAAGCCGTTTATTATTATTTATAATAATTAATTATTACTTGATCGTTATCAACCAATCGAAAAATAAAAACCACTTGATAATCGTTATCGAGCGATCGAAAATAAAAATTAGTATAAAAAAAATTAAACTTTTCATGCAAATATTGAATCTAAAGTAAGATTACAAATGAAATAATTGATTTTAGGTTAATATAAAGTGTTGATTTTTTTGTTTTAAATTTCAGAAAAAACGATTATTTTCGGTCCCTTATTTATTCTATTCTGCATTTTTCTGTCTCCAATAAAGAAGAATTAAATCCCTATTCAAGATTCCACTTCTGCAATCTGCTGTATAATTCAACTTAGAAGCAAGTGCTAAATTGAGCAGTCGATCGCGGAAACTAATCCTTTCAGATTCAGCGCTGAGCTTTTCTTAAGCTGAATTGAGTAATCGACTACAGAAACGGAATTCTTGAGCACGAGGTACGTTTAGTTTATTTATTTATTGAATTTAAGAAAGATGGGTTTATAATTTCTTTAAAAAGGCAAATATCTACACGTAGGTATAACTTTGTTTCTCATAAAGTGCCTTTAACAATTTTTGGTGAAATTTAAAAAATATAAATTTTTGGATGCGACAAGTCGATCTAGCTAATCCTTTGCTACTATAGAGTTGAAGTTGTCTTTGAAACTAGATTGTGTTCAGCATCATACAAACTCTTTTTTGAATTAATACCTCTTACCAACCATTAAGTGCAGAATTATGGTTGCTTTAAGTTTTGAGCAGTAAAAACTGCATTCTTGAAGCCTATCGCTTTAATTAATTTAACTCTCTGAAAATAATATTATCGATTCACTTACTGTATTCTTTCTTATTTTTATATAGCTACCTTCTCTATTTTCGTCCCTTTAATCGCAGATAGAAAAGTAATTGGTTTAAAATTTATTTCGAATTTATCAATTCTTTTCGCCGTACACTCGACGATGGAAGACAAAAACCACACCGAGGCTTACAAATGTAAAAATATAAGAGCCATTCATTGGCCAAATCGATCTCCACTTTTGAAAATTATTGAATCCTAATATTAAAACCCCCTAGCATTTTGGAAATAAATTTTTTCTTTTTTTTTTTGTACGGAGCATGTATGCTTAACAAGATTTGTGATTGGTTTTAATGCCAATCAATAAAAATTTGAATCTAGGAATCAGAATAAAATCAGTTATTCATTGATTCCTCTATTCCTGTACTTGAAATTATTTAGGCCGTAATCAATTAAAGATCAGTTTCAAAAGTGTTGGGGTCTCCGAACCGAGACCATATAGACTCGTTTAACATACACCTGTTCAGACCTTAACGAAACACCCTGTATAGAAGGATTGACAAAATCTAACACTTTAGTAATTTTAATTTTAACTTTACATTGTTCATTTCTGTAAAAAATTCATTAAATTTTCGTGAGCGCTTTCGTGGTCATTTCGATTCTCGAAATGATTTTCTTCTGCTTCTTTCCTCCTACTAATCCTTCTTTCCGAGATAAGGAGACTTAAAAAGTTTTGAGGTAATCATTTATTAATCATCACATATGTAATTCTCCCCAATTATTCCTATAAAGCTATTTTCTGTTAAAAGTTTTTAGAATAAATTAGACAAAATTATAAAGAACGTTGGAGAGTATTCATTTCAAAATCCAGCTTTTGCAGATTCAGCATAATTACTTTTACTTGCAGTAAAGAAAATTAATTGCAGGAATACAAAACAGCAGAAAGGTAGGAAAGAATGTAAGTGTTTTACAAAAGTTGTTGACCAATGAAAAAATTGTTTTTTATTAGTTATCTTTCCTATGTACCATAAATTCATTGTGGCTCTTATTATTCTGCCACGACTCGATTGCCTTGTTCACAATGAGATCGTCTTGATCTTCTTTTTTCTAAAATAAAAAAATTTAAATGCAATCAACCGTTCAAATAGCAGAAAATACCTTTTCAATAATATCCTGCACCTCCTGAGACGTTGTGCACCGCATTATGCTCATTCTGAGTGTTTTAAGCGAGACTAAGAGAACGAAAACAACAATTTTCCTCGAGCCTCCGCAAATCTTGTCCCAGATTCGCATCAAAGCCGGATCACTTATCATCCCTGCGAAACAGGACGTGTACCACTTTTCCATAGGAAGGTCTTGGAGGATGTTGTGGGACTCGAGGTGCCTAAAATAAATATGCAAATAGGTTCTGAAAGGGAAATTAAAGTTGTTGGCATACTTGTACAGAAGATTGTCTTCTTTTTCGAGCAGAGTGTACGTTAACTCTTTCAACTTTGGGAAATCTGTTTGAATTTCCTTTGTAAACTCATAGAAGCCTTTGGCTATCCAGTAAATCTCGGTGTGATTGTCCAACACCCGCAGTAAGGCATCAGCAATGCTGACAAAGTGACTGTCTTCCTGCAGAAAATGATTTAATTTGTAGAGTCATTCTCAGTGGTTCGGAGGACGTTACATGCACGTTGGTGTCGGGGTGGAGTCTCTTATTCTCCAGCAGCCACATAACGTAGAACATTCGAGCCGTTGGGGTGTTCTCGTCGACGTACCGCATCACTTTCACCGCTCGCTTGGTGTCCTCGAAAACGGCACACCTCTGCTCCATAACGTACTCCCTGGAGTCGGGGTACGTAGGCAAAACTCCTATGAAAAGGTTTAAAAAGCATTTTCTATGTATCAAGCAGATGAATTAGGTACAGACCTAAAATAAGATTCCATAGGAGACCTCGCTGAGCTGATGGCACTGTAAAGCTGAGGCAGAACTGTTTCAGCTTTATTCTATTCAGAGGCTTATCTTTTAGTAAAATGTTCAAAGATTTCTTCTCCTCAACGCTCCGGCAACCGACCTTTTCGTAATATGTTGAGCGAAAATTTCGCTCATCAGTTGCCATGTTTTTGACAGGTTGCGGCAATAAACAAACTATTCTTATTGGAAAGTAAACATATTGGAAACCAGCTGATCAATGGCCAACATGGCATTACCATTTCTGGGGTGAAAAACTTTCCAGTGTCATCACTTCCACCGGAAATAGAAAGTTTCTTAAAAGTATTATTTGTCTTAAGAAATTTTTATGAAATGAGCTTTGAATTTTAATGCCTTTGACAATTATTACCAATTTTACTTAAAAATAGCGACTCAATCATCTCATAATTAAAGATCTTCCACACTTTCCACATGTCATTGTGACATTTGAATTTTGTTATTTTGGAAGTGTTTATATTCTTCAAATGGAAAAATTGCAAAGTCGCGGACATTTGTCGGTAATTTGGTAATTAATGGCTAATTGGACAAAACGAGTCCCGGCGGGGAGCAGCAATCGCCGTAAATGGAACCTTGAAGGTGAGAAATAACCATAAAGGGAAATAAATCCGCCCACACTTTGCAAATAATACGTAATCCCCCCAATTCCAGACCGGGCCTCCTTGAACAATTTAAAATATCACTTTGCGGCCGATGGGTGCTCTGATGTGCAGTACGATTTGGCGAGACAGCTGTTAGAAAATAACTCAGGTAGTATGGGGCAAATTTTTGCCATCCAAGCCCCAATTTCACTAATTTTTTACTCAGAACTCGGCGAGGATGCATCGCACATTCAGGGTGTGCATTGGCTGCTTTGTGCGGCGCAACAGGGCCATGAAGAGGCTCTTGGGATGCTCCGGGAATGCTACAAAAACAGACGAGGTATCACAGAATCGAATGAAGTTGAAATTAAAGCTTGCCTGTCTATGTCACCGGGGGAGAGGGCTGCTAGAAAGGCAGCAAGGGAGTTGTTTGCGTGCCTGTCGAACGGCGGAGAGCATATAACACCTGCTCAGCTCGAAAGAAAAATGAGGGAGATTTACAATATCCAGAAGAGGAGACGACGGCGGAATGAGGAGTCCGAACGGGAAGAGATTAAAACAAATGGACACATGTATCCCTCCCCGCACTGCTCCCGCGGCCACATGGATGTCTCCGAGCGGAATGTAATCACAGAGGCTAATTTAGTCACGGCAGCTGTTAACTACTCCCATGGAAGATTGCCTTCGGTCAACGAGGTCCTAACACTGTCGGTGCCCCATCCGAACACCCTCGACCATGTGCCCTGCTTTCATCGACTCATTTTCCATCCTCTGGTATTCTTCACGCTCCTCTATCACCGGTTCATTAAGGTGATCTCGGCCTTCCCCGGGAGTACAGCCTCCAGCCTAAAACTGCTGATCCTCCTCTTAACTTACATCTTTGTCTCCAGCGATAACATGACGATATTCCTTCCTATGGCCTGCTACTACACCAGTCTCGCTGTGATGATCTGGGCCACCTTCAAAATGCTCAAAACGAAGCACGAATTTATCGATTTTCGCATTTGGTCCGGGCTCTTTCTGAGTTATGGGGAAAATTTGGATGCAGGAGCACCTGAAAATCAATTCCTGCGAAACAACATGAAGCCCTACTTGTATTTCTTCATCGCATTCGTCGTGAATCTCATCATCTACCCCATCATCAGCAACGAGTGGATGCCCCATTCCGAGATCACTGTGATCTCGTTCGTTCTAGTTTTTCTAACGATGATTGCATTTATGCACACCTCTCCGGAGACCTTCCCGGACACTCTAATTCTATTTTCTTTCGCAGTAAATGTGCTAGCGAAATACCCCTACGAAATGGATTCAGTGGTAACGACAGGGTGGCGGTTTTTAGATCTCAAAGTTCCCACATTTTGCTCGTTCGTCATCGGAAACGGAATCGAGTTTTGCCTAAATTGCCGGGCTATGCTCTATCTACTCATTCCCGGATTCCTTGTCCACATTGCCAAGAGGGCGAATTGGCACGGAACCTACACATACCTCATTCCGCACTGTGTAACCCTAAGCTGGCTCCAAATTTGCATCGTGAGCTCTCAGTACGCGACTATGTTTGGCTTGGTTCGCGGTGCTCTAGGCTTGTCGGGAATTTTGCTGTTTCTCCCATTGTTTGGCATTGTTACCCTCATGATACCTATTTTCGTGACCGTTGAATGGCTCGGGTTGACTGACCCCAAAATTCGAATGATGACCTCTCTACTGGCTGCGGTACTTGCTATTTTGGGGTCTTGCTTAATGGCCCTGAACCGGAAAACCCAGCGATACGTAACCGCTGTACAGGTAAGAAACTTTATGCAACGGTTCGCTATTCTCTATTACAAGCTGAATTCTATTCCTGCGACTGAATTATGCTTATAATTCAAATAAGATTGAGTGATTTGGTTCAAGTTTAAAATTTACGTTTTTCTCGTAAACAATTTCGGCATTCTTAAGGTATTAACACCACCTTGAGATTTTCAAAAAATAAAAAATAAAATGTCAACAACATTTAATATTAATACTTTTAAGAATATTTTAAGCTTTTCCACATGTTAAAATTCCAATTATTACCTGAGTTAAAATGAACGCGGTAGCGAATATTCCCTGCATTTCCCGTTTAAACTTTTTTCTTTTGCAAACTGGTGTATAAGATATCTTAACGGATTTTGATAAAATTTAAACCTCTTAAGTCGATATAAACATCATATTTAGTTATTAAAAGTCGGCTTTATTACACGAGATGAGACGAATCGTCTCTTACGACTCAATTCTTATGTCTTATTAGAATTTGTACACGCAATGCAGGAGCTTTATGGAAAACGAAATTCGTTTCTTATAGCTGAACTGCATGCAATTCGTTCCAAAATTTATTAGCTTAAATTCAGTTTGAATATTTTTCTAGTAAAATCACTACGTCTTTCACAAAAAACTGATCGTATAATAAGGACTCTGGGGCACCCTTATGAAATTCGAAACGAGTCGTCTTATTACCTCTATCCTATAGCTGAATTGCGTGCTATATTGCTTATAACACCTTTTTCATTTAATTCAGCTATAAGAAAAGGAATTCCATGAAGAAATCCATTCAACTCAGCTAAAAGAGGCGAAGTAAAATGACTCGTTTCTTTTTCTGCAATATGATCCAGGTCGAAGTAGGATTGTAATTGGGAATAGGAGCAAATTTTTCCAACATTTTGCATAACATGTTTTTCGTTTAAGGTTACCGTCTGCGTTGTTGCAGCCTCCCTGTTGACCTTACCATACATGACGTCAAATTTCAACGTCTCCCATTCTGAGACATTTTACGATAACATCAGAAGAAAACCAACAGCAATCCCAGAAGAGGTGGACACTGGCCGCACAATTTCTTGGGAGTCCTTCTACAAGTACTGCGACTATCCCGCATGGGAGCACGTTAACAAAATTAGAACCCAGTTGAGATGCTCTCAGTTGGAAGGCACGCTGGTCAGATGGGAAGGAACTGTTTCAACAGTCCAAATATCTAAAGTTAGCAATTTCCGAGCGAATCTAATTAAAGATTACCTTCCCACCTGGCTAGCAAATACCTTGACCTGCTATTTCGGGGAAAATGATCAATTCGAATGCAATGATCCAGATCAGTGTGAGGAGTTCACCAGGGTTTTCGGCGAGGCCAGTCAATGCAACCTGCACAAGTGGAACGTCTATGAATACGAGATTAAACTCCGGATGCACTCCGGGATCTTAAGCCGGCCTGGGGAGGTGTACCTAAAAGCGAGTCACCACTTCGGCAATTTCACTAAAAATCTGATCGTCTCCGACCGCATTTGGTTTAAAGGGCGGCTGGTCAACAGCAGGAAGATAGCCGAGCGGCAGCACTATCACATGGTCCTCGGCGCTGGACGGCCAGTGATTGACCTTCTGGCGATCGGCTGTACGACATGCCACAACAAGGCTTTAACACCCACCCAACTCGTGGACAGGCAGAAGATTGTGGTGAATGCGCGGCTGAGGGACCTAATGCGTGGCATCAAGTATTTACTGAATGTCCTCTTTAATCCGTTGCTTACTTTCAAGTGAATACCATGGCGGAACATATTTTAAAAAAAACGGGCGTTTTCAAGAATTCTGTTTTTATAGCTACACTCAATTCAGCTTAAAAAGAGCAATAGTTAAATTGCGTAAAAACGTAATTCTTGAAATCAGTCAACCTCTCATTTTTATTCAGAGCAGTTGAGTTGTGTGAATTGTGTCGTTTAGTTCTAACTGCAAATTGTATGTCTATGAATTCATGTTTATTCCAAGGTTCGTTAACCAAATAAATTTATTTTTTAATAAGCAATTTATTTTGGTAAATATACCCTTTTTTTCACGTAAAGGTATATTAGGCTACAAGAAATTTAGATATCTTCTATAAAAATGTTTGCTTTAGGCAATATCTGGAGCCCTGTTCTCTATTTTATATAGTTAGCTCGATTTCGAATCATGGCTGAAATGTTCGAATTTTAACATTCTTCTTAATTTTCAACGTGCCTCTCTGTTACGGAGGTTGGTGATCATTCTGTAGATTTTATCTTTTGATAAAATAGCCTTAAGCAATTCATTTGTCAACAAATTGAATCAAGATGTTGTTGCATTCGTCTTTCTTTGTTTGCCTTCTATTTTTCCTTGTAGCACCAATCGTAGAATCTCGTATTTATAGTGACGCATTATGTGGCCAAGGTATTTCAACTTCCTCTCCGTGATCATGCTCCAAATTTGCATCGTGGTATTCATAATGTTTAAAATTTCTTATTCCTTAATCCAGGAGATCTCCAGTAATCGACAATAAAGCCACATTTCAAATGCTTAGTGTCCATGTTTCCGCGCCAGACATATGTAGCTTTTCAGGAGTCTTATTTTCAGTTTTAAGTTTATCTCGTTATTGCACAGTACTCTGCGCATGTTATTGATTCTAGCCATTCCCATCCTCGCATTTATTTCATTTCTATTCCATCCGAATTAACTAAAATACCTATTCAATTTCTCTACTGGAGCACTTACTATGTTTAGAGAATAGGGCAAACAGCTATTCCTGCCAATGACCATATATTTGATTTTACAGTCGATCGTTCATCTTAAGACCGTACTTTAAACTGTATTGGTGAAGTTTACTTATCAGATGTTATAGATCTGTACTGTATTCCGTTAATATAATATTATCATGCATCAATCGTTTCCAGCACGTATCGTTTCCACTCTGGCAAATTATTCATTAGTACGTTTCAACTGACAATATTCAAATAAAAGGTATCATGCACGGTATAGCACCATCCGGTGCTTTAGGTTTCCGTCAGGAATTGTCGCCGAGAATATTTGTCTAAATGGCAGGCTCATTCGTATTTTGGACATTCAGTATAATTTTATTTTACCCTATCATCACATACGCAACTCTTAATTCTTCTTAGGTATTCTCAAATTTCTATTTTCTATTCATGAAGAAGCTATGTCCTGAAATTCTTATTAATATTTTTACTATGCTGTTAAACTAGCCAGTTAAGGTTTTTGTTTTTAATTATTTCTTTTTACAAGCTTTTATTTAACTTCACCTGTCAGGATGCTTGGGTCAAATCTTGCAACTGAGTTTTAAACCAATTCTGCCAAAACTTTCAGCACTTACAAAAAAATAACATAGACTAGTTTTCTGTGTTGGACTTTATCGAACGCTTTCTCATAATCGATGAAGCATGCATATTATTTCGGCATTTACATACCAACATCTCCGCGCTAACGTATTATATATAAAGAGAGCTTCCCTTGTATCAACTGTTTTTCTAAAACCCAACTGAGTTTCTCCAATATCTGCTTCGAGCAGAACATTGGTTCAATCATATAAATCGAACTCGAGCTAAATATATTGTAATAAAGGACCTCTGCTTTTACCTTGCCCAAATAGTCGGAAATGTTAGGTATTTGAATGAAAAGCGTTTCAATCAGAAACCAGTGAAAAAATTGTAACTTAAAGAAAATTAAATTTATATAAATTTATCTTTTCGAAGGTATTTCGGAACTCTATAATTGTTTTTTATTTCCGACATAGTCGAGTCTTTAGTTTCCTAACATGTATAAAAAGTATAAAAATATTAGAGCGCTACAAGGACAGCCTAATTGCACCCTGTATAAAATTTGAACTCAAGGAATAATTGTGTACTTCCACTAAACATTTTTCGTCATCCTTTTAAAAATCAAGTGAGTTCTGTTAACACCAGATGACGAATGCAGCATGTTTTAACTCTGTATTTCGGTATTAATTCTAAAACAAAAATAATATTATTGTCTAGTTTGATTATTTATTGAAAAGGTATACAACTTTAAAGCGTTAATTAAACGAAGTAATAATAACGAGTAGAACTCATAATTCAACTCCATTCGACAACCAGAACAAATAGAAATTTTTGTTGATTTCAATGTTTTGTGGGCATAAACTTTATGCGAAATTACTTCTCCCAGTCTTCTTGGCATAGAATCCACCAAGTGCTGACAAATTGGAGAATTTATATAGCTCTCTACGCCTCTAAAACAGCTGCTTAATTCAGTTATATTTGAGGTTTTCTGATATATTTTCCGTCCAATTTCTTGTCAGATATGCTCAGTAATGTTGAGATCTAAGGATTGTGCTGGTCTATATTTATAAATTAACCAGAATCTAGCAACATATGATTTGTTTTGGGTAGTTGTCTTGAAAATAATAAAATTTATTTATTTATTTCCCAATTTCTGCCGCAAGGCTTCACATTCGCATTTAAAATGTTCACATATTGAAATCGGTCCATATTTTAAATAAAATGAAGATTTCCTGTCCCTGAAGCAAAAACACAGTCCCAGACCATTACTAAACCTCTATCATACTTTATGGTAGCTGTATTATTTTTAGGCAGTTTATTTTTTAGTAGCTTTCTACCCGCAACTTCGCCTGCGTGGATTTCGGAATAAATAAAAATAGAATAGAGGTAAAATGGGAGATAAACGTTTGTACGGAAGTCCCTTATTTTGAAATTTAGAAACTTATAATTTGGCATTAAGACTATTGGTTTGAACATGTGTGAGGATTTTAGGAAAATCAAACCTTAACCAATACCAATTTTCGGGAACCTTAGAAATGACGGAACTTCCACACAAACTTTCATCCCTTATTTTACCCCCTTAGGGGATGATTTTCCAAAAATTCTGAAACACATCGTTCTTAGCTTCGAACCAAAAGTCTAAACAATAATTTTCATGGTATTAACTACAAAATTAATGGACCTCCCATACAAACTTTCATCCCCTATTTTACCGTTTTAAAATAGATTTCCAAAAATCCTGAAATACGTCTTTCTTAATTTCTAACATAAAGGCCAAATACCAATTTTCGTGGATTTAACTTAAGAAATAACAGATTTTCATACAAATTTACATCCCCTATTTAACACCCTTAGGGCAAGAATTTCTCTCTTAGTGGATGATTACGTCACGAAAGAAACCTGCTGTTAAAATTTTATGTAATTAGCTTCGGCTTTTTCGGCTCGGCGTTGATGGATCAGCCAGTCAGTCAGGACATTGAATTTTAGTAAAGATTACTTAATAATTAAAATCGAAACTATATCTTCTACTTGCACCTGTAGAAATAAATGGGTTTTCCTCAACGATCCTTTTAACATGCTTCTTCTCATTTGCATTCCGTTTTTTTCCTTTCCCTTTTCGGCTTTTACTATTGACTTGGTTTTCTGTTATATAAATAGTTTTTTTTATAATATCGTGTATAGTCGAAGTGCGATTCTTTTTGTTTTTCAGTCTGTTCGAAAATTAAATTTCTTACCTCCATAGATGTGTGCTTCCGTGAAGTGGCTTATAGCCATAGTACAACTTTACACTTTGAATATTCAAATAAATAAACACGGAGTGCGGCAAGCATCTTCATGAGCCCAAAACGGCACGTAATTGTCCATCATAAAATATGTTAGCTGTGTGGAGTTTAATTACGAGTTCCGTTTGTTATTATTTCGTTGAATTAACGCTTTAAATTTTTACCTTTTCAATAAATAAAAATTTCCTTTCAATTAATTTGTAATATTATTTTCCTATTAAATTTATTAATACCGAAATACAGAGTTAAAACTTGTTCCAATCGTCATCTGCTTAGACGTATGAGTCACTGTATGTAGATAGAATTAAATGCAGTAGTTGAATAAAGTCACTTAAGTAAAACCTAGCTGAATAGACATGAAGAAAGTATCTTAATAGTACAAATAATAGTGCTAAAGGAAATGACCCTCAGCTTAAGGGCTCGAAAAGGCAAAAAATTGATATTTTTTGGACCCATTTATATTTTACACGGACAATTATGTATTGAATTATTTTTAAAAAAAGACAATAATAATAATAAAACAGACGATTTGTTTCCGCCTCTGTTGATGTTTGGATCATTTATGTGATAAAGGACTCCCGCGGCGGGCAATAAAACCAATAACTTACATTTATGTGATTCTTAAGACTTATTTTTTTCAATGGACAATCAGACTTCTGAGACGATCACATGAATAAACAAAAAAATTATTTGTCAGACGAGCTAGCTTCAAACGAAAAACTTAAAAAGGAAAAATAAAAAAGAATAAGTATGAAGGAAGATCGTACCAATTCGCGAGTATTTCACAAAAAAAAAAAACATTCTCTCTTCTTTTCTTTCGTTCTTTTGCTTTTAAGGAGTTTCAAGGAAGTGACCTTTATCATAAAGCACTTTGTCGATGGAGTGTAGCTCTTTCAGTAGAACCTCTTGCGGGCGTTCTTCTCTTTGTAGTAGGAAAGCGCAAATATCGTGATCGCCACAGCTGCCAGCATTCCGAATAGGATGAGGAAAAATATCTTGGCATTGGACATGCCGGGCTTGGGGTCTTCAGTTCGTTCTCGAGGGGGTTCAAAGGAACTAGCCCGGGGCTCCAGTTTCGTCCGCTCCTGAGCCTGTTCCGGCTTGGAATATTTTCGATTAAACTTGGGGAAAAAACTGGGAACATGTTTCGAACTTACAGTCCACTCAACGTCCAAATCGTAGAATTTGAATGAGTAAATGTCGTGGTTGTCAGACAAGTCCCCGGTGGTCGCTGAGAGTCCAAAAAAGTAGCCGGTTGGCAGCTGGACGCCCTGCACAATGAAGCAACTCTTCCATTCGCCTCGGTTTTCGAAATCGGTCGACACCGAAAGAATATCATTTTCGTACCGGACGCTTATGTGGGTGTCGAAGTTCACGTTCCGGAACCGGGCTTCGCATCCGTCGATTTGGGTGTGAGTCCCGTCCCGGTCGTGGTCATAGTGCAACGTGCCGTTGTTCACCATCGCACTGATGTAGGGGTGTTGATGCTGCAACGGAAAGGGTGGTGAGCTAATTATTTTATGTATTTTAGTAAAGACTACAGGTACATTTTCAATTTAATTGATGGTCAAAACAGTGAAACAAAACAGTAGTATAGATTTAAATGTAAAAAATACCTTTCAATAGCAGACAGAAGGTCATTAAATTAAGAAACAAAACTGTCCCCGGAGAATGGGAGGGGAATTTGATCAAACTTTATATATGCATTGATGATATCAATGTCTGTACTTTCATCTGTACCGTCTTCTTAATTTATTTTGATCAAATTTTGCATATACATTCGTTGCATCAAAATCTCAATATATTTGAAGATTGGGGCATTTGTCAAGGGAGTGGAGAATATTATTCCCTGTGTATTTGAATTGCTTTTCGTAGCACCTTCAACCAAATTTGTGCATGCAAAAAATGTAATATATTTGTTCAGACTACTGTCGTGAGGTTTATTTTTGGTGGCGATCAAAAGTTGTACTGTGTAAATATAAAATTGTTTTCGTATTAAGTGAGTCGTCATTTGATTCGGTTTCATGAGTATCACAAAATTGTGTTCAAAACGTTTCCACTCTATCCAGAAGATACTTTTGTAAGCTCTTTTGGATTCAAGTATAGGGCTGACTGTTTAGATAAACACTTTTGAAATGCTCAGTCTTCTTTTTTACGTAGATTCGTTGAAACAAGGAGAGCCCATTTTAAAATACTTATGGTAACATCTATTGACGAGTAGTAGAAACATTATTGTTGCGGCATCTATTGGTGAGTAACAGAAATATGAATGGTGTATTTATAGTTTTTTGACTATCCCACGAGAACTTCTTTTTGCTGGGATAAAAAGTATCTTACATGTTGATCCATAACATACTAAGCTTCATTTAAATCCGTCCAGTAGTTTCCGCGTGATGCTCAGACAAACAGATAAATTGAAATTTTTTTAAAAATTGCGTTTTCGCCTTCATACTGATAATTCTGTCAAATGCGATTATAATTTTAAATAAAATATTTCATGTAGACACGGCACCGCTACATTTTATGTTGTTACAAGATTTGCCTTCGTTGTAATTCACACTCAGAGTTTTAATCGAGTGGATATGATAATTGGATATGAGAATCGGTCCGCACGATCGTGGCGTCTGTGGGGGCACACTGAAGAGATTTGGCTGGTCTCCCGGATCGAGACGCCGATCACTTTTTGGACTCGTCTGCCACGGCGGCAGATCGTGAATTGCAAGTGAGGGCCAATAGTTAAATGTTGCCGACCAACCGTTCGGCGGCCAAAATTGTAACAATAAATTATTGTGGATATCTTCCAAATTTACTGGGATAAGTTTTGTTTGGATAATGGTTCCATATTACATCCACAAATTTTTGTAACATCCTAATTGACTCCGAAAGTAATTTCGTTTCCACTTAAATGTACCTGTATGTATATTTAACAAATTAAATCAAATTTCGAGCAGTATAGTATTTATATAGGACGTTTTTTAGTGTGTATGCCAAAATGAGTGGGATGAAAGATCACTTAGCAAACAAAAAATTGTTTCCAGGGAGAAGTGGGCATGTCAACCGATTGGGAGTTACTGAGTGATTCGTAAATTCCAATTTGTTCCATCCGAAAATGCCCATATATATTTAAAAAATATAACTTCAAAGTCGTGTTCCCACGTAGAATTTGTCTCTACAGATCAGAAGAGTCCCGTGATACCGTGAGGCAGAGCGACCCAGGCCAATATCAATCGTCAAAGTGCTGTCCGTTCAGTCTCCAGAGTTTGTGTTCACACATTTCCGACAGTAAACCTGTAGTGCCTTATCGTTGGTTCGTTGGATCGGTGACGGATTAGAAATGTATGAATCGGCTTTAAAGTTAGAAACGATATATTGAGTGAGGCCGGAAGGTTACAACGACGGACTGTCGACTGATCGGTGGTATGTGAATAGCAAACCGACTTTTTTCATTCAGTTTGCCACTAGTAAATTAGGCATGTTTGTCCAAGAAGTGATGAAAGATATTTTGGGACACCCTGAGATATTGGAAATTTATTGTCTCGTCATCCACTATGTAATTTTTTTCATCCATTTCCTCAAAGCGCTCCTTTCTTTTAACAGGATTTTCTTCTTCATCCAAAACTAAGGGTATTGCCGTTTATATTAAATTGTGCCATATTTGTAAAATTAGTTGCAATAAGTACTGCAGATACTGAAGAGGCACTAGAGGTTTGCGGCCGCAATTGTCTAAACCTAAACTCCGGAGACTGAATAGACGGATCGGAAATGTGTAAATGGGCCTTAAGGGAATATGCGAATATTTGTGTATATTGTTTTTGGTTCTATATTACTGAATTCCTGAAATTGTCTGGAAAAAGTTATCAACTTCGTTTCGCTAGGAGGAAAAGAAGTGCGTAATTCAATGATCTAATATGTGTCTCTAAAGATAAGGGAAGATGGTTGTTTAAAATTGAACTTGTTATGAATTTTGGTAAACATTTCCTTACGTTATGAGGTCCATTGTGATTGCTGTACGTGTCCAAGACAATTGCCAATCCGCTGAAGAAATCCTTGCTGCCAAAAACGGGGCCTGAGGCCATTCTCTCCTTTGCGTACCAAATGACGAATCCATCACCGAACAGTTCAGTCGCTTTGCCGTGGACTTTGAACGTGACGTGTACTTCCCAATTTCTAGACATGCAAGGCTGCAAAAGAGGGTGTACTGCCTGTTAATTAACTAAAAAGGGCCGAAACTCCAGCAGGTGCTTTACCACAGTGTTCCAAATGGCGCCTCTTTTCGACTGCGAGTCCGGAGTCAGTCTTATGTAGTTGCTGGTGATCATCGTGTTTCCGGTAAAATCCCAATAAGGGAAATTCATGCCAACTCCTATTTGTCGCGGAATAGAATTAAATTAGTCGCATGTCGCCAGTAGAGCGTGAAAAATAGCTAATTACTCACCCTGATACGGTCGCACCAGGGAATGTTCTCGTTTCAAGTAATCATTTGAATTATACTGTGCGCTTGTATAGAAACCGAATGAAAGGATTGTACTTAGTATTAAGCAATTATAGCTAATTTTTGGCATTTTTTAACAAAAATTCACAAAACAACCGCTTTTACACGCAAAAACCAAATTTCATTTGCCGATTGACAACTAATGTCATTTTATTAAGCCGTTTTCACCACACCACGGAACATTGGAAGGTTTTGATGGAAACGTTTTCCACGTCAAGTGAAGTTTGATGTGATTTAAAATTATTTCCGAGAATTTCTTTATTTTGTTTTTTTATCCTCATTGTGGGCCTTTAATTTTTTAAAAGCAATTATTTTTAGCTTCTCTGCAAGAGGATTGAATTTGGTTGCAATATTTAAAAAAATTTACTTCAACTAGTGGCGCCGTCATCGCAAAAGAGTTGCTAATTTTTAATTTCGAACGGATTTTGTCCTTGCTAACTGAACGACTCGCACACACTCGCACCGGCCATCCATGCGCACAACCACTGCCACACCAAACGGTAAATGGAAACGATACGAGGCAGCAAGAAGAAAAATTCGCTCTGGTGAACTTTTGCTTGTCGTTCGGTTCGCGGCACGTACGTAATTTAATTAATTTGTGCGGCGTGTTGTGCGGGGCATCTGCCAAAACTCCCATTTGACATTTATTTGGTACAGCAGCCTTACAAGGATTTTGGGCGAATCGCAGAAATCCGTTTCCCACTTCGCCGAAAACTTCCCGATAAAAATTCCTCACACCCCCCGTTCTGTCAGTGATCGCAGTGGAAAAAAATACATAGATATATAGAAAAAAAAAAAAAACGTTTCGCTCGATGCCATCTTTTTTTCGTTTCGGATACAATATTCTTGTGTGTGTAGTGGTTAAAGTCGGAGAAGCATAGCGGGAAAAATACGACGGTGTGAAAGAGATAGATATAGATGCGTGTGCGGTGCTGGTAGTGTGGTGTGTTTGTGTGTGTGCGCTGGTGGTGTTCTCTTTGAAAGTTTTTTTTTTTTGTTGGCAAAGTCATGCAGTTCAGGATCCAAGCGAAGAACTAGAGAATTGGGGTTTTTTCGCACGCAAATTTCGCCAAAAAAGGTTCATTTGACCCGTTCAAAATCGTTTAATTAAGATAATCCGAACGACGTGGCTCAAAATGCCGTATTCGGACCAGTGACAGGTGTGCTGCAAACCAACTGTAATTAAAGTAATGCCCGACATGCGATTGGGAAGTTCGGAAAATCTTGAGAATTTTTGTGGATAGGAAACGTCTCAATTCATTGTTTATCGTGGGAGCTGACGTCCCTCACCCTTCTTAGACGAATAACAAAATCCCTAACAAATCGCTAGTCGAAACCTCAGAACTAATTACACTCTCTAGCCGGAGAATTGGCAATTTGGGAGTAATTTTGGCAGCACGGAAATGTCAGCGGAGAGTAGCCCCGCGAAGCCCTGGGGCAGAATTTTGAATGTTTAAAGCCAGCTCGGCTGGTCCGAATACCGCATTTACGCCGAAAAGTTTGTGTGCCCCGCAAAGTGAATTCAGTGAATCAAACCTTAACATTGTAAAATAGGCTCCTCAGGTCCCGGCCTACTGCCTACTAACAAAGGAAATGTTCCAGCAAAGCCCGCATCAAAACCCTTTGCCAGTGGGGCTAAATCTTCAGAGTACTCTTCTTTTTCCCAACACCCTAAAATTACCCAATTAAAGGCTGTGCTTTGGACTACCCCAAGCTAATTTAATTCAGCTGTTTTAAGCTTTTTAGTTGAGAGTTTCACTGCTGGTACATGGACAACAATGTCCCTAATATATTGAAGGAACCCTCTGTGTAGAATATCTAAACATTTTTCTGAATTTTTATTGCGAAAACTATTAAAGGAAACAATCTGAAAGGTATAGGGTTCTTTAAGGTATGTTTGAAAAACATCAATAAACATTAAATTTTACGGTTTCTAGATAAAATAAAAGAAACTCGATAGGAACTGCGCACGGAATAACGTGCAAGAATTTCGAGATAAACGCGTTTAAAGTTCGAGTAAACAAACCCAGCGCTTATATCGCTCCTATTTAAAAAAAATTGTAATTTGAATTTCGACGCCAACATCTTACAGCATATTCTCGAATGTTCATACTTTTCGAAAACAAAAATAGATTTTTTTCAGAATTGGCGGGAAAGTAAATTCTTTAATTTATTTTTTTAAATTGTTTAAAAATGTTTTCGGAAACGAAAAAATTCGACTTAACTATATAGATAAGTTAAACATTTACTTTATAGGTGAAAATTTATTGACAATTTTTTTTTAATTTTAATTAAATTCAGATACATATTTCGAAAAAAAATTCATTTTTAATATGCAATAAACAATTACTAATTTTTTCATTTTAATGCAATTGAATGGATAATTTTTATTTATAGAAGCGACCGGGGTTAAATTTAACATAGTGCGTAGCGAATAAAATATAGTTTAGCTAGCAAATTCATTTATTTGAGATCCAGTTTTATTCTTTCACTTGTGATTCATCTATAAATTGCTACGTTGCACGTTGCATGGTTTGTCAGAAAAATCGAATTTCGAGTTTTTTGATCATGTAAGTAAATATTTTCTCACAAAAGTAACCTTGTCTAGACTGTTCCGTTTAAAGTCTTGCAAGCATATGTAAAATTTTCTTTATAAATTCATATTCTTGTTTATTGTAGAGTGGAATTTCTTTCATACAAATCCTAACATTTTTAATTAAGTAAATATGTCTCGGCAATCTTTGTTACAAATATCTTAACATACGTTTTAGATTAAAAACTAAACTCTAGATTTTCTTAGAGAATAAAGTAGACTCATATAGATGGGTAACTTAGAAGATATTAAATTAAATGCAAAAACCGTTAGAACTTTCCCTGATCTTCCCTACTGTACACAAGCGTTAAAATTAGTTTCGAAAAATTAAATTCTTACACAGTGTCCTCTTAAGGCATGTACGTCCAAATCTACCAGATTATATTACTCTAAACTCATCAGATTTAATAGCAGAAATACAAAAGAATAAGAGATTCATAACTATTTTATAAATTCCCGTATTTTCTGTTGATTGCAAGCAAGTTCTTAATTAAAATATGGCAAACGATTACTGCGCGTTTGATGGCTCTTAAAAGATTGTTTAATTAAACACATCTTTCTCAACTATTAAATCAATAAAATTAAAAAAGAAAAAACGTTTGGATTTTTCCTGTTTGAGATAAACCGCAGAAATCGTACAACATGAAGCAGTTTATACAATTCTATTTAAAATGTCTCTACCCTTAGTGTTCTTACTGGAATGGCGGCTTATTTTCATAATTATATTTGCCATACTGTGAGCTAATTGTTGAATTTAAAGCCATTTGAAATAATGAAATTTTTTTAAATAACTATTCCATACTTGGATCAATACTTTAATTTTGCAAGGATTTGAGTGAAGGAATATTTTTCAATTACTTCTCATTTAATTAGTTAGTTCGAGAGCAGGTATTACAAACTTAACATCACTTGTTTTCAGTACGTTGCAACTTAACTCTAATCTGCATTCATAGCAGCTGATAGAGGATTCCATTGATAGAGGTAAAACAAATTCTTAAAAAGAATTAATTAAAGTTGAGTATTTCTCGACCTGACTTCCACAGATTTTAAATCCAATGCACAGATTCTGCTCTTCAATCCTAACTTTGCAAGTATGCTTATTGTTTGAAAAACATAGTTCCATTCCATTGTTACTAATGATGTTGATTCCCTTCGTAGGAAATGCTAACATTTCTGTTGTTCCGCACATTCGCACATTCAACAAGAAGATTACATACAGGAGTAGATACATTTTCTTTCCTTTGTTAGAGCAATTGTTGATATGTAAGGTCGAGTAGAGTTCTTCGAAATACTCTTGGAATATCTCATTTTATAGCCTCCAGGAGTGTGTTTCAGACTGTGCAATGATTTGCTAAATTCATATACTTATACGACTTTTACGATATTCTATCATCTGGAGCAATTTTATGGAAATGTTTTCAATTTGGCTTAGAGCTATTATGGAGTTTCGTTCGTTTAACAAGTTAAACAGAAAATTCTGTAGAATCGATTTTTAAAGTTTAAATTTGGTCTCATGTTCTTTACATACAACTTATCTTGGTGTAGTTACATATGAAAAGCCTTTGTGTAACTGGCTATAATTTTCTAAAGATTATTTTTTTTTTCTTCAGCTTTAATTTATTAAAGAAAAATTTATTTAAAATTTGTATCTCGTTGGGGATGTTATTCTTTCACTGAATTTTCGTTGTTGTTACAACTTGTACAATGCACAGATTGAAATTTACTAAGAAAAATAACAATTTTTAAATCTATACGTTATACTTTGTCAAAGTTTTAGTTTAAAACCAATTAATCAGGAGAAATTGATCCCGAGATATAGCCAAAGAATCGAGAGCATGAACTTCTGTTCCTTTCGTGATTTTAAATCATTAGTGGGCTTATTATCAATAAACAGGATGTTCGAATTCTACGTAGGAAACGCTATACCAATCAATTCCTTGAGGTGTCCTGAGCAAAATTTTGTTCTTGACTCCTTTCCTGAAATCACTTTCTCCCTCAAAATCCACCACAATTTTTTTTTAGGAGGTGCGCTCACTTAAGTTCTTATAGATCCTTGTAAGGACATCAGCATTCAAAAGCGGATAGAAGTACCTTTCCAACGGTACATTACTTCTTAGAATTGGTTCGCAAATGTACGAGCTATGGGGGTTCAAATTTATTTTTATCGAAATTTTTCTTGAAAAATTGCGGTTTTTTCCTAGCGAAAAAAACGAAAGTAACAAAGACCATTACGTAGTTGTCAGCAAAAACTTTCTAAGTTGAAAACGAGCCAAGTATGTGGGTACAGTAATCTCAAAACTACCCCTTCACATTTGAAATTTTCAAAAATTTGTTTTTTTTAATTACTCGTATATTTTTCTATGATTCTTTCTGAATAATTTTCCGCAATAAATTTGCAAAAGTCTTGAAAAATGGAAAACTTATGTGGGTTTATAGACGAGCGCACGCCGGGCAAATAATGATCTGAGCTTCGTACTTGAAACTTTACTGCACGTTCTCATTTATTTTTTTTTAAAAAGTATTTGTGATCCAATACATTTCCAGAATATGCACCAAAAATAAGCGGCTTCTCAAACTTCAAATGCGTTTTTCTCGAAATCAGCTATTTTGTAGGCGTTCCTGGGGTATCTTGAAAAATAATTAAATTATCGACTTAAATCTTGTTGCATTTTATTCGTTAGCACGTTACCCAGTGGTCTTAGTACAATCTCAGTGTAATATGCACTTGTTCCATTTTTAATTTACCTCAAAAAAGTATTTTCTATTTCTTAAAGTCCACGCTATTTTTACAGTTTTTGAAATCTGGACTTTCGTTTTTCTCAGACTTCCTTGACTGCAGTTGTCCCAGTGACCTTTTGGTGCCTCTTTTTTGAGGCCTTTACTTTGACGCCCTGTATAATAATAATAACTAATAAAATTGCTGAGAAAATATTTTTGAAAATTGTCGTTTTTTCACTCCAAAAATCAGAACTTTCTGTTAAATACACTTCCTGGAAAATTATTTTTCCATCTATTCCGCGCTATAACTCAATAACTATTATATTTAACCGGTTTGAATGAATAAGAACTTATTTTCCTTGTTACCTTCCCTCTTTCGCTGGAACCAGAATTATTTAGATCGATTTATTTATTCGTGTTCTTTTCACCGAACCATATCTACGCAAATAATATAATATAATGTTTTTTATAATGAAATTTGCAACATTAATAAATATTGCTAAACATGAGTATACCTTAAGTTGTTGTTTACTCTGCGAAATTTCCACACCAATTCTTAAGGGCTTACTGAATAGCTTTTGATTCTCATTAGCTTTTTGCAGTTAATATACATCTGACTGGTTATTGTTTCATATTTTCGATTGCATTTTCCTGATCTTTTGCGGCTATACAGTTCGATATTTCTAGAAATTTTTCTGTCGAATCGATCGATTTAATTATATTTTCTAAATTATGAGATTGAAATCCTTCAATAAGATTTGTCAAAACATTATGTTTTTGGACGTTCTGTATTATATTTTTTTAACTTCAAAAGAGTTCATTTTCAAATCGCAGAGGTCCCATTTCAATTCAACAAAGTTGCTTTTAAAATCAAATGGTTTATTTTAATTTCAAACAAGTCGATATATTTAACGCAAGTAGGTTCAATTTTTCAATTCTATAAAGTTGCATTTAAAATCAAAAGATCTATTTTCATTTCTCTGTGGTTTGAAAATGAACTTTTTTGAAGTTAAAAAAGTATATTTTATGCAATTTTTCAAAATAATATTTGAACTTCTTACATTTAATTCAAATATTCTTTTTTGTCACACACATTATTTTGGTTTTTCTTCGTTTACTCACTGATTTATTGTACCATTTTTGGTAGAAATACTAGGGATGGCAACGATTAATAAAATGAGTGCAATAATCGATTGGTTCGATTTGATTAATTGAATAATGTCTTGATATTTTCCCTTTTGATTATTTTGAAATATAAATTATTGATGCCATACTCATCGATTATTTCTTTCCAATTTAATCGCGATGCAATTATTCCGCTTCGATTAATCGATTAACTTCAAACTTTTGCCATCTCTACCTCATACCGATTTGAATGAAATTTTGTGTAGAATATGTTTTTAGTTTTTTTCTTTCTTAATCCTGGACCTCATAACTTTTTAGAAAAGTTATGCGGTTCAGCATTTGACCGTTGTACTTAGTTTACAGTTGATTTTCAGATAACGGTTCATTAGATTCGTTCAGCGGTGCTTTAACGGAAAAAACAGTGAAAATATAATAACATTTTCGGGCGAATTACCAAAAAAAAACTATTTTAGTGCAGTTGAAAACTATAACAAGTAGAGCGTCTTGCGAGGAGGCTTAATAATCTTGAAATTGCAATTTTCCCTCAAAAATTTTTGTTACTTTTTTTTTTTTTTTTTAATTTCTTGTTCGTCATCGTCGTTTCGTTGCCCAAGAGCTCAACATCTTCCCGAGGCGGTGATGGCTGTCAATTTTCTTCCATAACATCAAAGCGGCGGATTCCACAGTATTTCTGATACCGTCGAAGGGAGCACGTCGTCGTCTTAAGAAATAAAATTGTGTGCTCAATTAATCGGCGGCCAGTGCGGAATTCGCGGGCTTGATTTTACGCTTTTCTGACGCTCTACGCACACAACGCGTCAAAAAAGAAAGCCCCAAAACTGAGAGCCGGAGTGAGTGTGCGAAACGCGCGTGCAGCTGCGACCGCGAGTGTGTGGCCCCGTGTGCCTGAGTTAAAATAAGAAAAAAAAGGAAAAAAGAAAGAGTAAATTCACAGTTGGAAGAAGAACTTTCGTTTTGTGGACGAAGAAGAAAAAGTTTTATAAGAACGAGAGAAAATTTTGTGAGTGTGTGTGTTCCTTCCTGCCTGCCTGCTGCTGAGCGCCGGAAAAGTCAGCTAGGCCGGGAAATTCGGGCGGAAATTGAAAGAGGTCGCACCGGGTCAAATATCAATAAGTTAAAGTCGGTTAAGTGCGTGGGTGAGGAATTAAATGTAAACAGCCGGAAGAATATCGCTCATCGTCGCCGACGTCGACGTCGTCGTGCCGTTTTCACTTTTCCTCCTCGCCGAAGAAGAAGAACAAGCACCAGCACCAGCACCAGCACCACCGACGTCGAAGACGACACAGCGCCTCACTCAGCCGAGGAAAAAGGCGCTCTAAGCAAACAGATCCGAACGGCCGTCGATAGAAAACCGCTCAACATTCCAGTCGAGTCAAAAACTATCGAAAAAGTCGATGAAGGTTTGCCTCAACACTGAGCAGAGCCCCAATTTTCCTAAAAAAAAAAAAAAAACCTACACAGTGCAGTACATTTGGGACAGTTCTGAGAATTTTTATTTACACCCTCTGCCCTGTAAATCGCAATGTTCATGTTTATTTTTAATTCTTGCAAAGTGTTTTTCACCTGAGTTCTTTCGCTAATCTTGCAATTCCAGTGACTGAACACTTGCCAAGCTTTCCATATTAACAAAAAACTAAAAAAAAAAGAAAAAAACAATACGCCCCATGCACCAGCTGCCGTTTGGAGCATGCCACTAGCCAGACTCGAACACTGCTCAGCTCCTTCCGGGAAATACCTTCGGCGGTAGAAAGTGCTGTTTTATTTAATTCGAAAAATAACATTCAACTTGTCCGCTTCCTCGACGCTTGGGTGCTCCGCTGTAATAATAATTTTCCCCAACAATTTTGCAATTTTTTCCGCAGTTTTGTCCAGTTCAAGCTGCCTTTTTCTTGATGACCTGCACGCACTGGAGGAAGATAGAGACACAGGCTAACATTTAGCGGGCTAGGATATTTCACGGAGGCACCCGGTCGGTGGTACCCCGGAGGCCCTCCTGGTCTAGCTCGCGGCATCCACGCACAGCTCTTTTGGATGATTTTATTGTTTATTTTGCTTTTATTTTTGTGGTTTATATTACCTAGACGCTCGACTACCATGAGAGGTTATTTATTTTTTCATATATTCTTTTGTATTTTGTGCCCCACTAATAAAATTACCTGCTGCCCGAGAAATCCTGCTTTCCTTTCAAGTCCTGATCGCTTTCCTTCCCCTTTTTCTAGAAGAAGTTCTGAGGGAAGTGTCCCTGTTATCTGAAGACTTGGGTTTGGGCTGTTACCCAATGCCCGGCATTGGCAGGAAGTCGCCAAACGAGTCAATTTGACGCGGGAAGTTCTTCAAAGAGCAGATGGCTTCAGAAGAAAGTGAAAGGCACAACTTTCCTCCAGTCGACCTTATAAGACAATGCCCTGCTACTCAAAGTGCGCTCTAAAGAATCTCTATGGGTTAACTTTGGGATTTGTCAGGCTTCGGATTACGGCATTGCAGCGAAATTTTTTTAAAATACCAGGAATAAGACTTGGGTTCAATGCTTGAGGCAAGCTTTCTTGTGTTTGCTTTAAATTATTTGATATAAAAATTTCTTTCTAGAATATCGTTTTAAAAAGTTGGCCTATAATATATTAGTTTCTTACTTCAAAATATAAATATAATCTTTCCTGTCATACCATAGTAACGTGTAATTTTATGCAAATTTCAGAAAATGTTTGCATAGACAAGCACGCATTTGCATTTTATTAATTTTACATTATGTACATATACATATACGCCTGCTTGTCACCAAATTTAGCGCAAATTAAACTTTTATATCAATGTATTAATGTTAAACTAAAATGCGGAATTGCCAGGAAATCTGCATGCAAGCAATTTTAAATTAACAAAATTAATTACTTAAATTCTAGATCGAATGGTTTCTTAAATAGATCAGGTTTTTAAAGTACTATTTGGTTAATTAAAGACGTCTAAAAAGCTCAAATTATAGTAGATGGGTTATTCTCTACTCCGATGGGAATGTAGGAGATTCACAAACAAGCTATCACTGTCAGAGAGCTCGACTCATACAAATCTTATTAAATGTTCCAGTCTGCTTAAGAGATTGGAAATTAGTGGATTATTTTTACACTAATTTTCATCATAAAATTCAAAGGCATCGTCCGTTGTATTATATCCACCCTTTTCGATTTCCAAATTTTGATAGTAAATTCGAAATTAGTGGTCTCAAAATACCCTTAGTTCTAATTCGTTGAAGTTCGAAAATTTGGATCCCGTCGTGTTGAATTATTCAATTTCGAAAGTTGATTTGCAATCAGGATCTCGAAAAACTTCCAATCACCGAGTTTAATAGCAATTCCTTGAAATTTACAATTAGTAGCCGGCACCTTGGGTCTGCTACTTTGAAGCGCCGGGATAAAAAGTATGCTATATATTGACCCATCACATAACTACATACCAAATTTCATTTATATCCGTCCATTAGTTTCCGCATGATGCGTGCACAAGCACGCATATATAATTTATTTATAATTTTTTTTTTTTAAATTGTTGGCCTCCGTTCTATGTATACATGCAGGATTACCTAAATCTAGATTGAATCCGGATTCAATCCCATGTATGTATACACAGATCGAATTGAAATCGGATCGAGTGGATCCAATCTCGCTTAGCTGGCTGGATTGAATCGAAATAACAGCTACAAACGCGGATCGAGTAATCGATTTAACAATTGGCGCCAAACATGTTGTTACAGCATTAATTTCTGAGTTGGATTTGTTTTTTGCCCGTAAAAGTTATTTCATTTAAACAATTCGAATAGAAATTTTTGGGGACACGAAGAGACATTGGAAATGCTTAACATAATGTAAGAGCAAAGATACTTCAATTGGCATTGGATTCATTTTCGATTCGATTCCTTAATCCCAAGTAGTGAAATACGCGGATCGAAAACTCAATCCGTTACAATTTTATTAAATGATATGGTTTTGTCGGTGAACATTAAATTATTTTAAAATTTCCCGAAAAATCCGGGAGGGTTAGCGACCTATCTTCCTTTATATGATTTTATACTGAACTAAGATTAAAAAAATACAGTCGTTGTCTACTTGGGGAATTCTATTTGCACGAATATGCGAAAAACTTTAGAATCTAACAGATAGCTACTTTGAATTTAATAATTTTGAAATTTATGACTCCGATAAGCTGTATTTAAAATTTGACATTCCGCCTTCTAGAAAATTACTAATTTGATTAATTAAAAATAAATGTATTTTTATGAATGTTATTGTGAGACAATGAATTCGAGTTTAAATTACGCAGACAATATGCTGCAAAAATTCCAGTTTGAAAGGAATAAATATTTCATAGCAAAAAATGACTACTTAGTTAAGTAAAGTGGAAATTAACACGTTCGAATTTATCTCTGCATTTATTAAAAGTTATTAACTTGTCCATAATAAAGTCTGAGGCACGTGTTTCTATATTATCGATTTACTTTCACCCAGAGTGAGGTCATCAATTAAATTGAGTCATATTTAGTGTTCTCTTTTTATCAGCGTGCACGAATTTAATTTAAAAAATCATATAAAATGCGAACGTTTCAATGCAAAAAACTGATTGGGTTGATTTTACATAGAATAATTTTATTACTGATCTCTGACTTAAAAAAGTCGAAATAATTGAATGAATTTCGGGTAAAATTGAAAAAGGGAAATTAGTTAAATAAAATATCATTGACATTTAGCTTAATAAGATTTTGTTTTTGGAAAAAATCGATGAAGACAAATTAATAGAGATTATTTTCTAAGGATTTAGAAATCTTTCAATCTTGAAAGACGTTTTTTTTTATTATTGTAATACTGAATTCTGTGCCAGCATTGTGCGAACGCGTTTTTGAATTTATCCAAACCTCGATAGGATAGTGTGGTGGTTTATTAAAGATTTAATGAAATTTAGTATTGAGGGGAAACATTTCAACGCTTAAAATGATTGAATATCTTTTTATTTGGAAAGTGAACGCTAGTTTTTTTCCCAGATTGTATAATCGGGTAAGGCAGTACAATTATAATTTTAGCGCTGATAGATCATTAAGATTGGCAAGATTTAACAAAATCAATTCATAACATCACCAACAAACTTACGCCAGGTGAACGAAAATTAGAATCGCAAAATTTGGGCTTAATCCACTCGATACAAGTTACAAGATACAAGTTAACTATTTAAAGTTTAATGTTTTGTTAACAAAATGAGTATTATACAAGTTATTTAAAGTTTAATGGTTTATTAACAAAATGTATGTTCATAAAGAATGTACAATATCAAAATATAAATATTTAGTTTATTGTTTTGTATAGGACGAGAATAAACTCAATACTAACAATAATTGAATTGCGTATACGCATATAACTTATTTTTTCAAACAATCTGGAATGTTTATAGGGATAACTGTATGGACATTTGATAAGGAACGCTAATATTATTATGCTGAGAAGTGTATAATACAAGACTTTTATGTACATACACATAATTTCAAAGCACTTTTTAAATAAAACTGCTTCCCACTAATTTATTTCATTAACTATATGAAGTGTTACGCCAGATGTGACTTACGAGTTTTAGGGAAAAAGAGTTTTGTCACGCCAAAGGTCACCTCATAGTGCAAAGGGTTAAAAATCGGACTAAATTTAAAACTATATTCAAAAATTACCTGGTTTTATCGAACATCCTTTCAGGTAAAAAATCTGGTTTAACCAATTAGGTACAAAATTCTAATGAGCCAATTTATATCGTTACCATTTTCAAACCACGCTCACTTTCTGGGAAAATTACATAAGCTACAATATTACCACTATACGACCTTCCCGTAGTGGTAATAATTTAATGGCAGGGAACTGTATTATACTATTATAATAAGTGACAACTATACCTTTTTTAAATATATTTCCGGCAAATATAATACTATGATTATACATTGTTAAAAGGTTTTATTTATCTCCTTCCCTGTCTGCTTGGAATCTTGCCAGTCAATTTGGAATGATTTCCTGTTATCCAAACAGGCTGAAATTTTGCACAGGTACATATATATGGTATGTCCCGTGACAATGCAATGAAAAGATAGTTCAAGGTCAAGGTCATTGGCGTCGTGTAGCATTTTCCGGCTAATTACCGATTTTTCGGCAACCCCGTGCCTAAACGATCGGGTCAGGTCGGGTCGGCAAGCATTTATTGTTTGACACTGCCTTTATAGTGCTTCTTTTTAAATTCCCAATTTGATCGGTAAGACCTGATTCACAACATTCAGAAATTCATAATATACAGCCTTGTTCAAAAGTATTAGGCACCCCCATTATTTCTTAAAAGGAGCCATATGAAAAATGTTTGAATAAAAATACATGTATATTCTTAAAGAGCATTGCACTTTATTGCTATTATTAATATTTTGTACTTCCTCCGTTTGCTTTTATGACTGCTGCTACCCTTTTCGGCATACTGTTGACTAGAGTCGCACAAACATCTGGAGATATTTTTTCCCATTCTTCGAAAATAGCCTGGCGCACAGACGAAATTGAAGTGCTATTACGTTTGTGGACTCTTGCTTTTAATATAGGCCAAAGATGTTCATTGGCGATAAGTCTGGAGACTGTGATGGCTTGGCCACTCTTGACTTTTCTTAGCCGTATGGCAAGGAGAATTATCTTGTTGGAAGATATACTCGTTAGGTACTCCTCTAAAAATTTAGGCTACTGACGGTTCCAAAATGTCTTCCAGCATAGCTGTATATTTTTCAGAATTCATCCTTCCTTCGCAGACGAACGGTTTCCCGACTCCGGATGTAGCCATACAGGCCCAGATCATTATGCTTCCACCACCATGCTTTACTGTAGGAAGAATGCAATCCGGGTGATAAGCTTCCCCTTTCCTTCGGCGCACGAATTGTGCCCCAGGTTGACCGAAGATCTGTATTTTGAAGAAAAAAAAATGTACAAAAAAAATTATTTCTTTTTGTAAAGTGGGTGTCTCCGAATATCGAATATTTTTATAAAAGTAACGAAGAACAGCTTGCAGATTTACCTCAATATTTGTTTCGTCCGACCATACGACCTTTGCCCAATCCTCGGCTTTCCAATTTGTGTATTTTTTTGTCCAGCTAAGTCGGTTTTTTTTATTTTGCTGAGAAAGCCATGGCTTCTTTCTTGCCTTACAACCTCGAAGTCCTGACTCTAGAAGACGTCTTCTTATCGTTACAGCCGAACAACTGGCTCCCGTTTCTTCCTGAAGATCATTAACGAGATCTTTTGATGTTTTTTTCCGGTCTCGAAGTGACATTAAAGTTAAAAGTCGATCCTGCCTTGATGTTGTAGCACGCTTTCTTCCGCTTCTTGGCTTGTTTTTAAAGGACTTAGACTCCTTATACCTTTTGAGAGTTGTTTGCACTGCACAACGGGAACACTTTAATTTTTTCGCAATTGCGCTTTGGCTAACACCTTTAGCATCAAGTACCACTATTTCACCCCTCAAAGACTCGCTTAGTTCCTTCACTTTGGGCATTTTAAAATCGTCAACACTTCTAAACAGAATAATCACAGCCGCTTTACCGAAATCACCTCAAACCGTTATTTAATAGCAAGTTGTCGGATAGAACTCAGTTACATAAATGAGCAAAAAATTAAGAAAAACTTCAATTTTTATAGTTAACGGTACTTTACAACCGGGAAACCCCAGTAATAAAACGGCGTCGTTACGATCGAACACCAGGTATCTTAAATTTTCCTGGAACTCATGTCAACTTCGTCTACCTACCGATATTCGAGGGTGCCTAATACTTTTGAACAAGGCTGTAGTTCAAGTTTAGTCTACTATTTCATGCACTTTGTGGGATTACCTGATGAGAAAGTACAAATTAAGACGAACTGGCACACACCTTAGCTTTTGACTACTTAAACTATCTGAATAGATCAAAACAATCTAAAAATCCGAATATCTACTTCGAATATTTGAATAATAAATTCGTACTCGAATTCGAATAACTAGTTTGAATTGGAAAACTCATTTGAATCAATTTCAGGTTAGTTATGTTATGTTGGATGTCTGTTTTCTGTTTAAGTTAACGCCAAATATTTTACTGACATTGTTTTGCTGAGCAAAGTGAAAAAAGTTCATCAAGTAACTATTTTCGATCAGTCAGTCTCTTTTTTCCTCCTCGGTCTTTAGTGTAGGATTTCACAGAAAACTGAAGGACATTACGCCATGAGTATCACCGATTTTCCAAACAATTTTCCAACTCTGTCAGATTTCGATTTAATAAAGTGTCTTTTTATTTTAAGTGAAATGCACCATTTCCGAACAGTAATTCTTCTGAAAGTAATACACTGTTTGATTTATTTATGCAACAAAGTTCAAAGTTCACGGAAATAGCTAAAACCTCTTCTTTTAGCGGATTTATAATTTTGCAACAGAGTGTAGTCTCGCGGTCATTAATGATATAATATAACTTTAAATAAAAGTTTGTTGAAACTAAAAACTGAAATATGTACATTAGGGTTTTTTTTTCGGTGCCAAAGGCCAAAGTTTTAGCTTTAGATCTAAAAGTAATCCTGTGGTAATTTCAGACTCCAAAAATAACGTTTTTACAAAAACGTGAATAAAAATTTCTCATACCAGAGAGAATTAAATTTACTACCAAAAATGTTGAGAATTAAATTTACTACCAAAAAGGTCTTGACGACTAAATTCGTAAATCTGTAATAGTAGTTTCAAGCATATCTTTGTTTGAACATTATTGTAAAAATTCATAATTATAGAATTCGACCGATTAAATTTTAAGATTTTCAGAGTCCAAAAAAATGGTTTTGAAGTTTGGTTGATCGGTTTGAAAGTCTTAAAACGTATACATAGATCAGTCGAATTCTATCATTATGAATTTTTCCGGTAAAGCTCAAACGAACATATCCCTGAAACTATTTGATTTACGAATTTAGGTCTTTCAGATCTTTGTGGTAGGAAATTTAATTCTCAACAAAGTGCTGCTGTGAGAATTTTTTCAAAACATTTTTTAAACGAGTTTTCGCGTTTTGGTAAAAGAGTAATTCGTTTTGGTAAAAGAATAATTTTTCCCATACGAGTTGTAGTTGTAATTTAAAATTTTGAGAGCATTAGTGTTAGACCTAGTGCTAAAACATTAGCCTATGGAACCGAAAAAAAACTCTAGTTTAAAGACTTTTTTCGATCAAAAAGTCGATGATTATTTTAGTCATTTTTCAGTACAAATTGTATGGGAAAGTAAACTTTGTTTGCGCCGTTCACAGGTTTGAATCAGGAGTCGGAAATTTCGGCAGAATTACTTTTAGAGCTAAAACTTTGGTCTATGGAACTGAACATAAAAAAAACACCCTAATGTATAATACAAATTACCGCACTGATTGGAAAAGGTATGTAACAAAAACCGATAAATGCTCATTATCAAGTTTGCAATAAATTGTAAATTCCTGCGAAAATTCTGTTTGAAAACATCACGCTTATGTCGCTTGTGCAAACGATTAACCAATTTATTTGCCTAATTTGCATCGGTTTTTGTTTAACTACTGGTGTTAATTTCGACAAGTGGGGCCTCGGTTTAAACAGACCGGCGACAGTCGGCTTGCAAGAAGTCGATTTTCTTAAAACGCAAAGAAATTTAACTGCCTTGTGTAAACTTTAAACACATTTTCTGGCACGAGAGCACTTTTATGCAATCTAGAAAAGCAACAGAATGTTCGAATTTTAATTGCACAGAAACTAGATAAATCCAATTAAAGTCGAAGTGGTTCAACCAAAACCAGATATCTGACGTGGTTGCTTGGTAATGAGAATAGCGTAGTTGTCTTCCCGTGATTTGAATAATGAGCCAGTTAATACTTAATATTTTAGTTTCTGTTTAAAAAATTGTCTTTTTACAAAATTAAATATTAAACATCAATTTGCGCATGTCTTTAAATTAAATTATATTTCCTCCAAAGTTTTGAATATCTTTAACATTTTTCGGTAATATTAAGTTAGGAATATAAAACCTTAATTGATATTATTTTCAGATTACTCTAAATTGTCGACTTCTTGGCCACTCCAAACATAAAGTAAAATTTTATTATCTAAATTGTTAGTAATTTTAATTTTAAAATTATTTTATACATTTTAGTATTTCGAAGTTCTTGAAGACGGTCTTATGTTTTTAGTCTATTGCTTTGTGAAATATTAATGCCTGCCTCCATAACTAAAATAATGTTAGTTTTTTAAATTGGCCATCAAATGGTACATTAGATAAAGTTTTTTGAGATTTAATAAAAGTTAGTTAAGTTAGACAGGCATATTGAATTTTAAAAATTTGACACCAGGTCTTTAAGTAATTGAAACCCTGTTTCGAAATTTGAAACTTACGTTTCATTGTAATTGTATTATATTATTATATAAATTCTGGCTTTCAAGCTATTGATGAGACTTTGAATTATATTTAAATCAATAATATTCTATTTTTCCACAATTAAATGTTTCAAATCTTTGCGGAACTGGTTTCGCGGCTAATATGGTTAGAAGCATTATCCTGCTGAAAAATCCAATGTTTTGCAGGATTTTGCGAAATTAAAGGGATTAAACTCATCTGGAGCACATCCATTTAATCCTTGATTTCTTAATGAAATGACTTGCAATTCCAAACAGCAACACGAAAAATGACCTCAAACCATCAAATATCGCGATTCTTTTGTTACCCAGAGACCCATAAGCATTCTGTTGGCTTTTTTTTTATTTATTATTTACTAGTTTAAGCAGTGCACGCGAAGATTATCATTAATCGACAATTGCTTTTTTTCCGAACGATCCTCCCAACCAGTGGCGTACCTAGGGTATGGCAAGTAGGGCACGTGCCTTGGGCGCCAATCAGAGGAGGGCGCAAAATTTGTTGATTACAAACCATGAAAATTCAGTTTAATATATATTTTTCATAGAATCCGTAAGATAAAAATTAGACATTTGGAAGAAATTTGCATGACTTTTTGACGTGGGGCTAACAAGGAGTACGTCGCCGCGCCGCGTGTACGGAAATAACTTGCGCATGCTTGCATTGTATAAAGGACGGTGCGAGCTACCGCCCTTGGCGTGGCGCATATTACACCAGTTGAGGGCGCTGCATACTGTGACAAATGGTTCTGAGTTGTGTTGGTTAACGACGGGACTTTAAAAGTGAATATTCGAGTTGCTTTTACTCAGGTACCTACATATTAGATCATAATTATGTTATTTTTCGTCGGGATATTGAAAGTGGATTTTTGGGGATGAAAGTAATGAAAAATATTGCATAAACATTTCGAATAAAATTGGCGTGTTAAATGTGCCCATCTACTTATTCAATGTATATTTAATAGGCAAATAATATTTGTTTTGTTCTTGTTTTTTTGTTTTTTTTTCCTAAAAGTCCATGTGTGCAATAAACAAATGTATTTTGCACCGTATAGGCGCCAGTATATTGCTTTTTAACTATAAAGTTTAAAATTCGAATTTACGGGCGAAACTTTGGAAACGAGCATTGATCGGGGATCAATGACCCGGTTATTAAAAACTCATTAAGAAGACATTAGTGTCCAATAGGCATTCGAAAGTCCTCGAGATAAGAATACTCGAAGAATTTCATGAAATGATTTTGATGAATAAAAGTGAAATTGAAACGAAGAAAGGTATTTAAATCGAAAAGGGCGATTTAAAGGGCCTAAAAATGAAACATATGATTTGGACAAACTTACTTTACCATTGTTTTTATTTTAGGTAGCTCTTTTTCTGTTCTAAAAAACCCCCGGGTTTTAATTATATGAATAAAGTATGAAACGAAAATTTCCAAAGAAAAAAGAATCAGGGGCTGAAGGCCGGAAAAGGAGGAAGTTGCAGAAGGAAGCAGATCGAAAATCTAGTGAGTTTTTCAAGAAATTTCTAGTCGAGTCAGTTACTGGAAATTCGAAAGAGTTGTCGACATCAACCTGGGCATCGATATCCAATGAATCCAATACGACTTTAGCGCTAGATTAAGATGATATTAATTTGGGTTAGTCTGAAAATCGGAAAATAACCGCTTTTTGTCTATTACAACTTGACAATAAAAATATTATTTTCATTATTATTATTTAGATAATACCGAATGTGACAAGTTAACCGTTAACGTGTATTTATTACTTGTTTTAATATTTTACCAAAGGGCGCTTTTTCTGTACTTGCCCTCGGCGCCATTTACCCTAGGTACGCCACTGCTCCCAACTATTTATCATAGCTCGGTTAACTTACACAAAACATTCATCAATTAAGTATAGCTTTGAAACAGAATGTATGTTGGGATAGTTCGAAAACCTTTAAGCAACTATGATTGCAGTTGGTAACTTTGCTGATGTAAAGCAAAAGCTGAACTAGAAATTGTAGCACGCGGTAAAGTTAAAAAAACCATGAAATACTGATTTGATGAAACCCTTTGATGTAAATCTCACCTCTAGGACTTTTCCTTCAACAAAGGTTTGCAATTTATGTAACTTCCTGACCAGGTAAAACCGCATGAATAACGAAAAGGACAGCCAGTGAGTGAACCTTAAAGGGTTGGAAAATCCAGAGAAAAAATCTCATTATTTTACAAGCTTGTCCGAAAGCATGAGTTTTCTCTAATCCAACAATTAAAATCCATCCGAAATGTGAATTATTCTTTGATGATTTTAATTAATTTTCCCTCGTTCGTTTAATATTCAGAAAATCCACTCACCGACGTTAGAGCTTTTGATGGCTTATGCAAATTACAAAATTCGTCCCTCTAATTGCACCAGTGATGCCTATTTTTGCTACTTGTTGGTTTCATTTGCATTCGATTAATATTTGACAAGCAGCTACCATTTAAATAGTTCAAATTGCGCTAATTAATTCGCTTCTTTCCTGTTTGAATTTCCGTGGTTATACTTTTGGAGCGATATTAACTAACGAGGAAATGTAATTGATTTTGAGGTGCTCCCTGAATTCATTACTGCTCTAATAATTACCACGGTGCAAATCGCAAAGCAGGACTCAAAATCAGAATTCTTCTATGAAATTTTGTTCGTACATAAAACGTTAATGTTTTAAACATTAACTGATTATGAGCGCTGTTTAGAAATTTCTGTAATGAGGGCGTTAACGATAACGTTTTATTTTTCGTATTTTTGAGGAAAAAAGGTGGTAAAATCTCTTTAGCTATGCTTAATTAAGCTAAAGTTTTAATTTGTTTTGCAATATTGCAGAAGGTGGGAATTTGTAGTATTCGTGTAAGAAAAAGGTTAGCTTTACGAAGTTCTCTAAAATAAAATATAAATTAATTTCAGTTAGTTATACCATGTTTCCATCTCCCCAAAATCTTGGGATTAAGAATAAGTGATTTAGAAGTGTTTCCATCATTATAGCGCGATTTCATTTGATGTCTCAAGTGTCATATTTTAATTGTTTTCACTTGTTTATATTTTCTTTTTTGTAACTACTTGTTCCATTTCAATTCAATAAATATTAATTTCAACACCTGTTGAATAAACTTCTTGGGGATGCCAGAATGAATTTATGAGATTTTGACTGAGATTCTCTTGATTTTCAAGATTTCCAAATCGCCTACTTATATGGGAAATCCAATAAATTGGCATATGGATTTCGCGAAAAATCACAAGATCTCGATATTTTGGGGACATGGAAACATGTTAGATACATATGTATATCTTTAACTTCAATTAAGTTTTTCATTCAAAGTGGTTACAATAATTGGGTAAAAGAACCCAATTTTGACTAATAAAAATCAAAGCCAACTAAAATGAATTTGTTAGAATTTTTGCATCCTTATTAAGGAATTTTTATCCAAAAAGGGTTTTTGTAAGCTCTTTTCGATTCGTTTCGTACGAAAATTAGAACAGGTCACTAAAGCAGATTTGAGCTGGGTTTACGCTTTGTTTAAACTGGGTTAATCCAGGCTTTAAGCTTAGACTAAAATTAAGTAAGACTAAGGCCAGGTTAGAGTCGAGAACCAGCCTAGCCCAGCTCGGGATTAAGTCCCAATTTTCGAAGAGGCGAATTCCTTCATTTTTGTAGGAGGTAAGTGTAGCAACGCGGGCGTATTTCAATAAAAGTTAGCTCTTTGCGCCTAAAAATGACAGAAATTTCCCTTTCTCTCCAATTTTAGTCTGAAAGTAAGAGCAAGATGCATACAAATAGCGACAAAATTTAGATTTGAAGTAAGATAGGTGATGGCGTTTATCTTTCGATATTTAATAAGAAGATATGATAGAGAGACTGCATCTTTTTTTGTAGATGTAATCTACCATATCAGCGCAAATTTATTTTTGTCTCGTGTCATTTTCATTATTTCATTTTAACACAAAAATAGGTCTAAAATTTCCTCCCGAGATCTTTCATTAAGTAAATAAAATCGATGTTTTTTACCTTTAAACTATACACTTCAGAATATTTAAATATATGTATGTCTGTATGTATGTACAATGTACATATGATATTAAACAGAGGGTGTCGGACATCGCAGCCTCTTTGAATGACTAATTAAACCCTATAATTGATAGTTGTAATCTTAAAAGTTTAATAATTAAGATTTTAAGGTTTTTTAATTTTTTTTAGTTTAACTTGGTGGTTTCTAAAGTAAAGACAGCCCGAAAATTGGCGAGGCTTTAAAGTTAGTCTGGAGTGTCTCACATTCAGTGTTAGTTTAAAAGTTAAAAAGTTACCGCAAACGAAAGTAGGTTCCATAAACATACACACTAACAACCATCCTGCGGAAAACAGTTTTTCTTCACATTTTGGAGATAGCATAATTATAATATATCCTGTATACAATTTTTCTATCCTAATATAATACTTTCGTTGGATGAAATGTATAATTTGGTATATTATGGTAGATATGTATTCATATGCCAATTTCTTTTAAGAGGACCTCTTACTCTTCTATCTTGTCAAATAGTCCTTCCAAAATTGTTTTCGGGTGGAAATTATAGGGATAAAATAAAGATCCATTCTAGAACTATATATATATTTTTTTAGATAGTTTTTTTTAAAATGTCGAATATATATGACATCATATGTACTGATACTAAATTAATAGAAACATCCTTTTAACCCGAGCAAAATTATTCGGATTTTTTCAAAAGGCTGTTTCTTGGCCATATGAGGAGTTGCACACTTTGAATCTTTTATTCGTCCGAACAGTGGTCGCACGGGGTCTTTTTGTTGGTCAATTTGCTGCAACAGGGCCGCACGGTTGGTCGTACGACAGTCGCACTAGTAAATGCAAGACCGAAGCTCGGTTGCACGACGGCGGTACTGTAAAACATATAGCAAATATGGGGAAATATTGTAATACTAATTCTAACCACCTCCGGATATTGAATTTGTACGGCACCGTTCAATCAACAAACTTCCCTGCTTTTGCTGGATGTAAACAAACCAGCAGAGTGAAGTTAATAAAACTACTTCTAATTATATTTGATTTAATATATCAACTATGTACATATGTACATATATTGTATTTGTGTCATTCCACTTGCCGCCTAATAAACAATTTTTTTATTGTTCAGACAACCCACCACAGAGTACTTCATTTCGCAAATTACCGTATATTATTGATTTATCGCACTTATATAAATAATCACCCAAAGCGTAAAATAAGTTTTTACACAATTCTTAGAAACTTCTCAAAACGATAGTTTCAAATAGTATATAAAAACTTGTACTTTTCCTAACATCGAAGGAGCACACATTTCATATGGCAGTTTGGTAATTTGCTCTATCCAGCGTCCCTCTTACACGCTATTGCTGTACTCTTCAACAAGTTACTTTAGCGTGGTCGGTCACGTACACGGCATTTACACGGTACAACCCTTCCTTATTAGCTTGTATTTGTATGGAATAAAGCGCATTTATAAATTAATTAAATTTGGTTCGGCCGTGGTGCAGCCTTATTTGAGTTCAGTTCTTCATGCGGCCGAGCATACAGTTTTCGTTTTTAGTCGGGTTCGACTCTCTTTCGGACGAGCGTACGACGTTTAAAGTTTTCCACAAGCTATTCGAATTTGATGTAGCCGTGGCGAAACCGATGTAAATTTTTCAAATCAGTACAAACCCGAGGTACAGCCGTCGTTTATTTTTACCTGTGAATCCTATATTATCGTACATGAAACCCATATTAAATTTAAATATAAAATCGGTATACTTATTTCCACGTACAGGGTCCTGTCCCTCTGTGGTTTGCGATGATTTTCTTATATAATATGTAAGCATTATCATTTGTAAATTTTACTGGAAATTTACTGGAAATTATAGTGTCCTCTAGGTTTGTAAAATGAAAGTAACGCGGGCCTCAGATACGCGCTTCGACTACTGACTGTAACTGCAACATGAAAATGGATGCAGTGTCACACTTTAACCCTTTGAAACTGGTATTTTCTAGCCATCTAATTTTAAGAAAAACTGTTAAACAGGGGTTTTTGAAGTAGTTAGTTGATCACGAATTTACTATTAGATTTTTAAAATTGAAAATGGCGGATCCAATAAGGCCGGTTGAAAAATTTTTTTTTTAAGAAAAATGGGGTTGCTAGGCTGATAGCGGGATGAAATATAGCAGACAAAAATAAAAAAATTTTGAAAATTCCTAAATATCAATAAGAAATGGTTGATAAAATATGGAAACAAAAATGAAAAAAAAGATTTCGAAAATTCTTAAATATCGATTAAAGAATTTAAAAATTCTTAACAGTTTAAATTTTTAAAATTTAATAGGGGATTCCTAATCAGCGACCTCATAAACCTGTATAGAAGTTTTTAGATAAATACAGTTAATCTTTGATTTTTTCATTAATTTAATCTAATTTATTTACAACAATTATTTCAACGTCCCACAAAATATTATAATTATTTTATGATTATTAGATTTAAGGAAATTAGAAGATGAAGAAGAACTGCAACGAAATCGAAATTACATTACTCATAAGTAATAAAAAACCAACGAGATACGAGATGTTTATGGTCCTCTGGTTGATCAGCTTTGCAAAGGGTTAAGCAATAGATACATTATTCTAGACGCTTTAAACTGTAATAAAATGAAACAAAATTTTCTATTTTTTGAAAATACAAGAATAGGAGCTTCCCTGAATTACACTCACTTACATTTAATTGCTTTTTACAATTTCGATAACTAAGGGCTTGTCCGAATTCAAGTCTTCGTCTTCGTTTTCGTCTCGGTATGACAGTCAGCAAACAAGCTGAACTAGTATTACAATTAAGGCGAAGACAAAGCTAACCTGTTCGAATTCGTCTGCTTAGCTTGATATTTGATATTTTAAATTAATCAAAGTAAAACAAAAATGCTCAATTCGACAGTATTCAAGGAGTTCCTATAGTTTTTCTCATTCCGTCTTACCGAAGTCAACCCAAGACTTGGAAAAGCTATGCAATTGGCTAAACTTTTATACTACTTAGCTAAGCTCATAGCATAGCTCGGTGTGCCGTCACAAACTGTCATAACAAGACGAAGACATGGATTCAGACATGCCCCAAATACACTTACAATTAGAGTTAAAGATTACAGCTAATTGTCTTAAATTATTTTGCTTAAATTTGTGCCTGTTGAGGGTTCACTATCGCATGAGAACCTATTTTGCGGTACAATTTTGGATTGAAAATTGTATCAGGTTTATTAATAATGCAAGTTTTACTGCGCAATGAAGTCACGGCATTTTCGAGAAATAGATGGACGTAAGGCCGTTTTATGATTACTGATTAGGGTCATTGATTGATTCGTGGCTCATTTTCAATAAAGTCTAATTACAATCAGATAGATACGGGTAATTTTCCTAAAACAAATCCTCATACTTATGGTATCGGATGATTACATACATCCATTACCATGTGTACGACATTATACATACATCCGATTGTATATTGATCGAATAAAGGGGATTTTCATTGCTTCTTGTCGTTTGTTATGAAAGCACTCACCGGTCTGAGTAAAGTTTGCCAGAAGCGTCCGCAGACTTCGGTGAACAAGTTAATCTTAGAAATTTTGCAGAGAGTAACTTCGATGCGCCATTCCACTCAAAATCGCATCGTACCAACCTCTGCAATGTCTTTAGTAACTTTGTTGTAGTAACTAGGCATGCTTCCGCCTACTGCCGTTGTCTTCAGCGGAATTGCTACCTTCAGAACTTCTCAGGCCCGGCTGGCACCCTGTCCGCCCCCAAGTAATAACCAGCCCATTCTCCCACTCACTCAGGCTCCTTAAGATGTTTTTCCTTAAATAGTAGTCTGCTTGTATTGTTTTTTGTGCTTTATGTGCTGTCCGTCTTGTACTGCCTACACACAATATGCAACTAGCCCTTCATTAAAACAGTTCACACAGCACCCTGACTAATGATTTTCTCTTCTTTTTTTCCACCCCCGCAGGCAACTCTTACAAAATGTCTCGAAATAAAGATAAATACGAGAATAACAACCCCAGGAGGCAGCAAACATTTATGTCACCGGAGGAAATTGCTGCTGGGAAGAAGTCCTCTTGGCATGGAGTTGAGATAACAGGTGAGAAGACTACCGGCCGAATGAAGGCCACTTGAGCTAGGCATTTCTTTTTCATATTCTACATACAATGTCTTATTACTATTTATCGCAAAGCAAAACAAAATTAATAGTAACATAAATCCTTTTTTTTAGGCTGTGTACGTAACATAAGTCCAGCACTTTGGCAATTTGAACACCTCACTGCCCTGTACCTTAATGATAACCATCTTCTAAGACTTCCGGCCGACATTGGGCTGTTGGTTAATCTAAGAACCCTCGATCTTTCTAGCAATAAATTAAGAAGTCTACCCGCGGAACTAGGTGAATTAATCCAACTGAGGTAAATCAATTAAATTGAACTTGGAAGAAATTATTGAATTATAAATTTCTTTTACTTTTCAGAGAGTTATTACTTAATAATAATTTTTTACGTGTTTTACCATACGAAATTGGTAAACTGTTTCATCTGCATGTTTTGGGACTACATGGAAATCCCCTTGGAAAAGAGTTTTTATCTATCTACAATGAACCAAATGGCACACAGAAGCTTTTGACTTATATGTTGGATAATTTGTCAGGTAAGTTTTAATATACAACATCAGAACTTATCAATTTGCAAACATGTAATGAGAAATAAATTAGAGATAGTTTGGATTAAGTAAATTGACATTGTAGTTATCTTTCCCTATATTAATTTAAGTTTCATATATGTATGTATATAAGATATTTTCAGTTTTCAAAACAATTATTGCTTCAGATTACGCGTATAGACTAAGTGTCCGAGAAGATAAGCTGCGGTAAATAAATAAAATCACCTTTCAACTAAAAATGATACTTTCTCATCAGATTATACATGTCATTTCAAATATTTCAATGACGAATAAAATTTTGTGCGAACGTAGATTGCAAACATAGCAAGCTCTCAAGTAATTTTCTGTGGATTATTGAAGGCAGTTTTTAATATAATCGACTATTACTTCGTTTATGACCTTTTGAATTCGGATTGAAATTCCGAACTGAAAACTGTCTTGAGTCAAGCTTACTTTGAAGGCGTTTACGCCCTTTTTTAATCTGCCCTATTCTTAAACCCGTTCGAATCGAATCAAAAAAAGCTTACAAAAGCTCTTTTTGGACATAAACTCCTTAATAAAGTTTCTAAAATTCTCATAAATTCATTTCAGTAACCTTTGACTTCAATTAATTTTTTTTTCAAAGTGATTAAAATAATCCGATAGAAAAATCCAATCGAATTATTTTGACGTTATAAGCGGAAAAATTAATTCAAGTCAAAGCTGACTAAAATTATTTTAGCAACTTTATTAAGAAATATTTGTCCAAAAAGGGCTTTTATGAGCTCTTTTCAATTCAATTCGAATAGCGCAGGTGTTTATGGTACTTTTCCATGTGGATCGAAAAATTTCAAGCTCGATCGAAATGGAGACTTATCGATCCGGTTAAAAAGTCTCGATCCGGTTCGGAAAAAGTGTTTATGGAAGTGGTTTGAGTCGATCTACATCGACTGGAATCGACTTTATAGAGATCGTAAACGAGTTATATATTTTGATCCTGGATCAAGGATACTTTGTGAGAAGTAAATTTTATTTAAAAATCTATCAAGTTTGATTTTTAAGTAAAATTTTATCTCGAATATGATACTCTCCTACTTGTATGTTATATTGTTTGCTTATACTCCATTTCCATCGTAATTTATTTACCAAGTTATTATTGATAAGAATAAAGCCAAAAGTGAAACCTTTCTGTTTATCGATAACATTGAAGAACATCATTTAGTAAAAATGATTAAGATACATATGAGTGGAGATATTTTTGATTTGAGACGGTAAACTCCGAAATAAATTACATTAACTGTGTTTTTATCACAATCGGATCCGGATCTAGCTTTAGGAGAAAATTTTACACTGAATTGAAAATTACGGAAAATTACAGATTGCAAACATGTTTTGGTTCATACTTTGCGTTAAAAACTTAATCCAAAAATTAATTTTGAACCAAATTTAAATTTTAAGGTTTTAAGTTTTGGATGGCCAAAATATCATGACAATTTGATGTGCTTTTCGTAAATTTTAAAATCTTGATATATGTACATATATGACGGTTTTTATAATTCAATTGAATAAATAATTTGCTATGTAATCTGATTTAGATAGGAAAATGAAAAAATACACCTACTATATTATTGTGATTTTCATATAATGCATATTCAGATAGCGATTAATATCACAATTAAGTTAATACAAAAAATTCCTCCAAAATTATTTTATAACATTTATTTTTGTAATACATATGTAGATCATTTCGATTAACGTTCTATTAATTCACGATTTTACTAAAATGCCCTAATAGGTACTATAAATCCTCCAAAGGCCATTATTAAGTTGAATTGAATTTTTCTTGTATTTGTATTTTTGATATCGTATAACGTAAAATTAAATTCGGTTAAATTCGAATTGTTTGCCATTTTCCATCGTACTTTTCAGCTAACTTCGTAGAACCACAGTGTTTTGCAAATAAACTCAACTTATCTTTGTACCGATAATAACTAGCAATTGATAAAATATGAGAGCTTTATTCAACATTCTATATAAATATTTTGTTAATATAGTAAAAGGTAGAGTACTTCGGTCTATTCCTAGCAAACTAAAGCTTAAAATGTAAATTACTAGAGAGAAACCAGCAGATAAATATGTATATCGTAAAATTGTTTATATATTATAGTTCCAGGTTTAAGAGTTAAGAAGTGTCAATCATTTTTGATTCTAGACTCTCGAATCTATTATAGTTTGAAATTATTCACCAACGAGATCGTTCAAGCAGTTTCACAAAATATTATTGCTTGCAGACAATGATAAATATGTATTAATAAATTAATTCCTTCTTTTAATATACTAAGTAGTTCTTAAAATGATATTTTAAACAAATAAAGCGCTTTTTGTAGAGTCTGATTTCCTTTAATATGCTGGTTTTTTATAAAGCTCTTAGGATATTAGAAAAACAAACAGTATTTTGCTAAATTTCAGAGTAGATTCTAACTTTGGAAGCTTATTCTCGAACTCTCTCCACATTAGAAAAGGCAGCCAAGACACTTACTTGTCTAACAAGTTAGCTTTGAAAATGTGTCTTGGCTTTTGTTTCAAGTGCGGAAAGACTTCAAGAATAGGTCCCTTGTACCAATACCAATATCATACCTCTCAATATTTCTTTAAGTCGATAAATTGAATAAGTATATTGCATATTTTATTTTAAATATTGAAAACGAATTTTGTTCGTATAACATAACTTCAGCTCGATTTTAGTATTTTTCAATGGACCTATATACTCGTATGTGGTTGTGTATTTTCAACCAAATAATTTTAAAATACGTGCAAGTTATGGAATGACACCAATGTTCTGTATTCCGATTGAAATTAAATCGAAAAGAGCTTACAAAGCTCCTTTTGAATTGAAATTTCTTAATAAAATTCTTAAAATTGCAACAAATTCATTTCAGTTACCGTTGAATTCAATTAGTTTTCCCACAACAAATTTCAAAATATTTCGACTGGATTTTTCCAAACGAATTATTTTAACACTTCAAACAAATTAATTGAAACCATAGATTACTGAAATGATTTTATGAAAATTTCAGGAATTTTATTAAGGAATTTCAGTTCAAAGGGAACTTTGCAAGCTCTTTTCGATTTCATTTCGCTCGGAATAGAGAACATAGGCGATAGTGTGACTCTAGGTAGAGAACAGAATTTTCTTACATAAATCGGTAATTATAAATATTCGATTGAAACATTGAATAAGAAAGCATACATTTTGTATAAATAGTAAACAGAAATGTTAGACACAGCTCCTAATTACATGTATTATTTAAACATAAACATGTTAAGAGATAATTAAAAAAAGGTATATGGCTATTTTAAGGAATAATGGTTAAGGTACAGTCATGATTTCATGCCATTTTAGGATTGTGAAGTAATACGATGAATTCTTTTAATTACTTCATGCCTGTCTTAACACAGTCTTCTGGGTCCTAGGCTTGTATATATATAAATGTAATTCACAAAATATAAAATAATTGCAGCTGCAGATCCCATTTCCTGCCAATCATTCCCTTTTCAATAATTACGTTCGGAAATAATTAAAGCCTTGTACACAGGATTTTCCTCATTAAAATTATGGGGAAATGAGGTTTTCGCAAACACGAGTTCAATTCGTTGAGTAGGAAATACCTCGAGAAATTGAAAAAGCCGGAAATCATCATTTCTAAAGAATTAGCTCTTTTTCGAGTGCAAACTAAATAAAGTATTGTAATTTAGGTATATACAATTTTCTTATAACAGAATAATAGTACTACTAATAAATAAACTCATTTGATCCCATTCTTGCTAAGCAAAATAAGAAAAAAGAGCTCAAGCATATCCGAATAATTTACCCTATAAATAGAAAAATAGAAAATTGTATATTTTAAAGCCTAGTATGCTGTTCTTAAGGAAACAGCTTAAGGAAAAAAATCGCTTATTCCCAAACGGAATTTTGACAGTAGGTCAAGAAATTTCATGTGTTTTTTGTATGGGGCAAAAAATTTCTTGGCACAGCATATCGGGCTTAACTGGGAATTTAATGATTACATGTATTATAATGTTCATTACCACTCCTGATTTATACATAAATAAAATTGCTAGATATACCAGAATAACAAAAACCAAAAGAAAAATAAATCAAAAAAGTTTTCTAAACGTTAACACATTATCTCCCGCTATTGTTTCTCAGAATATTTCACCTGGATACCGGATGAAATTAAAAACAACCAAATATATTATAGATTTAAACAAGTTAGCAAGTATAATATTCAATAATAATTGTAAAATTAAAAATTGAAATATGTGCTAACGTACTAGCGATGCCGCGAAAGACTATAGTCAAGGAACGATCAAACAAGAACTGAAAAATGCGGTCTTGAAAAATTTGAGATGAGACGAGAGAATCAAACTTTACACACGAGTTTTGCGTGAAGTTTTACTAAATGCACGAATATGTTGCACATGGCATTTGCGTGAAGTTCAACGAAATGCACAAATAATAATGTATTAATATGCTAAGTATTGTGTTAATAATAGCTCGGATTCGACTTGGCAGTAGTTCGTATAGTTTTTGAAGATACTCTTCTGAAATATAATATTATTATATTATAAGTATATATATATTATTATATTACATGCTTTTTTCAATTCTCAGATACTTCTTTTCTTGGTTTTTTCCATTTCTTATTCCACACTAATATCAGAACTTTTACATGGCTAAGATAATGACTCTATTCCCAAATCAGTGTTGAATTTTAACATCTAACAAAGTTAATTCTCTATTGTAGTATATTTGCCTAAATATGTTATTGGTAATACTTAGAGAGTGAGACCTATGACCCATGAGGCTTTTAAAAATGGTTTAATTAAACGAGAACCGATAGATTGATTAAAATTCAACATACTCTTATTTAAATGAATAAAATGTAATTGGATTTTTTTTTTTTAAAAAAAAACCGTCGAGATACTCGGTACAATAAAACAATAAAATAGGAAACACAACAAAAAGTGAATAATACTCCTTATAAATAGTATATAACGGTCGAAAAATCGACGTTTTGAAAGAAATTTTGAAAATCGAAATATATGGTCGTTTGAAATTGAAAGTCAAATTGCAAATTTATTTATTTATTTTGTTTTGTTTGTTTTTAACTTGTGAAAAATATTTGTATCTGATGCAGCAAAGCGAAAAATTAAATCAATATCTTTCAGCATTTATTGTCTCTGAAGATTAAAGGAATCGTGTTTGGAGTTAAATTCAAAGTTTTTAAAGCTCCTATTTAACTTGGTTTGTTGTCTGCTAAAAATCTTGCAACTAAACTTCCGACTAGTTCTGATTGAGCTTGAGCTTTGAAATTTTACCCACGTGTATAAAGTCTTGTGACAATGTAATATAGCATGGTATTTTCTGATAGAGAAAAATTATTTTTATACTTTTTAGTACATTTCTTTAAATGCTTTTCTTTTAAAATATAATTTTATTTTATGATAACTTTAGACAGCAACGATATGTTCAAATGAGTTTAAAAACCTAAATATCGTGATATGACGATCGATCAATTCTTTTAAGAGTACAATATATTAAATTTCTTTATTATGCAAATTCTTAGTTTGTAGAATATTTGTTCAGCCTAAATAGAAATATATATAGAACAGCATTAATACGTGCATTGTACACGAAAGAAGCAATAGGTTTTAAAAATGTGAAAAATAAATTGTAGGTAATTTGTAAAGATTAAGAATCGTGATGATAGTGTCAGGTTGTTTTCATCGCTAATTACAATTTCTACTTAAGAACTAAATGTAATGACTGGATGATTGGTAATTATAAGTGCTAAAGTAGAAAACAATTAAGATTAAGCTTTTACGTGGTACTGAAAGTTAATGATCCTTAATTGCATTTTGTTTTTTAAATTGCTCGTTAAAATATCTGAATTGTTACTATTATTTGTATTTATTTATTTTTGCTTTTAAATCGACAATGAAAATTCAAAATCGTTTCGTGTAGGCTGTGAGGGCGTAATTCTTGTTATTTTAATGTGATTGTGGTGTCAGTAATCGTGCCAAGAATTTTTATGAGTAACACTCCATAAAATTTTTTCTGGGGTTGCATTTTTGTAAACATAACTAACTGCAAAGAAGCACCTGAATCACATTTATGTCGCGTAATTATATCCCCCGGGCACCTTTTGACACCGTCACGATATCTCTTTATATAGGTCCAAATGGGCTGAAAAGAAACAAATTCGTAATTGCTTCACTGGGCCCCGAGGTAAAGTTTAAGTAACGAGACAGTTGAGCAAATGACTACGCACTTCTCACAATATTTTCTGGGGAATCTCGACGGTTTTACATTAAGCAATTTGGGTCTCCACTTTTAACGGTCTAAGCACCTGAGAACTGTAAAGAGGCCCATTCCAGGTGTCCAATTCTGTGGCCAGAGTGCACGGAGAAATTTCGTTTAAATTTGAAATCTCCGCCTGAATCATATCACTTCGGTCGTGAAAGGAACTATTGCCGTGGGGCCATCAATTTTATGTTTCACCTCACGACCACCGCGAAACGGAGAAGAACTGCATCTCAAAGAAGCTGGCATTTTTGTCAACAAAGACAGTTTGCCGGCCGGGCGAAGTTAAGTGAAATGGACTTTCTTCAAGATTTTCGGGGAACCGTTAAATAATAGAGTTGACCAAAGCCGGTAGCGCATATTGTTCTTCGCCGGGCTGGTTTCTTTTTATTACAAAACTGTTCTTCACTTTCGTAACCCTTTTCCGTTGCGAATAACTCGGCCTGAGTGAATTCGCTTCTTTCACAATTCTCGTAATAAGTTAATTATAAGAAACCTGATGTGGTTATTGTTGGCCTGATGATAAACGTTTAATTGGCTTGCGGTTCATTGCTCAAAGGTGTTGCATAACGAGGGATTCTGGGTTAATCATGGAGGCCTCGCTAAGTCAACGACAACGACAATGAAATATTTGAATAATTATACCACCTCTCTGCATCCTATAAAAATTTGCAAAGGAATCTACTTTTTTGTGCGTTTATGAAAAAGTAGGCGCAATTTTATTTTAAGAAGAAAGAAATCCCATAGTTTGTAAAAGCCTTAAAGTATACATATACATGACATTGAAAATGTTTCCTAAATATGTGAAGATAGTAGTGCTAAAATTGGCAAACCTATAACTTTTAAGACCGACAGTATATGTTATGCTTATTAAAATACCAAAAAAAAAATTCCATTTCTTAATTTAAATACACTAATTAGTGGAAAAACCAAACGGATTTAAAATAAATTATTCTCGATCCCCCCTCACCGAGAAAAAAGGTCCATAAATCTAAAAGAATTTGTATTGGTATCCAAGAAAAAATCGGTCAAGAGCGAGTTGGGTTCGCGCTATCAGGGTTCCGTACACGAACTCTATCAACAAACAGTTATTTTCCAGAAACTATTAGACTGACGAAAAAGGCGTTAGTTCACATTTATAACTCAATACATATTTAACCTGATAATATCAAAATTTTAGTTTTAGAAATTTAGAAAATCAGGAGGATGTTTTTTCATACATTTTGGGCTATATCGTTATAACCAATTCACCAACAATTTTGGAAATTTTTTTGGAATCTTTTAAAGACCTTTCAATCGATATGATGTTTCACGAAGAATTTTTTTGTCAACTTTCGAATTCTTACATCACTTCGTTTTCGAGAAAAACGTCTGACAGACCCATGGAGGGACGCAAGAGTAATCTTATAAGGATTACTTTTTTTTTTATTATTAAAAGAACACAGCTTTTGTCTGTAATATAAAGACATATTTAAATGAAAAGTATAATTTTATGTGTTGCAATTACTAATTTATAATTATTTATTGATTTAATCTAAAATAAAAATAATCTGAACAATAGCAACTTTTGATTTAAATGCCGTTTACAAACTCTTTCACATTTGTGCTAATATTTTTATACTTGTGTCACATAAATAAATGAGTTAATGCATTCAAAACTAAATACGCATTTATTTGAAGATTGAAGAGAGAGACTCATTTAGGAGGATTTAAAGGGAATTTTTAAATGTTTTTATTTGGGTCAAAACATGTTTTAACATACAACAAAAAAAATTTGTTTTTTCTTTAATATTAAAAGTGACGGTTGCACGACGTTTCTATCGGAGTCTGAGTTGTTCTACGGCATACAACCTAGAACCTTCTGAATTGCTCTGCAATGTCAGATTCTACATTTTTTAGATTTCAAGTCCTGCATGCTAAATGTTAGCCTATAAAATTCAAAGAAAAGTGAAAATTGAGAAAATGCTATGTGCAAATATTCGATTTTTCATGATAACTATATTTGTTAATAATTTTCTTTTAATAATGTTCAAGAAATGTTAGCTTCACATAGAAGTTAATTGTGTAATCTAAAAGTGCATCAAATTTCAAAATGTTCGAACAATTAATTTTTGAGTTTCCTCGTAGAGTTCGTACGAGACTTCCTAACTTCTTTAGTAGAAAACAATACGAAAATTTGAAAGAATGGGATAATAAAAGGCTGACGTCTCGGCTCCAAGCATCTTTTTATAGCTGCTGCCCTCTCTCAAGCTGAGCAGGGGTCAGCAACATTCAAAAGTTATTATTTCGGAACGATTGCGAATTATGTTCAAATATTTTAGGACGTAGAATGAGATGTTTTACCTTAAATTGAAAGTAAAAGTTTTTAGCTGAGATGTTTGATAATTCTATTTTAAAATTCAAAATCTTTTACGTCCTTTGCTCTTTCAAATGTAGACATTAAATTTTATGACTTATTACGTTAGACTTGGACTTGGGGGTCGGATCTTTTAGGCTCTAAGTCCAATTCCCTCCTTGCTCTGCTGAGAGATTCATTAAATTAACTATTTATTTTATTAATTTAATTAGGAACCTGTATCTTTACCATTATTTGGTTCTGGTTATGCAAATGGTTCACGAGAGACAAAAAATATAAAGATATCGCACGATATCAAAGTCGTGCGCAATCAAACAAGTAAATATTTTTTAGAGCAATGCTAAACAATGCAGCGATTAATTGGTTGAAATAGACTGTAGTTAGTTTTACAACGGCTAGTCCTTTAAAAATACATTTGTCAAAAGTTGAATTCGTTCACTTTGAACGTAAATTGTCTTTGTATCAAACGAAAAAATGGGAAAATAACGCTGCGGAGTTTTATATTTCTGCTAATAAACAAAAAGTATTATATAACATCAAAATCTTGTTTTATGTCTGAACCGCCTGCGAATAAATAATATTTCTCTCTACAAGTGCGATATCATTAAGCGGTAAAATGAAAAGAAGTGGACCCAGATGACTACCCTGCGGAACACATGAGGAAACAAGTATTTTTCTAGAAGTTACGCAGAGTAAAACCAACCTGATACGTCCTAAAATGAAAACCGTAATTTTCCTGAAATTATATTGCTTTAATTTATGTCTTGTCTTTTTAAGCAAACATCTCTTAAAACGATTCTTCGCAGCTTCGAAATATGAATCATTTTTTAACCTTTACTCAGTCTTAGAATATGAAGCGAGCTTTTTGTTTTTTGGATTTTTCTCGAAATCACATTTTTGATGATATTTTGCCCATAAGAGGTTCAATAAAGGAAAGAAGAAGCTTTCTTTTAACCAAAATTTATTTCTAATCACAGAAAAACAAATAGCCGAATATCCAAACTATTTTTAAAAAAATCCTTTGTTCACGAAGAAGATGTATTTTAAAACTAAAACAACGTTTGGGTTTTTTTTTTTAATTTCGTTAATGCAGCATGGAGAAATATTGTTCGTCGGATATTATCTGATGACTAACATTCTTCTGGACTCACAGCTTTCACTTAGCTATTTTTTAATATTTATAAATAAAAATTTATTTGTACATTGTTAATAAAATTTACTTTTGAATCAGAATAAAGTTGATAACAAATTTTTTGATATTTTAATAAAAAGTAATATCTAGAAATCTATCTAGAAGTCATATCTTTTTATAGAATTTTCTTTTAATATTTAATCTACATATATAAATAAATGTTGATTGAATAAATATTGCTTTTATGATATGATAAAGTTTTAACTCTTTAATTTTAAAATTTAAAAGTTATCCCACTGTTTACTTAACTCATAATCATCAAGTTTAATATCTTATTTAAAGTACTGTATTTTTGTAATAACAAAACAATTCCACCCTATAAACATTAAACATATAGCTTAAGATATGTTGGTTACAATATACATACAATATATACATACATACATATACATACATAGTTTGATAAATTTACTCAGTGTTCTATCAAAGGTGATGTAAGTGCTAAAATTTTCGGCAGCATATTTGCACAAAACAAACTTGTAACATATGCGTAATTCAAGTAGAAAATAGATAACTTGCTTATAAGCACAAATTACTTACGCTAACAAATTGTTAGCGCTTCATTAGGCTTGTTTTGGGCGCTTCTAGTAGATTTGCGTAAAGGTTATTTGCGGTCACATTCTTAGATGACGCAAAGTGATCATGACAAATGTACAAAAATATTTTTGCCTCCTACAAGCTCAAATATTTCTTTGGTTATCTGATTTCAGGTGGCACTCCTTTCTTCAAACTAGTTCTATCATCTAACCCATAACATTTGTTAATTTCTAGATTCTATCCCGGGTAATTTTTCAATAGAAGGCGAGCCTGGAGATATTATTTTACAAGCAATACAGTGTGTGATTTCTGATAAAATTCGACCGGTGAAAATAGTAGTGCAATCAATGTTTTAAATCTTAGAAGAAAACAATATTTACATATCGGAAAAAAAAATTGCATACGAAATTATTGTAAACAAGGCTATCGCGGCTAATTTATCAGAACGTTCTTGAAGATATGAATAAGTGGAGATCATTTACAATTCTGATTTGATTTGGTCACTTGTTAAACTATTGCAATGTTTCATACGTCACCTGGTAAATACCGGAGCTTAAATAATCAATGACAGGCACACGTTTTTCTGAAAATTATCTCCATACATTTAAGTAAAGGAATCTTGCATATGATGTACATATTTATTCCAATTTCAGATAATATTAAATAAATTAAAACTATTCCAACCTTTTTGGAGTCAAAATGGGTTTAGTAAGAGTTTTCATATTTGCTATTGATCAAACCTGGCTTACAACTTTTTCGGATTGGTTGATAAGGGCAAGATGATGATTTTTTTTATTGACTTAGAGCAAATTTTAAGTTTGACTTCATTGGGTCCTAGTCTTAAACATGTTTTAAAATTTGGGGGATTGATCAAAAGGTTGGAATTATTATTTTCCTTTTCAAAATAAATTTTTGCTATCAAATGGCTTACACAGGAAAATCCATTTATTTCTAAGTGTCTTTAGTTGGTTTGTAGATTTATTTTTCAGGCTTTATGTACATATTTGGCATAATGGGTTAACGAACTCGAATAAGATTTGCTACGAGTGAACTTTACTTTGATTTATAATATCATTTGAAAAATGCGTGCTTGTCAAGGAGGATTAATGTAAAAGAAAATTTCCAATTATTTCCGTTTGGTTTTAGGAATCTTAAAACATATAATTTATAAAGCTTTCGAAAATTTAAAGTTAAAAGTACATGCTACGATGTTTTTATGTGTTTCCATAGACTGAAATTACGAGATTTCTATGCTTGTTAATGGTTTTATTTAAAATTATTATAGACATAATATTGATACCTTGGTAACTATTATAGAAGTATTTGAATACATAACGGCATCTCAATTCCCGCGCTTTTTTGAAAAATTGCTTTGGACATTGCAAACGTTATTTAACTCTGATATGAAATTATCTGTGAAACGTCGATATTGAATGAGTGCAGAGAAAAGCAGGAAAATAATGTATTCTACCTCAAAAAGTAGTTTTTTCGATTTTACTTACATATTTTTAAGTCATTGCAAAATGAAAAAACTATTATATGAATCTGATTTAAGATAACATAGCTGATTAAATTTGTGAAAAAAGTAGAGATTGCCATGTTTTTTTTTATATATCTTAATTAACGTCTGTAACTTTCATCTGATTTAAATGATCTAAATATGAGAGTATGCAATATTAAAACTAGCTGTGTCTAAAGTCTTTAATAAACTACTCTTGTTGTTTCTTCCATGAAGCAGTCGAACAAACAGTGTTATTAAAAAGGGAAAAGTCACGGTTCGTCGCAATTACTTTTTTGTCGAATCGAAAGTGCTTTCTTTTATGTCCAAGTGCCCTCCAGGAAAAAATGTTGTCGTTTTCGGCTATGGTCTTTGGTTAAAGTCGATAATGACATCGAAGAGAAACAACAAAAAAAAAAAAAAAAAAAAAAAAAAACCAATTCGCACTGGAAGGTAAAAGTGTAAACACGACACGTTTTATATTTTGTGATTGATTGACACGAAAACCCTTCAACAAATTTCAAATTTACAACTTTCGACTGCGATAGGTGCGCACGATTTGCTCAGCAGCTGGCATTGGAACGAAAGTGCGCAGTCGCCTAACGCGGGGAGACTTTCATTGAAAGTTTCTATTGACGCCTGTGAATGGGTCGCTGCGTGTAAATTTACATAAAATTTTATTGATAAAAGAAAGTAGCTGCAGAGCGTACTAAATGTAAATACAAATTTCACCGGGCAAGTAAATGCACGCTGGGTGAGCGTGTCGCGCCGCTGATCCGACCAGGACCGGGCCATTGTCTCTGACGCTGGCACTGGCGCGGTCCGCGAGATTTCCTCTGGCGGATGCAGGAGCCGTTTCAGATTTTATCCGTCGTTGGAGCGCTCGCGGTAAGGTCTGCCGGTGGTTTCGGTTTTTCATCGCCAGGAAAGTCGGGTTGACGGTCGATGACAAAAGCAATTAGTGGCACAAAGAGGCGGGGGCGAGGGCGGGGGCTGACTAGAGCCCCAGCCGCCCCATTGTCCCGTCCGCCCCGGTGATATTCGACGCCTATGTGCGTTCTGCTCGGATTTTCATCCGGCAGTCGTTTCGAAAGAGAAATTCACTTATCACCTGAACGCACCGGTGTGTGAGCGTTGAACTGATTTTCTGGGTTTTGTCGCATTTAATCATCGCGCGGCCACCCATTGCAGCGGTCCGCGGCTACGAGAAAGTCATACCTCGGCGCCCATAAAAAGCGTATAAACGATAGTGGAACAACGGAACACCAGTTCCTATGGCGGACCACTTAAAAACCCTAATGATCAGCTGGAAACAATGTGACAGGCGATCTTAATTATTTATGTTTCCTGGGACGTGCAAGATAAGTCAATTAACCTCGTTTGCGGCAGGCACTCCGATGCACCGCACACCACGCCGCCGCCGCGATCATGCCGCTACCTCACAAGGCGACTGGTGCGGTTTTTCCGCCAAAGAATAGCGCGCTCCTCAAGCTCGGTTTCACTAGTTGAAATGGAGAGTTTTCAGATAAGTTTCAATTGTCTCAATTATTCTTAACGGTACTGCCGCGGATAAGCCGATACTTAGCGGCTTTTCATTTCTCGATCAGTCCCCAATAAGGAAATGCTAATGGAACCTGCGGAACAGAAAGTACAACACTTCTGAGTTGTTATTAACTTGCCCAGATCAAATGGATGCACTTGCCTTCTAATTGCAAGAAACCACATTTATGGGCAGACTAATTAATAGACCTTGCCTATGAGACATCTATGCCCTCAGTACTTAAATTCAAATGAATCAGTGCCTTTATAAGGGACGAAAGATGAAAAGAAGCAACACAATTGAATTACATATACCGCATCTTATTGTGATTTGCACACATACGTTTAATTTTAAAACAACGTTTCTTGGGATTCTTCAGATACATTTAATCAATTTATTTAGTTATTTTTACTCACTTAGCTTGGCCTTTTGGTTTATCTCAGAAAATGTAGATATATCATTAACGACTATGTAAATTTCATATAAAAATACCACAATATTTCATAACTAAAGCTAGTGGTGTCGGTTTGGTGATCCGAACGGAACTGAACTCTGTTTCGTTAAGAGGAAATGTTATGTGAGGGCCCAAAAAGGCATTTTTTCTCGAACTTTTTTGGTAACTACACTACCGCTCACAATTATTCCAACGATTCATATGTTTGCAATTATGAATAGATATTTTTTAAAATAAAACAGTGTAATCGAGTTGTAGTACATATTTGTATTCTTTAAGATGTTTTTAATTGAAAAAAGAATAATAAGCTAAATAATACATAAATTAAGGTCATTACACATTCAATATATACATATTCAATACATCTCATTCCAACATTGAAGAAGTTTTATCCAGAGGTCTTCTATATTTGTAGGACTTAGAGCTTGATTTCAATCGTTCGAATAATTATGAGCGGTAGTGTAGGTATTCATTGAACTTACATATACAACATTTTATTCAAAAAAATTAAAAATTGACTAAAATTTTCCATTAAAACTGAGTTTTGGTTTATCGTCAATGGTGTTTATCAGTGTGTTGGAATGTTCAATCTGGCTTTAATTTTTTTTAACTATTTTATACCTAAATGCTAATTATGCTCACGTCGATTTTATTCGAATTTTTGTTTTATATACCTACAAACATATAAAACTTATTGCTGAGAGTGATTTTCCACTTTTGATATTCTTAATCCTTTATAAACTTTATAAAAAATTAAAAATATCTTTTTAAGAATTACTGATTATCCCTATCTCCTTTAGAAAGGGTCTCTGGTAAAAAAAATATGTTCAAATATATCAACTATAAAATAACTTAATAAAAAAATTCTGATTTCGAGAAAACCACATGTAAAGTTTTAATTTACTGCTGATTTCCCTGATATGTCTGTAATGTTTTGTATGCTGACAAGACAGCAATTTACCACAAAAAACATTGCAATAATTATGAAAAATAGGCCTAAACATCTTAACAAAATACTGTCACAAATGGACAATTAAATTAAATTGCGAGACTTCACAAGCTATGTTTTGCACTAGAAAGACGAATTCGTGCTTTTTACAAACGAGCAAACTCAAAATAAATGATAACAAAAATCCATGGTCCGAAAATGTAAAATATCTTAGCATTACATTAGATAAAAGTCTCACATACAAAACTTATATCACGTACACAATCCATAATAAAGTAAACTCGGATATTAGAATTTCATATTCCTTTATCAATAGAAAATCAAACCTAAATAAGCCTAGACAATAAATAAAGTATAAGTATTATACATTTTCATTAAATTAACATATAGGTTTTGAGATCTTTTAGTTTTACAAAACAAAAGAAAATGTTTCAAAAAAATAAAATATTTATTTAAACTATTATGTAGAATTACCTCGATCATTAGTGGGAGAGATAAATATTAATAAAGTTCCTATTAAATATTATTTGAGAATGTTAGCTTTAATTTTTGTAAGCTGTAATTGAAGTATTTTTTGTATAATAACCTTTTCTTTTTTCTTTTCAGGTGAGTCCCAACGTGATTTAATTAACATTATTGGTAAGAGTTTTTTGTTAGTGAAGCTGTCGTAATTTGTTAGGGGATATTAATAGCTGCACCATGAAACTACAATGTTTTATCTATTATAAAATGTTGGGTGTTACTGCATCGTGTAATACTCAACGGTTTTTATTCGTTTCAGTTTTTTAAAGTTTTGTGAAATGTATCGCGGTTCTTATGAGGTTTGTGAAAAAGTAGAAGACTTTTTGTGGTAATGTGCAAAGTGCAACGATTGGGAGATTCAAGATTTGTGATTTGATGAATATCTCAGGGCTCTATTGCATTTTACAACATTAGGAAAGACATTAATTTATCTAGTCTGTTTGTTGTTAAATTTAATAATAATGGATATTGGTTTGATGTTGACTTAGTGAACGCAACCTTCAGATAATATCGAAAGAGTCAATAAATTACAAAATTTCGGAAACAGGATTTTGAAATTTAATTAATAATTAATTTCAAAAAGCTACAAATTTTGTATTATATTTAGGGATCATAAGCTCTGCATAAAGACTAACTTAAAAGTGTATTAAAATTACGAGATAACATCATACTTTTATTTGTTATCATGAGAAGGAAAGAATATTTTTTATAAGAAATTGGGGACAACGTTTTGGAGATAAACAAAGAAGTATGTGCGTTGTAAGCACTTTTAAATTAGAAGAAGCACTACAGACACCCAAACAGTTGATTCGAACTACATAGAGGTAACATGACCCTCGTCTAATTGACTTTGCACAATGTTTGCTCTGTTCCTGTGTACTTATCGCTGTTTACTCACTTTACTACCTGACCGCCTTTGAAAGCTCCTCTGTTTGCGGCTGATAATTTCATAAAACCCTGTCTCAAGTAAACAAATTCATTAAAACCCGGGGAACAGTCGATAATATGAGTTTTTATGATAGTCTAGCAGTCCAGCTCTATAGTATGAAATTAAATATTTCTGCTTTTCCCCTTTGGTTGATATAGTAAAAAAGACAAAAAGTATAAGGTACCAGATTTTCTACAGCAAGTATGAATATAATTTTTCCACGAATAGAAGTCGTTTTCAACAGAAACCCTAGATTGTTTATGTTGACTGCAAGTGAATCATAGAAAACAAGAAGGGAAGAATCAGCATGAAAGTCTCGGACGACATACACCAGAACAAGCCGCGGTGTTGGAGTTTTCCTCCATTCACCAGGAGGAAATTGAGTTGAGAGGAAGACTCCAGCAAGACAAGATGACTATCGCGCTAGATGGAATTGTCCACGGCCTGCATCATATGCCGGGCCTGCTGCTGCAGCAGAGCCGTCTTTGATGTCTTCGTTGTCTGTCATCTCTCCAGCTCCTCGGATGCTGGACGAGAATGTTTTTTTCCTAAGTGCTCTTATGATGCATAATAATATTGGGCTGGGGCCTCCATAGAAAAGGCACCGTCCTGCGGGATGAGAGTGTAAACGAAAAAAAGCGCTGCCCGAACCTTGTTGCATGGGATGCTGTTGGTGGCGTTAGTTCCACACTATGCCATGCCAGAACAACAAAATCGCTACAAGTGGTTTCGCGGCTGAGCAAGCAGTATTTCGGGTTGCTTGCTTACCTGGCTGCTTACCTGCTTGTTTAAGAGCATCAAGTATAAAACTTTCCACCTTTATGTTGCTGCTGCTGCTGCTCATGATGCCGCCGCTGCTGCTGCTGCTTTACTTTAGTTTTACATGGATTTACACAACTCCCGCCACTGAAATATTTTCTCGTTTCGTTCTTCCTCTTCTCCATTGCGCCTTTGCCCCATCCGGCTGAAAGGGGGCCTTTACTTTTCAGTTGCTGGCCGACACCAGGCCAAGACGGGTCTTGTGCTGCTTTCTTCTACGTCCGATGTATGGAGAATTTGCTTAAAAGCTGCTCCTCGATTCTTTCGTAACGTCTCGTGCATATTTTTTTTTTGGTATCGTTCTTTTTTTTTTAAACAAACGAAACTAACTCGAACTGGTTGGACCTTTTTTGGGCAAAATATGTAAAAATTTGCCAGTAGACGGTATTACGAAAAAATATAATTATTCGTGATTTTTTCTCGTTTTTCCGCCGTTTGTTATTTTGTGTGTACAAAACGACTTTTAGCCGTTCACCGTGTATGGTATCACCTAGTCACATATGGTGGAAAACCAGTAACCAACCGCGCTACCTTTATTGGTGTTGCAGTGCTTTTTTGGCTAGTTTTACCTAAAATGTTTTAAAAGTTTTTTCATAATATGTGAACTGTTTTATATATATATCCATATATTTTCTTTTGGTGACAACATTTGAATTGAATCGAGTGCCTAAATGGTACGAAACGGTGTTGAATGCAATGAGTATGATATCACCTTTAGCGAATACCGGCGGTGGTATGGACAGATATGGGACAAATAGGTTTATGGTGCCTCATTCTAATCACCAGCAACTAGCACCTCCTCCGAATAATAGTTACTATGCGTCTGGACATCAGCAGCAACAGCAGCAACAACAGCAGCAACAACAGCAGCAACAGCAGCAGCAACAGCAGCAACACCAACATATGCCGCTTTCAAGGCCCCAGCATCCGAATTATATGATTGGGTGTTTTTCGCCTAATCCAAGCGGATGGGCCGGAGTTCCTCTGATTTCGACTGCTTCAAGGCGACCTAGGAAAAATAATTTATATAATAATAATAATGGTATTAAGCACCGAATTTTGGTTCCTAGTTCGACGGAATACGATGAGACGGCAATGTCCCAACTTGCAATTCATGCACATGGTGCCCCACTGATTTTGACTAGAGGTTACAGAAATCGTAACCAAAAAGGGAATTCCATACATAAGCTGGCTGTGTCCAGTACTTCCCTACTAGGGCAGGGTAGGAATAAAATTGATGAAAAATGTTTGAATAATACCAAAAAGCCTAGTTGTGGTGGTGGAATAGATTCTGCGTCTGTAGCTAGCGATGAAAGCGCTACAAACAGCAATTTAACAACAGAGGCTTCTCTACCGCGCATTATAAAACCGAGGAAAAGGAGAAAAAAAGATAGAAAGCCACAAAACGTTTGTATGCCAGATCAAAACATTATGGTACTGAACTCGCAGCATCCAGATCCAAATTTACTTAGTCCGGCTGAATGCGGACAGACTATGTCTCCAAATGTTTGTAACGGACAGCAGTCATTTTTGGAGAATAATCTAAGACACAATAACAACAATACTTTTTCCTTATCAAACGACATACCTTTGCAGAACCCTACAACTATAGCGCATCAGATGGAAAATGGTGTGAACTTTTCAAAACTGCAGCAATTTGATGACATTTCGACAAGTGCATGCTACTGTCGATTATGTGATCCTTCTTGCCGGATTTGGGCATTTCCGCTTCGGCGATCGTGTTCGGATAATTCAGCTGAAATTGAGATGCAGAAAAATAGTAAAGATGTCGGTGTAATCGGTTCAAATCGATCGTGGAGCTCCAAAACTGAATGGAGAAGTTCCCAAAAATTGGACGTCAGTGACAGTTTCTTGTCTCGAAATGGCAGTTTCAGTGATTCCGGAGATTCTGGATGTGAGATCTTAAGTGGGATTAATTTTGTAGACGATATATTTAATAATAATAGTAATTTCGGAAGTGCTATTAAAAGCAAGGACTTTTCTAGCGGTTCATCACAATGGTCTAATATTGGTGATGCTGTCAAAAACAATTCAAATAATTTTCCCACAGCCGAATCACTTCTTACCGAAAGCATTAATGAAATATCGAAGAAACTTATGGAGACGGTGGACTTGCGCAGCGACGTCTTCTCCTCGGACACGTCGAGCGTCTTTTCCGAGAGTGGCGTGATCAGTGATGATGTTCTTTTCAATATCGAATCCCTAACGAAAAGTGCCGCATCGATATTTTGTTCCGGCGGTGGTGATATCGGAAGCGCGATCGGTACCAACGGGGATAAATTCTTGAATAATTCTTACGAATTTGGTGGCCCCTGTGTCGGCGGGAGCAGTATCAGCAACAGCGGCCCTGGCGCTCCACAGGGCATATTCGCCAGTGATAGCAATTTTGTGATGTTCCATGAAAAAGATCGTGAAAACGAAATTCTCAATTGTTTCGATATGGTTTGGAGTGGCTCCAAGTATTTATCATTCGGACGAGAAAATTCAGCTGCAGTGTGAGCTCCTTCCCTAAAATGTGGATTATATCCGGGTCTTCTGTCCAGCAAGCCAGCGGTCATCACCTCTCCGGAAGTGATCACCGGAGATAATCACGAAGACGTCACCGGAACACTTTCTCATTTCCGGATTGCAGTCTGCTTCTTCGTTTGGTTTATTAAGTTAATCTTATGTATGTACTTAAAAAGATAAGACAACTCTCGTCGACGGGCCCCGGCCCCGGTCCGCCTGCTACGTCTTGCTTTATAATTGTTACTTTCACTTTCACCGGGACGACCATTACGAAAGCCAGCAGACTTGAGAGCGTGGTCACACGACGAGTGTTAAGCGCGGTGAAAGTGAACGCCTTTTTTTTTCTTTCTCTTAAATTTATTTTTTTTTTATTCGGAATTCACCGAACGGGAAAAGATAAAAGAAACATGACAAATAACTTTTCCAGCTCTTCACAAATTGGAAAGTTTAATAGCGCCGAATTTGCCACAGTTCTTGTTTTTTTGCGTCTTCTTTTTCTTCGTCTGTTTCTTTCATTTTTTTCTGTCCAGGTGACTGTAGTAATTGTAGCTGTCGACTGAAAACCCATGTACGTTTGTTTTTGTTTTGTTTCTTCTTATCTTTTATGATTCTGTTTCGGGGAAACTTTAGCTTTGAATTTTAAGACAAGTCATCTTAATTGTAGGATAGAAAAAAAAATGATCTTTACAATTTTAAAGTTTGGGAGACAGCTGCGCTATCGTCACTATAGATTGTTTTTTTAGGGAAATTACTAAAGTATCTAATATAATACTGGTTCTAAAGCCTGTGAATAATTTTATTTTAATTTCGTAGTGTTTAATTGAATTTTCATTACTTTTTCTTTATTACGTCTTTTATACGATTTCCTTTATCGACACTTTTTCGACAGTTTTCCGATTAACTGGAAAAATTTCTTCAGCTTGAGAAAGTGGCCACTTATATTTGGTCGAAGTTTTATTAGTTAATTGGAGCATGCATATTTCTTTTACCAGTTTTCTTTTTAAAGTGCTTTTCGATTATTAAGGTTATTGCTACAAATGGCTCAGATATGAAGTCAGCGGCAAAACACGTTTCATTTCGGCTTTACTACTTCTTCTACTGGTGGCGGTTATTGGGTCGGAAATGTTATTAGGAAATATTTACGCGCGAAATTTTTGGAAAAGGGGTACCCTTTTTTTATATGAACATTTAGGAGATCGTAAAAAGTGATCGGATCAGGTTGATTTTACGTTGAGTAATTTTCTCTCTTAATATTTTAGATTAAGGTTTCAGTACTGCTAATGGTACTTTTTTAATTTCCGGTTTTACATACATACAAAAACATTTTAAATCGCTGTCGCATTTGTCTGTGATATTCTTCACTTTCTAAATTTTAGCCATTAATACCTAAAATTGATTTTTCATGTTAGAATATCTTCGTTTTCTTGTCTTTGGTATTTTATGTCCTTACGCGTTTATCTCTTGAACCTAGAAAATGTTTTAAGTTCATGGTTTAGAGTGCTGAACAACTCTAGCACGAATAACTTCTGAACGCGACGTCGGATTCGAGTGCGGTTTTTTTTTTTTCTGAGAAAGGTCACAGGAAAGGGAAGCTTTTTCATTTAAATTTTGATCTTCCCATACAAAAATCGGCAGAACGAAGGGCCAAAGTCAAATTTTGGGCATTGAAATTGCCATTTTCGAATTTTGACGCGGCTTATCTCGCTTGTTTGTTAACGGATTGGGTCGTAAGAGCTATCGTTAGAAAGCTTGAAGGCTTCCTAACACACTATCAGCCAATATAAGTCGATGTCTCTGAAAGAACTTACATATAAAGCATTTTCTAGGTTCACCCCTTCAAATTTTCAATTGCGATTTTAGGGGTAAGGGACCGATTTTGGGGGATCTCCGAACAAACGTTGATCAGGAGACCATGTAGAATTGATTGGCATACATTTTATTAAAAAAATCTATTTAGTAACGAAGTTGTAAATGGTATTTCTAGCCTCACATGTGGTTGGCTAATACGATCTTTAAATTTTAAATACATTTTTTTCGAGACTACGTCTTTCAAGGGTTTTTAAATTAATTCTTTATAGTCTATCGAGCCATTTTATTGATATTTAATTTTTAAGAGTTTTAATACATCATAATATCCCTTTATTAGGAAAGAATTCTAACTAATTTGAGAACACTATTGAAAGTTTACGAAACATTAATTCAACCATATTTCATAATAATACTTCTTCGATTTGCTTGAAAATAAAGCTATCTACCTTTTGAGAGATAATTTTCACTCATTTAAAATATTTATCATCATATTTGAATTGAAAATTTTCGAAAATATTTCGACTTTGTAGTTAAAACTACGCATTCACAGAATAAATTTTTTTTTGTTTATCTCAACTTAAACAGAATTATATCTCAAACAGTATATTAACGAAAGTTAAACAAAATCTTAAGTGCTTATAATTTATCCAAGTATGATATTAATTCATATTTACCTAAAAAAACAATCTTCAACTGTCACTATAGAGTATTATATCTTTTATTACAACATTAAAACAAAGAATGTCTGCAACAAAAGATAAAATGAAAAAATAATACTACCACTTGATTTTACGACCAGCAAAACGAGACACTTGTAAGCCCCGAGCTGAGTAATGGTGGGCAGTGAGTGAATGATTTAAGGTAAAGCCCGAAGAAGTACAAAAGATCGCGGTGTTCTTATTATAATTTCTCATTTAAACCGAAATGAATAATAAGCTAAATACCTCCCCAGCCATTGTTTCACAATTAATGTTGACTTGGACGCAACTGTGGGCGAGGACAGGAATTGAGGCCCACAAGTTCTCCCGCCTGTAACATACCTTTTTTGTTGCTGTCGAGTGTCGGCCACAATCGTGGATATGTCTTAAAATGCTCATTGAAACGCTTTTGCTAATGAAAATAAGATTACCAGGTTGAGTTATGTGTTTTGGGTCCATTGAAAGTTTTACATTTTTAGAGAATACCACTTTGAATGGTGCAATGCTTTTGATAACCTGCGCAGTAAATAGTTTGCATATATTTGAATGAATTTCATTCATGTTTTTGTTATAGTGAAATCTCGATTTATACAGTTAAATACCTTGTTTCTCTGGTTATAACAGAAACATTTCAAGGTCTACTAGGTATGTTTGTTTTGGGTACTAGGGTATTAATTGATTATATTTTCGTTACTACATTTTTACTTCAACTTCTTTAGACTTACCTATTCTGTATTTGCGATTATTTTTAGACCTTCAAAGATGCATTTTATAATTGTTTTTTTAGTTGCAATTCTATGAAATTTATAGTGTCTATCTGTTTTTATAAAAAAGATCTAAGACCTAACATTAATCCAAATCTCAAAACATTAATTAAAAGCACAAATGCGTATACTTGTCAGGGACTGTCCACACAGATTTAACGCATAAATGATTAAGAAATAATAATGTTCGTTTGTTGCATTTCTATTCGACCTTGTTTTCGTAATGTTGAGTAAAAGAGTAAATTTTTAGTATTATAATCAAAGAAATTTTGGAACAAGTTAGGAATAGGGGTACATCATGGATTTCAATGAAATTTTGCAGGAGCCTTTCATTTGGTCTAAAACGAAATTATCTGAAGGAATTTATGGCTATAGATTCCGTAATATACCACTTTTAATTGTTTGCTTTCAGTTAAAGGGTGCGTTTTGCATTTTCCAGCCCATATAAAACTTTGCCGCGCAATTAAAACCTTGTTTTTAGCGAAGCATAAGTTGTGAGGTTAATTAATATAAATTAAATCAATTCAATATCGAAAAATATTAAATATAATTTTTGATATAAGTTCTTTTGGTTGTAGTTTTAACACTAACCCCAGAATGAAATAAAATTGTATTCACTTTACACAAAATTTGTTAAATATTTATGGCTGGACCACTAGTTTTTTCAATATATAAAGCAGTTACAAAACAATAGAAGCATTCGTGAGGAAATTGTTATTAACCGAATCGAAATTTGCCATTCCGATTTGTTCTGCTAAATCAATGAAGCACAAGAAAAACTGAAAAAGATTAATTAGTGACTCTTCCCTTAATTACCAAAAATTGTGTTACGTTAAACTTGAATGAAAGCAAAACGTGACTGAAAACTTTTTCGCAACTTGAACCCTGAGGTTAATGTGTTGCTACACTTCACTGGATACATAATTCACTGCATGAGCATAATTTTCATGTATCGGGTGCGACCTTCTTTGATGATTGCAAATTTTTTTGCTTTTAAATTTAAGAAAGGTCGTTTGAGATAACCTTTAACATTCTGGTTATGATTCCAATATGAATTACACTGTGCGATATAAAACTTGGCTCCTTAAGATTCCTTTAAAATTTCAGGGACAATAGATAATTTATGGCGTTTTAAATTGATGTTTTTTAATGCATTAAATACAACTCGTTGTTAAAATATTTGTTAGGAGTTTTCCTTGGGCTAGATTCACTCTTTCGGACATAGGTAGTAACTGTGCCATAAAATTTAAAATTTTACTACTTGAATACCATTAAGCCACCGTCTTAAATACTCCTTCAAATTGCATTAAATGCAGAGCCATGCAGAGCCAACTAAAAGGAGAAAATGAATCCGAATATTATCCGCCGTACTATTGAATATTGCCTTATTACTATTGCCCTAACCCTTCAACCGTTCTCATCACCATAACCATCGACAGACAACATTGGTGGTGGAATTATTCAGCTATTGACATTTATGGGCACTGGCGGGACTCTCGAGACGTAAAACCTCTTGATATTTCACAACGTTGACTGAAATAAAAGGAAAATCGGAGGAAGGAAATTGATTTTTTCCGTGTTATGCTGCTATTATGGGAAGTAATGAGTTGGCATATTTTTCTTTGATATCTTCCCTTCCCTTCAGTGATTGTGTTAATTATGTCAGAGGTGCTTCCGTTGCAATTTATATTAATTGGCTTTATAGACTTTATTGAGGGTAAAATGGTTGTGTAGAAGGTGTGATGGGTTTTATGCAAATTAAAGATTTATCGAAGTACTTGGACTATTATACAGCACCGTTTCAAACAGGATTAAGAAGACCTTTTTATGGAGATGGTGCTTGTTATATAAATAGATTTCGATTGATATTAATTACATATATGTAGATCTAAATCGAACATGCGTTATGAATAGATAAATAAATTAAAATAATCTTTTGTTGCCATTTATTAATGAGCATGCTTTAAAGCTTCGCAAAAAGGAATTAAAAGTGTTTATACATACGAGTATAATCTTTCATTTTTGAAAGAAACTAGGGGATAATATTTATAAAAATTATATTTTACATGCACAGTATAAAGAATATACACATTCATACATACATATATAGTTAAAAAAGGGACTATGGATCGAACAAATATAGTGTAAAAATTTCAAACTGTTTTTCTTGTTACAATTTGATGCTGAAAATGTTTCGAAAAGGGTAGGATAAGAACAGGAATGGAATTATAAAAAGCAAGTAAGCCGAAAGTAAATTTTGATTTTTTTAAAAAGGCTTATTAAATTAAAAAATTGTGATGTTGGAAAATTTATGTTTTATAATAAACAAATCACAAAATTGTACGTATAAAGAAATATCTTTCTGTGTATATTCATTAAAATTTTCTTCCAAGTTACATAGCGTGTTTTTACTTTCAACTCACTTTGTTTTCACACCAAGGGCTGCCAATTCTCATGTAAATGCTAATTTGTTCATAATTAATTAAATGAATGTTCCTTCAATTAAACTCGCTTATATGTATGAATTATTCTCCAGACTTTGTCTGCCATAAATATTCTCAATTATATCCAAACGGTAATAAGTTTTCTTGGCACAAGCACAAATGCTATTAATATCGTCTTCTTGTGTCTATTCAAGTTTGCCGTGATGCACATTGCACATTTATATGAAACGGCCCGCGAAGCCGCGGTGGTGCATCGAAACAAACATTCATACATTCAGGCACTTTTATTTATTTATTTATTTTTTATATTTTGATAAATTCCACCTCCTTACGCTAGAATAGAGTCGTAAGACACGATTCTTGCGTGCGCGCAATGGCTTCCCGTACGGAGGAGTGTTGCACAATAAATTTCATGAACTTACCGCACTAAAATTGCATTTGGTAAATTGCATAAACACGAAATTGCAAAATCATTAGCACGATTCACATTCGTATAATAAAGGTAAATCAGTTGACAAATAAATGTTCGAGTAGTGCTGGGAACGAAGCTGGTATTATTTATGGTTGACGGTAAAGGGATTTGACTTTACTTTAATTCTACGAATGTTCCCACGGTAATGATGTTTTGCGAAGACATGTGGAAAACCATAGTTTGATCATTTGTCATTGATTTTATTGGTAATTTATGTTCTAAGACTAGCAATGAAAAATAGTTTTATGTAATATGCATTAGAGGCGCAGTGATATGGACATTATGTTGAATTTTTTAAAATCTAAATTTTCATAATAGTGCCTTTACGACTTACCATAAACAAAATTTTTTTTAAATTTTAACCACAAGAAAATTAACTTATTTTGAGTTCTCATTTGACGCTCATACAAATGTGGTTATTTGTATATAATATAATTTATGTTATGTCACATATACTAACGTTGCTATGGTATAAGACATAGCTTCTGCTCTCTTAGTATAAATATTAAGGTTTTCTAATAAATCATAAAAAGTGATGTTATAGCAAGAAAAATAGCCTTAAATTTTTCGACCATGGTAACTCTAAAACCTGGAGAGGTGCGTAATTTTCGATTTGTAAATTAAATTATTTATTTACAAAAACAAATTTGATACAACTTTCTTTAGATTTGGTAAATATTTTAAATAAATCATTAGTGTTTATGTTCATGTATTTCACAAATATCATATATCATTTCGTTACACTACCAGACAATATTGAATGATAAATTTCTAGCAAGCAATCTGCGTAGCCAGAAAGAGTACTTCCTTCATTTAGCGCAATAAATCTCAAGAATTTCTGAGGAAACATCTTATAAAATTGCCGGTGGTATTTGTCCCGCTTTAGATCATTCGAGGTATATTTACATAATCCATTAATCCAAATCCAAGATTCCACGCCATTTACTCACATTAGCAACGGCCACTTTAATAATTTATAGCGCGAACATTTAAATAAATTGTTTAATCAAAAGTGTTTGCCCTCATCTACTCTCTTTGTGTTTGTAGTTATACTTTTGCATAAAGGTGTATTTGTAATGGTTAGACGTTTGCGCGCATCTTGTTGCAAAAACGATCCACGAGCGCGCGAACTACTTGGCGAGTGGCGCGCGCATTCTTGGAGCAATCTAGTTCTTGGATTAATGCTATAAATCTCTGGGAAACAATCTCGATTGAGATTAAACAAGAAAATTACCACCATAGAGAGCATCGAGTTGCTCTGGCCTGCCTACCGGCCAACTATACCGATCATTTTCACGTATGATTTAATATAAAATAGAGGGCATTAACAATTCCGACACACTTTATGGGTTTGGGGTCTTTGATGTGATCTCGACAAGATGTAGAAAGTGTTGCATTCGCGAGGCGGCGCACGGTGCACCAGACGACCGGCCGATCCGCGACGGGTGCTCCGCTCGACTTAACCTCAACTTTGGTTGCGCGAGGCCCCCATAAAATGCAATTGCAGAAAAGTCCGGTTCTGCAGGTCTTCCCAGTCCCCCGGTCTGCGACAGGCTAGACAGATTGGTTTGAGCGCAAACAGGTGCGTATAGTGTAATTGCAGCTGAAATATGTAGTCCTGCATTTAAATAGATCAAGTTCTGAGATTAAAAAATTTCTGCTGCTGCTACTCTGGGTCTTATGCCACATTTTAATGTTGCGGCACCACTACCGTCGCTGTTGGCATGGTGCTGGAGGCGAATAAAAAAAGATAATTCCCCTTCGGATAGTTTACTCCTTAATTAGAGGCTTGTGAAGCAGCATATTTGACATAGCTCGCGAAAAATTAATGCGATACAGACGAAAATGCGACGTTTTTCGCCGTTCTATCGGCGTTCATGGAATAATAGTGAGGAAAAGAATGCCATGTCGTTTTTGTTCTACGCTCGCAGGCACATTCGATTCTTTTTCGCTGCTGTGCCAATTAGCGTTTTGTGAGAACTAGACAAGACAGTCTGCGATCTTCCAAGCCGACTAAAGATTGGATTTAATTTCGTAGAGGTGAAAGGGAGTCTGACACTATCAAGTCAACTCAATATTCTGCATTACTCTATGGCCGGATGAAGACTTTAAAGCAGCAAAGTATTTCTTGTTATTTATTTTTTTTTTATGAATGTCACGCAAATGCGAAACACACAATTTTTTTTTTGTCTAAAAAAGTTTTTCATTTGTCATGAAAAAAGGAATTATTGATTTAATGGTGCCGATAGCGTGGTTGATTGAAAAGCGTAACATTAGATAGTAGTTGTTTTTGATTGTATAAAGAAAGTTAATACAGTCGCGGAACTGTTTTTATCTATTGGGGAATATTTCGAAAGGCTTCCTCTGTGAAATTCTTGTGTCATGCTTTCTTAAGCAATTTATCGCTGATATGTTTAGAAAGCTGCAGAACTATCTGCAAAGATGCCGTTCACCAAACAAAATATATGTCATGAGTTTGCATGGAGATAGGTACAAGTTAATCGCTGACATTGCGCATATTCGACTGATCAATAATGAAATTAATTCCTTGAGAAAATACGTTTCTTAATATACAAATCAAATTTAGATTTTGATTAAATAACATGTATGTTATTTGTAGACTAATGAACAGATGCTTAAGCATTTTTTAAATATATGTATGTTTCGTTAAATCTTATTTCAATAAACAAGATTCAATTCGTGTCAATCGTTAGAAATCTTACCGTAGTCTTCTGTGGATTTAAAGAAATTCTGCAGTCTTTTGCTTTACTTTCTTCCTCTTTATTTGTTTGTAATTAATTACGATCGAAATGACAAATTAATGTCATTTTTTAACTGACTAAACTCAGGTCTAAATAAATATTTTCAATTCTTCATTCACATGTTGAAGGAATATCTATGCAATATAGGTACAAATCGAGAATTTTAAATGGCTTTTGAAGAATATAAAACTTAACTATTAGGATGCTTTCATAGTCGCATTTACGAAGTATTTGCGAATATTCCGCGAGTAAACCTGTTGATCTGATGTGTCTACGGAAATTTATACTCAACTGGTTAAACAGCAGTTTTTACATAATAATTTTATCGCCCTGCATAATATTTGCACCCTGTAATTAAACGGTTTAATTTACGATCTGAAAGCTGATCATATTTGTGCAACGTGGGATGCACCGTTAAAAGTAAATTTATTGCAATTCAAGACTCAGTTTCATATGAATTACTCATTTTTTTATGTTTTGTGAAAATCAGCTTATTGAAGTGTAGCAGATTAAAGAAAATCATTTTGTGGAGTACGAAAAATCATAATTTATAAAGAAAGGCCGAAGATATGTGCCTTTCGGCATTTCGGAGAACTTAAAAGAGGCTAATCACTTGTGCTCCTTTAAATTATTTATTCATTACTGGGTTCGGTTTTGGGATAAGCATAAACGTAACTAAAAGCGAAGGATATATAACTAAGAGGATGACTTGTCTTTTAATTCATAATTAATTAGAGCTTATGGAGAAAAAATTGGATCCATTGTTACATGGATATGTGAAGTATTTGTTTACTATTAGTACTGCATAATGTTCTCTTGTTTTCATAAATGTCTGAAAGGATGTATAAGTTTTAAGTACACAGTAAAATATAATAGTTAAATAAGTGGGTATGTTTGCTAAACAGCTTTTACCAATGCTTGAAAATTAATATTTGTACACAATTTTGTTGTTATTGCCGAAAAGATCGTGCTTAGGGTTAATTTAACTTTAAAAGTTCGCCCAGTCATAAAATGAATCGTTAAAGTCATGGAAACAAAGGAAATAAAACATAAAATTTGATAAACACAAGTCACGTGCAAGGCAAACAATAGCCGCTCGATTATGTAAATAAATAAAATAAGAGAGGAGGAAAATTCAAATCAGTTGTTCTTACTTCGATTCGTTTTTTTTGTTTATTTTTATGTTTGTTTATTGTCGTTTTCTTTTTTATTTTGATTTATTCTCTAGGTGAATTCGCGCATTGAATTAATTATGAGTGAAAATTCAAATGTTCGTTTTTCGCCAGTGTCAACCATTGTGGGCATTAAAAGAGATAATACGCAAAATGCCCATGATTTACTTCTGTTGGTTGCTTTTGGCCATTGTTTTTTTTTCTTAGTTTTTTATTTGTACAGTTCCATTGGAATCGATTATCGCTTAACGGTTTCTCAATAATAATGGTATTCAACACCATTGCCATGGACGAATGCCCAAGGAATATTTAACTGTTCGAACGCTAATTGATAGAGGATACCCTTCGTGCGGCTAATGTGGGTCTTCTAGAAGTAAATATGTAAAAGTACGTGATTTGCATTTGATAGTGTTTTTTTTTCTTATTTAAAAGGAAAGATTTTAATTAAAAGTGATTTTAATGGGAAAACTGAGAAAAAGTATTTAAATTATATTGATCGCACTATGCGTAAAATTTTGAAGTTCTATAAAAATATCTCTCTTTTTCCACTGTTCGGTTCTAGAAATTAGGGTAAAGTTAATAAATTTATATAATGGTTTTAACCAGCCCAGTTGCCAATTACATAATAAAAACAAAAACGAACAGGGTACGAATCTTGAAAGTCTTCAAACAGTATCGCACTTTATAAAGAACTGATCTTAATCATAACCGACCATGGTATGTATGTACATATCTATTCTTAAAAAAAAAAGAGACAACAAAAGTGCTCGTTTCTTAGATAATTATTAATAAGATTTATAAGAGTAAAACTGTAAAAGCTGTTTACCTTTAAGAAAAAAGCAGCATTTGTATTGTATTTCCTTTATAAATAATTTCAATTATTGTAGCAATTGTAAGAACTTAAATAGCGATTGTAGTTTTCTATTTGTTTTTCTTTAAACTAGTTAAGCGCATTGGGACGCCTTTAGGTTAAGGGTTTCAATAAGGCGATATTGGGGGAAAATTTTACAATTTAAGTGTTTAAAGTTCGTGTTTTCTTATTTTCTTATATTTTTCTTTTCTTTTGTATTATTATTTTTTAAATACATATAATAAATGCAACTATGGAAATGCGAACTATATTTATTGTATAAATTTTGTAGTGATCAAATGAAAAGTTTTTATTAAAATCATTTTTTTTTATTTAAGAATTTGTTTTATTGTCAATGCGGAACTGGAGATCTTTTTTTCAGCATATAAATAAAGAGAATGTCGTCATGAAGTTTAAATCAAGAAGGTGGAGTATAAACACAATTGATGGATTTGAGTATATAATGGTTATTATATTATAATAATTTGAGCGGTTTTTCGGGATAAAATCATTTGTTTTAGTGGACAATGTGAATAATGTTTTTAGAAACACTAATGATGAATAAGTTTTAAAGAGATCTAATTTAAGAATGATAAAATCTACGAATGACAAAATCATACCAAGTTTACAAATGACAAGGTGCCAAAACAAAACGACAAAAGAATTGTTTAAAATGATACTCTATTTAGGTATAATAGTATGTCACTTATTTGGGTATTTCAACAAGATAACGATTCGAAACACACTTCAAGGTTGTAAATGATTGGGTTCAAGAAAAAGGGTTTCATATCATGATTTGGGCTTCGAAGTCGCCAGATTTAAATCCACTATAGAACTTTTGAAACATTATTAAGCAGTAAGCGGTTCCAGGACAAAAATTGTCGTTTGAAACCATAAAAACTAAGTGAGAGCAAGTATATCGATCCAATGAACACTATTATTAAGATAGAAGATTCTATGATACATACATACGACAAAAAAGAACGGACACCACATACATTCGGCTAACTTCATGTATACATGTATAAAGTTAGCCGAACAACATTCGCGAATCGACTTGCTCCTAAGCTAATAATTTGCCGTTTTTTATCCGCTAATGAATTGAATTTTTAAAAAATATAAAGTACCTAAATTTAAAACTAACCGAGCACCTACATAAACAATAAAACAAATCAGCTATTAATTTACCGTTTTTTGGTTGTTTACGATTGATCATAAGCATTTTCTTTTAAATATGAAACTATTTTTGAACACATGCAAAATTCACTTCCAAAGAAGCAATATCACACTCAGTACCACGAGTCTCAATAATGCAATATCAATGAACATGTTTCGCAGTCTCGCACTTGAGTGATTAATTCAAGTAGACCTAACGGCTAATACCTGCCCCTATAAAAAAGCGATTTTTCAAACAAATATGTTTGAGCCCGTGTTTTGCTAACTTTTACCGGACCCAACCGCAAATGTTTCTTAACAAATACAAACGAGGAGCGACAAATTCGTGATTGGCACGATTAATTCAAGCAGACCTAGCGGCTAATTCTTGCACGATAAAAAATCGATTTTTCACTAAACAAATAGTTTTGTGCGCGTTTTGCTAAGTTTTATCGGCGCCAAGCATAAATGTTTGCTAATAAATAGAAATGAGGGGCGACAAATTCGGGATTCGGGGAGATGAGACTGAAACTTCAGCAGACTTAAAAAGCAGTTGTTGTCATTCGAAAATGAAAACCAATTTTTCAAGCTAATTCTAATTCAAAGTGGTGTTGTAGGGCAAGGAGACCTTGTTTCGAGTTTTCTTTGTTTTCTCCCGTGGAAGCATTAAAGCAACTTCTGTTTGGTTTGAATAACATAATAATAATAATAATAATAATAATTTATTGTTGCATTCGTAACGTCTACAAATGAATCTTAGAAGAGATTCGAATATTCTTTCTATAAATTGGAATTAAAGTAATATAGCTTACAGTCTTTCGTTCTTGATCGTCTGATTTTTGTTGGACGTGCTGTTTTCTCTTCAACAAAAATTAACCGGACATGTCAATTGTCGTGACTATTATACATACATATGTCAAAGTTCACTAATTGAACTAAAATGATGAGATGAGGTCTACTTACTTCTTATACAGAAATCTGAAGGCCTTCAAAAACAAGCAAAGTTAATTTGATCACGGACAGTGACGAGAACAAAATCTAGTCACCCACCGCAGCTTACCGGATCCAAAACCTGGTCTTGTGCAATTTTACAAGTTGTTGCGGCACAGCGAACCAACCCGAATTCATGACATTTACTCCGGGTGTTCGAGAACGAAGATACATTTCAGAAAAAAAGTAAGCTAAAAACGATGCCAAGCTCCGAGGCAAGCGCATCTAAATAAATTTTTTTTCTAATGTTTACCATAAGAGCCAGCGAAGACGGCGAGTGAGCGCGCACCTTCGAGAGTAAGCACCTTGAAGATCCCCCCACACCGTGTTTCACAAAAGTGATAATCGTGAAACCGTGCACTGTGCCGAGGCTTGCTTAAAAGCGGGAGTCAATTTTCAGTTTTATAGCGTAACAAAAATGCCAAGAGGAAAACCAATCCGCTGGCGCGAGTAGGTTCAGTGTGCTGGTTGCAGATTTCGAAATTTTATTTGCAGCAGCAGCGCCACCGCACCGAGTGGTTTTTGTAAACCAATGGCACCGTGTTGTTGTTGATTAGGCTCGGTTGAATCGACAACTTGTTTTCTAAATGTTGACATCTCGGCCCCACCCACGATTCAATTCCTTGGAATTTTCAATTTTCCCGAAAAGCCATACCTTAGAAAGATTTTGTTCACCTCTTCCCCATTTTCCTGGCAATGTGCGCGATTGAAGCCAGAAACAAATGGTGCTGGGTGTCGAATTACCCACCATATTCATAGCTTTTTAATTTCTATTTGGCCTGATTAGAGGCCGACGGTAGGTAACTTGATTTGCAGCTACTTTCGATAAAATCGAGTGCGTTCACTGGAGATCCACGACTGCAGCTGCATATCGGATGAAAACAAGCCAGGCATCCGAGAACTTTTTCTTTTACTATTTCACTCATAAGCAGTAGGTATAAGTCGTTAAGGCGATAAAGTGGGTTTTCGAAAACCGCCCGTAGTCCGTTAATAAAGCAATAAACCGGGTATATTTTCCAGAAATCAAAACCCAGCAGGAATGTATAGATAAGACTATTCGTTTGTCTTACAAATGGACAATCATGATAATGTTATTTTATTCATGAAATAACGATAGTAAGACGTTCATACATCATCTTTTGAAATTATACACTATTCCGCATGTTAAAGCTAAAACTAATTCTCAACATAAAAGAAGAGAGATAATAATAATACAATTTTGAGTTATTAGGTGTACAACTTTGCTCCCGCCGTTTTCATATAGGTTGCGTTAGTAGTGTGTAGTTGTTAAAATAAATTGACTACAGATGTCATTCATTTACTTTTGACATTTGTAAACATAACCCAACAATAATATAAGCCAATTTCGGAGTTGATCATAATATTTTTATTTTTTCAAAATGTCAGATTATACGCCAAATTCTCGACATTTGCGGGAAGTGTTACTTTTTTTTTTTTTTAATTCCAAAAAAATCTGCTGCTGAGGCATTTCGAATGCTTACAAATACTTATGGTGACGGTGTAATGAGTGAAAGAACGTGTCGCGAGTGGTTTCAACGTTTTAAGAACGGTGATTTTGCTGTTGAAGACCGGCACAGTGGTGGAATAAATGATAAAATATTCTATTTAAAAAAAATATTACAGGAGTAATTCAATATGCTATATTTGGAATATATAAAAATAGCAAATTTATGGTAAATCTCAACAATATAGGTACTGGGAGAATTTTGTTTTTTGTTTTTTTTTTAAATGAGCGCTTTTCTGCATGAACCGAAATAGGATATCCAGACCATTAAACTTAGAGTATATAGTATCAGACTTTATTGATTAAGACCACGTTAAAACTAAAGTAGTGAATTCCGAACTTTAAAAGTAGTAAGTAGCATCAGACTTTCCTGATTAGTGCAATGTTAGGACCAAAGCAGTAAATTCAGACCTTCAAAAATATTGTTATAACTTTTTGAGGCACAAAATTTCAAAGATAATAAGGCCCTTATTGCACAGAACTTTTTTTTTTATTATTATAGAAAAATGAAGACATTCAATCAATATTAAACTATATAAGTACGAATAATTTATACTTTTCGAGGTGGTTTAAAATGTATCCCACCATGCATAAAAAGCTAAGCAAAAGGTGGGACTGTTTTTAACCCACTTAACTCCAAAGAGATAAACTTGCCTTCGTTTATACTTCACCCTTGGTATTGCAGCCAGGCAGATCTGGGGATTGACATTCGGGTGTCTGTGGCAGGGACACTCAGTCGATCTCATCAGTGTCGAAACGACCACAAATTTATGGTTCGTCTGCCTCGGTGGATATATCTGATCAGGAAAACATTATTAGTTCTAAATCAGGCAATCCTGGTCAGGACCTGAGTAGTCTGCGTTGCATACATTATCTTCATTGGGCATTGATTAGGCTCAGGCAAATTTTTCTAGTCTAGGGTTACTATTTCGTTTTATTCAAGAAAAGATTTCGATTCGTATTTTGAGAATTGTTTTGTTAAATCCATTAAATCTGTCTTCTAGACCCTATCCAAATGGAATCACGGTACCATGAATAATTTCTCTTTTAAGTACAATACACAGAAGGCAAAATATGGAACACTTTTGTGCCCTATCAATTTCAATTTCCTCTTCAAATGCAAATGCACATCGAGTGCAGGCGGGTCCGGGCCCCAGCCTCCTTTCGCGTGCAAGAGCCAACAGTTTGCTGTTCCAGATCACCGGCAGCGGATTATCTGGTAAAACAAAAGCAGCAATTTTCACGCTTACAAAATAGTAATTTTGCAGAGCGCTACACTTTTTTTTTTTTCTCCCCGTTCGATTTGCCGCCGCCGCCATAAAATTCATTCAGCTGTGAATTTTCGAATGGTGTCATTATGCTGCGAACTCAAGCGATTTTTGCCCGCAGCATATTCTTGGAGCAACGCAAGGCGATTGACACCGATGCAGGGAATACCTGGAATTATGTAAGCGCCTAGAAATAATTTACCCCAGGGAAATTTCGCCTGAGTAGAGAAAAGTGTTTCGTGGAAATTGAGGTTTTTCTCGAATAGTTCATTAGCTGCCACCGCGGTCATGATTTTTATTGAAACAAGGGACTCCTCCGAGAAATTCTCTCCTGTGATTCATGCTGATTTATATGGTTACGTAACGTTGTAGCGTTGAACCGACACCATTCAGGTTGAGATTCATTGCACTGGTCGAATAAAAAAAGTTCGATACCATTGTGCACCAAAAACCATTTATTTTACATTTACACTCCAATAAATTGGTTCCACCAACTAGAACAAAAGGAAGCGGGAGGGCCCCAAGAGGCAGCTAAATCGTGTGGACGGATTGAACTGCTCCACAGAGGCTGAAAAATGAACAGCTAAAAAGATCCCTCCGCATCCAACACAAATACCGCGCTCGTCCTGCTTGTCAACTCTTTTAGATAATTTACAGCTTACGTACGCGCACATTTCAATATCAAGAAAAAATAAATAAAAAAGGAGGAACATATCGCGTCGGACGTGAATGCGCAATAAATTTGAATAAATCCGAGACCGGCTAAATGAAGCTCAGTCAGTCACACCTTCGCGCTATTTTCCACCAAGCCGCACGCGGCCCCTGGACAACCGCGAGGAAGCCTGTGTGACAGAACAATTTGATTGCGTCCAATAAAAAGATCAAGAGGAGCCCTAGCACACGACGTCAGCCTCAGCCTCAGCCTCTTTATTGTGGAGGCCTCCTCCTTATCGCACTCGAAGGAATTGCAATTGTTATACATATATAAGATAGTATATACATATATAAGATAGTATATTTTTATTATTCCGCGATTTACTTTTGTTTTTGACCTCCCCATGTTTATGTTTCAAGCGTGAGGAGTGCGCAATAAAATGCCCGTGGACTTGTCATCACCCCGGCAATTTACATGATAACACAGTCAGGGCAAACTGTACGACTATGGCTTTATTACTGCACTCAAAATAATTGCCGGCCGCGGATGGGTTGAATAACCGCATCATCTTATGAAAAGGATCGTCTCACGCTCTCAAGGTGTATCAAGTCGAAATCTAGGAGATGAAATAGTACAAGAACTATCGCTAAGTTTCTGGGGGCTTTGTGAAAGGCTACTGAGTGTGCACTTTGAGACGGTAGGAAAGATTTGCATGACTGATTCCTTTTTAGAGCTCCGTACCTTATTAGGAGCTCACGGAACACTTATGGAATTAAATCGCTGTCTGTCTTTCTGTCTATCCATCACAGACTTCTAAAATTTGATCCGCTTAATGCAGAAAGTTATAATTTTACAAGACATGAATGGAAAATAATCCCAAACTATATATGGTATTATTTTATCAATACTTACATTTCGTAATATTGTATTTTTGAGGAAAAGAATACATCTTATTGTCTATCCTGTATATGTAATATAGTATTTTCATTAGAAATTATAGTATACAGTGTCTCAGTTACAAGATATTGCCTAACATTCGATTTTATTCTCGGTTATAATATTTGATAAACCAAAACCTAGTATTTATTAAAGAGAGTGACTATTTTCACCTTAAAAAACGTGAAACCAGAAACCAGAAACCAGAAAAAATAAATTCATTCAAATTACAAAATGCCTATTAACTAAAGATTTTCCTTTTACAAAATGCCTACTAACTAAAGATTTTCCTTTTACAAAATGCCTACTAAATAAAGATTTTCCTTTTACTGTGAATTTATTTTTTCTGGTTTCTGGTTTCTGGTTTCTGGTTTCACGTTTTAAGGTGAAAATAGTCACCTCCTTTATTAAAATAATAGAACGTGTTTATGGATTTATTTTAACAATTCAAGTTATTTTAAAATCAATTTTTTTTTAGAAAACAAGGTGCTGAAGAAGGAAAGTTGTCATTTGAACAATTTGTTGACTTTAATTGGAAAACCAAATTATCCTTACATTTTACTATTTTGTGTAGGCTCCTTTTGCGCGAATGACTTCTACATATTCTTTGTGAAATGGATTCAATTAAATTCCCCGATTGTGCCGGTAATTCTCTCTTTAACTCAAACCAAAGGTTGTTTCACTGGATTGAGGTCGGGAGTCTGTGAATGCCAATCCAACACCTGAAATCCATGGCTTTGAAACCAATCCTTAGATTTTTATGCTTCGGATCTTTACCTTGTTGGAAGATAACGTCCGACACTTTTTTCTTGCACTACTCTAGCGTTCCACGGAGATTTTTCTAAAGGGGCGCAATATAATTTTCAGCAGTCATTCTGCGAACGACCCTTTGGCACATACCACCCCCATTTACTTTCCAGAGCATAAGATTTCCGCTACCGAACTTGACGGTCGGTTTGATGTGGCGATCCTGAAAAGGTTCATATATTCTATTCTAGGTCCATTGCCTACTATTCGACCCGCATCGATTAATTTTGGTTTCATCTGACAAAATCACATTCGCTAGTCGCCTGCGGTGAAAAATGTATAGCGCTATGGACAAAAACCAAATACAAAGTTCAATTCCTCTTCGTTAGTGCTGGCTTCTTTACTTTGGCTCGGTCATGAAAAGCATATTTTCGAAGGACTCTCCGAACAGCTTCGGGGTTACCTCGATATTATTAAATCTGTTTAAATGGGAGATCGATTTTACAGCATTGTTGCAAGCACCAGTTGTTATATGTCGTAAAATTATTCGATTCCTTATTTTCGTCCATTCACCTTTTAAATATACGCGTTAGATAATTTTAATTTACCAAAAATTTATAATCATGTTACAATATTTAAATATTTTGGTTAAGAGTACTAAGGTTAAATCGTTAACCCTCTAGCTTCAAATAAATTTATAGTGTAATTTAGTAATGTAGGGATTTGTTCGAAGTAAAAATCAGTAAGTCTCTGCTTAACAGCTTTATTTAACGAGTGCCCTAACTAGACTGAACTCAGCTTTGTACAATTTCATCGCCTACAAACTTAGCGGTCATGTCATACATGTTCGAATGCGGAGTTGCCTACAGTAACAATTCCGATTTGGCTTCTAGTTAAAAGAAAAGTATTTAAACATAAATTTTTATGGATATCCCTCGGAAGAAGTATGATTGAAGCAAATTTTGTATTATGTTTGAACAAAAAACTGCGTCATTGTCATTACATTTCAAATTGATTCATACTCTTCCATATTCTAAACTTTTTCTCTTATCCATAGACATACATATTTATCTAGCATGGGGAAATCATTTTAATTTTAAACTACTTTTATTATTTATGATTGGTTTTAACGGGAAGGCGGTAACGTCGAGCGCTCAGACATTGGGTTATTAAGGCCGTTATCCAATGCAGAGACCAACAAACCACGAACCAACCAAAATCGTGCCATCCCGTTCCATATTCTTATTTGCGTCATGTTCTCTCTCGCTCGTGTTTTGGTCAACCTGGCTAACTTTTTACATGTGTGCGTTTTAACCAAAAGTAATATTCACTTATTCAGCAGTAATTTGTACTAGAATAAATGACAGCGCCACAACTGTTTCACCGGTTGTCGAAACATTATTGCACTAATTTTATTATAACACAAGCCACTTGTAAAAATGTGTGGGGTAATTCCACCTCAGCACTAAAAGTAAAATTGAGCAGTGTTTCCGTTCAAAATGTGGTAAAAATTCTTCCAGATTAAACATTTGACAGAGGAAATGATCCGTACTTGGGTCGCTGATGCTCCCTAAGGTGGGTCGTGGATGATCCCCAATTGCGCTAAGAAGGGATGAGGAAATATAAGGTTAAATTTATCTGGGACAGTCCTTAATATTATATATGTACATACATATGTACATACAATGAACTACCACGATAAATGAGATAACATAAAATTGTACAAGATCCACACCCTCACCATGACGATAGAGTGTGTAGGGTCATAATCCTGGTAAAATATGAAATTTCTACTGATCCCTGATCGGATATTATCACGCTATTTTACTTTGTTAGTCAAATCTTACAAAACCTGCTTCAGACAGATAAAACTTGTTCGGTTAATCGTGGTAGTCAGTGTATGTAGATTTGTTTACTATTGTATAGTATATGGTTACAGTGAAAAGTGAGCATCCTATAGCAAAATATAAATACACTCTTGTAAAATTTCCATGACAAATATAGTCAATAAATTACTTGATAGATATTGAGTTTGAACGACAAATACGTATGAGTAAATTGCAGTAAAAAAACGCAGTAGGCTTCTATACGTGCACTTAGTATTTACGTACAATATATGTAGTAAGAGTTTGCTATGATATAAGACCAAATACACTGAAGAGTGAATACCCCTACTGAAGAGTATATTCCTATTCTTTTAATATTACTTTAATCTTTACTCGCAGTGATATTTATGAAGAACATTCTTCTCTAAACGGGCGAGAAACTTTGAAGATAATGGGGGAGGGTCATACTTTTTGAAATTTAACATTTATCGACTTATTTGAAAATTGTGTTAAAAAATTCGAAACCTAAGTTTGCAGGTAAATAGGTTAATCTTACGACACGATACGGTATGTAGATACTAAGAAGTACTGAAGTATTGAGTGAGAATACGGAAAGTAATTGAGTTCCTAGTCATAGGACGTTAGGAATTCAGTGCGTAAAGAAGTTGTAGCTCAACGTGTGGAAAGGTGTCTAGCATACAATGCAAAATTATAATGTGTCACACAAAAGCTTACTTTCCACTAATTAGATAAATATATTTTGCATTTTACACACTGCATCTTTTGTAACCCACTTTCATTTCAAATTAGCAAAGCTAGTGTCCGACAATTATGCGGCTGTAAACAAGCATAGAACGGCAATTTGTTCTCACAGTCATTATGGGTGGATATGACCCCTTTGCAGCTTCAGCATTATTTCTGTTTTATCATCACAGCAATGCTTTTCATTTCAATTAATTGCCGTTCATTAAAATCGATGAGAAGCAGAAAATGCTGCTGTCGTCGACAGCCCAAATATTTATACATACTCTCCCTTTTCCATGTGTAAAGTGAAGTTTTATTTTTATTGATAAATAAATTAATGATGCGTTTTTAATGTGTACGCACGTTTCTCAGGTGTTTTAGAGAGGTGCAAAAATGTGTCAACAATTTCCGTATACCAGCACTTGAGCAATTTTCTCCCCGTGGACAGTTAGTTAGCCGCGGACGCGACTTAAGATCCAGATGATCAAATACATGAACTCGAAGATAACTCCGATAAATGGTGGCTAATGCATCTCCATTAGTCGACGCCGCCGAAGGTGCGCTGCAAGGGAACGCCGCACAGAAGCCGCTGCAGCAGCCGGCCGCGGAAGTGTTGACCCCATTGTCTAGTGACCCACTGAAAGATTTCTCTTTGATTTCTTCTTCCAACTTCCAAGATGTTTGCTGAATGTGAATCACCCGAGTCAAGCATCAGACGTTTCGTGTCTGTCTCGCCTCGTCTGCCTCACTTTTATAATTTGTGTGAGTTTCTACGTTTATTGCACTGTTTGCACGCGGCCAGGATGGGTGCTGGCCGCCGCCGCAGCCCGCGGCCCGGCCGCGAATTACATACAAAAGCGAGCCCGAGTTAATTACGCCGCTGAGTGAATCATTACCACGGTAGCCCATCGCGCCGACTTTATGGATATCGCCAATCATGCTAAATTGGGCAGTGAAGCACCGGCGCAGTTTTTCTCCAATTTTTCTCCATATGAATGCTTCTTTTTTTTTTCAGTGAAACTTACTATCCCACATGCGTGCTCCAATTTCACCTTCCTGAGGCATCCGCCCGGTGATCATCTTCTCCGCGGCCGTGTCACATCAATTTCATGGTAGCGTGGGTGCTGCTTCAGTTTTGGCTAATTGACTGGAAAAAATTATGACCAAAACCGGCAAACTGAATTCCATAGAGTAACGGAGTGCTATTGTTTTTTTTTTTTTCCGAGCCGTAAAGAAAGTGTCGGCGCCTAATCGAATGTTTGATCTTTCCCAGGTCGAATGGGACCCGATTGTTTTTGGAACAGAAGAAGGTTGCACCTTCTAAAGTGGGTTGCATGGGAGGTACCTCAAATTGGCCCGGGGCTACGAATTTTTCAATTACCTAAATTTTTCAAAATTCAATTTGCTGAAAGTGTGCTGGGCGTGCAGGAATTGCATAGTTGCGAAAATCAGTTTCAATAAAGATCCATTCGCCAATTACGATTATGAGTAAGAATGATTAACGTTCAAATACAGGATGGCCTAATTTAATCTTTAATATTTTAACGCTTAAGGGGGCACACCTGAATTAAATAGTCAAAATTTGCCTGAAGTTTGAAGAGCTACAAATTAAAATATTCACTGTCAATCACGGGTATATTCGTAGGTGGCAATAGCTAAATATTTAACTAAATATGCTCTCGGCATTGATTGGGTTAAAAACCATTAATGCGTTCAATAAAAATTTATTCTATTTAAAACAAGGACAACAAACTGTCTGTATGAAATCCGGTTGTAATGAGAAATATGCGACATCAAAAATTGTATTGATTTTTTTGTTGAAATTTTCGGTGGATAGTGCTGAAGGAAGAACATTGATGGTATACAGCTTCCATTTCTGTCAAATGTCCTTGTGGAACCAAACGACTCGGAGGACCATTTTCACTGGAAATCAGAAGTATACGAGTTGAATTAACTGAGAGTTAAACTAAACATTTTTTTGACATGTAAAGTTTGCTTTTAACGTTCAGCCCGGTGATTTTTTTTTGGACTCTTTACGATCGGGCGGCGCTGGTCCACACTGCCATATGCTCACAAGCTAGGTGTAAACCAAAAGTGGTCCACGCCGCCAGATGAAAAGATGCTTGTGGACCAAAAATGTTCCGCGCAGGGTTGAACGTACCAAACCTCAAAAATACTCATGACATTCTCACTAGTGTTGGTCTTCTGAGCAGTAAGTATACATTATATACATACATAGCTAAAGTAACCCCAAAATTTTATTTTGATCGGTTTAATTTAAAACTCAGAGCTTAGGATTGCTCAGTTTATATAATCGTTTTCGAATCAACGTCTACCGGAAAGCAAAACAATAAATTTTACATTAAAAAATATCGAAGATTGATGTTTTGTTGTCTTCTGAACTATTTCTTTCCTTCTTTTAATTGTTCTTTAATGCACTTTTAGAAAATTATGAAATCAGATTTTTTTTTTGAGTCTGACAAGGGAAATATAAAACTTGGGAATCATGGAATCCTTTAATTTTTATATGTACATATATGTCGTGGGGTAGCCTCCCCTCAATAATAGGGTAAAATGATAAGACGCGCTTCAGCTTCGTTTTCGAGAAAAATCGATTTAAAGTTTTAAAAGAGGTGGAATAACTGCAGTTAAAAGGGTATGACGAGGCCTAAACTAAATTTTTTTTGATACATAAGCACCTGCATAACTAGAGAAAATTTTGGCCAATTATGTTCTTGTTCTTATGTGCTACTCGCAGTGTGAAAATTACTTTTAAAACTTTAAATCGATTTTTCTCGAAAATGAACCCGAAGCGAGTCTTATCATTTTACCCGGTTATTAAGAGGAAGTTACTCTACAACATAAAAATTAAAGGATTTCGTGATTCACAAGTTTTATACTTCCCTCTTGAGTATATTCGGGTATCCAGCCTACAGGTATAAACACTTCTTTTGTACCAAAAATTTGGCTTGCAGTTAGTTTCAATGTTTATTTAAATTTTTATAATTTGTACACCATTTACACCTTACAAGTAAGAAAATTTTTATATATTGATTATAAATTTATTAGGTGGATTTAAATTTTTGTAATTAGGTATTAAAATAAGTAGGTACGCTAAGAGTTTATTTAATTAAAATTGAAAGGCATGAACTCTTGTTAATTTCCTGACTGTATCTTTGTTATCTTTTAAAAGTTAAATTTTTTAAAAGTGGATTTATAAAACAAAATAGAAAAAAATTTGAAATTTGAACTGGATCACCTCATAACAATCAGTTGATGATTAACCTTTATTTCCCGATGTGGTCTTTGTAGTGAGATATTTTTCTATTACTGGCGCTGAGGCCCAGACAACATAAAAAAAAAGCTAAGTTTTAACTGTATGTAGTTCAAAGGTGCAGATTTTTTGACTAGTTCATTTATGGCACTGCGTCATTCTGATGTCAGAAACTATACATGTAGTTCAATTCTAGTTTTGTGCTCCACTAATTGAGTGTAAGCCATTACTGATGTAAGTAGGCATTAAAAACAAACACCCATATATTGCACACTAATTTCCATATGGCAATATTTTGCTAAAGAAAAAACGAATATGTAGATAATGTCACTTCATCATGCCTACGAAGAGATTTGCACACATAATTAATTCATGCTAAAGCGACGCACGATTACAGCATTTCCTGGAAATTCTCAAATATTGCGATTTATTGGGAGCCATCATTAAAACTAACAGAGCGGGGACACCATTTTTTTCAATAAATTAGCACGCTAATTTGCTGCCAAAATGCAAATTGAGTTTTTCCACCTGTCCTCATATTATGTAGGCATATACATATATGTATGTATACACAGTCGCGATTATTCAAGACCAAGGTGGATCGATCAATCTTACCTGGCAAAAACAATACGTCCAAAAAGAGCAATGAATAGAATTAATATTCTTGGGAGGTATATCCGTGGTGCTCATGGTGCTCATGAATCTGCAGACGTAGGGTAGCCGTGTGTATTTTGAGTTGCTGAAGGAATAAAAAATTTCAGCGTAATCGTGCGATTGAGGATTTGTTTAATGATTTGTATGAATTTAGCGAAATATGCATATTTCATTTGCGGTTCTTACTTGTGAAAAATCACCGCGCATAATGCTCTTGAACTACATTTCATCTGGGAAGTGTGTTTTTTTTTTGTATTTACAACATTGGCCGAGAAACTTGTGCTTCATGTCCGCCATCTGTAGCGGTTTATCGCAACGCAAACAAGACAAGTGCGTGCTGTGGCGACACATTAAGAAATTGTCCCACGTTCACGCGCAGCTCGCATCGAGCGAGCGCCAAGTGTTATTTGTTCGACGTCTTTTGTGTCGTTTTTCCACTTGCTCACGACCTTGGTTCAGACTTCTTTAACAGAATTTAACTGTTTCAAGGTGTTCGGTGCGCGCGCTCGTTGCAACACTCGCGTCAACGCTATCGCAAAGGTATTGCTTTTGGCCGTGCGCAAGACTCAACACTCAAGACGCAAGACTTAAGACAGTAGGCAGCTCGCGCACCAGACCAAATATATCTTTTGCCAGGTTTAAGTAAATTAAGCGCCAGATATGGAAGAATGAGAAATTATCACGGAAAGCAGCTATTCTCGAAGGAACGCGAGGCGAACGTTAGGTAACTGTCGAATCGACATAACTCGCCCGTAATTACTTGGTCGGCGCAATTAGTTTGCGCTTATTGGACTGTGGCTTACGAGTGATTTTATATTAAATAGATTAGTGCGCTATGTTGCACACTGCCGATTATGGATGCAACGAAACAATTCTGGGGTTTGAAACAGGAAATAATTATTTCAGAATATCTTCAGTGGCGCTGTTCAGCGATAATGCTGCGATGCTACAAGTACTTCGGTCCCATTGTGGCGCGTCGATAATGTGCATTAGCGCCATCCGATCTTGAACGAAAAAACAATGAAGTTATTTTTCTGGATTGCTGATTAAGTGACCTCAAAAGGGTAAAGAAACCGTTTTAGCTTTCTATTGATAGCGAATTAACCCACATGACTCCGGATTACTTTGTTTAATTTAAATTAGCTTGACGCATTTCCATTGGTTGTGTTATCCAGAGAAATAAAAACCCGTTGCTATTTCGATGCTAATAAACGAGCATTGAAATTTAGCGGTTTGTATCTTATTTTACTTACGAAACTCTGAGAAAAGTACGATAATTTGTAAGCAAAGTACAACATTGATATGACAATTTTAGTTGTTATTTATGAAAAGTTTGTATATACTTAACCTTCCTTTAGAATCGTAGATTTTTTGGCCTCCGACTACAACTATTTTTCATCCAAGACCTTTGTAATTGAATCAGGTTGAACTACCACTATAATATTATATTTTATGCTTGTTTTAAGCTTTTGCGTAGTCGGGTTTTAGTTTTTAAACTTTTATTTTATATACAAATTTTTAATGGTAAAGAAATCATTAGATTACTATTCTTAATAATAATTATTATTCAAACAAAAAAAAAAAAAGTATTATAAGAAATAATAATTTAACATTACTAAAACTCATTTTCAAGTCCTCATTTTTCATCGGAATAAGGTCACAAAAAAATTATTTCATACCTATGCAAATGTCCCTAAAACCTAAAACCGATTGTCTGTTCTTGTCCAAAGTCTGTGACAGACAAATAGCAGTTTAAATGAGGGACACATGACCCATTTTTGAATGACATGGGATAAAAATTCAGTTCTTACCACGGCATGTTCTAACCCACGTAAGACCTGTCGGCGGTGACTCGGTGAGACGCCCAACTTTCTGCAGCTAAGACACGCATTTTTTCAGAGTTTTATTTAACGTCTGCGTTTCCATTATCTTTGAGAAAGGTAAATACGTTTTCACTTCGCCGTAAGAATTTCGCAAAACTTCCTGAGCCCGGGCGCTCGCTGAACCCAATCCGTTGCAGATCAAAAAGCCTAGACTGCAACCCGCCAAAGGTGCAGTCTACAGGTAGCTCAGGTTGTATGGAAAATCAGTGTAAATTCGCCGAGAGAGGTGCAAATTTTTTACTTTTTTTTTTTTTCTATAGTGCGAGATATGCTTGAATTGCCCAAGGTAAGGTGAGCGTGGTGCAACAGCCGTCAAGGGACAGTCACCCGTCCGGCTGGCAAGTGCACAAGTTTTCTCTTTAAAGCGTTACTTTTTATACCTATTTTGTTGCGTTTTTTCCCCCCTTTTGAGCAGAATTAATAAGTGTTAACAGAATTTTCCGTAGAACGAAATTGTTTCAGCGATTTCTCAACGTGAACCTACTGCCTTACGTAGATTTTTTTTGCAGTAGCAGCAGCATACCTCGTCTGCGGTTGAGCAATGCTCACGATCGTGGTGCACATTAAACCGGTTTTCTCCCAGGTTGTAAGCGACCACTAATGACAACTTTCACTTACTTCACCTTCTTACAATAAAAAGATCAAAGACCATGGATCAGACCGGACCCAAACGGTAACGCTCTGTTGCTGGCCAATGGACTCGCCTCGGCGCTCGTTGTTGGCCTGCGGACTCACGATTTTCTCGCGAATTCCACCGCATCAATTATGCGGAATTAAAAGTATAAAACAAAAATGTCAAAACAAATTATTAGTGGGTATACGCATCGCCGCTCCTGCCTAGGTGCCCTCCCCCAGCCGCAATTTGCATATCATTAGAAGATCTTCGCTAATTTGCATTGATTCATATGGAGATGGGCGCGGCGTCCTTTTCGCGGGGATCACATACAATCAGGTGTCTCCCCGTCTTAATAAATATTTATTGGTATCGTCCAGAATTTTATTGCAGTCGTGCGATCAAGTGCTTCATTCGATCCTGAAGGTAGTGGCGATTTTTAAAGGCGATGACATCAGAGCCGAGCAATTGCAGTGCACAACAAACCGCAAGCTAGAGACATTTTTCTTATACCTGTATCTTTAGCTACTCCGCAAGGTACGAACGTAACCAGATCAGGCTTACCTCGACGGACTCACCTTCTCTTTATCAGCCGTTGGATAATTAATGGAACGCCTGGGAAGAATTAGCCGGTGCGTGGGTAGATGTTAATGAGTAAACCGACATAATTTCAACTCAGTCAAAACTCAAATTGCGAACAATGCTTCGGGTGACAGATTGGAGCGTTTCCTTATTGCCATGCAAATTAACTAATTTTGCGGGCTCTTTCAGCCTCGCACGTACGCCAGGTTTTGTGATTTTTATTATTTCTCATTTGGCACCGCGATGATCAAAAGATTTACTAATGAAAATCTACATTTGTTCCTTTTTATAAAATCAAATTGGAAAACCGTTTTCTTCCATGAGGGTCTAAATAATAAATTAATCATTGATAATGTTACATATTACGCTGATGTGGCGTTGGCAGTTGCGGGGGCATAAACTTCCTGCGAGGCCCTTCACCGAATGGAAATTGAAAATAAAAAAAATATCTGCAATACGCAACATTTATTTAATGTCAAAAATATTTAATGTTAAAAATATTTACGACTCTTCTTTGTACTGAAATGATCTATTAAGTCAGAGTAATTAAGGGAAGAAGTCATATCATTCGTAATTGACAAAATAAATAGCAAGAGATGATAGACGATTTGAAGCTATTGAATTTCTTAAATAATAGGTTTTAAACAGTTTTAATCTAGAGAAACTTTCTTCGCAAAAGTAAATGTTACATGTTCCAGTTTCGTGTTTGGTACATTTTTAAAATTCCTTTAAAAAATAAACTAAACTGTAAAAACAATAGCAAAGTAAAGCCGTCTATAAAACTTGATTCGTAATTCTATTGAAAAATATCCTATTAAAATTATCTATCACTTATTCTGTGATATAAAGGAACATCAAAAATGTTGATCAATGCTATCGTCAACGAAAATAGGCACTAATTTTTTAACTAGTACGATTATCTGCAATATATGAATGTAAACATCGAATTTGAAGTTGGAAAGAGATTTATATTCTATTCTAGTATATTAATATTAATTGTTTATAGCTATATAAAATTATATTAGAAATCGCATCTTTACTCGAAATAAATCATAATAAATTATGTTTCTTAAATAACATTGTTTCGGCACGTTTCAATGGCAAAGTTACAATTCTTAAAATTGTTCAGCCTATAAAGAAATGATAATATATGTATATAGTGGTATCGGTAATTTGTTACTTAAAATCAAGATTTGTATTTAGAACTAGCCTATAGTTAAAAGTTGAAAATTTCGAATTTGGATTTTCACGATGTCTTCAAATACAAATTTTGGAAACATTTTCTCAAAATGTGGTCAGTACCTAAACTTTTAAATTCTTCCACATCTGAAAGTTTAAGTGTTTTTCTCGAAATCATAATTTTAAACGCTTTTATTTAACTTGGGTTGGATAGGTAAAATCTTGAAACATAAAATTTTTATACTTCTATCTTACCAAAAGTTATGAACTTTTGCACATACATACATATGTTTAACTTCGATGACAATGCAATGTGATTGTATTTGTAGGTGGATTTCTACCAATGCTTTAAAAGCGTTTCCTAAAGAATTTTTTTTTCACTGTTCTTGTTATAAATTTTTCAATACAAAACTAATACCACTTATTTTTAAATAGGTTCGTAAGATATCACGATTACAGCAGTCCTCCTAAATCATTGTAAGATGCCTTTCTCTTGCTTAGAGCGGTCCAGTTTGTATCTATTAAATACAATTTTTAAAAAATCCTTTGTTCCCAAAGTAGAAATGAAGTTTGCATTTTTGATTTTTAACTTTTTGCGCTCCAATTACCAGCCTGGCTGGCATAACAAGTAAAGACGATTCACTCCAACTACCAAAGCCACTGGAGTAGAATACCTGCAGGCGTAAAAAATGCACGTAGCGCAAAGGGTTAATAATGCAGAATGGAGAAATTGTTCTCATCGCAAACTATCTAACGACAAATATGCATGAAAAGAGCGCTTTTTATAAAAATGTAACAGGTAATTTTTGAAAATATGGGCTTTTAAATAAACAAATATGTATTAAAAAGTGTAAAATCCTTTTTTTGTGTGAACATTCAACTTGTTATATGTAGGGGAAAGTGGGGTGAGCCGGGACACACTTTGTTCAAGGCCTTATAAAACCAAAATAAACAATTTATTTTTTTTATGTTAACATCCGATCCTGCAGATGGGTTCAATACCTTTCATTATTTGTCACTTTAAATATTATTACTTTATATTTACAATAATTTATAACCGTTTTAAAAAAAAATGTCAAATCGGCAGTTTCAAAAAATCGTGGGGTGAACCGGGACATGATAGAAAGAAGTGACTTTTATGCTGTAACTAATAGTCTTATGTCAAAAATATGTTATGATATTATTAGAAACAATGCTTGAACATATTTTTTTTAAATTTTTTATTATAAACAATATAAAATGTTCAACATAAAATTAGGCTTCCTTTAACTCCGAGAAAATAAAACTTTGACGAGTGTCGATTTTTATTAACAATCCTCACTAAATAAATTATGCAGGTGCTGACCTTGAGTTCTCATAAAATAATGTAGAGGGTCAATACAAACATAATTCACTAAGAATTACCAACATAAAAACATTAACAACAATTAAAAAAGCACTGTCCCGGTTCACCCGACCGTCCCGGTGCACCCCACTTTCCCCTATGTATAAACTTAAAAAAAAAATTTTTTTTGGGAGTGTTCGAAAGATAAGTTGGTGTGAAAAGTTAAGTCCTTGTACTAATTGTTAAAGGCCTACATTTGTTGAATTTCATCAAGAAGTATAGAATTTCATATTTCTATTTAAATACATGCATATGTACATATGTATGTATATTACATATTTCTATAGAGCAATTCTATGTGGCGATTGCACGCACGCGTGTGAAAAGTAGAATATGAAATTTAATCTTTTTCCGTTGTAGTAAAGGTTTTTGAATGTTGCCAAAACATTTTCCATATATGTACATACAACAATGTTGAGTTAAAAGAAGACTATGTTAAAAAAAAAGGCGAATAGTTCTGAACTATAATATCAATTCACAAAGATTCATTCCACCATAAAAAAATATTTATTATATAATTTGTTTATCTTTGCAAAAATGTTATTTGTTTAAAAACGATTTGTGTATTTTCCTGCTCGGAATTGTAACTTTTTTTAATAATTTTCTCGGGGAAAATGCAATCGTTATTAGGTAAATCGTATGAGTATATGTTGCAATTTTCCTCGCCGCGGTGGAGTTTTTTTTTCGCACGATTCATAATATCTAGTGGTGTCGATTTGCTCACATTCCCACATTACCTGTTTCCGCAATAAAAACACAAAAAAACTGGATTTCACAGATGAAACTAAAATCATTGAGAAAAGTGCCACTCATTTCAAATTTCTGTTTAGTGCCTTATCAAATTCCCTAAAAACTAAAAATTGCCATTTATGGCCTGCGAAATGTTGCTACAACAAAGGTCGACACACGGAAAAGTGATATCGTCCCTGGACAAAAAATGATGAGTGTCTTCAAAAAAAGATTCCGCACATTCGTAAGACACGTTAACAGTTTTTAATAGGCGGTGCGGTGCGTTGATAGCCCTGTTTTTTTACACCTTACCCGGCCGGAGAGCAAGAGTCTAATATACTTTTTATTTTAATGTGCGAAAAGGCGAGGAGACATAAATGGCTATTTTATGTGGCCACAACTCTTCGACAATACCGAACTTGTGTACGTCCAGAAGCATTCCTCAGCCGTGATCGCAAAAGGCGACAATACCAAAACCGGATCGCTTGCGATCCAACTTCGAGTTTTTGCTGCGTTCGGCTCCATAAATCAGAGCTAATGCCATGAAAAATATATTAATGAATCTTTCCGCGGACACTCGGCTGATTTCTTTATTTCTCTCCGCACGAGGAGCAGAACGCGATTTTTACTTTTCGCACAGTTTCACCGGGGTTCTCTGAAGATTGTTGGCTCGACAGGCTCCTTGCAGCAGGCAATTCATTAAGATGCAGCCCGCATTCACAGCATTTTTCATCGGGAGCCTGACTAGTCGCGAGGCCCCTTAAGTATTTTGGACTGATTAACGCAAGACAAATAAACAATATATTCGTCGGCCAATCGCTGTATAAAGTCAACGGTAATCTCGCGAGAATGCAATGTGTTTTGACCGTATTTTCACTGTCAACAACGGCTCAGATGCCTTTCTTATTTTGGTAGATCGGAGGACCGAAGTCGTTGACCATCAATTGGTCAGTTGTTTTTGGTAGTCTTCATATCCGCCCCCTCCAGGGGTATTGGACAGGTGGGAGTAGTTTGTCATTTGGCAGCAATTTGACCTGATTTGATCTTCATGCATGGGAATCACAAACGGTAGTAGGCTATGGAAATGCAAACTCCCACGCTTGTCTAAGATTTTCATTCTGTTGTAGCCGCATAAGGATTCAACCTAAATTCTTGGCATTTACTATTTTGGATGCGTTGATTGATTAAACATATGTAGACACATTTAAGAGATAGCTATAGACTGAAACGGTTTCAGGTGAATGATATATTTTTTCTTTAAGTCGTTAAAACAATTTAAAAAAGTTTGGTTATTGTTATTATTAAGAATATTACTATTGACACAAGCTTTCTAGCAGACTACAATTTTATCAGGCCTCAGTAAGTCTGCAAGTTCTATTTTGTATCGGGTTAACGAATATTTTTGGATTCATTTTTTATCATTTTTAATTTGGTACTTCATTCGATTCATTTTCTGGAATCTAAGTATATACCCAGCCACCAACGACATAAGAGTATAGTATATCTAAAATATCGACTACTGAATAATAAAAATATCGTAAAATCAAAACATATGACGTCACGGGTTTCCCAGCAAGAAATAAAAAAGATTATCCTAAATGGACATTTCATCATAACAGGTCAAATCAGACTTTATGCATTTTCTTCACGTTAAAGGCTTTTAAACGAAGTTATCGCCCAGAAATGCATGTTTTTACTTAATTTGAAGTATACCTAAACTGGATGCATCAAGTAAAATTTTGTTTTGGGGATTTCCAATGTACTACCATTTAGAGGTCGGTATTGGTATCGAAAATACGATATTTATTTATTTATTTTCGTAAATGTTTTCCTCACATTCTTTTTCAAGAAATTTGAAAATATGTACATACGTTAAGGTCATTTTGAGATATTTCTTTTTAAAAAGATATCTCCTCAAAAGTGAGATCTTTAAAATGTAAGTACATATTTTCACAAGGTTTTGATGAAAATTTCGGAAAATCTTACACTAAATGTACAAAATGTTGATTCCCTTGATTGTTATTTCACATGACAAATGCGTTGTCGCCGTCGATAAGACGATAAAGATATTTAACTTTAATTGAGGAGGTTCTTTTCAAAACTTGACTATTCCACTTTTTGTGTTTTTTCACAATCTCAGAAAATAGTTTTGTAGGTATGCAGCTATGTTTTTAACCCGAAATTTTGATGCATTATTGTAGACGACAACAATAGTCATTGCTTTGTACAGGATTCAAAAATGTAGGAATAATATATTTTGAATAAATCCAAAAATTAAAATGGAATAATCTTTTTTTGACGCGACTGATTGGAATAATCAAGTTTTGTTATGTGCTCTAGAGGAAATGATTCAAACCACTCTGGATTAATCTTGTTTTGCTGAAACTAATTAGGTATCAGAAATCTCATTTTTGAATTGAAATAACCTGAGGTTTATCTTCTTCTCTAAATAAATAAAAAAAAAAAAAAAAATAATCACAGTATGGGTAATGTCATTTTGTAGTAGAAATGGGTAATATCATTTTGACGTGGAAGAATTTATTTTTGACGAAATCATGCCTTTTAATCTTTTTTTTCTGGTGTAATTATCATGTTTTGGGCCAATTTTATTTTCGCGGAGTGTAAATTTGAATGTTACCAAACAAAAAATAAATAAAAAATCAGTTTCATCAAAAGTGGAATAGTCAAGTTTTGAAAAGAAGCTCCTCAATTAGATTATTAAACCTTTTCCGGGATATTTGTTAAGGAAAAGGTGGAAACTTATGGTTTTGACATAATTTCTAAAGAATTGTTTTGGAAATATCATGAATTTGTCAAAACTACAAAGTTTTTACAAATTTTTTTACTTTTTACCACAAATGAAAATTATTACAACCATCAAAATCTGTGATGAGGTCTTGAACTAAATCCTTAATTAGTTTTTCCAGGACGCAAATTCGGCTGGTGTTTAAGATTTCGTATATTTATTATAAATCTAACTTTAATTTAAGTGAAATTTCAAGTTTTGGGTTCAAAAGGACGATCAACAAGGGAGCCTTTATTGCCATATTTCATCCAATATCACCGTAAATCTTTTATATCAACGATCAAGCGATCAAAAGAGAAGATGCCGAATTAATAGCTTCTAAAATTTAGCCAATTAAACCTGACTTCAACCCAAGAAAATAGCTAAATTTAAACACAAATATTACCATAATTCAAAGCCACATAAACCGCCGAAATTTTTAAGACTTTAGTCTGAGGAAGAGGGGGCCTAAAACAAGACTGTTTGCAAGCTGAGCAATAAATCACAGCTTGGGGCCAAACAACCTCGAATTGTTTCTCAAACCTTTGGGATGTCATCAAATCTGAAGTGCTTTCCCATAAATCCCTACAAACGGACAGTGGAAACTTGGCGAGACAGAAGAAGTGGCGATTAGTCATAAATCTCCCGAGCTGTCTAATAGACGAAAGAGTCCTAAGCACATTAGCGAATTAGCATAATTTTTAATTTACGGCGAATATGCGCACAGTCGGCAAAAACATCGAGGATTAGCCATCGGGTCTCTGGCCGGACTGTGTCTAGCAGAGCGGTACGTGAATGAACTTTAATTGGAAAAATTGCAGCGACATCGGACAAAGTCGAAGAATAGACGATGGCGGTGACGGAGACCGCTGATCCGCTGATCCATTGATCCGTTCAATGCCGCCAAGAAGGCTTCGTCGCCGCTGCAATCGAACAAAGAAAAAATGAATCATTTTCACGGTTTTGTTTCCGTAAATCGAACTGCGGCAACTTCTGGTGAAAGTGTCCTAAAAATGACTTCCGCGTTGCGCTGCTCTGTTCATCGCCGCTTTCTTGCTGTTGCTGGTTTTCTTCATCTGGTGCGCGCTGCTCCGTCGATCGTTCGCCGGTGCGTGGAAATCTCCAATTAGAAGGCAAACTTTGGGCGCCCTTTTGTGTGTCGCTCAAGCCCGCAATTGCGTTTACGTTACGTCGCACGTTACACCTCCTTGCGTGCCAACTTTTGGCTTAATTATAGCGGTTGAAATAAATCCGAGGTAGAAAGTGTCTGCCATGTACCTCTACCTCTTGTCGCGGCACCGTAAACATATTTTCACCTGGGCGACTTTTTCCCCGGCAGCTGATTGCATCTTACTTAATACGTCGGTCTCCCGCCGCAGCCAGACTCCTCTGTACGTTGAAGTAAAAACTGGTTTCACTCTTCTGATCAGGCTCAATTTTTTGGGTTTAGAGTCATTTTATAGGTTTCAATTCACAATTGTTACATATGAACATATGTATAACACTGTACTAAATATAATCTAAATAATTTTTATATTTTTTTCTATCAGGATATCTAATAACTTACCTACTCTAGGTATTTTCAGTAGATGACGGTCACGTTTTTTAGGAAAATATGGAAGAGCATTTTTTGGTTATGTTTTAAAAATTAAGGGGTTATATTTAGTCAGGAAAATTTATTATTACATTTTGTTTTAGTATGATATCTTAAGGTGTCTACTTTCAATTCAGTTTTCGACTGCCCTTTTTAACACAGTCTGTTTTCAAGTTTTATTTTTTTAACCCGAGTTAATTCTAAAAGTAGTAAAATTTCAGTCAGTGTCTTCAGTTTCTTGGTGGTACTCATCAAAGTTTACTGATATTTTAGTCTATTTCTTATACAGGTATGCTAATATAAAATTTCCAGTCTTCATTCAGTTTCTTTTCCGACTGTAGAAATAATGCTTTTAGATTCCGTCTAAAATTCAATGGTCTGAAATTTAACTTCAAATTCTGACCATAATGTCCCAGCGCTATTCAAATTTTTTTAAAATTTTATTTTTGGTTTATTTTAATATTTATGCGTGATGTCTTCAGTGTTATTATCGTTAAAAACATTACAATAAACACTTGTTTTAACTATTATTAAAAAGTAGAGTGATGCATATATACGTTAAATAAAAAAAATAAAAAAACCCGCAACTTGTTTTGTATTAAAAAAAACGTGATTTTCAACGTCGTGTAACTTAGCCAACAATGGGTAGTTAGCAATCTTATTCATCTCAAACTAAAGGTTGAGTTTCGACTTCGGATGTACTTGGACCGATGCATGCCCTACCTGAAGTGCTCTTGCTCCAACCGGAAATTCAGCTGCATGCGAAAAATCAAAAAATTCACCAACTTTGCAAGCGTTAATCTAACGCGGCCAGGTGTGACTCATAAGAAATTTAACTATTATTTTCTCAGATTGCACCGGTTTTGTTGCGAAACCGATGTCATGTAGTTTAATTAGTGCCCTATCCCGAAAATGTCTTTGTGGTAGCGGACACCGGACATAATTCGTTCTGAATGTTGATTCTTTAATTCATTAAAATTTGCTTTAGACTTATCTTTTTCTTTTGTAAAAATGTCAGCTTTTATTAAGTGTCTGACAAAAAGGAGATAAAGATATGTATATATAAGAACCTTTAAATTAAATCGATTGTAATAACCACAATTTCACTTGACTAACATTCCATAGTTTTTCAATGAAGTTAGAAATAAAATTTTCAATATTTTGGAATTGGCAAACAAAGCTTAAACAATATTTTGATAGTATCATGGAAATTATTTATTAAAATAAAGTATAATTGAATTTTATTTATCCTTAAGTTTAATACAGTGGACAAAAATTTCATGCAAGTGTCAATGATATCATTTATTAATATAATTTTATTTATTATACCTACTCTCAGCTTTACAAATTGCGGCTCACAATAAAGTGTCATCGCATTTTAAATGAGTCACTTGGTTTCGATGCAAATTTAAAATGTTTTTATGTATAACAGTGAAAAAGAATGAAAGAAAAATGTGAACCATGAAATCTTGATACATATCAAGCGATCGCATTGTTGCTTGAAAAACAAGTTAATTATGCAAGAAATACGAGTTCATTCACTTTTACATAAAATTATGGGAAACCTTGAGAAATATTAAAAACTGGAAATAATGCTTCAATACTTTTATAAATAAAATGTAACCATTTCAGAAAATTGTGGCAAGAATTTCCATATTTTCTCTATTTTAGAGGAATCTTTTACAAAAAGTAAAGTAGCACCTAATGCAGTCCGCCCATTTAAACTTAGCTTAATGCAGTAAACCCTAGTCACGTACGCTTTTCGAGAGTTACTTCACGAGCCTATGCAAACTGGTGCTTCGCCTCCCACGGGCTAAGGCTGCTTTTTTGATTTTGAAGCATCTCGAGGCAGCGTTTCCTCTCAGAAATCCATTTATGAGTCAATTCATGTTCCTCCGCAGTCCACGTATTTAGATACCCTACCTGTGCCTTTCTAAAAACCGATCGCCATTCGGAAAGGTAAATAAAGCGTCTCGGCGGTTTCGGTATGACTCAAAGACAAGAAGGCCAAAGCACAAAATCAGTGACACAATTCTGCGCGAAAAGTGGAAAGTCTTCTTTCGATTTCATTTTGCATTTGCATTTCTCTAACCGAACGGCGCAACGTCAGTTTTAATTTTCTGCAGAAAAGTGAAATTTTTTTTTAATATATAAAAAAGAAAAACAAATCACAGACCTACCACAATAAAAGCTGTTAATCTTGCGGTATACTGGCGGATTTCATAATCACATTCCGATACTGTGGTGGAAAAAATGGCAGCAAATTATTTGCATAAAACATGCAGAACAAAAATTCAATGTTGCGGCGACTTCATTTTCATTAATTAAAGTCTGATTAGCGCAGCACTTGAGTATATTCCTCGATTGGTTCACCGCGATTGCCTTTTAACTTTTAAATCGTTTTCCTATGATTATTTCTTTAGCCATCAATGCAGCAGATTCGCGCGATGTAATTATTTTTTATTGCGAAATCATACCGTTAAGCAATAAATTTACTGCTCGCGCCTAGACTTATCGTGTTTTTAGGTATCTCAAGAACATCTGTAAAATTCCTTTTGAGAGAAAAAAAAATCTTCTTAAAGTGTTAAAGAAATTTCAGCGAAGTAAAAACGTTACATTGTAATATAGAATTATGACGGATTCTTCACGTTGTGTAATTTTATCAGTTTCAGTTATACCCAATATTTGGAGTGTTTATCGAATCGAATTGATGGACAATAGTCTGCGACTAAATTATAGTGAAATTGAAGTTCAACATTTTTCTTAGAGAAGGTTGGAGCTTTACAAATTTTTTTTTTTTCACTTATTTCACTTTTCACTTTAGCGTTTTTCGTTTTAAAGCAAAACAAACTAAACCAAAGATGTACCATACAAAATAAAACTAGGCATACGAAGCTAGGCTGAAAAGTTTTGAGCCTCAACATGAAGATGGCGTTACTCGTCTGGTACTGCAATGTTATATGCTTTGAAAGATGCCTGTGAATTGATGCCTAGTCATTTTGGACGCTCAGTTGTTGTTTGACAGTCGTTTATGTTAGTCGATGTCATGACAAATTTTGGAAAGGACATAAGGATAATAGATTTTTGGCGTGAGTTGGATGTCGCTGTGTTGAGTAGATCAAAAGATAAAAATAAAATAGGGATGTACATACCACAGAAAATTGGAATTTACGAATCACCCTGTAACTCCCAAACGGTTGACATGGCCCGCCCTGCCATACAATTTTTTGTCAGATCTTTGACCCCACTCATTTTGGCATACTCTATAAGAAACACCCTGTATAATTAAATATTTTTGTCAAGCAGTTTCAAAATAGGTACCTATCTATGTCAAGTATCATTCTTATGTATATCTTTCTTGCTTTCTTATGATCCATCTGAGGTCGGATAATGTCAACAAATGTAAACCGGCCTTGAACGGTCTTAAAAATGAATTTAATGATCTCAGTGCTGGTCACCTTAAATACGTCTGTTTGTTACTTTTGTATTTTTTTTTTTACCTATCCTATTCAGTAAAAAATCTACAAAACTTTTAGCAAACAACCAATCACAACCGAAGTAAAATCGTCTCCATAAAATAAAAATGAGAATTCCCAAGCAAGTTTCAGAAAAAGGACGACAAAAATTCTATTATTATTCGATCGTTGCTATTACCCTCACATGTTGACGAAAATCCTAAGAGCCAATTCTGAGAAACTCGCAAGCTTAGAACCCCACAGAAGTTCATACCAAAGTCAGTTCATGACTGGAATTTCTCTTTTTAATTTTTTATTTTTATTTTTATTCTTTTTTCTTTTTTCTTTGCTTTTAATAAAAAGCAAGTGCGGGCAATAGCGATCGATTGAAATCAGGGGATCGGTTCAAGCAAATGGAACGGACTCATTGTTGACACCTAAGTTATTAGATTATCGGCTTAGCGCGTAGGTGTGATTTTCATCAAAATTCATGACTACTTATGACTTGCAATGTTTAGCGGTTAGCCAAGATCAAGGCGATGCTCGGGCTCTGCTGTGATTTCCTTTTCTTACTTGCTTTTGTTACCTGTTACCTGTTGGCTGGTTTTGTTGTTGTTTAGGCACGATCACAAGGGGTCAGCCTCGATGGTGTTTTCTGTTTACAATCCGTTCGATGGCAATGAAATTGGAATATTTTATGAGGTGGATCCGATACCGATCGCAGGGCACAGCCCCCTAGAAATAGGCGTAGAATAAATAGACTTAATTTTTGAAACGTCTGTTCAATGACTTGGAGTTTTTTTCTGAATATTTAATGAATAAAAAGAACTTGATAATTACTCAACTTCTAACTTAGATATTGTATTTTTTATTATCGCTTTTTAAAATGATTTCATATTAAATGGAAATTAGGTGCATTAATTAATTAATAATAAATTACATAAGACTCCCGGTCTTTTCAGGACTTTCCATTTTTTCCCATGTGTATACTCGTATGTATGTATGCATGTATATGTCCTTCCTGCTTTTTAAATCTATTGTAATAAACCAATTAACCATATTGTCTCATAATGATTTATATTTACTATAAAAGGTATAATAGAAAATTGTGAATACTCTTAACACCCAATTCTGTTTTTATACGATTTTATTTTACACGAATCTAACACAAATCAAAGCAACATGCTTATTCTCTTTTTATAATTGGTCGGCTGATTCCAACTGAAAGAGTCCACAGGAGATTAGTGATACTTTTTTTTTAAAGAGACATAACTATTCGTAGTTTTGAAAAAAATACTATTACCTTTCGAAAATATAAAATTTAAAGTCTATCCGTAGGCAGGCATAGACAGACAGATGAAGCTTTCAAAATCGGTGATCAAAATATCTTGAAAGCTATTCGATTTCCTACATAAAAAAATTGCTCTTTGAATAAACAATTTTTTATTTGTGTTTTTGTTGAAAAAAAAAAACAAGTCCTTTTTCGTATTATATACTTTGAACGTCTATCATTTTCTTGTAAACAATATTTCGCAAAATCCTTGTCTGAAGGACTACAAGTTGATCACCGCAAAATACCTTTTTGAAAAAGCAGTCTGGCAAAACGTTCATATCAAGTAGGTATACATTTTAAATGACCCCTCAACGACCACAGAAAGAAGAAAGATCAATACATTTTCTCGTAATGTAGTTTTGTAAAGAAAATACATACATATATGTAGGTATATAGTCCATGCGATGACGGTTATATTTTTCGATGACGCTCGAAGCGTTATACAATTTTTTAGTTTTTCAGTTCACTACTCGAGTCCCGAGCCATCCCTAAGAAGTTACACTTCAAAAACGATTTGACTCGAAAATAGGTATTAGGGTAATTATACCAGCAGTTGACCAGCAGATAGGAAAGCCTACATATGTTAAGAAATTTTCTGTGTTTGTTACAATCATATGGTCAATTATTGGTCCTAACTGGTCATGTATTGATGCACTTACCCAACCTAAAAGAAGTTTAAAAAGGATTGATTTTTTAGTAATTCTTTGAATTTTATAATCTATGATATATTCTCTGATGTTTTTCGAGGCGGCTGCTTGCGAATTTTATTTTCTAATGTTTTTAACTGCTCCACGTGACGTAAACAGTTCTGCACAAGCATTCCGACAGTCCTTGCAATTGCAGAAATACTGTAGCCTTTTGCTTTTAGTTTACAAATTATCTCCTTTTTCTCAGGTGTGCAATGTTTTGCCCATCCCATGACTAGAAGTTCCAATAAATTGCTTAAAAAATAAGGAAAATATTAATTTATTATTTTGTGAACTCATTTGTAAAAAAAAAAAAATCAAAAATTCATTTTTGATTGATTAATATCTCTTTCACAACGCTGTGCTATTTCTATGACCGAATATAATTTCACTTTTATCACTTAAATTGTACTTGGCTCTTAGCTAACATAGTTACTGTTCAATTGATAAAAATGCAGCGAAATCAATGCGACGGGGATATGCTTTAACGAGGCAAAGTATTTATGGCATTTGCTACAATAGCAAGACTTAACTGGAATCATTTCTGAAAACTTAATCACATGTGCTATTTCTGTGACTAAAACTGTATGTTCCGGATTTTTCAATTTCGTTTTTAAATATAGATTGAGCACTAAGCTCACCTTAGTAAATTCGTAGTCGCTGGAGATCATAAATTTATTGTGTTTATGCTATTAATTAATTAGTCTTCAAATTCGTTTCATTGTGTGATTTTTGAGCAGATGCATTAAAAATGAGGAACAAATCGTATAAATTAGCATTTATGGAACACGTTCTAATCAAATTGTTTAAGGTATGTTATACTGTTTAAAATGGAAATTCTTATACTCAGTACCTACATTTACTCGTATATTTTGGGTGCAAACCTTTAACACGTTTTGAAGTTCTGCTTTTATTTGAATAGGTAGAACATAGGAAATTGTACGCACAATAGCAATAAATCAACAAAAATAAAGTCGTAAGTTTAACTGAAGAACATTTATGTGTAATTCCTCCCACACCCAGTTTAAGAGATTTTTAGAAGTAGCGTCATGCAGCCACAAATATTCTCAACGACCGATTTATCACGTAAAAAAGCATGCTCCCTGGCAAACATAAAGTTCTAATGCGAGGCAATTTCATCCAGTCATGAGCTCCACTGGCGCTTCTTTTGATGTGACTAAAACTCCTTGAAATGTTGGAGCATTCCTTCCTAGAAATCAAAACAGTCTCAACTATTCCCCAGCCCTCTTTGAAATGTCCTCATTCGTATTCAAATGGCATCAGCAACCAAATTATAATGAAAGAGATCTGGAGAGATTTCGAAAAATGTTTTCATGAATTTAATTTTCCTACGGTCGGCGTCGTCGTCGATGCCACATCGTGTGGCCTCGCTTTATGTTATCCGCGCGTTCGGACGCTGCACGTCTATGTTTTTATTGGTCGCGTCTTGCGGCATCGGTCGGCCGCTGCTGCTGCTGGAAGGAATCCTTGAGAATCTGGTCTAGCGGCGAGAAATTAAGAAAAGACAGACAAATGTTTAATTTATAAGAGCGGAGGTCAGTAGTAATGGAAAAGACTCATTGAATTTCACATTGTCATTAATTTCAAGGGCGTCGGTCGTCGGTGTTTCATGCTATAACGTTTATGCGTAATAAAATTGCTTAAAATAAACGATTATCTCAAAGGCGCAAAAAGTGTACTGCATTATTTTGCCAGACAATTGCTGGTAGAAGTAAGTAAAGAAAAACGAGAACTAAGATATTCGAGTCATTAGCTTAGTAATCACTGTAATGACTGAAATCGATTCTGTGTCTCTAAGCAGAACACATTTTAAACCATGTTTATTCGATTGCTAATTTTTCGCATTTAACAACATGGCTTTTAAATGAAACTTTCAGGTTTTTAGCAAAAGACAAAAGAATGTAAATTTCCTTGGAAATCAATTCTTTCTATTAAATTCGTTTTTGTCTACAATATCGAAATGCAGAGTTTATTGACCTGGGCATGTCCACTTAATTAGCGCAATTATAGGCTACCAGAATGTTGGAATAATTTACCCACTCAGCCGTTTACCTACCTGACCTACTAACTTTTATGGATTGTTTCGAAACAAATTTCGTACATTTTTAAAGACGAGAAAAGGCCAGTTTTAGATTTGCGCAAAATTCGCTAATCATTTGAATAAAGCGGCACCGTCCAATCTGCAATTATGTAACATTCTCGGCATAAATTGTTATCAAATTAATGAAAGCAAAAACTCACCTTGCGGGCGGAAATTGCACAAAGGCAGCTTCTTACTGGGGCACCGTGTTCATAGCCCCGCGCCGCAGTAAAATGCTAATTTTCCCCGCGACTTAAAAAAGTATTTCCATTTAATTGTTGTCAATGAGAAGAGCTGAGAAGCACCCCCGCCGGCTGCCTAATGGAATTGAAAACAATGCGCCTAGAAACCCGGTGCCGAAATTACACTCATTTGTTCGTTGCTATTGTGATTAATTCGCACGACACGAATATCAAGTCATTTTGGTGAAAGTAAATTATCATACGCGCTCGACACCTCGTTCGTTCTTTGTTGCGCCTCCGCCCCGGCGCGAGGTGGGTAAGTGCCGCGGGCACCGGAGGCGGAGCGTTTTTCACATTAATTTCCGATTAAGTTTTGAGACGAAGACGCGACGAGCGCTTTCTTGGGACTTTTCGGCCCATTTTTCGTTCTGCAGCCTTTGTTTGCCTCGTTGCAAATTAAGTAACCTCAAAACGCAGCCACGGAATGATGGTGACTCCGAAAATTGCCGGAAGCTATCCAAAAACATTCGCTGGCCATTTGTCTGCTGTTCTCTTGATTATCTCCCTATATTATCGCCTAATCGAATTAAGTCAACAAATTAGGAAAATTTCAAAATAATCTCTATTATTTACTGCATAAAGTTATGATTTACACAATAGATTACGCATATGCTCAACTACTTACTTCCTTTTAACTCGGTGGGTTGTGATGGCTATATTTGGAAAAATGTTAAAATTATATTGAAAATTTTATGTTGTTTTTAGCATTTGCAAAAACATTGTGCATGTGCAATGACAAATATTATAGATAGTCTAAAATCATTATAACTTTTGTAATATATACTTTAAAACTTATATATCATGTTTATTTAAACAAAAAAATTATACTACATGCATTACAATTAAGCCTTATTCATCTTTTTACACCTCTATTATTACGAATTTTAAACTATGAAATTGTTAACATTTGCTACCTCTCCACCATTATTAATAATAGACTAATAAAATAGATTTTTAAGGAAAGCGTTTTTAGGTGCAAAAATAGTTTAAAAAAGTTTATAGTCGTGCCCTAGTTCTCCAGCTTCCTTTTCCGTTTCTTTAAAATCAATCCTTTCACCTCAAAAAGGGATTTAAATTGTATGCTCACTTAAATGCTAACAAGTAAGTAAGGGGCAAAAGGGATATGAGATATGTGCTCACATTTTTCCAAACTTTTTAAGAAAAGTAAACAAGTTCTAAACAAACATTTTAAACATTGTGAGTATTTCGATCCGAAGAGCCAAAATTATCTCATCTACATACTACATATACATATGTATATGGCGTTCGGATTCTCTGTCGCGCAGATACTCCCAATGAGGGAAAATTGATCCCTAATATGAATGACTTGAAAAAATTCAAATGCGAATTATAACGAAACAAAATTTATTTGCCAACTTCTCACTTACTCACTTCTCTCTTAACGGGCTCACAAATTAAAATTATGTGTTTTAGGCATTACGCAATCCACATTGGGAGAACTGCAATATACTCGTAATATAGGATATTTTTGTTACAAAAACATATCTTTACAATTGAATCCTACCTTGTTGTGATCATTGTAGCTCGGAACTAGTTTCATCAATCAATCAATCAATCAAAATTTTTACGGTCATCTACCAAGCATCGCATGTTCTAGAAAATGGAGAAAGACTTTATAAAAAAATTGGTGTTTTAATACTTCGAAAGAAAAAATAAAACTTTCATTCAGTCTTCGCATAATTTAATTATATTAGAAGTAAGAAGGCAAAGCTTGAAGTTAATCAGAACATTAATAGAGAATGTTCCCTTAACAAAAATTATATTACAATAATATGTATTATATTTTGAAAGCAATTTAAAAAGGACGTAATAGTACTCGAATTCGAGCCTCCCCGGATAAATCAGTGGGTAACGGAGCCACGTTTCTTCTATAAACCAGTTGTTGGAAAAATTACTGAATTTATACTATCAAGTCGCAGATTACAATTTTTCTTGGCAATAAGGCCGCATATGGAGACATTTGCCATTTCCAGATATTTGTTTCGATTTGATGAATATGTATGTTACGGTTTCCCAATGATCTTGTAAGAAGGATAATTTGGCTCTATTTCAGATTGCTTAATTTTTGTCTAGACTTGTGGGCTTTGCTTATAATTTATATCACGCAGGAAACAACACACGACTTCCTCATTACGAAACTCCTCGTCACGCCTATTGTTTGTGCTCTCTAAGTAGCGTAGCGTCTGGGTTGGAGCTGCAACCTCCCCCGGACTGTGTTAAGTAGCTCGAAAACAGCCAATGAAGTGGAACAATCAATTTTTTTCCACTATGGAGATAAATTACATCACCCTTGCAATTACAGCGTCCCATACGGCGGTGATCAATTATATTCGGAAAATTACTTTCCAGTGACCGCTGTCGGCGGCTGGAAGAATTAAGCCCGCGAATTGGTGGCCCGTTCGAATGCGGCTCAACCTTGAACTTCATTTCTGCTGGTACCGAGTCGCGCCGAAGAAGAAGTGCACATGGACCATAAAACCCCTTTCACCCGATAATTTTCCATGGGCCCCATTCAGCGGGCTCAGGAGGAAAGTTGCATGGAGGCCATTAAATCAGCCTCTTCTGCGCTCGCGGCTCCCAGCCTGATGCTGTGTGATCAGTGAAAATCTGCGCGGTCAGCACGGCTCGCATAAATCTCCCACTGCGCATAACTTTCTCGACTTTAGCGCGCCGCACGCCGCCGCCGCCGCTGCGCGGAATCGAGTCGTGAAATTAATTGAAGCGGTCAAAGAGGAAGTCTTCTTTCTGGTTACTTTCACAAGTTGAATCAATGGGTGCTGTGCTGGAGCCGCTGCATCCGCTCGTGTGGATCTGGTCCGGTGGAGCCGTGGCGCGGGTCGTCCCCTGGCCCACAATCCACAATGCATTTCTATGGGGAGACGGAAGTAGAACAAAGCCCCAACCCAGGCCAAGATCCCTGAGCACTGATGTAATTAACCAGAATCAGACTAACTGCCTCATGGATGCCTCGCATTGCATTTTGAGGTGCGGCTCGGAGGCCCGATTCGGTGCTCCTCCGGCGGCATCTAGCCATATTCAGCGCGTTAGATGATTTCCACACGTACCCCCCGCGCCTCCTCATTAAACGCTTCACCTCTTATAGATATTTCGAAAGTTCCTGGCCGGAGGAACGTGAATCAAGATAAAATATTATATACATACCTGCTCCCTTCAGATACGCTGAACTCTTTTGAACGTTTTTATTAAGATTACTCAGCGGCTCCATGGGTGCTCCTAGATGGCTCGGTGTTGGAACCATAGAAATAAACTAAACACGAAACGGCTGTACCGTGTAAAAACCCCTATACGTGAGCGTACACTCTAAGGTAGCTTGTTGTAGAGTACAGCAATAGTGTGCAAGAGGAACGCAACATAAAGCAAATTACGGAACTGTCAAATGAAATATAACTTCGTTTTATGTTAATTGAAAAAATGCAAGTTTTTGCGGTTTTAAACTATCGTTTTGTAAAAAGTTTTTAAAAATTATAGAAAAGACGTTTTTACGCTTTTAGTGATTATTTAGTTCAGAAAGATTAACTTATTATATAATAAACGCTAATTTGCGAGATGAAATGCTCGGTATAGGGTTTCCTGAACAATACGGAAGTATCGAGTGGGAAATCGTTTTTTAGGCGAGGTAATGGAAATGCAACATAGTTGTTTTATTTCATGAAATCTCGCTAAAATGACTTAAATTAACTTCAGAAAATTAAAAAAATCATCATATTTTTCACTTCACTGGTTTGTTTACATCCCGCAAAAGCAGGGAAATTGTTTCATCTGCCGTCTTTACTTTTCAATTGTTCCATTACATTTCAGCAAATTCAACCTTACAAATTTTCTTTCAAATGCACCTCTTATTATGTCTACATATGAGGGCAGTTTGATAAGTCAGTGACTTTTTGAATTTTTCGCGCAGTAATTTTAATTGCAACACTGCTCCCGTTAGCTACCATCTATTAACTTTACTTACTTTAAAAATTTGAGCAAGCTGCGTCATTTAGTTCGTGTTTGACAGCCATTGAAAGCAGACAACCTCGTGAATTTTAACGAAAATGAAAAAAAGTGAATTTCGTGTGCTAATTAAGCAATATTTTTCCATTTATCCATAAATTGGGCTACGAACTGCTACCCCATCCAGCATATTCTCCAGATTTAGCCCCCTGCGACTATTTCCTGTTTCCAAACCTGAAGAAATAGCTGGGCGGTAAGAGATTTGGGCCGAATGAAGAGGTCATCACTGAAACAAAAGCCTATTTGAGGGCCACGAGAAAACCTATTATATTCCTTCCAAAATAAAAAAATTGAAAAAAAGCTGGACTAAATGCATGGAGCTAAAAGGAGATTATGTTGAGAAATAAAACGCTTATTGGCCGAAAAAAATATCTTTTATTCAAAAAGTCACTGACTTATGAAACTGCCCTCCTATTTACGCCTGTATTGGCTGACAACTGGTAAAACCTAGTATGCTGTTCCCAAGGAAACACCTCAAAGAAAATATGCACATATTGCTAAATGGAATTTTGAAAAATATACATCAAAGAATTTTGAAAATATACATCAAGGAATTTTGACAACTCGTCATTTGCCAAAGAATTAATTAAATTTAGGAGGATATCGAAATCCACGTATTCTCCACCTTCCATTTCGTAAATTTATATATCCTCCAGACGAACTGTCATTTTTATCTGAAGGAATATGTGCTTGGACACTTATTCCTTGAAGGAAATTTAACTTTTGGGTATACAGCGCCACAAGCTGTAAAATTAAAATTTAGTTTTTCCTCGACCGATTCCTTCCGAACCAGTATACCATTTTGACAACCGGCACGGGAAAGAGTTCCTTGAAGGAGCGTTTTTTTACATGTGTTTTGTATGGACCAAGAAACTTCTTGGCAACAGCATACCGGGCTTAACAAAGGGAATTCGAAGACATCTAGAAAAAGTGCACGCTTAATCTGCATTACAGCCATTTCGTGTTTAGTTTAGATTTCTATGGTTGGAACTGATTTCCAACATCGGCCGAGCCACTCTGCAGATACGAAATTCCGCTCCCGAAGATACAATCGCAGCAAAAGCAACTGGAGAGTGAAACATGCGTTTATAGATTTGAAGATCGAAATTAAAGAATTGAATCAACCCACACTCACAATGAGCACTCGAATTAGTACGTCTGTCCGTAAAATCAATTACCTTTTTCTGCTGGTTCATCTCGCTAGAAAAAATAACATCAGAAATTCGATGCACCTTTGAGCAACTTTAATTGCCTTGTCATCGTGCTGCAGAGTTTTTATAGGTTTTCTTCTTTTCGCTTAAGAGACATCACCGCGATGCTTGCATCTTGAGTGCACTTGCCCTATTAGGCCGCGGTTCAATAAACTTTAGAAGACTCCGCGCCATTCCCTAGTGAAATGGAAAATAAAAATTATATTAATAATACCCAGGGTGCTTCTAAAAACCACGATTAAACTTCTATTCAAGTGCGAAACCGCACAAATGGATATACTATTCCTTTATGCAAAAAGTAGTAATAATAATTTATTTGCGGTTCTCGCCGCATTGTCCACTCAAGCAAATAATAAGTTCAGAAAGGCATTTCCTTTAGGCAGCCTCACAGTAGTCAATTGCCTGACCGCACTTAAGGACATTATTTTTCGCATACTTTCTTAGTCGGAAAACTTGCTAAAGGAAATTAACATAAACTGGTAGATGAGCTGAGCATTGATTGGAATTAATCGAGGTTTTCAATTCACAGATTTTGTGATAATTCAATTACTTTTGATAATAAAAGAGTTGTAAAGTTTTTACCGTAGAATACACAATTTGCGAGTTATTAAGGAAGTTGAATAGAACTGCAATATTAATAGTCAATTATTTTTTCAAAAGTGTCCAATTGACAAAATTTGACCTTTAGCGAAAATAATTTTAAGGATAACAAACTGATTTTTAAAGATATACTAAAGAAGATAATTTCTAAAAATACTTTTAAAACGATTAAAATGTAGCAAGAGTAGTTTTTGGGTGCATTAGTTTTTCAGGGTACCTAAAGGTAAATTAATTTTGTATAAAGCGGACAAAGGTTTAATTTTGGATTTAAAGCCCCAAAATTAAAAAAAAAAATAACTAATCTTTCAAAAATTCCAATATTCTCTTGTTTAGTAGAGCTGCTGTTAAAATATGTATGTTGTACATATAAATTAGAAATCACAATAAAATTATAATACCCACAAGAAAAAAACAAAAGCCCCCATCAACAAGTTTGGTTGATACAACACATTTTAAATAGATCTATCGATTAGACATTTGTTAATATCGTTAAGAGTTTCAGAGGAAATAAATACAGTATCAAATTTTCTCTATAGCATGTCTGTATGAGATATTAGTCAAGTACGAGTATTGTCGAATCATTCTAAAGTTTTCCGCTTTAAAAAATGCTTCCTAAATGTTCTTAAGCATAGGTTTTTTTGGAGGCAATTATTGGTATATACATGTAGAAGCAATCAAACGAAATAATCCCAATTAAATTTTTTTAGATTTTGTATTTCAATTTTAATTCTAAGACAACAACGTTTATAGATTTAAAAGTTACTGAATTGCTACAACCCGCAGGTGTACGAAGTTTGACGTGACAAGTTTCCTGGAGGATATAGCGGAGGATAAATTAACCATTAGACCATATCTACTCTTAATGGTTTAATGGTAAACTTGTAGACTTTATAAGCAAATTTAGCAGAAATGGCTCTTGTTAATAATTTAATGAAGACATTACACCTCAAGTAATTTTGTTTCCTTCATCTTTATACTAATATTTTTGTTTTCTTTTGTAAGATGAACTTGCAAGGTTATCTGCATAATGCCGACGAACTGAGTGTGGAAGAGGCACGGTCGTTACCTGCCTGCAATTTTACACCGCAGATTGTCGTTTAAATCCATAAAATTATCGCTATAGTCGAAAGGTATTGGACGTGACAACGATTACGTTATGGTTATCGAGTATTCTCAAATGAATTTCATTTGAAGGTAATAACACAACGACTTTCTGGGAATTTAAAGCGACAATTAATTCGTTAGAGTTTTGTCCCAGAAAAACGTATATGTGTCCATTTACTTATACGAGTATACGCTAAAGGAGACAGGGCGGGGCCGTGTCGTGCAATTGTTGGACAAGTTTACTCAAACAAATTGCCATTGAAAGATGTGGAAATCGCTGCACGTAGAGACCATTCCAGAAGGAGTCGTCTCGAGGTCGTTAAATCCGGCGGATCGCTTCATTTCATTTAAAACACCTCGTTAAAGTGAAACATCTTAAAAGCCCTCAGGTATGTTAATTTTACACCGTGTCATCCCGGACCCGGGTCTCAGCCGCACCACCGCGCCGCCGCGCGGATGAACAAACATTTCTCACAGGCGCTCCTCTGCTCCTCGTCCAGGCTGCTGGGACCCCACGTCTTTTGTGCAGACCGGGCCGGGCCGGGCCGGGGGCGCGAGAAGACATCCGCGTGCAATGCATGTTTGCATGTTTGCATACGTGCGGAGCACCGCCGCATTACCGCTAATACCCGTGAACTCTGGACCTTTAATGAGGTGCGACGATTACTTTTATTCCGGTTCAATTCACCTTTTCACTCGTGCCCGTCCGTCCGTCAATGGGGCGATGCAGCCGGAGGCCGGGGGCCGGGCGGCCAATGGGGCCCCGGAGGGGGGAACCTTTAGAACCGTGCGCACCGGGCACATTCGTCAAAATCAAAGAATCCATGGGTGCGCCCAGAGCCCCAGCCCCACTCGTCGTCATTATCAGCCGGCGTGCAAGATTAATTTGTAAGCGCAAGACATTTGCGCGATGATATAACTTTCTTTGTGCGGGAAAGTGAAGAAATTGATCTAAGAATTACGAGTTGGAATCCAGCGGTTGCACGGACCCTTTGTGTGGGTTCATTTCTCCCGCCAAGGAATGCGCCGTTTATTTATCGACGTTCGACGACGATCGAATCATTCCCCATTTCATTACCAAGTGTCTCGCAATTTATTTCCGATTATTTGTTTCGTCGTTCTGAGCTGCCCGCCACGGTCATGCAAATTCAATTCGAGCCGGAAAACACGCCGTTTCGCGGCAATATACACTTTTTTTTTAATTGCATATGAGACAGTACCTTCATATAAACTTTATGGATATTTTTTTCCCATTATGTTCGGTTTATACTTTAAAGTAATCATAAGTTACACAGTCTTACAATTCATCTTACTAAATATTCATTTTTTATTTGTTTCAGGTAAGCAATTAAATGAAGACTTCCCCACGATACATGTGTTTAATGTTCGGTAAGCAAAATCTTTATATACTCGTTTCACCAACTTCAAAAATTTTGAAAATTACGATTCATTCAATAAATTAGTATATTTATTAAATGAAATAATGTTTTCGCTGCAGGACTCAAAATAACTAGCATTTTTGATTTAATTAAATATCGAATTTTACTCATTCAAAAAACAGAAAGAAAATTAATTGTCGACTTATTTCATATCATAAAAAATATGTACGTGATTATAATTGGATAAAATTTGTTGCATAGCTGGAGGTTGTCCGGAATGGGTAATATGTTAAATTAATCCTTAATAACTTTGAAGCTGAAGAACACTTTCATTCAAAACCGGCTTCAGATTGCGAAAATAATGCAACACAACTTGAGTTGAAATGCAGTGTGTTTGGGGACTGGCATAGTTTGTCTAAAAAAGATTATTAAAAAAAAACTCGAACGCATACGCAGTTTTTGTGAACAGGGAGATTTCGAATTTTCTTGATTATTGCTTTTTTTGCAGTTGTGTCTTTTAAAATTATTTAGTATATCTCCATTTCGGCATTGGTCATAGGTTTGTTTAAAAGCTCTTCTTTAAAATCTTATATAAGTAGTAAAAAAAAAAACCACTTTATTTTTGTGTAGTATATAACAAATACAACAACGTGTTGTGCGGACGAAAAGTTGTGCTTAATAATAACTTAGGACGTATCGTACAAAGCGACCTGTGGCATAATTTTCTTTATACAAATTTTTTAAAACTTTGTAGTGGTATCACCTTGTACTTAATCGTCCATTTGAGCCAAGTTTCATCTTGATCCACTAATAAATGCGACCTCTAGAAAGGACACAAATTTCGTTATAATATACATTAGTGTGAAAAAAATATGCAGAGCAACCTTTGAAGGAATTTGGCTTTTCTATATTATTATAATTTGGACAAGCTATCGATCTTATAAATATTATAACTTTAATCAATAGCTACATATATTTTGATAGATTAGACTTCGTGTTGTGCAATTTGAAAAACAAACTAAAATGGCGAGAAAACAGTGAAAAAAGGACATGGAAAAATCGAAAATACTTGCTGAATCTAATTTCATATTTTATTTCAAGTAATCCCAGAGATACTTAAACATAGCCCAATTAAAACTAATACTTTGTTAGTTCTCCTCTTGCAGTAATTACAGCTTAACATCTTCGAGTAATTGATGCTCTTACATTTTTGAAGATTGGGTGATGATATCGAATCCACTGCCATGAATCTTCAACTAAATCTTTTATGAAGCTCCCCGATGTTGGACTCCGCCTTTTGTCTTATTAAAGCCCAAATGTTTTCAATTGGTTTCAAGTCAGGATTGTATGGTGACCATTTCATCACAATAAATTTTTTTTCTTCTATGTATTCTTCACTTAGAAGAAACACAACAAATTGTTCTTACTTTTTTACTCGTACGGCAGAGAGTATTATCCTATTGAAAAATAAAATCGCAAGTGTTTCCGAATAAAGTTAAAACAGATGACTACAATTCATTTTTCAAAATGTTAATGTATAGAAATCTGCTGTTAATTTGGAGTATATGAGCACAGTCTTCCTTTTTCGATTCCAAGAAGTTTCCGACTACATTTGAAAGTGACTATACGTCATACTTATATACACTAAGGAGGCCCAAAAAAAGCGATTTTTCAAGAAATTTTCCTGAGAACACTTTTAAATTAATTAATGTAAAAATTTGTACACATATTATGGCAACTCTTAACTGTATTTTAAAATTTTTTATTTGTAAAAATATTAATTTTGAATGCTGCTATAGTTGATCTCCACGAGCTCCTCTAAAAAAAGGCGCTTTGCGGTGACCACGATATCTCTGGACTGGATCATTTAAAATGAAAAAACCAAACGGATTTCGTTAAAGTAAGGCATAATCTTGTAATTAATCGAAGTAATAAGCAAAATACAATTTTTTGACAAAATGGCGGCTTCTCAAAAAAAAAAAAATCGATTTTTGACCAAACTCTTGGCCTTAAATTGTTTATAAAAAAAGAAATATTTATCGGTGAGAAAAAAACTTCTAAAAAATATATGTACTTAAGAAGCTTGTGTTAAAATTTGCGACTGATCGGTTCAGTCGTTTCCTAGAAATCTTGGTCACCGACTTTAAAGTCACAGTTTTGAGAAAAACGCGTTTAAAGTTTCAAAAGCACTCTGAACCTACTTTAAAACGCTCTCACACGTCTTTACAAATATGCGTGTAACTTCGAAAATAATCGCCGGATTGACTTGAAATTTTCTGTGTATGTGCTTAAATATATGTACATTACGAAAATAAAATTAAAAAAAAATTTTTTTGGAAAATTCTAAGTGCATAAACCCCTTAATTATTAATTTATTGGAGTTTTATACTATATAAATATGAAAATTATAAGAATTTTATACTTTGTTTTAATACATACATATTATAATGGCAAATTTAACAATGAATACAATTTTGTTAGCGCTTTTTAAATTATGACTGATCTTAGTTTCAGAATTGATTAAAATAGTAGATTTACGAAGAGAAAAGACATGTCGTTACCTTTTATTAATAGCCATAAATAGTGAATGTAATCCACATATGCTACATAAAAAATCACTTATAAATTTTGAAAAACTATTGTTACTGTTGTTAGCTGGTGTTGGTGATTGGTAATACAGATTTTCATCTGACGTTGGAGCAGGTGAAGCAGGTGGAGGTGGGTAATATTACAAATTAGAATGTGGTATTGTTGCTGGTAGTGGTTGATAATATTCGATCTGTTTCTACTGAGGTCCTTTCACTGCGCCTTGCTTATTTTGCTTAGGCACCTACCTACTTTTATTGCAGTGCAATCCCTCTGCATCCCGAAGGAACCCAACGAGATAATACATTGGAGGTGACCATTGGATGTGCCTTATTACCCTGTGTTAATTTATCTTGAATTCTTCTTCTCGGCCTCTGATAAAGTTTGGGTGTTTAGTCGGCCTAAAATCTACCAAAAATTGGGGTCTTTCCGGTCTACATTTTTTACCCGGCCTCTTTTGGGCTTTTTCGCTTCCCCTAATAAATTGTAGGTGTTTTGTCGGCCTAAATTCGGCCTGACATGGAATTCCAGGCCGTTTTTCGGCGTTTTTTTAGGCATCTTCTCAGCCTCTGATAAAGTTTAGGTGTATATTGGGCAAAAATTTTAATTTTAGGCTGTTTTCCAGCGTTTTTTCGGCCTGACTTTTTCATTTGGGTTTCTCGAATTTAGTGCAGTTTATAAGAATGCAAAGTGGTCGCTGGGTGTCAAACACCCCGCGGGTACTTTAAAGGTTAATAACTAGATGGGCCTTATCTGGCATGATTACGCTTGACATGAAATTTATTTTTAAAAAATTTTTTTTCGCCCCTAAAAAAAACTAAACACTGTTTTTCTTAAAAAACGAAAATTTATATCTTACAATATATGGTTTATTAGTTGATGGGTGGTCAATATAAAAATTTGAGTTGTTTATAAATTCTCAAAAATTTTAATAAATTCTGCCTTTCAAAATTAGTCCTTATTACACATCACAAAAATACAAATATTTAATTCGTTGAGATCAAAAAATGTTGCGACGAATCAAGTCAAAATTTAAAAAATTGTTCAAAGCTGCTGTGACTCTGCAAGAATTCCACTGCGGTAAGTTTTTTATGCCTGAATTCTCAAAACGAATCAGAAGTAATTGATATTAAGCCTAAAGAACTTCAATAATTTCAGAATAAAATTATAATCAACTTTTACTTCTGCACATAGGTCTGTAATATTCAGCTATTTATTTAACTTTATTTATTTATTTATTTTTTTTTACGGGTCCAATTTGAGGTGAAATGGAAATATTTTTAGAATGTTAGATCAAAAAAATGCCAAGGATTTGATGCCAATAATTAATTAGTTATGCACGTTGCTATTTCATGAACGTCAATGGTTCGTTCTTAAACTAGCAAAAACATTGGCTAACTCGAAATTATAAGGTAGCACCGATTAATCACAGCTGGTCAATTAAACAAATCATGTTTGGCTGAGCGATTGGTTTTGCCAGCATTTAGCAGCAGTAACAGTTACTAATCGCGGTGTTGTTGCGTAACAAAATCAAGGTCAGTAGTCAACGGAGGAACCGCCTTTTGCCCTTGTAAAGTAGAAGTGACAGTTTTGGGTTAGTAAAGACAACGAGACCCTTGACTTTCTACGCTGCGTAAATTCTGCGTCTATGGCAAATTCGTTGACCCATATTTTGGCTCAAGCCCCGCTTGATGGTCGAAAAGAATGAAATTGAAATTCTCGACGTGCTTTGCAAATTGATTGAAAACATTTTTCATAAAATATTGAAAAGTAGGTTCCTGATTAGCATTGCCAGCGCGCGCGGGAGACGAATGGGATGGAATGGAAATAAATGGGTAGATCTGCCGGTTGCCTAGAATTAAGATAAATTGTTAGCAATCACGTTTTCGTACAACGCCAACGTATATACCGCGGAAATTGCAGGTTATTTCCCCAGGTGGAAGTCGAAATGGCTCTTTCACAACTTCCAGCCTTTTTGCCCATGGCCTGCCCGCCGTCGGTCTCAATTCTTTGCAAGATTTTTATTTCAAACAATTTTCGAACATTCGATTAAACCTGTAATTGGTAGATGTGGAGATTTTCGATGCGATAAATTGAGGCACCGACCGTTAGTAAATGCACATCGATGGTTTGTTTTGTTTACTTAAACCACATACCAATAGTTTCGTGCAGATTGGGTCGCATTTTTACCTTATTTCTGCCTTTCTGTTTTTTAGGGAAATGAGCTCTGATTTAAGATTGTGCTAACTATACTGCTTCGAATCTGTGCCAAGTGCATTAATATTTTGGGACGTGAGAAGAGCAGTAGATCGTATGAGCCAATCTGAGGTCGGAATTCAAAATGTAGGGCTAAGGCTCTGTGCGGATTCAGAAAAAATTTCTTTCTTTTCCATGTTAAAGAATATCGGAAATGAAGTACACTTCCAATTCGTCAAATTTATTCAAATTGATGATATAATTGGCATGTTTTTCCGACCAGATTATGGACAGTGAAAAAGAAACAATGAAGTCTATGTTTAAAATGCAGTCACTGGGGTTTGAAAGAATAAACAACTGATGTAATTTTAAACACAATTCGCAAGTGGAACTAGGTAAAGTGGATAAGACTTTATATCGTTTCTTCAACAAATTTTAACAAACAGAAAACACATTTGGCAAGAGAGGGGCTAGCGAAATTTAACTTTACTTATAAAGTCAAGCCTGACTTTAATTGGTTCAAAATTTACGCAAGTCTAGCTTAAGACTTTAGGCTTGAAGACAACACAATCCGGCGGTACAATTTCGACATTTGCTCATTCAAGCTAAGCTTTGCTCGGCTGTAACTCTGTGAATTGAATTTCACCAAAGACTTTTTAAATATACTTTTCACATAGACGTCCCTGAAAACACCTGTTCTGTAAATGTTACCAATATTTGTAGAGCCATATTGGAAAGTGTGAGCATATTGTACAAACTTTACTCGTTCAATAAAATAGGATTTGAGACATATACGTACAGTAGCGGACAAAAATCTGGAAACACTTTGAACCTAAATCTTGCAACACCGTTATAAGCTTTACGAATTCATATTTCTCGGAAATAAATATACCATTATTTAATGCAATTCAATCTTCACTCATTTATAATACTTTGTTTTGATCTTACACAAAAGAGACAGCAGCGCAAAGAGAGATAGGTATACTAAGGAGTTTTGCCCGCGACATAAATCTGGAAACATTTTTTTAGTTAGAGAGCAATCAGGAAGAAATGATGTTATAATTAATAGTTTTTTCACATTCTTCATATTTCGGGCTTTTTAATATGACACCGTGTAAGAGAACAGCGGCCCCCTTGAAAAAAATTATTGTTAGACTCCGCGATCAAGAAAATTTATCTTTTGCGAAATTGGTTGACAAGATCAAATGGCCCCTGTCCCCTGTCCAGTTTATATGGTCTTTTGCAAAGGCACTGCGTTTTTTCATGTGTGTTTTAGAAACATATGGTTTCTTAGCAGCAATCCTCCCATGGAGGTCTTCTTCGGCTAAATGACGCTGTACAGTTCGGATGCTAAAGCCTTTAACACCTGCAGCCACCATAACCCCTGGAGCCATGAGTTTTGGATCCTTTTTCGATTCCAATACGAATTTTCGATTCATTCTGCGGCCATTTTTCCTCATTTAAAAAAATTAACAAAAACAAAAATTCACAAATTTACCGTTCATCGGTTTTCGGGGGTCTTCCACGTTTTTCGGAATTGGTGGGTTTTTCGCGCGATGATAAACTTTTGAAACAACGGGTCTACCCATTTGATCTTGTCAACCAATTTCGCAAAAGATAAATTTTCTTGATCGCGGAGTCTAACAATAATTTTTTTCAAGGGGGCCGCTGTTCTCTTACACGGTGTCATATTAAAAAGCCCGAAATATGAAGAATGTGAAAAAACTATTAATTATAACATCATTTCTTCCTGATTGCTCTCTAACTAAAAAAATGTTTCCAGATTTATGTCGCGGGCAAAACTCCTTAGTATACCTATCTCTCTTTGCGCTGCTGTCTCTTTGGTGTAAGATCAAAACAAAGTATTATAAATGAGTGAAGATTGAATTGCATTAAATAATGGTATATTTATTTCCGAGAAATATGAATTCGTAAAGCTTATAACGGTGTTGCAAGATTTAGGTTCAAAGTGTTTCCAGATTTTTGTCCGCTACTGTATATGCAACGGACAAACTTAAATTTCAAGAATTCAAGAAAGTTCTTGTTATATCTACCAAATTTTAGCTGTCTTCTTTTCACATCGGAACCGTATTTATGAATACTTACTCAATTCATATAAATTTTTAACTTGCGAAAATAAAATAAAATTACCTAAATTACCCACTTTGATCCTGTGCCAATCTGAAACTTTTCATTCTGATGAAAATACTCAAGTTTACTGTTTCACCTAGTTTAAGAGTAGAATGTTACCAAGATCTGTGGATGTGATATGGAATCGTAGTACATAATCTATTTAAATAAATTTGAAAGTTATTTGACGCAATATGTGATTAAAAACTTTACTGATTCCCTTACTTATGCATTTTTATTGTAACTGAAAAAATGATACCTATTCGTGGAAGACATTTTTGTCTACCTGAACATTTAAATTTTTAATTCCCAAATTTTGATAAATTCGTAAACAGTTCAATATACTCTCAATACTAATTTTTATTGAAATCTTTCCAATATGAAAATTTGTGGTCACATTGGATCCGTCATCTTGAATTTTCAAATTTGAATAATAGATTCGCAACCAATGTTCGACTATATTGAGTCTGCCATTTTGAATTTCCAAACTTTGATAGTAGATATACTTAAAATGGATGGAAACAAATGAATTCCACTTTAGTGATTAGTTATAATTAAAGAATTAAAAAAAGAAGTCATCTCTTGCAAAGGGCAAAAGCAGAGTTGAAATTAGTAAACTTGTGTAATAAGTACAGTGGCTCGCACGAATAATGGGACAAGCTAAACTTGTACATTAAAACAGTTGTACAAAGCAACAAAATATATTGTTTCCAATATGTAATACATAAAACTTCTTGGTATTTGGTGTAGTTTTGACATTTATCATCACATTTCCAAAATCTAATCCCGTTCAAAAATTATTCGTGGAAAACAAAACTAAAGTCCATTTTCTGGCTCGCACGAATAATGGGACAGAAGAGAAAACAAAACAAAATCCTGCTATAACTGACAATTTTGAAATTTTTAATTTTAACGTTGTTGAAGGTGCTGCGGTACACTCTACGAGCAAGCTCCTCCCACAGGTGCTCTATGACGTTTAAGTCCGGTGACTGTGGGGGTGGTTCCAATAATTTGGGGCAATTGTGTATAAGCCATAGCCTGGCAACTTCCGATTTGTGTTTAGGGTCATTATCTTGATAGTAGGCAAAGTTGTTAAGAATCCCTAATTTCTCTGCACTTTGCTTTACGTTTTCTTTTAGAATGTTTACGTAAACAAATCTGTCCATTATACCTTCAATAAAATGCAGACTACCCACCCCAGCACTGGACATGCAGCCCCAAACCATTACAGACCCAGCCCCATATTTTATGGTAGCACGTGTGTTTTTGGGCTCAAACTCGGTATTTGCCTTTCTCCAAACATAGCGCCTTCCATCCGAGCCGTGAAGATTAAATTTACTTTCGTCCGTATATAAAACCTATGAGTAATAAATTAAGAACTTCGAATATATCAATATAAACCTTTACAGATCAACTTACAGTATGCCAAAATTCACTTGGTTTTAACAAATATTCTTTAGCAAATTTTATACGCAATTTTTTGTTTTTCGGACTAACGAATGGCTTTTTTTGTGGAGTTCTTCCATGGAATCCATTTTTCTGTAAAGCCCTTCGAATAGTGTCATCACTCACATTTTTGCCGGTAGTTTCCTTCACATAACAATTAAGTTCTTTAGTTCTTTGGAACGGATTTGCTTTAATTTTTCGAGATAAATTTCTTTCTTCTCGTTGAGTTAACAATTTTCCTTGCCCTTCTCGACTTTTATTTTGGATTCTATTTTCGTCTCTATACCTTTTAATAATACTGTGTACCGTGGAATGACTTCTACCTACAAGTTTGCCAATTTCCCGAACGGTTTTCCCATTTCCATAATTCTTAATTATTATTTGCCTCTCTTCGAAAGTAGTTTGCTTTCCTTTAGGAGCCATATTATTTATTTATTATAACTAAAATAACTAAACAACCTTATCAATTGATGTGCACTACTCAAGTGAGCATATCATAAGGCACCCAGAGTCAATAGTGCAGGAAAATATCAGTTATAACAGGACTTTGTTTTGTTTTCTCTTCTGTCCCATTATTCGTGCGAGCCAGAAAATGGACTTTAGTTTCGTTTTCCACGAAAAATTTTTGAACGGGATTAGTTTTTGGAAATGTGATGATAAATGTCAAAACTACACCAAATATCAAGAAGTTTTATGAATCACATATTGGAAACCATATATTTTGTTGCTTTATACAACTGTTTTAATGTACGAGTTTAGCTTGTCCCATTATTCGTGCGAGCCACTGTATAATAAATAGTAAGAAGCGAATCCTTAAGTACATATGTACATACATATATGTACTTAATGACTTAATATATGTTTGTAATGAAATGTTACGTTTCTTAAGATATTGTAATTTTTCTAGAATACAAAATGCCATTGCTATCCTAGTTGTATGTAGTTGCAGCAAGATCTCGTCGTCGTCAGGACCTAAAACCCATTTTGAGGCCACTGGCAACGGAGCGGGAGCCACTTAGTAACCCATCTACCAACTGGTTCTCGTGTGCAAGGCGCATGAACGGCTAATTACCTTTCCACAGCCTATTAACAGCCAATTCAAATGTCATCCACCCAACCTAATTATTGGTGGTTGGTTACATGTAATTAACTATCTGGCGATCTCCCTTCGGCTGGCTCGACGGCGGCGGCGGCCCAACCTGTTTGCCGGGCTCGTCTTTTGAAAAATGTTATGTCATCACAATTACCCACATGTCATAAAGTGGAATTTTCGCGCAACAGCAGTTTCTATTGCATGTAGGTTCGCGAAGACGGCGGTTATGGAGCCTCCTGTCCTCGCTGGAGCCCCACCGATCCCAGTGGCTCTTGCAGTTTTGCCTGGTGGCTGCTCCATCTGATTTTTTGTTTATTTTTACCGCTGCCTTCAATATCTAGACCAGCGACGTATTTAGCACGAGAAAACTAACCCACGACGGGGCTTACCCACTACCGGTGTTTTTGCTCCTCCAGCCATCATCCCAGAGATGTTGCATTGATTACTTCATTCATTAGCGTCTTCTGGTTGTGTTTTGGCTTTTTGGCTTCTCTTTTGGCTCCAATGATCGCTGGCGAGAAGACAAAGGCTAGGTCATTAGTCAGTTTTAGACAGACACTCAATTAGCCAAATGCAATCGAAAGTTTAGTTTTTGTTCTAAACCACTTTAAAAAGGAAGTCTTGAGTTGAGCGAATAAAGTGGGAAATATGCGAGGACTTCAAGATATAATTCGATAAAGATGGTGTGATTAGCATTGTTTTTTTTAATTTTTTTACGTTTCTGATTGGCGTAAAATGGAAAGACAGTCTTCAGTAAAATTACTTTAGACAAATTATCATAACAATGGAACATATTGCATGCACTGGCTGTGCAAAATAATAAGCACAAGCATACCTAAAAACTTTACTTTGCAAATTGAACAAAAAACCGAAGAATTATGTCTATGCAACTGATTGTTTTGAATACCAACAAAATATAATTAAGAAATCCAAGCATAAGTAGGTATATAATTCAAATAACAAAGTTAAGGAATAAAACCAAAAACCTTAAAATTTCAATGATTTCAGCTATAAAAAAAAATAAGCACACTCAAAAAGAAATAACAATTTACTACCCAAACGCAAAATAATTCGTCCACTCATTACTTTTCGACTTTTTCGGAACAGGAATCTTTGTCAGTGGCTTAAGATGAAGCAGATAAATAAAAGACAATATACTTTAGATTCCTTACATTGTTTACTAATAATATTAATACAAAAATCAATTCCAACAAAAACAATAACGGTAAAAATTCAACTTAAACAAATCAGTTCAAATGCAAAATAGTTCGTCTAGTAGCTTTGAAATGCAAAATATTAGTACATTTACCACTTTGTCACTTCTCCTCTGTTCTTAAGAAGTTCTTGAATTCGTCGCGGAACTTTACTCACAAGATCAGCACAGAGCTGAGGTGTGAAATTATCCCAAATTTGTTGAAGCCGAACACGCAATTCATCCGTAGTCCTGACGGGATTTGCTCGCAATTTCTGCTTCATTTTTTGCCACAAATTTCCAACTGGCGACAAATCTGGACTATTAGGGGGCCATTCCAAGATAGGGATCTCTATTGCTTCCAGCCACGTTGTAGTGGATTTGGACTTATGGCAAGCTGCCCCGTCTTGTTCGAAAATATACTCGCCATAAGGGGACTGAAGCGATGGTATGGACGGTAGTAAATAGTTCTCAAGGATATTTTGGTACTTAGCAGAGTTAACTATACCATTAATAAATGCAAGTTTACCAACTCCTTGCGCGGACATGCATCCCCAAACCATTACGGATGCTGGAAATTTGATGGATCGTTTTAAACAGTCATTATGGAATGCTTCATCCTTGGTTCTTATAACTCTCCCACGATTGTCACCCACACATACACCTCAAACCTGGACTCGACACTCCAAATCACAGCATCCCATTGTCTCTGAGTCCAATTTTGATGTTCTCTAGCATACTTAAGACGTTTTTGTTTGTGTATATTGGTCAACAATGGTTTTTTCTTTGCCTTGAGAGTTATGATACTTTATGGAATGCACACTTTCAAACTAAATTTTGAAATATTATTACCTTATAAGATCTGTAACCCAATTTGTGCATATGTCTTTTACATGTGTCGACAGAGATATCCTTTCCTATTCAGTTTCTCCATTCAACAGTGATTGCTGCTGCGGTACTCCGACGATTTTTCTTCAGAATCCTCTAAGATCATGCCGATTTGCTATCGGAGGGCGACCAGTTTTGGGCATAGGTATCACATTTCCAGTGTTTTTGTAGAGATCTATTATAGTTTGTACTAAACTTCTTGTTAAATTAACAATCTCCGTGATTTTGTATGCCGATTTTTACCGCTTTTAAAATAATTTATTATAATATTTCTGACTGGAACGGGTATAGGCTTACCACGAGCCATTTTCAGCACTTTAAACAAGTTACTAAATTTTAGTGCATTGATAGTGTGGTGCTCTTCAATAACTCCGGTCAAAATTACCGTTACTAGTTTCATGTACACAAGAATTACCCAACTAGTTTTACTGGACGTACTATTTTGCGTTTGAAATCTGCTGGACGAACTATTTTGCACTTGAATTGATATTTTTAAACTGAACTTTTACCGTTACTGTTTCAGTTGGAATTTATTTTTGTTTTGGTTTTATTAGTCAACACTCTAAAGAATCGAATACATACTACCTGTTTTACATCTGCTTCATCTTAAGACCATAATAAAGATTCAAATTCGGAAAAAAGTCTAAAAGCAACAACTGGACGAACTCTTTTGCGTTTGGGTAGTACAATCATAATTCAACTCTAAAAAAAATTGAAAAATATTGTAAATTGGCAGAAAGATTGTCATCAGTATTTAGTAGTGCTGCCCTTATTTTCTAAGACAACTCTGCACCTCCGTGGCATCGATTCTACCAAATTTTGGCACAGTGAAGTTGGTATTTCATACCAAAGTTGGACGATTTGCCAGAGTGCGCTTTTTGTGGCTTGGGTGTATAAAGGTGCTGAATACCCTTTCAACTTGTCCCGAAAGGTTTTCTATGGGATTCAGGTCTGGGAACTGTGCGGGTCATTCAAGAAGTCTAATACGCATGATTTGAAACCTTTTTTTCGTTACTTTGGCAGTATGTTTAGGATCATTATGTTGTTGAAACTGCCAAAGCAACAGCAGATTATCATGTGCATATGGATACATAACTGTTTCAAGGATTTCGACGTATTTTTCGTTAAAACATCTTGTATCCAATAAATGGGCCCAACGAAAAAAAAATGTTTACTTACTCCATCGAGTTTAAAAGGGGAATTTAAAATCATTATGGGGATTCTTAAACCGTTTTTCAAAATTATGCCCCGTTTTTGAAATATTCGACTCTAAAGTGGCCATTTTTGATTAGGTTTGTGTCGGCCAAGGTGTCACCCTGAACGCAATTTCGGAAGAATCTGAAAAATTGTAGCACACGCTAGTGTGGAATGGAATGAAATTATTTTTAAAATTAATACGAATTACTGGAGTCAAATAGTTTACTAGATAGAGCCGACCAAGTTATGCTAATTTGGACCCAAACAACTTTGTTTGGGAAACTTGGGTTTGGGAAAAACCGTCTGCGCGTTTGTATGTGCGTGTGTATATGCACAAATATGCATATGCGCATGTACATATTCACGAGTATATATACATTATTATTTCATTTAGCATTGCATTATTCGTATTTTATCGTTTATAGTCAGTCAGCTACGGAACCCTATACTAAGCATGGCCCGACATGCTCTTGACCGTTTTTTTAAAATCTGCAACAACTTTCCTTGCTAGTAGCATTCTAAAGACAAACAAACAAGAGAATTACAGCTTCTTGAATGCATTCTTGTAATTTTGTAGAAGCCGAAATTCCCCGCCGCTAAAATAAAAATTCAATATCACCGTCTTAAAAACTCAAGTACAGTTCAGGGACAGTGCACGAAGATATAAATAAATTCGCAGTGGAAGGACAGCGGGTATGAGATACAACAATTTTGGTTGAAAAATAAAAAAGATTTTAAGCTTAAAAAACGTGTGAAGTTGCGAAACGGTCATGAAGCTGCAGGTACCATCAACTCAGAAGCTTACCCCCGACTTAATTATGAAACTAGTTCCTTTTATCGAGTGGCACAATTCGCGGATCGAAGTGATTTGATTAAACTGAGACTGTACTCCTTGGCGGAGTAAAAAACATAATTACAGCTTTGTGAACCACTGTTGGTTATAGGAATATCCTCGAGGCGGTTTCTTGAGACCTTGGCGAGTGATTGACTAGCGGAGAACCCAAATAGTCAGACTATGTCTTTATTGAGCGCGTAATGACTGGGGGATAATTAAATCGAAATGTCAGCGATTTATTTTTCATCTGCGATCACCTTGATCTTAGAATTCATTCAGATCCATAGCTCATGAAATGTGTGCTACTTGTGTTTTTATCGGTTTACTTTTTGCCTCTTTAATTCATACACTGAAGAGGAAGAGAACTTTCGCAAATGTAACGACTAATTAATTAATTTTTTCGCCGAGATATATTTTAAATGGAAGTTAATTGCGCTTGAAATACTCCGTATCATTGCTGACCACACCCCCCGACCTTACATAGCGAGAATTGCTACATGTTTTTTTTTTTCAAATGTATTATTTATATAGTCGCTTCGTGCAATACTGGTATATTACGAACCTTTGAAAATTTTATTGTAATTTTAAGGGAGTATATTTTTTGTATTCTGTGATCAGCAATCACTATCATGATTTTAGTAGATTTCCTTAGATAAGAAATGGTCAAGTAAATCCAGGTCAAGAATTGTTTTTTTTTTTTCTAAGTAATAAGACGCCAATGAAATTCCTTGGTTCTTAAGGTCTTTAAAACTATAAAATCAGCATTCTTGGGAATTGCTTTATATTTCTAAATAAGCACTCTCTGGCTGCATTATTCATTGTGCCTAGGTATTATTCATTTATGTATAGTGCTTGCTTTTTTACAAGGTGGTATGAAGTTGATACTTAAAAATTATGTGAGTAAAGAACATTTTCTCTTTATTCGTACTAATTTTGAATCATGGATATGGTTTTGAACCAACGATAGAGAGTACAACATCCTTCAAATGACTCTCATTTTCTTCAAGTTAAGGATATTAAACCTCCAACACGACTTGACTTAAAACATTAGAACAGGAAAACTATAGTAGAACCATAGCCTTGAAAATCTTGACTCCTGCAAATTGATTATGTGCGAGATGAAGGCGCTCTCCCTCACAATTAATTAATTAAAGGTAATTTTAAAAAATCAAATTAAAAGTGAAAAGAAAACTTACCTTAATATCAAAAGTTATTCAATTTTCAAAAATGGTAAGTGCCTTTTACAACAAAATTCCTATTTTGTATTTGAAAATCAAGTCAAGTTGTACCTCGGAATGAAAAATCGAACCTTTGGGATCACTTTGTTGACCGTGTGTTTATCCATCAAAACCCTTTTCCTTAGGAACGATTAAAGGTATCAAGTCGAAATTAATATCAAATACTAAGGTCTACAACCTCATAGTCCTGTAAAAGTTTCTAACTCAATGCAATAACAAGTAAACGGAAAAAAAAAATATTTGTTAAGAAAAGCTTTTATTTAAAAGAAAACGGAGTGAGCTAAATAAAAGCTTTTAAAAAGATAGGCCTTTTAAAGGGCATTTGGACACTGACAGACTGACTTATTGATTGAAGATCAAAACCTAGTACTTCCTGTTTAAGTATAACTACTTACAAAGTGAAGTCTACAAAAATTCCTAGCGAAGTCCCGCACAGTTTAATTGTCAGTTGATTTCTTGTAAGCATGTCTTTCTTTGACTAATTAAACCTTAACTGAATTCTAAAAGATTGAATTGAACCAGAAATATTTCATAGATACATAGAGGAAATTGTGTAAAAGCGCAAAACGTCTGATTTTTTTTAGATAAATAATATTTGTTTAAATTTATATAATAAATATATGTATATGTATAATATAGAAATATAATAGCTGCGTTTTTTTCATCTGGTTCTGGGTCTAGTTCAGTATAAAATGAAAAAAACGATCCAGGTTAATAACCCGGATAAGGATTTTTGTTTCTTAAAAGTTTGTGTGCCTGAATTTTTGAAGTGACAAATAAAATTGACAGCGCGAAGAGGAAAGTGTTTTATTTTGCAAAAGTGAAAAATTAATAATTAAAATGGTGTCTCTGTGATCTATCAGAAATTAATATAATTACATTTTTCACATAATTTTTAATTGCTACTTACTTGTTGTTTGCCATTTTCTCCTGTCACTTCAAACTAAAGGTTCCCCAAGAGACAATGCTACCAACAACGAAAAATTAAAGTAGCTCTACGGCGCCTCTGGTGGAATATTTTCGAATTAATCATCCAGTTCTATAACCCAGAACCCGATAAATCTCTGGGTTTCATGTTGTTGTTGTATTTCTCTGTTAAAGCAGAGAACTAGACCCAGAACCCGATGAAAAAAACGCAGCTAATGTATTTCTTAAAAATTTACGATATTTTGCCAATAAACTGAAAACATACCTCGCGACAATCAGAGGCAAGTTTTGCAATATTTTTAAAACAGTTAATTTAAAGTAGAATAAAATATTATCCGTGCTGCCATTTTGGTTTTATTGTTAAAAAGATAATGTACCTAATAAATAGTGATTTAAAAGATTTTTATTTTTTCTGCAGTTTAAATAATATTAATTTATAAAGAACTAAAAGTCCCCGAATAGGTTAAACAAAAGTAGACACGGTGTACTACAAAACGAAACATCGTCGATCATTAACTGAATTTAGCTAAACCAGTGGAAAAAACAAACTGTGAAATAAGTTGAAATTAAGTTACAGCTTAAGCTACGTTTCTCAACTTTAGTAAAATCGAACTTAAGCTCGCACAGCGCACTGTGGAATCAGACATTATGGTACGATATTTGAATATTAAAGTTTTAGGTTTCTCCTCAATTGGCACATCACAACAAAATTTTAATTCAATTTGATTCATTTTGAAACTGTTCCTTTTAAATATGTATATTATGTGAAATATGTACGTAGTAAACCAATCTGAAAAAACTATCAAGTTTAGTTCAGTCATATATCGTTTTATTAACACAATGATGCACTGTCTTTAGAAAAATCTGAATCAAAAGGAAATGCATAATCTAGAAAAAAAAAAACGATAGAGTGCTCCCAGCAGAGTTGTCTACGGTCACGACTTATGTAGTGCATGGCTAACTAGTTCTTATTGAAGACCAGTGATTTTATTCAGCGACGATTACTAGATAAACACCTGAGAGAGTCGCTAGATTCTAGAACCTGTTGGTGCTCGGATCGGCGAACACGAACGGCCAACAGTGCGCATGTATAATAGGTGAATTAAATTACGAAACTTTTATCAATGAAATATCCATTTGGCGGCACCACCGACCAATAAATGAGTTCTACTCGCCGCGATATCGGCAAGTGAATTCCGCGGGGCAAATAATCGCGGACGTTCGATTTATTTACGACATCCACTCAGGGACCGTGCGATTTTTTCTGTTTATTTGTCTTAATCGAGTCGATGTAATGCTTGCGACCAAGGCGCATCGTAACCGCGCATTAAACCTGCGACGTTAGCGACGTTTTCCCGGCTATCGCGCACTTTCAAGTGGCGATAATTGCGCAATTTGATTTTCCCTTTTTTCCCCGGCCGATGTTATCAAAAAGGGCACCGGTCAGGCAACTGGACCATTTAGCTCAGCTCCCCGATTGGGCGAGGAATGCGACTTGCGAGCCATTTGCATGGGAACTCGTCTATTTTTTAACTACTGTAACTGCTTGTTTGCGGCGGTATCGTCGGATGCGCCCTGCAGAAAGCCACTTTTAATTACAGTCATAAAGCCATTCGTCTGCGATCATGCGTATAATTGCTTCTATTTGATTCCCGCACAAAAATCCCGCTTGGCTAGTGGCCGGCAGTGGCTAGGTGCCAGTGAAACGAGAAACAGACTAAGACAGAATATGAGAAAAAATATAAAAATAAAGTAAAATACCGCTGCAGGTGGCAAAGGCACTGAATACGAATCGTGGCCGATTGTGGCTGTTAATTAGAAGCCGCCTGAATCACCGAACCACCTGGAGACGATGCCCAGAATAGCCAGACTCTTGGTCTCTGTTTCAATTCGCGAACTCGCTGCCTTTCAGCGTTTTATTTGCTCAATTGGTGTAAACGTGAAAGTAAAGCCGAAGAAAGGAAAAACTAATAAGTTTTTAAATAATCGGCGTGCAGCTGAACAAATCTGCCACTGAAAAGCAAGTCCAGCGTGATTGATTAATGCCTTTGTATAGCTTCTATTATTAATTTTAAGAAGGCAGAAATATTTAAAAGGTAGAATAAACTTGATCAAACGTGAGTCAGAAATAAACGTGTTTGCAATGTCTTGTGCATAACTTTGGAACGCTATGACCGATTTGTGTGATATTTCACGCAGACACACTTTAATATTTTACCTAAAGATGGGCAAAATTCTCATTTAAATCTTTGAACTTGAAAGCTTTTCCTCTTCTGTTTTTATCAAGCATTCCAAGGTGGAAGAAGGTTTTGTAGTTTGTAGACGCTTCTATATCAGGATAATATATTTCGTATAACTTTCAAACAAATCGATCGATTTCCCCAAAAATTCTCACAAACGTGCTATTTTGTTCAATTCCCACTATATACTTTACATAAAGCGAAATGTTTTTATCAAAATATATGTAATTCATACGTATTTCAAAAAACTATGTTTAATACAACGACATGTCTAACTAATCTATTTGAAAATTCAATTTTCATTAATTATGTTTGTATAAGCAAAAGAACACGTTTGGTTCGACTGAGTGTGACTAACCAGAAGACAAATAGGGTTTGTTTTCTTAAAGTTAAGCAATCCTACTGTAATGCATGAGTAGGTAATATAGATTTAAATAAGAATTTTATGAATATCAATTGATATAAAAAAAAAAGAAATGGATGAAATATTAAACAACTTGACAACTTAATCTAATCAAACCCTTTAGCTCAACGACTTTCACTTCAAAAGCTCGACTAAATTTTTGCGAAGAATAAAACCAACAGAGAAAACAAGTAAAAGAGGAAAAAAAAATGTTCATTTAATTAATTTCTTCTTTTTCTTACCAACGTTTTGTACGAACTGTTTACCTTTTTCAGTTAAAAAATGTTTGGGCTTCGGAATCAACGACCTTTAAAACCATTGTACAATCGATGGGTATCGCTTAAAGTTTAAAATTTGAAACTACTATTTTGAAATTCGCCATCTTGTGCATATTTCCGGTGCATATAAGTATATTATTTTCCAACGCCCTCAAGAGTATGTATGCAAATTTTGATTGTAATTGAATTATAGACAGACAGGTATGACAAAAATTGTAAAAGCAATTGAATGGATTTTTATATCATATAAATAACTTTATGATGAGCTTATAAATGAAATCACAGAGAGACAATTTAATTTTATTAATACACTATGTACCCATACAGAAAGACAGATTTAATAATATTCCTTAGGTGCGCCACATTACCCGATAAAAGTTGACATTTATTAAAATTTTACTCTTTAATTAATTTAATCCCAATGAATTGGCCTGCTCAAAGCCCCAATCTCAATCCTATTGAGAATCTGTAGAAAACGTTAGGAGAGAAAGTTTGGGACGAAAGGCCCTAATCTAATTTGAGTACTTTATGCAATAGAACTCAACGAGCATAGTACAATATAACTCCTGCAGATTGTTAAAACCTGATCTAATCTAACTATGTAACTGCTGCAATCAAATAAAAGGGATAAGCTACAAAATACTAATGTGTAGGAAAGTTTCTAAGAAAAAATGTCCTATTAGTGTGCTATTTATGTCAATACTAAAATTTCTAGAAATATACGGAATGATATTTTTATTGCCTTATCCTTTCATAAATATACTATAATATTATATTTGAGTTTGATGTTATAATAGAAATATGTAAATGTGTTCATTTTAAATACATATGTAGGGGAAAGTGGGGTGAACCGGGACGGTCGGGTGAACCGGGACAGTGCTTTTTTAATTGTTGTTAATGTTTTTATGTTGGTAATTCTTAATGAATTATGTTTGTATTGGCCCTCTACATTATTTTATGAGAACTCAAGGTCAGCACCTGCATAATTTATTTAGTGAGGATTGTTAATAAAAATCGACACTCGTCAAAGTTTTATTTTCTCGGAGTTAAAGGAAGCCTAATTTTATGTTGCACATTTTATATTGTTTATAATAAAAAATTTAAAAAAAATATGTTCAAGCATTGTTTCTAATAATATCATAACATATTTTTGACATAAGACTATTAGTTACAGCATAAAAGTCACTTCTTTCTATCATGTCCCGGTTCACCCCACGATTTTTTGAAACTGCCGATTTGACTTTTTTTTTTAAAACGGTTATAAATTATTGTAAATATAAAGTAATAATATTTAAAGTGACAAATAATGAAAGGTATTGAACCCATCTGCAGGATCGGATGTTAACATAAAAAAAATAAATTGTTTATTTTGGTTTTATAAGGCCTTGAAAAAAGTGTGTCCCGGCTCACCCCACTTTCCCCTATATATATTTCTTTATTTAAACAAATTGTTGTCTCGCATAAACAACCATTTATATGCACATAACTGTAAGTACTGAAAATGATTAATTTGGGAATAATTAATCCTTCTCTATAATCTGTGTAAACTACTAATATTTCTCTACAAGTAACAAATTTAAGTGCGACACACTTTTGGAGATGGTGTACTTGAAAACATTTAAAACTCATATATATTGTTATGCTTTCCTAAAAACCTATAGTTTGGGCCCAACGTGGATATGTATTTACAATCTTTATGAAGTACATACGTAAGTCTTAAAGTTAAAAGCAAAAACTTCTGAAGTCGAACATCTGCAATCCTCCGACAATCATCGAGATATCAGTGACCCCATTTTCCACCTTCTTTATGGTCCCAGATCACTTACAGAGTATAACAAAAAGAAAGATAGCTTCAAGACGGTTCAATATTCTCGAGTGCATGGTCATTAGATCCCCCTCAGCTGGAGACAAATAAAAATGATGTGAAAGTAAGGCTCGGGGTTAGTCACTCACGGAAAACCAATAAAAATTTGTCACGGTGATAAATGGCAGACACCTGCAGGAGTCCTAGAAAGAAACGCCTCAGAGAAATTAGGTGCATATTACGTGAAAGGAGAGGAAGCGAAAAATTAATGAACTTATTTGCACTAGCATGATAAATCGCTAGCGGAGGGTTTTTATTCGCCACACATTGCAGAAATATTGAAAATGGGAACTCGCAGCTGTCGTTAATGAGGCAAATTAAGGCTTAATGTGGGAATACGGCGCTGTCGTCTTGTACCAGCAGCACCACGCCAGATGCAAGAGTTCTTACTGGAACCATTAGCGCAGCCCCGGAGCACCCTGCGAGGCGAGTGCCTCCTTTTTCCCTTAATGCACGCTTAATTACTTCTACAGGTGACTAACGTTCGACACCTGAGAAGGAAATAGCCCGGGCGGACGGCTCATTTTACATGCGATCGAGATGACCGCGATGGCTTCACGCCATTTAAAGCACCGCCGCGGAATTATAGATTTTTCCAGGGATTTATTGATCACCACTCGCGGAGCTTATAAATTGCGAACAATGTCGCTTTGTTGTCTGGTGCAGTGACTCATGGGAATAAAAAAGAGGGACACGCTCGCGGGCTTCATAACGAAAACTCTGTACGAGTTTAAATGGCTGTGAATCACTTGAAGTCGTTACATTGACTCCTCATAATTTAAGTTCGTCGAGGCTGCCCTCTTAGTCAGCCCCAGGACTGATTTTGCAATAAGAATTAAAATACGACATTTTTAAGAGGCCTTCGTAGCGCCAAAGATTTATTACCTTAGCAATGATCCGGAAGGTGCTGGGTCGAGAAAGAAAGTTGTACCAAGATATTCCCTTTTGAGATTCTCTTGAGTACTAAAAATGATTTATTTTATTTAACTTCTGTGGTGACGACTTGTGTTGAAAATGTTTTGAAAATGTAGTAAATGTACAGCACATATTGAGAAAACCTCCTAGAAATTAGTCGGGAAATACTTCTACACAAAACTAATTTCAAAGATATTTTCAACAGAGTAAACTCTGTAAATATTTGGTCTCCTAAAAATGTTGCTTAGTATTTGGGCTTTAAAGAAGCTCTTTCATCCAAAATAATTTTTTCAAAAGTATAAATATGTATGTAAATAAAAGTAAGGAAAAGAAAGAATAAACAATAATTGTTCTTAATTCTTTTGGTCGCAATAAATTTTACTAAATGTTTGCTAACAAATTCGTATAATGATATTAATTTCATACGAAAAACTCTTAGTGAGCAATTTTGGTTTTAGATGAACGAAAAATGGATTCTTTTTAGAAATTTTTCTGTGGATATTGCCTGCCCCTAGTAGTATTAATCGATTTTAGAGAAAATTGGCAAAAAAGTGGTGAACTTTTGCGAATTGAAGCGTTTTTCGAACTATTTTAGTTAGGCAGAAAACAGAACATTATGTAAATTAAAAATAAGAATCAATTGGGTTCAATACTTTCTTTTGTAGTCATTTACGTCGACCGAAAAAAAATGCTTTCGAGTAAAACGCGTTTAAAGTTTTGGTGTCCTCTCATCAGGTATAAATTCATAAAGGCTTCATAAAATATTTTGAAATTTTCAATAAAATGTGATCAGTATATACTTTCTAAATGTGTGTACAAATCAATTTTTTTAAATTTTCTAACCAATATAGAGAGAAAAAAGAAATGCTGAATATTTGATCCGTGTTCCGTACTTAAACTTCATTAAAAGAGAATAGTACCAAAGCCAAACAAAGTTTGTCGTGATAATTTTCGTTCAATTTATTTTCATATTTTTCTAAGCTATACTTTGAGCAGGTGAGGCGACAGCAATTTTTAAGCTTTTTTTTTTAAAGTGTTAAAAAAATGTAACACCATGTAACGCATAATACATTTTTGTATTTATACTTCAAAGAGCTTTCGTTTGACACCTCACACGATGACAAACAAAATATTTTTTTTAACTTCCCCATTTAACTCCCAAAATTAATTCTCAAAGTCAAAATTCAATTTATTTAAGTTATTACTTACTTTGTTCCAAATTTCATGCATTCTTTGACTTTCTAAATTTATGAGTAACTCTTTAACTCTTCCGTGTTAAAATTTAATACTTACTTTATTTTGTAATCAACAAATGTTTTAAGAGCTAGAATCATTAAAAGAAAATTCTTATAGTAGTCTAACTAACTGAAATGACTACATCCTAAATATAATTTATTATTATTATTTTTCCAGTTACCGTAGCACCACCACCTCAAAGGCCTTGGATACCTTTAGCAAGGCCCAACAAAAGTAGGCCTGCATGTAAGTATACTTTTAAAATTAAGTTAGGTTTTTAATTATGTTACTAATTTACATTTCTCTCTAAACAGGCATTTTCACTGTTATGTGTTATAATGTGTTGTGTGACAAGTATGCGACCAGACAAATGTATGGTTATTGTCCCAGTTGGGCGCTAGGCTGGGAATATAGAAAGAAGGTAGGCAAAAAATTTATTATGCGTATTTTTGTATTTGCATTTTAAGGTAAATTTTGATAATTAACATTTCTAGAATAAAAAATGATATTTACTGAGACAACATTTTTTTAGCTTTCCTAAAATTCTAATAATAAATTGTAAATTATTTTTTAATACTTTCTGAAGAGAAATTAATATGTAAACAAATTAAAAGATCATGTTACACTTGGAGGAAGTTAGTTTAATCATTAAAACGAAAAACTCTTCTTCAAATAAGTAGATGAATCGTTCGACTCAAGTAAAAATGTTTCCCAAAAGAAGCACCGGGTCATCTTAAAAAATGTAATTTTGGTTACTATAAAAGTCAAACAAAACATTGGTCTCCTTAAACCGGAGGCTCAGGTACAGAAAAAATAACAAACGCCATTACGTTGTTATGACCAACAACTCGGTAAGCTGAAAACGAGCCAAGGATTTGGTTGCAATAACGTTACTGAGATATACAGGGTGTTTCGTATAGCGTATGCCAAAATGAGTGGGATGAAAGATCGGACCTAGCCTAACAAAAAATTGTATGGCAGGATAGAGGGTCAACCATTTGAGAGTTACAGAGTGAATCGTAAATTACAATTTTCCATGATATGCACATAACTATGTATTTTATTTTTATCCTTTGATTTACTACTCAACCCAGCGTCATCCAACTCCCGCCAAAAATTTACTATCCCAATGTCATTTCCACAAATATCAACAATGTTGACTTACCACTGCAGGGGTACACTCACTTCCGAAACTGGAAAAATAACTTTTTGTTTCCTACAATTCACCTTTTCACCGAATTTTCTCCGAAATTCATATAATTATTGCACTTAATTTTATTGTCCGAATTGCCCATCTTATTATCTTTTCAACAAATTACAACATGTTCAGGTAAAATTCAGGTACAAAAGCTGTTCCTTAAAAAAATCCTGACTGGTATCTTATTGTTTTGTTGCCCTGTAATCGGAAAATTCGTAAAAAAAGAAAAATTTCCAAGAAGAACATCGGAAATGTTTGTTTAGCATACACAAGTAATTAATTTTAATTATTGCTTCAGAAAAGTCATAAAAAGGTTAATGGAATTTCTTTTATTGTCGTAATTTGCTTGTCAGCCAGTTATACTTGGGTGTTACTTATACCTGATGGAAATTTTGCTATAAAACATCGATCATAGTTGAAAATGCAATCGATAACTGTGGGTGTTCTTAAGCTGAAATAATTAAAAAATGGCCGAACTCACTTTTGAGGAATACACCGATATAACTTACATTTAGGTGTAGTAGACGAAACCGAAAAATAGGCTGTTTGGGAATACCAAAGAAGATTCCTTAATCGATGTGTACCCCCAAAGATGGGTATTTTCGTGGACTTTCCAGAGGTTAAGAGAAACCGGAAGTGCATCACAATCTGGAGGATCGGAAAATTCTGCCAACGTTGAATAGCAAATAATATCATCGTCCAGCAGAACCCGAAAACGAGGACGAGACGAGTCGCAAGACGATTAGAAGTGTCTTCAGCTAAAGTGTGGAAGGTTATTCATGTAAAGAAATTACATCCATATCATCATTCCCAGTAGAAGGACTACTGGAAGGAGATTGCGAGAGATGATTGGAGTTTTGTACTTGGCTTTTGGAATGCGACATAGAGAATAGATCGATTCTAACCGAATTCTATGGACGGATGAATGGCAATTCACCAAAGATGGTATCACAAACTTCCGCAACCTTCATACCTATTGGATACAACCCACATAGCACAAAGGTGACATAATTTCAGCACAAATTCAGTCGCAACGTTTAGGCTAGTATCATCGGCAATAGACTGCCAGATCTATTTGAAGACATCTCTCTACTAGATAATTTAAGGGCAATGTTTCACCAACACAATGAAACACCAGCGTTTATGGTAGCATTTTGATGGTAGTATTAAATGAAAAATTATGAAATGAAATCACGAAATTACGGGAGAGGCTGGCTACAATACACCTTAAGAAGGGAGTTAGAAGGATGTTATTTGTGAGATATTAGCCTTGAATTAAATCGGTTTTTAATTAAACAAAAAGCATTTTGGGATTAATTTTAGTTTAATTTCTTTAAAATTCGATTTTTTTTAATATTCCACAAATAAATTTTCATATTTTTTATTTACTTGGACATGTTATACCTTGTTGGAAAGGTAATATGATGGGCAATTCGATAAAAAAAAAAAAAAGTGCATTAATTACTTGAATTTCGGAGAATTTCGAGGAAAAGCTGAATTTTAGGAAAGTGAAAATCATTTTTCGAGTTTCGAAAGTGATTGTATCTGCAGTGGATGGCGGTAGGTCAAAATTGTTGACATTTATGGAAAGCATATTAGGATAGTAGATTTTAGCGGGAGTTGAATGACGCTGCGTTGAGTAGATCAAAAGATAAAAATAAAATAGTGGTGTTCATACCATGGATATTTCGAATTTACGAATCACCCTGTAACTCCCAAACGGTTGTCATACAATCTTTTGTTTGTCGAGGTCAGATCTTTCATCCCACTCATTTTGGCATACGCTATACGAAACACCCTGTATAGAAAACCTTTTTAAAAATATAAATAACAGTCTGCGTCGTCTGTACATACATATAAAAAAAAGCCTGAAATAATCTTTAGCTTTTAAAAGGCTCTCCTTATGCAATTACAAAATTTTTATAACTCATTTTCATTCCTTCTACTGAATGTTTTGATTTTAAAATATTGTTTTGATTTGATTTAAACATAATTCGTCCCTAATAGCTGAAATATTTATCAATTAAAACAAAGCGTACCAACATTTTCTATGCATAAAATTAGGTGTGCTCAAATGACACTACAACACTTCGAAATTTAATATCTCTGTTTCATTCGTGTTTACGAGAAAAATAGGGTTAATAAGTAAAAAAAACTTATTTTGACCATTTATGAAAACAAATTATATGTACTTACATCGAAAAAAAAATTAATATTTTCTGACAATTTAGAAATACTGCTATTCTGAATTTAATGAATGAATGAATATCATTTTGAAAAAATCTGTTTTAATATAATAGCAAATATTTCTTTCTTGCAGGCTATTTTAGACGAGATTAGACATTATGCGGCAGATATCATTAGTTTACAAGAAATCGAAACAGATCAGTTTTACAATTTTTTCAAGCCAGAACTTAAAAGCGATGGATACGAGGGGATCTTTTCACCGAAATCACGTGCAAAAACAATGTCTGAACAGGAGAGGAAATTTGTGGACGGTTGCGCTATATTCTTTAGGTCATCAAAGTAAGTATCAAAACTTTTCAATTACCTTTGCTTTTCTCTTCTTTCGAACTAAGTGTTCAATTTTAATTAGGGCGTATGCATGCATAAAAACCAGTATTAAGTTAAAAAAAAATATAAATACTATAATAGAATTCGTAATTTTCAATATACTATACTCAACTTTCAGTAAATACTACACGAATTTCCAAACATCTCTGATATAAGGTCTGCCAATATTAGTAGAGTTGAAAAATCACTCTTTTTCAGTGTTTTGGTGGCTGCAGATCAAAACTGACGTTTCTGACATTATTAAATTTCTTCTTTGAAATATTAATTTACATAGTTATACATCGAAATAACTTTTATTTATTTGACATGCATATGAAACTTACTATTTACTTATAAATTTTCTAGTAACAGCATATACTGATCTTTATGCATACGAGACTTTGTATTTTTCGAAAGAGGCTAACAAACGAAAGATCTCCACGATTTAATCATAAAAGATATTTTGGGGATACCTTTGGGCATTGCAGATCGAAACATTTTCATTAAAGTGAAAGTAAAGAAAAAGCGAGACAAATCAAAAACCCTACGCTAATAAATAGCAAAGAGCATATAGGACTTAAAATCTAATAGACTCAAGTTTGATTTCTAAGCCTAATCAAATATTTTTAAAGGTGCACACATTTGGGAGAGTAAAAAAAGAAGAGGAAAGAGAGCTTAATAGGATTTAATGAATTCCTCTTTTGTTTTTTTAATCATTTACTTTAAAATGTGTTTATTTGGAGCAAGGTTTTTTTATTATATTATCAATCAATCAAAGTGAAGACTTTTAAATTTTTAAACATGATTTTCCGTGTAAAGAATACAAGTTTTGTTTTTTGCATCTAGAATATTTTAAATTTACAGTAGAGTGCCCACAAATTATAACTATACGAAAAATTTTTTTTCTTCATATTTAATTTGAAAAACCTTTATTGTATTCATATGCCCGTTCTTCAACGCAGAGACCAATCAACCACAAACCACCCAAAATCGCGCAGTCCCGTCTCATTTTCTTATTTGCGTCATCTTATCGCTCGCTTGTGCTTTTGTCAACCTGACTAACTTTCTTCATTCTTTAACCAAAAGGAGTAGTCATCTATTCAGCAATCATTTTGTACTAGAATAAGTGACAGCGCCATAACTGTCCCACCGGTTGTTAAAACATCATTGCACTAATTATAACATAAGGCACCTGTAAAAATGTGTGCGGAATTCCAGCTCAGCACTAAAAGCAAAATTGAGCAGTTTTTCCGTTTAAAAAGTGATAAAATCTCTTCCAGATTAAACATTTGCCTGAGGATGTTTTGACAGCCGGCAAACACAACTACAGGGGATTCAGCCAATTCAGCACTCTGGTTGGTTGGTCTGTGCATTGGAGAACGGGCAAAACCTACAATTTTCTAGTATTTATTGCCTTATTTTCAATAACTCCGCGGGGTACTTTCGATGCAACTCCTTATGCTTTCGGTGATAACTATTTTTTGATATTTTGCAACAGGATTTGTTTATTAACCTGCGTTTTTTCATATGGCCAAATCAATAGACAATTTCATATTGTATTGAAACTTATTAACAGTTTCCCAGAATAAGGGTCAAGCTGTGCATCAATAATGCATCAAATATTGTTATGATTTTCATTCATGAACAATTTCTAATCTTGAATTGAACATTTTTCGGATTAATTTTTGACTTAAGGGGTTATTCTACTAATCACCCGGTAAAAAAGAGGTCGTTTTAAAATGAAAATAAAAAAAAAAACTACAATAGATATCGTTTTGAAATTTTGCATTATTGTTTATTATCGAATGAACATTACATTTTTGTCAATTAAAACACATTTAAAAACAAAATGGCGGCTGCCAAGTCCAGTGACGTCATACATAAAACTTAAAAAAAGTTTTGCGCCTGGTAAAACTGTGGTGAGAATCATTTGGAATCAAAACAAAAACATAAAATTATTAGTTTGGGCTATAAACTACTGTACTGATCTAACTTTAGGCCAAAATTTATGTTTTTTTGCACTTTGCCACAAGTTTGAAAAAAAAAGTGTCAATTTTCGACATTTTGTTGATTAAAAAATAACTTGCCATTTTGCCAGAAAGCATTTTTTCGCTCTAAACTGTGGTCAGTGCAGTAGATAACCACTAAATAAGTATGTACACAAAATTTGAAGTCGATCGGTTAATTAGTTTTTTTGAAATTTTACCACGCGCGAAAAAAAAGTACGTTTCGAGAAAAACGCGTTTAAAGTTTTTGCAACCGAATTTTTTGCTATACACAATACACAAACTTTCGAATTACCGAAGGGAGCGGGAAGTGCTATAAAATCAAAACGAAGTAAAATATCGATGTGAAATTTTAAACTGTTATTCTTGAGATACTTTTCTATCGAAGTATGCAAAAAGAAAAAAAATAGAAAAAATGTTTTTTGATTAGTAAAATAACTCCTTAAACGTGAATAAAAGTCATTGCAATTTGATGCTATTTTTAGAAAATTTTAAATCTTTCCTATAGGTTATTCAAGATAAATTTCAAATCTAAGCAATATCTCCTTTTGTTCTAGATAGACGAAAAAAACAAAGCTAGTATTTCATACATGTTCAATCGGATTTAATTAAATTGGGAGAATTCAAAGGCCAGAGATTAATTTTGATATTTTGTGTTGAAAGGACAGAAATGATTGAAAAACTCTTATCAAACTTCACTAAATTGTTAGCACGCTTTTGCTAAATGCATATTGTTTTCAAAGAAAGATAAAGAGTAACTCTGTGGACAAATTTTAATATCTGATGGATATAATTTACTGGCACTATACTGTAAATGTTCATGTTAATCTTATTTTAATTCTAATGACAAAACTACAACATATCAGATCTTCTTAATTCTGGATTGTCTCTTTAATTTTACAGCAGTTTCGTTCTTGTGAAATGCGGTTTTCTCCACTTTTAGCTCAGTGTTGCTTTGAAGATGTACCCAAGGTTATCGCCAAAATATATGTATATATATTTTATTACTAAGGATCGATCTTTCAATAGTCTGATAACTTTATTTTTTAAAAAAGAGATCTACTTGGCTGTGAGGAAGAATTATTTGTCAGGTTATGTATTTGTCAAAATATTGTATGTAAATGTTAACAAATAAATTAAAGAAAGGAAGGTTGATGGGCACTTTTCTGTGGAATTTAGGTGTAGAACCAACAGAATTGAAAATAGTGTCAATAAGTAAGTAGTAGGTATATGTATGCATACGTAGTTATCGTGTAATCATATTTTGCATTTAATATCCACCGGATTTGATCGGCAGAATGAAATCAAGCAAATGTTATAACTAAGCATGAGGGGAATACACCACACACAATTATTTACATAATTAAAAACATTTAAAAAAACTTGTTTTCGAAATAAATGTATAGATTAAAAAATAATTTTTTTTTAAAAATTGTAATATGTCTGGCTAAAAATATAGCAGAATCAAGAAGAACATTGTACTTTAGTGCTTTTTAAAAAAATGTACATACATATGTATATTGCTAGGAAGTCATATTTTCCGCATCGTCGGCTATGTTATAATCTGAACACGACGTGTAAGGTCAAAGTGACCCTGCACTGACTTCGAATAATTCCCAACGCCTACTGCACGTTGCGTTTTACAGAGGAAACATCTTAATGTATAGTTAGTACCCCAAAATACAGCTAAGGAATCTCAGACCCTCGCATTTTCAAAATGTTTTAAGATATTTACGATCAAACTCGAGGTAATAGGCCAATTGATCCTGTGTGTTCTCCAAGGGTTTTACAAATAATTTAATTTTTTTTTTCCGAAATACATATATATAGGTAAATATTATTCATCAATCAGTAGACTTAAACATAATGCTAGTGGATTGACTGGCTCATGTCGTCCTAAGCCTAAATATCATACTATAGAAATTACATGATCATAGGTCCTCCAATACTACGTGTGCCTGCTAAACAAGTACAATAAAAAAAAATTATTAAAATAAAACCCGACTGTAGTGATCTCAGATTAACTAAAACGACAGAAACAAGATACTTTACAATTAAATCTGTGAGTGTGAGAAGAGATGCTCCTAATTTTATTCAACACGGCAAACAATATTAGTTTGTATAATCGAGTCGATTGATTGATTTGACAATATCCGATCACTATGTAGTTTGAGACTTACGAGGTGAAATAAAAACGGGCATACATACCAACCAATGGCTTTCTTCGAGATATTTGGGATAGAATTCACCCTTTCACCCCTAAAAAAAGCACCGATTCAAATTAAGAGTACTTTTTGGAATATACTTTAGACATAAAAATAAAAGTCTACCAAAAATGTAGCTTCTTCGGGATTATTTCAATGTTTTGCAATTTTTGCGTCTAGTTTTTCTATTTCACTTTTCCGCGAAATATTTTTTTTTTTTTTTTTTTCATATACAGGTGTATAGTTTTCAATTCTGTTTTTTCTACACTCATTTTGCCCATGATCCTTTATCTGACGATTCACAAATTGACCTTATAATAATGCGGATTTTACGTTTGTTTGCTCCTAGTTACTTATGTTTCTTAATAATAATAGAAAGTATAATAATGTGAAGTGTGTAGATCTACAATTAATCCCTTTTCTTTCTTTGATAAATGTTGTTTTTGTTTTCTTTTTGCGCCATAAAATTGATCATAAAAAACAACATCTGACGATTAAAGACTTTGAAATTATTCATGCTCACGCCTATTTTATTTTTATTTTCCTTTCATAGATTTTCACTCATTAAAGAACACCTGGTTGAATTCAATCAGCTAGCGATGGCGAACGCTGAGGGCTCCGACAACATGTTGAATCGAGTGATGCCCAAAGATAACATTGGCCTAGCAGCCTTACTAAAAGTTAAGGAAACGGCCTGGGAGCCGATGACGCCCGAGGTGACCCAAATTGCACAACCGATCTTAGTTTGCACGGCACACATCCACTGGGATCCAGAATTCTGTGATGTTAAGCTAATTCAAACGATGATGCTTAGCAATGAGCTGAAGAGCATCCTCGACGAGGCCAGCCACAGCTTTCGTCCCGGCCACAAGTTTGATTCAAACAGTGTTCAGCTGTTGTTATGCGGTGATTTCAATTCGCTGCCCGATTCAGGTGTAATTGAGTTCCTCAGCTCAGGCCGCGTCTCGATGGACCACTCCGATTTTAAGGAACTCGGGTACAAATCATGCCTCCAGAGATTACTGTCGACCGAAACGAACGAGTTCACGCACTCATTCAAATTGGCGTCTGCGTACAGTGAAGACATTATGCCTTATACAAACTATACATTCGATTTTAAGGGAATCATTGACTACATCTTCTACACAAAAACTGGGATGGTGCCCCTGGGACTCCTCGGTCCGATCTCGAGCGACTGGCTCCGGGAGAACAAGGTGGTCGGATGCCCTCATCCGCACATCCCGTCGGACCACTTCCCGCTGCTGGTCGAGCTTGAGCTGATGCACACGGCCAGCCAACAACCTCCGAACGGCCTCATCAACAGACGGTAGCATTAGAAAGTAAGACCCAAACAGACGTAATAGCATAATGTACCACAACTCAGACACGTTCGTCGTAAGATTTTATACTTTTTAAATAAATATAAGAGAGCATCCAGCCAACACTCAATCAAACAAAAAATAAAGGATAATTAAATCCAGCATGTCATCGATTAGGGATAGACACAATAATAGAGGACTAGGTAATCAGCGCAGATCCACACCACATTAATTTTTTACAGACTAGCAGCCGTAGATGTAAAGTTTAACGATAGCGTAAATATACACAAATTAACGTTTCTCTTATTTACCTGACAAGCGAGCAGAAAACTATGTTGCTTACGGAGAACTATATTATTGTAATTAAAGCTATTAAGTGAGTAAAGTCATTTTAAACATTCTGACGATGCGTTCTAAGTCCTGCCGGTCTCAGTTGCAATTGTGTTTCGGTCCAGGGTTGCAGTTCCCTCCTTCTATCCCGAAGGACAGCAATATCGCCCCGTAGAAGCTGCAATATCTGAACGAGCTGTACGAAATTTCTTTTAATCCTCTGTGCTGATTAATTGTATAAAAATTCTCCGGAGGTGGCTCTTCGACACCTCCTGATTTTGTCACTTATAGTCTAATTAAGTAATTGCAGCGTTTGCATTTCTTAGGTCGCGGTCATTCTGCTTCTGTGGGCATTTTTAATTGTTTATAGCTTTTATTGTCTACTGGAAATATCATAAACTCAGTGCAAAAGATGAATTTTCCAGGTAATATAACTTAGCTGTTTTTCTTCATTCGTGTCGGTCCGGCAGTGAACTTAAAAATAATAAGGTTTAAACATTGGATTTGTTTTAATGTCACTGCAAAGTGTTTAGATCATCGACATTTTCAGTAAGCGTTATGTAACAATTCCAAAATAAAAGTAATTATACTTAAAACATTCATCATTTTAATTCACACCCCGAACACATCCGCCCAGCCGAAAGGTGAGTGACTGACGTGGATCGATAAAATTGAGGTAGGTAATTAATTTTTACATTATTTCTCGAATTATTAATCATTGTGGGGAGGGCCATTTCACGCTTTTCATTTAATTGTGTCGCGTTTGGATAATTCTTATCTTTTGTCCTTTAAAACTACACGGTGATTGAAAATCTTTAATTAATTTTTATAATATTAATTTAAATAATCTAAGGTATAATTTGGATTATATAAGAAAGCGGCTAGTTATATCATCTTACTATTTAAAATAACAAGGGCATTTGTTTGACGCTCATTAAGAGGACATTACACTTTTCTGGCAAAAAAAAAATTGACGATTTTCGAAAAGAAATTTAATGAAGAAAGAGTGGATCAATCATTTTCAACTTTTGAGGCATTTTTATTGAGGGTCTTTGCTAATCAAAGTAATTTTTCTTTCGAAAATTCAAAATAGGGGCTGTCAGCGCGGTTTCCTTTTTTTACACGAAAATTACATTTTGCCTAGGCTAGCGCTGTTGCTATTAAGCTGAAACAAGTCAAATAATTTTGTTTTTTGGATCAATACCTTCAATATGAATGGGAAAAAAATGATATTGGTTGATTATTTTGTAAACTACAACAAATCAAATAAAAACGCGACTTTTTTGAGATCTTCCTTTTGCATAAACAAATTATTGCAAAACACTAATTAAAAAACTTTCCATTTATATGTTGTGGACAATTATAAAGAATATTTCTTCGAATTTTGAGCTCGATCGCACGAATAGAGCTCGAGTTATCCGGGATAAACCGGCGAAAAGTGTAATTTTGAGTAAAACGCGATTAAAATTTCGATGCGCCGCCCAGCTAGCGCGAGACACGATGAATAAAATGAGTTTTGAAGACGAAAAACTCGAGATATGAAAAATAAATGTTCAGGGCATGTTTCCAACACCTTAACGAACCGGGAAAGTGTAATGTCCCTTAACTAAAATCAGTATATTGCATGTTTTTAAGGTAAGTATAAAATTAATGCGTTTTATTGTAAACCAAGAAGAAAAATGTTTGCCGTAAAAAATCAAGCAAATATCAGATTAGAAATGCTTTTCACTAAATGTAAAGCTGAAATTTTATTACAGTTCGCCTAAAATTGAGACAACATTTTCAAGTTTCCGGAGTAATTAGCTCTTGTATAAATAAATAAACTTATAAAAATTCAATTTCAAACAAGTGGTGATAATTTTTTAATCCAAATGCTATTAGCAAGGTTTTCGCTATTAGATTAAAATTTAAAAAATTATTTCTGCTACAATTTTATTTTATTACCTATTTTTTTAATAATTCACACCGATTACCCGGAAGAATTTCCAACTTCTATTAGAAGAATAGCCCCGAAATAATGTTTTTTTTTGTAATAATTTAATAAAACAACAAGAAATGTAAAAATATTTAATAATAGCCGATAGTGGGGACATTAAAGTAAAAAATCATCTTTTAGGGAATAAAACGTGGACCTTGCTATTCTATGAGAACAATTTTAGATAAACAATGAAAATAAAATCACTTTTCGTAAAAAGGAAGAAATTTATATGAGTTTTTCTGCAAAACTCCTTATTAAAATATTGTTAGTTTGATTCGAATGTTATAACTAAATCTCGGTTAATATTTTAATGCGATGTTATTGGAATTTTCAGCCACATAATTCAAACACGAGCAATATTGTAATTTGCAATAAGACTGATGATACTAAAATGGTCGTAACAATTAGTTTAGACTGATTTTATGTACATACACTTTAAAAACACATTTTGGTCCCTTACAGAACGAATATTCGTTATTATTTGAACATCGTTTCTTTCTGGTTTACTAACCTAATTGTCAGTTAAAATATAATCATATATTATATTATATTTCACACTAAAATAGATTAAAAACATTAAACATTTCGAGTTTCATTCATCCAATTTTTTCATTGTGTTGAAATATTTCAAAACTAAAATCCACATTATTTCGATTTTTCTGTACACAATAAAATCCTAACATTATTTCGACGCAAGGAGATATTGCTTACGAAATTAAAAAGTCTTAGAATTATCAGAAAAATTACAAAATTGCAAAATGATCTTCTTGGGTAAAGCATAATTTATTTTTTCCTTGGACCAAACACTTTCATTTATCTAAGTGTGAGATTCTATTAAGGGCGAGCAATTTATTCTTTTAAACTCTATTTTTACAGAAAACAGATATGTTTTATGATTGTATCATTTCCACAACTGGTTAATGTATCTGAATAAATTTTTTTTTTTAAGCATCAAAATCGAAGTACATTTTTTTGCAAATCGAATAAGGAAGCAACATGATGCAAAATTTAACCTTTTTCAAAACGAAAAACGCATTTAAATTTGAATAACTTTAGTGCAATATATTACATATATTCAGGTCTATTCAATTCGTGCCGAAGAGTCGACTTTCCTTTTTATATCTTATTTTTTCGTACAAAAATTAAAAAAAAAATTAAAATGTTTAGGCATGTTATTAAGTAGGTTAGTTGACTCACGTATCGCGATTTTTTCGGAATAGCCTCGATTGCGTTGTGGAACGTTTAGTAGTAATTAGAAGTTTGTATACAAGTAACCTGGAGATGACCCTTAAAAAATGTAAAATTACTCTACTTTGGCATTCAATCATAATAAATATGTTAAGCGTTAATTAATTATATAAAGGTAATCGGATGCACTGATCCGACCACTTAATTAATGCAAAGTCTTATTCGGATACTTTAAAAAATCGCAGGATCTGTGAAGTGAAAATAAAAGTACAAAAGTAAATTCTGCCATTAATCTCTTAAAGCTCAAAGGGAAATACGTAAACTGTTTACACCAATAGAATTAATGTCGCATACAGGTATACAAAATATGTCGCTGTAAAACTAGGCAAGTAAGCATTTTCAATTTTTATTAAAGGTGTTCTTTTTCACAAATTTTTTCCTATTTAATAAATATATGTAATGTTTGTTCCATGTTTTGCGTAAAGTGCTTCTTTAAATTTAATTCAGAATTATTTGATAAAAAGATAACACAATCGAGAACAGGTTCTCTTTATCTAATGTACATAAGAGAAAATTAAATTAGATGTAGTAGTAATTTGCATAAAAGTAGCATTTATTGTGCGTTGTGTGTGGACAACTGCATGTGTAAATTGTAAAATAATCTCAATTTGTAAGTACAATTGTCGCTCATTTGTAACCCGGTAATAGATTTGACTTGGAACTTGGAAAATATCCTTTTAAACGGCTACTCCTTTAACATTATGTCGTAATTACGCTAAGCACCATTGTTAGTTTTTAGTTGACTTGCGCTCTGTCATATTGGTTCATTTCTTATTGTGTAGAACATAACCGTAGCTATGTAAGGCATAATGTGTATCCGAATGGAAAAGATTAGATGTAAGTGAAATTTGGAATTAGGATAATAAAACATTAATTTGAACTAATGGACTTTTATTCCAAAACTTGAACATTTTTACCTCTCCTAAATCCTTGGTTTTGTCGAATTCACTCACTCATGCCCCAGTCACTATCTTGTATTAATATCTTATCTTTATATTAATTTACATATTCCAAACAATTGTATTTAGACCGTATTTTTATAAATCGACTTACTTCTAGCTAAATATATTTAGTAGTAAATTTTTCAGGGATACACATTTTTCATTTTAAGTTGGTATTCGATTTTTCTCGTATAATTCGGTACTCATTATATATTATTATTATTATTATTCTTATAGTAGCTGATCGCGAAGGTGTGGACCTACCTGCATCTCATAAGTGGCATTGAAGAAGGATATTGTGTCTTTGGGAGTCGCTTTGAATACTACCGTCGAGGCTACAAATATAATACAATCCCCGAAATGTATCAACTTTTGATGACATAAGGCTGGACATTCGCAGAGTACGTACTCTGCTAATTATTTTTCCTCGAGGCAAAAGCGACAGGTAGTATCATCAACCGAGAGGCCTATCTTTTTGAAATGATAGGCCTTATTCAGGTTGTCACCTCACTTCCGTGACAAACATCACTTTCATCGTCACTTCACTTCACATTAAAAATTTTCGTTGTCGTGAGACGTGAGGAGGATATGAAGTGAGTCCTGAATCGAGCTTCGATCGTTTTGCTGTTTGATGTATCAAAGTTTTTTTTCTTTTTTTTTTTATAAAAGTGTTAATGAGCTCAGTAGAATTGTGTTTTTACGATACAAGAGATGATAGTGAGGAAGAGAGAAGCTGACAATTTAGAAGATGATTGGTACTTTTTCCCAACGCTGTTGAGATTTGGCAGTTGATGCCATAAACCCCAACGACGGAAAGCTCATCCCTCCTAGACCCGTCTGTGTACAGTTGAAATTTTCCGATTGGCTATTAGTTAGTACCATCGTCCTTCCACCACTGTTGGTCTTTAATTTCTACCTTAAAAGGGTACATCAAAGTTGAATTTCCTGGGTGTCAGGTCTGAGGGTTCATCGGTCATATCCTCAAATATCCCGCACGATCATGGGTAGAGTTTTGATCTGATATTTTAAGTTATGAAAAACTGCGGCCTGCTTTCCTTCTGAATGCATCATGTATGTGGCTGGAGTTGTGTTAAGCCTAGCGATGCTTCGAGAGTTGTTCATTATTATAACTTTAGATATTTTTCATACTGGGTTGAATGAAATACAAAAATTATTATCATAAAACTGTGATGAGTTTTTAAATCTTAGTGACTAGGGAGTTGGGCGATAAGGCTTTACTCACACCAGAACAAAGCGGAATCAACAAAAGGGCCGGCAAAAATTCGATCGTGTAAATAGGATCTAAATAAAACTTCGGACATTCAGCGATTACATAATAATATGAAAAGCTTCAAAACTCTTCGTCAATTTGTTTAACTCTTAGAACTCTTAGAACATGAACATAACTGCTGAAACGTTTAAGGCAGGCCGCACTTTAAATGCGGTACGCATGCAATGCATCTTTGTGCTTCATTCATAAAGCATTTGAATGACTCATGTGAAGTCGCACCTTGGAACTTCATACTTCATCTCTTCATGCCAGTTGGAAGTGAAACTTTAAACTAATCAGACCTAAAAGCAACTTGGGTGGATTTTGTCTTTTTGAATAGCATTTTTGTCTAATTATGTCATCTTCGGAATCGGATGATTGGGTAATACTTGCTGCAGCTTATAAGCATTTGAAAAAGAAGGAAAAAAAAACCCTATTGATAAACCTTGCTTTTGTAGAAGAATAAAAGCAATGAGAAATTTGCAAAACAAAGCGAAAATTTTATCCTAATTACAGAATGCGGCAGGACACCTTTATTGAATTAGTAAAATTAGTTGGCCCAGTAATAAGCTGAAAAGATACATCTATACATATAAATAAAATTGATCGTCTGTCTGTCTGTCCAGACTAATCTTCGAAACGGTTAAACCGATTTCGATAAAACTTTACAGGCCTGAAGAGGAGGTTATCAGGAGCGACATAGGCTACTTTTTTTAACTATCAGAATCTACGAATTCAAGATGGCAAACCGTCAAATTTTGAAGTTTATACGATTTCTACCAATTTTGGTGCTTGGAGGTTTTTGGGATCGCTGATTTCTACCCGATTGTCAGAACTTACGAATTTAAGATGGCGGACTGTTAAATTTGAAAGATTATGTGATTTCCACCAAATTTCAAATTGCTATAACTCCGGTAATAATTGAATAAAACATCATTTCAAATTGCTATAACTCCGGTAATAATTGAAATTTCGACATGTGGAAACGCTTAAAATATTCTTCAAAGTATAAATAATAATTCTAGGTAGGTAGTGCGACCACTTAAGAAATTAAAAGGTGAGTATTGAGCAAAAAGAAGCATATTTTCTACTATTTTCAATTTATTCCACTAGATATACTTAAATATAACGTCCTTCTTATCAGGCGTAGTCTGGAGCTCCAGGGTAACAGGGCACTGCAGCCAGGAGGCTAGAAGCTCTTCGGTATAGCCTGAAATTGAAGCAATTAAGAAGTGCCCCAAAAAGGCGCTAAGTTGCTTCACTCACCAATAAGAAAGTACATTTTTCTTGCGGTAATTGCCTGCCGGATGATCGCCGCTATCCGAATGTGATTGTGCTGCCTTTTTATAATAACTTCCGAGAGGACTAGTGAGTGCCAGGTGCCACTGATAAATTTCCGAATGAAGAGGTCTTCCAGGGCCGTTTGGGAAGCGCGGAGCTCGCCGAGGAGCGATGCTGTGACCAAGAGAATGAAATAGTTGATTATTTGATTAAAGGGGATTTACATGTATTCCAAGAGTTCCAGGACTTCCGGTGAGCTATTCTATGAGGAGGATTTGCCATCTCGTAAGTTAGAGGCCGGTCGCATTTTGGGGTGACTTTGTACCGGCCCGACTGAACCTTTAAATTGACGGCTGAGGTCTGTATCCATCTCTGGAAGCAGGCTGCATCAAGCGCAGGGTGTTTTGCTTGTAAGGGTATCTGGAAGTAGTCACTAAAATGTGCTATTTTGCTTAAATAAATCGTTCAAACTCACTATTTTTCCCAGGAGGCTCATTTCTTAACCTCTTTGACGGATCAGATGACAGATTGACAGTTGTCGAGATGACAACGGGCGGGTTCTGAATTATTTTCTTATTATTATTATTTGTTTTTAGAAAATGCTAAGTATTCTTTACAAAAACTACATTTTGACTGTTTTTATTACCTTTTTAAGTAGCTTAATTTTAAATACATGTACCCAATTTTGTAAGTAAAAGTTAGAGAACTATAATTGAACGAACGCAGGACTTCGTTTAGTTAACTGTCACTTTTCGCGAATTGGGCTGTCAAAAGTCTAATGACAAAAATGGCGAAATGTCACAATTCGGTTTGTGCGGTGTATAGTTCCGTGTGAGATTTCTTCCGGGATTTATTGTTTTGAAATTGTTCTGAATTCGTTTGCCAGCGCTTTGACTTTGAAGATACGACAAAGTGGTGTCGAGAATGATTTAAATTTATTTATTTATCGCTATCATTTTAGTGAGGTGAGTGCCAGTTAACCCCCGAACTGAAATGCCCGCTGAAGAATTTGTGCGATATTTTCCCAGTCAAGATAATAAATTCTTGTTGTTGTGAATGAAACCGGATGTGCTCTCCGTGGAAATTAATAATAGTTTGTGCCCCAATTTATGAATGGTTTCCACGCGAAAGATTTTCCTTCGATAAGAAATCAATAAGTAGCACTCGAGCAGCCTATTTGCAGGGAAATCAGAGCTTATAATAACAAGAGGAGGCTCTCTCGCTGCTTCCCACAATTTGATTTGCGGCCGGAGTCGGACGCCGCACCGCTCGCAGCGAAAAAATTGGAATATCATTTGGCCAGGTGCAGTGCGAGCAATTTAAAACGGGAGGTTTTGGTGCGTGGAAAATCTATACAACGTAAATTTCGTTCACGAAAATCAATGCTATCGCTGAGATGATTATTGGAAAATATTGCCAATGCAGCACCTTGTGCAAAGTTTTATGTAATTGTGCACTTTGTTTACTTTTTCGCTCGGATTTTGCTGCCCGAACGTTGTAAACAACGACGGCACATTTTGCAGCGGAGTGCTACAGGACTTCGAATTGCCTCAGAAAATAATCTGAGAAATAGTAAAGCATCACCCACCACCACCCCGAGCCGCTGTCGAAGAGCCCCATCCGTCCTCAGCTCAGACTGCACAAAAGTAAATCCACGTCTTCCTCCCTCGGATCAAGTTAACCCGGTCTGCATTGTGTCGCCGCCGACAAAGTTTCAGGAGCGCCCCGAGGATGATACGTACATAATAAGATGAAGAGAAAGCACCCAGCCCGGGGTACTGCAGCTGAATAGAAATCTGGTCAGGGCCATTATCGAACAGGAGAGGCACCAGGCATTTATTTCTTCCTCTGCTCTCGTACAGCGGGGTCCCTTTCTTCCGTGATTTATTTGCTCTTGTATGCCGCTCAAGAACAACTTCCACTTTTAAACAATATTCGTTATTTTACGTTTTCTGGGTCAAGGCCTCTCGATGCATAAGGCTCTATTCCAATTTTAGTGTCGGAGCTTCTTTTATTCCGCGCACAATAACAGAGCAAAGATGAATCCGCACAAAGATAGCTTTTCTTCCCGCGGATTTAAATTGACATTATTTCCGTGTTATTATTCCTTTTTTATATAATATAAAGGCGAACAGGCAATTTCTATAATTGCGGACGGTCCACAACCAGCAGTGCGGTGCATTGTCGTCTCCTTGGTAATTTTTTGCAGCTATACTTCATTTCAACCATACGACGAGCTCTTTATGAACCTTCATTTTTAATATCGCATTTCCCTTCTCTAGCTCTGGTCCAGCACGGCGATTCAGGGTTTCATTCACATCCTTCGGATGCCATCTGAGCCATTAAACGATATTCCTGCGGTGAACATCCTCCATAAGTCGCAGTCCTCCGGAATGTTCTATGTTCTCATAGCAGAGCAAAATTCATGCCTTTATAAATGGGGGTTGCATATTTGCATGATATGGAGCTCCATTTAAACACATTTATTAATACTGAACCTAACGTATACTTCACAAGTACCTGCTCCCACTGGGAAACAATAAAAGCTTATTTTTATAAATTGCAAGTGTACCACGACCTTATTTGTACATATTTGATGAGGGAGATGTTCTACAATTTTTCGTTTGTTAAGCAAATTATTTCAATTTTCTTTTATTTTCAGCAGTTTTGTAGCTCGGAAAAAGATTATCATAACTAGATAACGATCCTCCCACATTCTCTAAACATCAGTTTGAAAAAAAATTTCCAAGTGGAACTGAAATTTCTCTGAATTTAACAGTAACTTGATATTTTGAATTCCTCGACATTACTGGAATAAGTATAAACATCAGCATAATGAATGTACTTAGAATTGTTATGATATATGTGATATTTTAAGACGGTGGCTACTTTTTGCAAAACCGCGAAATGTCACGAAATATCAGAGAATTTTGTCATCCACATAATTAAAATTATTTTATAATGAAAGTTCCATTCTAGATTAAGAAATTTACCTCACCGAACAATACTCTCATTATTTCAAAGTTATCGGTATGATCTTGTGTTTTGGTAGCATATAATTTAATTATGGAGATCTACCTAGTCAAGAAAATTTCAGACGCGTTTTCCGCGATATCAATTTTTTTTATAAAACATTGCCTGGCGGTGACCACAATAGAATAACTGCTGAACTGATTTTTATAAAATTTGGTACATATCTTCATAAAAATAGCTCCTTCGGGAACAGATTTGAGGTCTCTTCAGCTCATAAGTGACGAATATGCAAAAATTTGTCGGTCGCAATTATGTAGCTTCCAAAATATTTCAATCCGTGAGGAGAACTCACGGAACTCGTTCGTGAACGTAGGAATCTTAATTATATTAAATTACCTCTTTTTGTTTTCCTTATACCAAAATTATAAAATAAAATCGTAATTTTACCGCTTTTTCCTTTAAACTAATGCCATTTACTGAAAAATTAAGTTTTTCGAAAATACATCAAGATTGATTCTTACATTAATAAATTAAATTGGACATTTTCATCCATCTTCTAACCGTTGATTAGTGCAGAGCTTCTTAATAAAAAGAGTCCTAAAGAAACAAATGTTGCACCGTCATTCTGCTTCAAAAATTTGTAATTTAACTTATTTAAAAATATGAAGAATATTATGAAAAAACTAAGATATAACTTTTAGTTTCGCTAAAAAAAATTCACAAAAAAACGTTTTTTAAGTATGTATACCTCCATGACTGGGTATATATAATTAAACTTAATTATCTGACAAAACTAAAATTTATTTTTCTTTTAACATTAAACAACTGCTTTTTTCGAGTTTTTGAAATAGTAAACTTAGGGGAATAATTCACATATCTTGAAAAGGAGAATTAATCAAGGAAATGACCAACCTGTTCATACACTTTTTTAATATGAGACCACATTTCTAGAACACGAAATTCCTGGATTATAGTGGAAGTATTAATTATCACTACATGCGTCGATTTTGCAACTTTGTAGAGCTATATAGTTATTGAATATTTGTCGCTTAACAAATATTTAAATTAAATTGTTGAAGCTTATGAAATCAAACCACAATTTTTAAATTATTGAGTTAGCGTTGAAAAAAGTAAGATATTTAAAACCAACCCTTTCGAGCTTTATGTAATGTAAGGAAAATTTACTACATTTATGTAAATATTATTCACAAAAATACTCAAATATGCTTTTTGAAATTCAAATAACTCAGGGAATCGTCATAGAACATTGGTCTCTTATTAAACAATTTTCAATACATTACGGTTTTTTGTCTGGCAAAATACTACTTGCGATCGAAAAGATCATACAGCGGTTATACTCTGAAAGGATGAAATTATTAATGAAAAAATAACAAATTTTCTTATCTCCGTTATAAAAAAAACTAATTCTACTTATAATTTAAGATATGCCTTACTAAAATAGTCTTCTCTTTGTACCGATTGCTTATTTTTAGGATGGATACTTTGGAGGCAAGTTTACAAACCGACTATTTCTCAGTTTTTGACGAAACTTTGTAGCAACATTTCGACTCAAACCGAATGTTTATGCATAATAAATGTTTTTTTCAAAAAAGCCATACTTTTCAAGAAATTTAACTTTAAATTTTTGAAATGTTGCACTTTTTACAAAGTTTCTCCAAACTTTTGCACCAAACTTCACTAGATATATCATCCGGGACTTTAACTTCAAAATCTTTGATAATTCAAAAATTGTCCAACAATTCTAACTATAAACTTATGTATGTAGGTATCTCGAATATCCTCCTTATTCATTCACTAAGCAAAACAGACGTTCCACTTTTGAAGTTTTATGTTTGATCTTTTAGGGCGTATTCAGTTCAGTAAGAAATAATCCATACAAACAGAAAATCATTGGAGTCATTGGATATTTAGCATAAGGAAAATCTCAATCAACGGACATTTTGTATACCTTGACCTCTTGACTTCTTGAGTAAAGTATTTAAGATGTGATTCTAGAATACTTTTCGCGCAGACATACACGCAGTTGCGTTTCAAGTTGACACTGTAAAGGCCCATTTTCGACCCCAATCTTTGCCTTTTTTTTATAAAGAGAGGAATAAGATATATGTATGGGAAAAAAAATGTTTAGGCATTATTAGGTATGTATATATTTAAGGCAGTATAAACAAAATTTTTATTCTTTAAAAAAATACAAAATGACGATATATATTGAAGAGAAAGAAATTGAGACAATTTTGAAAAGATAGTTATATTTTCGTACCTACATTTTCATATAAAAAGTGACATATTTTTTTTTAAATATTCAATCAATTATACTTCCGTGGAAGGTCTATCTAAGAAGCTATAGTTAAAATTTGAAGTCAATCGGTCGAAAATTGTTTGAGTTCTACACCGTGCAGTTTGACAAAAACATGTTTTGGCCTGGTAACCCATCTGCCGTCATTTTGTATTTTTTTGACTAATAAAAATTGTTTTTATATATTTCAATATTATGCCTAATTATGCCTAAAAATTGTTTTTACCCTATATATTCCTTTCTGTATAAAAAATGCCTAAGATTGAGGTCGAAAATGGGTCATAAGTGGTGTCCTCCCTTAATTTAATATAAAATGAATTGAAAATAAAGATGCTTGCTTTTTGGGATAATTTCCGCACAAACAACCACGCAAATATATTAAAATCAAAACTTCTGCAAATAGTTTTGATAATTTTGTTATTGGAAAACACGAGAATTGGTCAACACATTTTTTTGTATAAATTGGTGAATCATTTCTATAGAATTTAGTCCGTAGATTACTTATTTTTTTTATTATTATTTGTTAATGAAAATGCGCCAGCAGCTTCGGTTTTCGCGAAGAAGGAAGTAAAAAATACAGAAGACCCCCGTATTTTGTTTCAACATAGAAGTTTGTAGCGTGGCTTAAATGAAAGCCTGAATCCAGAAATATCAAATACAACTTATCTCTATAGCCTTTTTGCGCTTGTCATGTTCTTTTTTCCCAATATATTGTATGAAAAATCGGTTTTTGGAAACGAATAAAATTAACGGATTCTTTCGAAATGTTTTAAGGCCTTTTGTATTTTTATATCTCAGCTATCGTTTGAGCAACATTATATGTAGATTCATGGTTTAATCCGTTATTGTGTAATAATTTTTCATAAATAGTCAAAATATGATGTTTTGTACTTTTTAGCCCATTTTTTCTCAAAAATGGGAGCTTGTTGAGCATTTTCATTCACGTCGTAATCTACGGAATAAATCCTGTAGAACAGATTTGCCAGTTCTTTGGAAAAAATTTGGTGTTAGCCACTGTTATTATAAGGTACTGAATAACTCATAAAACTATTAAGGTGCGTCGAGCCCCACCCCCCTTTTCACGGATCCGAATGCAAACTATACGAGAATTATGTGCTAAATATGTGCTAATTATGTACCGAAAAAAAAAATGTTTGTGCTCCAAAATTAAGTGCTTTTTTTAAACACTCAAAAAGGGGGTGTAGCTCGACGACGAGGTACACCCCGCCTCAAATTGTGAGCAAAAAAATTTTTTTTCTTCAAACGAGAATTATGTGGTTTTTATGTGCTTCAAGAATGTGCAACAAAAAAGTTTGTAAAGTTAACTGCAAAAAAAATACTCGACATTTTCAAAAAGGGCGGATCCGATAAATTACTCGGCATGCACTAAATTCAATTAAAACGCGTAACCAAATTCTTTTCTCAGCAGCACATCATTCCTTCGTCGTCTTCAGGCGAATAATTAATAGCCAATTCATAAAAAATGCGATTTCGAGCTGCACCCGCCACGAAAAATATAAAAAATATAAAAAATATTTCAAGTCCAAAAAAAATGCAGCACGACAATCGTTCCTTGGCTTAATCAAGAGCACATAATTAGCACGTAATTACTGTGCATTGATTTTACAAGTATAAAATTGTTTATTGTCGAGTATTTTTTTTGCAGTTAACTTTACAAACTTCTTTGTTGCACATTCTTGAAGCACATAAAAAGCACATAATTCTAGTTTGAAGAAAAAAAATGTTTTTGCTCACAATTTGAGGCGGGGTGTAACTCGTCGTCGAGCTACACCCCCCATTTTGAGTGTATAAAAATAGCACTTAATTTTGGAGCACAAAAAATTTTTTTTTGGCACATAATTAGCACATATTTAGCACATAATTCTCGCATAGTTTGCATTCGGATTCATGAAAAGGGTGGTGGGGCTCGACGCACCTAAACTATTAAACTAAAGTAATTATTGAAAAAATTGAATGTATATTTTAAAGAGAGTTAATTTATATCACAATTTTGTAACGAATTTATATTTTCGGCTTATATATGTATGTAGAGCACTATTTACTACTAAAGCTAAATTTTACAAAACGTTAAATTTCCTAAAGTTGAAAAAATACAATTAAATGCTAATTTTAAGAAAGCATATAGATGAACAGAAAATAAATAAGAAATGCATTTTCAGGCTCTTTCATGCAGTATTCATTTAATATGCCCGCAGATTTACCATTTCCTATTGCATTGCTTGCCCATTTGCCGAGTGCCTTTAAAGCCCACCGCTGACGGCAGAATATCGAAGACAGGCAGTTAAATCGGGGGGGAGGTTTATCAAGCTTTCTTGTGGGGCTCCGCACACGATAAGATAGACGGAAAGGTGCCAGCCACAATCTCACCGAGAAATGCCTGCCTCCGATCGTCTGTCGTCTGTGATGGGTCTGCAACATTGCCTTAACACCTCCAACAAAAGGCAGTCAGGTGTGAGGCTGTGTACCCCGTTCCCCTTGCGACTTTGAGCTCAGTAGGAAGGAAGGCACCAGAAAGCGATATCAGTGTCATCACAGGAAGAACCTGGCTTAAGGATAAGTGCAGAGTCTTATGAGATTCGTGGGAACATGTAAAAGGAATTACTTTCTAATTGCAACAAAGGAAAATGTTACCCTTCGCTGGTTACTTTTAGAAGTGTTCTTAGAAATGTACCTGAGTTTAGGATCCTTTAAATTAACGAGATTTATCTATTCTGGTAAAGTTTTATAAAAAAGGACCTAAAGTCCGAAGCGAACTTTGTTTAATGTCTGAATCCTATTCTGTACTTTTAGTATTAGACTCTCCTGAATGCAGACAATTATGTAACAGCTGATAATATGTTCTCAATTACACAGGCCGACAAAATTTAACCCACCTTTTAACCCAAAAACCGGACTATACTTTCCGAAGGTTTTTGGTGTGTTGAATCTGAATCCGACCTTAGAATTGCTTCAATATAATTCATCATATATTCGAACCTAAAAGTGGAAAAAAAACCGATCTGTAAGTACTACTTCAAAATCCTTTTTGAATTTTTCCAACATCTTTTTTCCTTTCCGAGACATCATTAGTTGAAATTTATGACTCTTCACTTGATGCCACTCAATTTCCGCATAACCACTCGCAAGCCAAAGTCATTCTGATGAAATCTCGAAAACTACCCTTAATTTGAATCTTGAGGAGATTTGTTAATATTTCCAAAATGTAATTTTTCAATTTATTATGAAAATTGTATATCATAAAATTTCTTACAAAAAAGGTTCTTATACTTTTTTTTCGCATAATTAATTGTTTTTGAATAAAACGTTTAGTACTACACTTCGGTGACACAATTCACTCTAAATATATCTTCGAAACGGTTGATTCTACGAAAAAAAAAGACGGACAAGTGCGAGTAGAACTCACGCCTTGAGGGTTCCGTATCGTTATACTTTATAATTATCTATTAAATTTGAATTATAAAAAAATGATGTAACTAAATATTTAAGGTTTTCGGAATTTTTCCTTTATATGTGCTATAAAACATTGCTTCATGCCAAATTTCAAGATTCTAGGTAGACTGGAAGTACCCTTTAGGTTTTGATTCCCTTGCGAGTAGTTGCGAGTTTGAAAATATGCGGCTTAAATTGCTGTTTCTTTTGATTGCGTTGACATAGAAGTTTGATTTTGTTACAGCTTAAAGGTATTATAGACCTGAGTATTTGATATGAATTTCAATTTAATACCTCTACGCGTTCATGAGGAAAGGGGTAGTAAGTTTAAAATTATTAAAAATATTTTTATTATATGATGTAACTAAAAATTTACGGTTTTCGGAATTTTTCCTTTATCTGTACTATAAGACGTTGCTTCGTACCAAACTTCAAGATTCTGAGTTCACGGGAAGTACCCTGTAGGTTTTGATTCCCTTGCGAGTGTCGAAAATTTGCGGCATAAACGGCTGTATCTTTTGATTGCATTGGCTTAGAAGTTTGATTTTTTCACAGCTCCAAGGGACAGTAGACCTGAGTATTTGATATAAATTCCAGCTTGATACCTCCACGCGTTCCTGAGAAAAAGGGTCTTGACAGACAGACAGACGGACGGACAACAAAGTGAACCTATAAGGGTTCCGTTTTTTCCTTTCGAGGTACGGAACCCTAAAAATATAAGAACCTTTTTTGTACACAATTTTGTCATGTAGGTATAGAATTTTCATAAATATCTTTTCTCGAAAAATTTACGTAGAAAACAGGAACCCTTACATATAGTTTCGCGATGTCCGTCCGTCCGCATGTCACAGTCATTTTAGTCAGAGATTATTAAGACTAGACCGCTGAAATTTGGTATACGAATAGATAATTGTACTCGCTACAAAGCTATGTATTAAGATTTTTTGAAAAAAAAACAAAATTTAAGGCTATCTCTGCTACATGAAAAGTGGGGATGAAAAAAAATCTTTACGTATCAGGGGTATCGTTGGAAAAGGAAATCATTAAAATCATTATGAGTTTTTTAAAACGTTTTTCAAAATTACGCCTGGTTTTTGAAATATTCGATTTCAAAGGTCTCATTTTCGATTAGGTTTTGTGTCGGCCAAGGTGTCACCCTGAACGCAATTTCGTAAAATATTTAAAAAAATCTATAATAGTAGCAAATATACTGAAATTACTTTTAAAACACGACTTACTAGAGTCAAATGGTTTACGAGATATAGCCGACCAAGTTATGCTTATTTGGACTCAAACAACTGTTCGGGAAAATCCGTGCACGCGTTTGTATGTGTATGCATAAATATGTATGTATGTATGTGCGTATGCATATATGTATATATACATTATTATTCTATTTAGCATTGTATTCGTATTTTATCGTTTGTATACAGCTACGGAACCCTACATTAAGCAAGGCCCGACATGCTCTTGACCGCTTTTGAAGATTATAACAAAATGCAAAGTTAATGTTGACCAGTGTATCTGATAGAAACGATATATAATTCTCCTTATATGTAACTGATGTTTCTTGATTTATTACTGTCTCCGATGCTTCATCCATTCAACAAGTATAAAATACCTGAAACGTGAACATAAAGTGTTGACTGTTTCACCTTCAAATTTTTTTTTTAGGAAACCTTAAGTTCTCGAGATTCCTTAGTCATTCAGACCTCCTTCCTAAAGGTAAAGGAATGCTAAAGCAGACCTGCAGAAATTCCTACTCGGGGTTTCTCGTTTAATTTTATTCTCTTAACTATTGCAAAAATTTCCTTCAACTTGAAAAATGTTCATACGAGCTCTTGTATACGATTAGCACAATCATCGTTTCAGACGAAAGGTGGGTAATTTCATGGTAAAATCAGACAAAACTAGAATTTATCTAAAAGTCTTATAGAAAGTAAAACATCTTGTTTGAAAGTGAATTCCTTATCAAAATGTTTTATAAAGGTCTTTTTGTACCTAATATACATAGATAATGCATTAACACATTTTAATATTTCGATATTTTTGAATAAATAATAAGAATTATTTTAATTAATTCAAATTCTATTCCTAACTTAGTAGAAGTACGTATTCTCATTTTTGTAGATTTATTTATATTTCTTTTTTATGTGTTTCGTTATTGTCTTATTTGATATTAAATATGTTATTATGATTTTATAAGTTTTTTCTTATATTTACAGGTTTCTTGAATTAATTGCAACAATTAGATTTATTTTCATTCATTTATACTCATAAATGGGAAAGATGAGCTTCAAAAATAATATTTTATCGGTAACAATTTTTTCGGTTTATTTTCTAAGCTCATAAGATATCTTTTACGATCAAATTATGATTTTATCTTAAAAGGTCGCTTTTATGTTTTTCAATTTAATATTAATAATAAATTATGTTTTATTTTTCGCAATTTGTAGTTGATAAAAAGTATATATTAATATTAGTATATTTTTGTAAATATAAATAGTTACGTCTGTATTTTTTTTATTTTGAAATAAAGATGAGTTCGAAAATTTATATTTATTTTTATTTTGTTTTATTTATTTTTTATTATACAGATATTTGATAGATAAAAGTTGGGATTTTTTAAAATTCATTGCTTTTTGTACATTTGCCACTAAACTTGAGGATAACGGGTTTGTACTTAAGACTAAAACTAGACGACTTAAGAAAAGTGTTTTAAAGTATGAGAACATTTATAGGAAAGCGCTTGATATTAACTTCATTTAATTGTTAAGTAGGAAGATTTCATAAATTAGTTAATTGATAAGCAGATGTTGATTCTGATGGAATTCAAACCGATTCGATGTCGATATCGACAAATGGTTCGTAAAACAAAAGTTGCACAGAAGACCCCGAAAATGCTGTAGTCGCTTAGTGCGGAAAATATATAGCATTTTGCAAGTATAACTGTAAAATAACTGTTTATAATAATTAAAGAACTTTAAAACTAATAACTAACTTATTTTAAAATTATAAAAAAAATTATATATCTGAGGCCCTCACAACAAGCCCTTGGTGATTCTATAAGGGTTCCGTTTTTTCATTCGGACGTACGGAACCCTAATTAGCCCAAATATAATTACTTTTATTAATTTTTAACTCCAGACTCCATCAACAAAAATCTCGATAACCTTTGTAATATCCTGTGTAACTAAAGACGAAAGTTCCCTAGAAAATATTTAAGTAAATTCTATTTATTTCAATTTATATTACTAAAATACCTACCACTAAACAGTAACATCCGAGAATTGGATTAATCTAGATAAGAGTATTCAAATTTGTTTCCTTTCATTTTTCTATCCCTTTTATATAGAGTAAGTACACCTAATACTCGATTTACACTTAAGATCGGTTCCACAGAAAATCGTTCAATTTAAATCGAAGAGTTTATATGTAAAATTGCGTAAGCCGAAAATAAACTAAAATGTGCATAATTCAGTTATTTATTTCAAAGTATGATAGAATAAAACTAACGTACTTTGGATAGCACAAAAATAAAAAATATATAATGTAAGTATATAAGTCAATTCATTTTATATATGTAGGTATACAAGAAATATAATATCCTTAAAAAGTTCAAACAAAAGCTTAATTACTGCCATCACTTTTATCGCTCGAAAGTATTTACTTGATGCGATTCTGGGTTGACAACAAATTAGGGAGAATTTCACATCGGTGTAACTTGGTAATGAAATCTGTAATAATGTATGTGACCACGATGTTAATTTTTACCAGTTTTTCATTGAAAATCTGATATTTTTACAAACCGTGTAAATCGAGGTATAAAGAGGCGTAGATAAATTTTTATTTCCATTCGATCGTGACAAAAAATGGATTAGTTATCAATTTTAGTTCAAAGTGCTTTAAATTTTGTAAAAAAACTAGTGTAGATAGTTCATTTGGATTTAAAATCCTTAAAAGTAAGGCAAAAATATTTCCGGTTGACATTTTTTGAAAAATTAAAATGATACACTTAAAATAAATTATGCAATTGTTTTCATAGTTTCTATATCATTATTCCTTGACGTACTTTACGTTACATACATATGCACGTATAAATAAGCGCCAATTACCTAAGTATGTGATAAAATACGAAAATATAAATAATTGCATAAAAACGATTTTCTTAGAGAGTAGAAACATATATATAAATATATATTTTCATCATCACTACTTCCGACAATCTTAAGTGGAAATCGTAAGAAAATGTAATTCTGCAGAGGAGGAAGACGAGTTCCTTAAATGAATGGCTTAAGAAATTCTGCAATGAAAATTGCTATCGAACATTTTCAAAACGTAATTGCGGCAATTCGCTTCCTTTCCTTTTCGCTCTACTGAATGAATTCAGCATCCTGCGGAAATTAAAGTAAAGTTCTCTAAAAAAAAAATACTTTCCCAGATATTTTAATCATCCGCACGACCACAGAAGGGGAATCCTAGTCTGCAACAAACCCGCGTAATTCCTTTCAATCCTGTTTAATGATTTACGAGGGCGACTGGCACTCGAAGTGGAGGTGTTCGCCGCAAGGAAAATTGCTTTATTTTAAGGATAATAACTGCAGGAAATGTAAACAGTTCTTTTGAGGCCCCATAAATGGGAGCGCCCGGTCCGGCCCAGGGAGCAGGGAGGACGAGCGGCATTCTATCAAGATGTCAATTATTCGTCTTATCGATTCGCATTTCCGCCCGGAGGAAAAAAATCAGAAGTCAAGTATTTAATGACTGAAGTAGAAGTCGGCTGGGCCGGGAATGAGGTCAAGGAGATTGAGATAAAGTGTTTCTTACGAACTGGGAAAACTGTAGTGGCCCTTTTACTCCTTATTTATTTATATAATTTTCCTTGCCTATTTACAGGAATGCACTTATCGCCAGTTATAGGAACATTCTGCGCTGAAATTCGGATGCTAAAACATGGAACAGGAAATCGGTACTTGGGACTCAGTTTTACTTGAGAATCTGACGGAGGACAGTTTCATTAGCAATTTACATCAGCGCTATAAAAGAGATTATATTTACGTAAGGCTCTTCCGGCAGTTCTGTCTCTGGTTGGTTAAGTAAATAACGTTCTTGCAGACTTACATCGGAACTTCTGTAGTCGCAGTAAACCCATTCAAAACATTGTCGTTGTATTCACCAGAGCTTATAAACGCTTATGGGAGCAAAGGGATTTTCCAACTACCGCCTCACATGTAGCTTAATTCCCCCAAAAGCCTCGAAGGTCTCCTCAATGTCTTAATATTTTCAGATATGGGCTTGCGAATTTAGCTTTTCAGTCGCTCAAGGATCAAAGTGAAGATCAGTGCATTGTTTTATCAGGTAAAGTAGTTATAGCACAACAAACCGTGTTTGAAATTGTTAAAAAGCTGGCCAAAACTTAAAATTTTTTCAAATATGCTTATAGTACAGTATATGAGGTTTTACATGTATATATTCAAATAGGTGTGTATATACTTACATTACATACATATTACTTTAAATCGAGGAAAATTTGTTCCCGATATTGGATTTGCCATTTTTCATTTTCAAATTTTTAGGTACACCAAATACGAATTCAGCGGCTTTGAAAAACTTCTATCTAATTTTCATAAAAATGGCACCGACATTTTCCTACCGATTATACTTGTTGTAGTTGTGGATTCCTAAATGAAAAGATTTAGGTAAGCATCCATTCATAATAAAAGTCAACTAAATAATATTTCATTCATTAAAACTCGAAAGTGAATATTTTGTTGTGGAAACACATCTTGATCTTCTAAGAAAATATAAATCAAAATATTAAAGACTGAAGACTGAAAAGTCAAATATTTGAAACATTCATGAAATGTAACAGATTTCAAAGAAAACTTACTAATGAACACACATTTTGTGGAATTTGGTAATTAAAACCTATGCCATGTGGGATAGAACAAAGAATGTTTTCGACAGATTTACGCTTAAATAAAATATAAATTGTATTTTTTAGAAGAATATTTTGCGATGCGTGTTATAGCACCCACGGGTCTGAAGGGGTTGAATTAGAAATTGAGAAACTTGCTTCGCTATATTGGATTCACTATTTTGAATTTCCAAATTTTCTATTGAAAATGTGTGAACAATTCTCACAAAATACCCTTAGCACTAATATTCACTTAAATCTCTTGAATTCCAAAAGACTCGGTTGCCAAATTAAGTCTAGCATTTTAAATTTTTAAATTTTAATAATACGCTCCTCAAAAGTATTAAAGGATAATGAAAAAAATGCAAAAATTGTTCAAATTTTTGAACAGTTATAACTTCGCGATAAATAATTCAATTTTAATGATCCAACGCATTTTTGAAAGCTTATATCTTCTAGTAGTTTACGAATCAGAAGCTTTATCATCCCCCTGGTCTGTACTAAACGTTAGAAGGGTTAGAAAAATTACCTTTTATTTTTTTATAAATTTGTTGAGTGTGTAGGGGGTGGGGGGAAAAAATGTTTTTACATGAAATAAATGGAAACATTTTAAAGCTTGTTCTTTCCGCTTAAATGTGTTACTTTTATATTTTTGTGGGATTTTTTTTAACGAAATTATAAGCTGTAAAAGCAAAAGTAACTGTTTTGACTTTAAACTCTTGTATCTCCCGAAATAATAACCCCACAATAATGCCCGAGATGTCATTAGAAAGCTGCAAGTATCCTCTTCAAAGTGCTTCTTCACGATTATGTAAAAAAATGCACATTTCAGGCAGGTCATCGTAGTTGAATTAAATTAAATTCTCTACATTATTGCAATTTTTAAGGGGGTATTTATTAATGAACAAAAAACGAAACAAAATTGTAGAGTTTGTCGAATCAATAAATGGTTAACTAATTAGGAATATTTTCTAGCGTTAGCGTTTTAGGATTAAGTAAAGGTTTGTAAAATATTAATATTAGTAATAGTAAGAGATAGCTGAACATAAAATAGGCAAACAAAAAATGTGTGCCTCCTACGATAACTTGTTGTTGTTTATTTGAAAAATATTTTAATCCGGAAGTGTGTCAATTTCATATATGTAAATATACATAGGAATCTTATAAATGTTTTTTGAGGCTTAATAGGCAAACAATTATGAAAGATATTAACGGGAAGTTATAATTCAGTTTCATTAGTTAGGATATAGCGAAACTATTAGTTATGAAAAATTAGGCTCATTGCAATAGATGAATCAGTTTTTAATTATCATCGGGAATGTTTGAAAAAAAGTCTTACAGAAAATCTTTAAATTATTATTTTCATTTAAGAGCGGGAGAGCTGAGCGTTCACTATTTGGGTGCTTTTTTAGAATAAAAGTGTGTATAAACAAAACTGCAAAACATGGATCTATTTTATCCAATTCTTGAGAATAAAAAGAGATATCACACATAAACGAAACAAAGACATAGCAATAACATTAAAATTATTCTCATTGCGCTTCAGATTACAAGCGAGGCTAAGAATTAAGACAGAAATTGAATTGATTCCTACTTTACTAGTAATTAACTCTAGAAGTAATTCTCCGGAATCAATTAAAATTTTTATGGATAAATTACATTGTCAGATAAGTGATTCTCTGTATTCCAAGGAATGTGAAATTGAATCAATCACAAAATGCGATCAATTATGGAATTAGTTTTAAAGAAATGAATCTTATTTTTTCTGCTGAGCTCTTTTGAATAAAATATACGTATTTTATTTTTGTGGAGGTAAAACATCCAAGTAAAAAGAAAATAAGATAAAGTTTTAATTATTATATTACTATTGGCCAGCTTTTTTATCAATTTGGTTTATTATGCGCTGTATTGGCAAAATATTAATCTAGAATGAATCTTCTTCTCAGGCGAAAGTGGGTCTGGGAAGACAGAGTCGTTCAGAATGGTGGTGCACTTTCTGACACAAATCCAGGATGCGAAAATGTCCAAGTCGAAGTGCACTGCCCGCCGTCGGAACTCCAGTGGTTGTTCGGCGACATCCAGTCCTCGGCCTAGCTCCCATCCGAACTCTAGGCCCTCAACGCCGAAAAGACAGTCGCCAGTGACTTTTGCCGAAAAATCTGGATGCCTGCTGAAGACCCGCTCGGAAAGTACAGACCGGTCAAACATGTCTCGGGTAAGAAGTTTTGGAGTGATCGACTCAAGAATTACTTTTTATGATCAAAACCACTTGCTTTTAGAAGCTCTCGCGCGAAAAAGTCGTTGATTTTGATTTCTCACATCACAAGAGCTCCGAGAATATACCCCAGCACGTTTCGGTCCAGACAACGCCGAAATCATGTTTCAAGCATAATCACGTGGACGCGATCGGACGCTCGAAAACCCTTACGAATGTAGATTATTGTATAAGAAAATCGAACTGTGATCTTACAAAAAATATAAGCACGAATAGAATAAACGAAACCACGTTACTCTCCAATAAGCTCAACGCATGCTGCGCGAACAGCATCAACCCCAAGCACCTCCAGCACGGCGTGATCGCGTACCAGGAGCAGGTGAAGTCGAAGAGCGTGTCGCAGGTCTGCAAGCACTGCAGTCACATAAAGTGCATAAAGCAGAAGAGTTTGGAGAGCAACGACGACTGTCGCAGCATAACTTCGACCTTGCACTGTAGTAATAGTTCAATTGCCCCAGTCACAAGAGCCAAGTCTGATATTAGCAGTAGAGGCAGTTGCCTCAACTTAACCAGAACGCTGTCGACGGCGTGCAACGCGTCGCTGTCGAACGTCGATCCTAGCAAAAGATGCTCAAGAACTTCGCTGATCGACATGCATAAGTCGAATTTGCGCTCCGATAAAGGAAGATCGTCTAACTTATCTCTGGACTGCTCGTCGGATGCTGCAAAGAATACTGCTCAAAAAATTCGAGATCGCGTCGCTTGCTGTGATACATTTCTTGATGCAATGGGAAACGCTACAACTACGAGAAATAGTAATTCTAGTCGATATGTAAGAAATTGACGAAGCGTTTGAGGGTTTCTTATTAATCTCATGTTTCTCTAGGGTAAATTTTTTGACATAGAAATAGACTACAGAGGCGAACCCATTGGTATTCATATAACTCATTGTAAGTATTGCTATTTTTGATAACTAAGAGTAGAACTTTTCTAGAATTCTTGAAATGCAAATCATAGAAAAACTGAATTTATCTACCAGTTTTTGAGTACAAACGATCTGTGGTACATAGAAGTAGTAAGATATGAAAAGTAAAATAATTAATTAACTTTCCTTAATGAATCATTCTGATTTTAACGGCGAAGAAATAAGAAATATTTCGGAATTTTAAGCCATGTGAAAAGCAATGAAGTTTCGGCTCGGAGACTTAAGTGATACTTTAACGGAGAAATGGCCGATATGAAAAAGTAAAAACTATTATATTAGGGAGAGTGTAGCTATCGCATAACACTCAAAATCAATTTTTTAAATTACGGGGTATATATAAATTGCGAAGAAGAAGTTCACCGAATATTATAGTTTGCTTGTTGATTATTTCGGAAGTTCCAAGATACTCAGTTCTTCATTATCCTATTGTAATTTGAAAAAAAAATCAATTTTATTTTTGCGTTATACATTAGTTTAAACATTTAAAAACAATTAGCAACAATTTTTATCAGAAAATGTTTAATAATTATCGAGTTATTATAAGACTTTGAACGTCTAACACAAAACAATTTTTTATTATTTTTGAGACCGTCAGACCATAGCCAAAATCATAAAAACAACAAAATAATAAATAATTTTTTTTTTTTCAAACCGACCTAATATACAAATTTTAGTACACTATTCGACTCTTTCCGGGAGAAGTTCCACAACTTTTATTGTTTTTTTTGTAAAATTTATAATTTTTATTTATTTATTTAGAAATATTATCTTATACTATCGGTAAAAAAGGATAACCTTTTAACTTCTCATAGGAAAAATTACAAAAACTTTTGATCAATTAGAAAATGAGTTAATTCACTGGTCAACAAATTTAATTTATTTTTCCAAATAATTGGCATATTATTTCTATAGGATTTTTCCATAGATTACGAATTCGTAAATGAAAATGCTCAATCAGCTCCCATTTTCGAGAAAAATAGAGTCAAAACATACAAACGACCGTATTTTGGTTTTGAGTTTTAAAAAATCGTTGAAAAGTAATCATAGAAGTTTTTAACATGGTTTAAATGAAATCCTGAGTTCTAATTTAGGAATATCAAATACAACTTATCTCTATAGCCATTTCAATTTATGAAAAAAGTAAAATTCACTGATTGTTTCGAAATGTTTTAAAACTTTTTGTATTTTTATATAATAGCTTAAGATTTCAGCTATCATTTGAGCTTCTGAATCAATTCGTTATTTTGTAATCAGTTTTCTTAAATGGTCAAAATATCGCATTTTATAGTTTTCAATCCCATTTTTCTAGTTGCAGTTTCCATAATGGGAACTGATTGAACATTTCCATTTACGAATTGGGAATCTACCAAAAAAAAACCTATAGAAATGTTTTGCCATTTATTTGGAAAGAAATTTGGTGTTGATAATCTTATTATTTTTATTGTTGTTTGATATTGCTTAGGTTTCTCCTTGCAAAAAATAATTTGGTACATAATTAGAAATTAATGATTTTCGTGTCTTTTGCAAATTTTGACTTTTAGAGATGTAATTAACAAATTAACTGCAAATTGAACAACCTTGTATAATAATACATATGTTTATTTTTGTGTAAGCTTCCTCGCCATGAGGGTACAACTTTGGTTGATCGTTAGCTTTAAAAAAAAGTAATCTATTATAAAAGTGGTAAGTTCCATGGAGCATTATCCGTGGGGTGATTCAAAAGTACTTCTTGAAATTATACTATTTTCCTCAAAGTTCTAAAACTATCCGCTTTTCAAGGTCATCCAGATCCAAGGTTCCTAAAACTTTACTGGAAGTGTTAAGACTCTATACGCTCATGCATATTCCGGGAGATAATTTAGTTGTGTTATAGTCATATATGTACATCAAGCAAATCAACTCTTTTGAAATAATCTTGAATAAGATTACAGTCTGAAAGTGTTTATCCATCTTACAAAAAACAGATACTTTCGTCATGCCAATCGGTATTTTAATTTAGATAAAATGCAGGGTTTCTAGTAATGAGTATTTTTTTCATACTATTTGATTTATTAAAAACTATCACTTCTATTCTTTTGTAGACAAATAATGAAACTAATGAAAAATGTGTTCTACTTTATAACTCCCAAAAGAAAAGAGTTTTATAACGTCCATAATTTAGGAATTCTAATTTGAAAATATTTAGACAGATGAACAAGTATGTCTTTTTCAAAGGATTTATTGATAGTGATTGAGACTGGATTGTACGACACCGAAGGCCTAAGCTTAAAAATTAACCACGCATAATAGAAGATATAACCTGTTGTATGAAAAATAACGAATTCGTTTTCGTAAAATGCAATCTGCATCCGTTTATTCACAGTAGTTAAAAGAGTGAATGAATGACAGATTTTAAAATATTTAGGATGCAAAGGTCAGTTGCAGGATATTTTTAGATCAGTTTACTATACAAATTATGTATACCCAATCGTACGTTAAGAAACTTTATTTGTTTTTCAATCGTTTGCATGGAAGAAAGAACAGCTTCAATATTGAATAAAAATTATGCAAATGTTCTTTAAACGAATTAGTATAATTGTTAAATTTTAGGATAATTCTTAAATATAGGATTCGAAAATCAGGAAATATATCATAACTGATTTATGTACCACATTTCAAAATAATTATTCAAACATATGGCTGCTTCCAATTTAAATAAATATTATGAAATATTATTTAACTAAATAACGTCAATTGATTCCATGCTGCTTTTGTAAAAAGATATGTTAGAAAAGGTTTGACTTTGGAATTATCTAAAATATTGAAAAATTGTTTTAATATTATATCTACTTCTAGACTCGCGTTACTCACATAAGTCCAGGTGAAAGAAATTTTCATATCTTCTATCAGCTTTTAGTTGGTGCGGATATTCAGTTTTTAAGTAAGTTTAGTTAATAAACAAGTCTAATATTATTTGTTATTCCATTTTTGAGATTTCATTTTTTAAATGTATTGTTAGTTTTCTCTGTAAACGTGATGCTTTTTAATCGAACTCTATCTTTTTTTGTATAAAATTATTTTAGAAATGCATAAATGACTCTCATATGCAATTAAATTGTTCCTTCAATAAATGAGAATATTATATCATTCGGGCACTAATTTATACTTTTTCCAGAGTCCTTAAAGCTTTACCGTAATATAGATAAGTATGAACTTTTGAAGAACACAATAGCTACGGATGACGATAAGCTGAATTTTGCGTATACCAGAGTAAGTTAATCAATTTCACCTAAATGTGTGTTCATTAAAATGCTTTCAGAAATCTTTAGAAAATCTCGGCCTAAACCATGAGGAGATCACATCAGTTTTTAGGATAATCGCCGTTGTGCTTAAATTGGGAAATTTTGTATTTGTACCTGTTACTAATATTGATGGTACTGAAGGTTGCCAAGTTTCAAACGATTATGGTAAAATATGTGATGCAAGGCGTGGGTGGAGTGATAATATTGGTTATCTTAGAATTGCAGGAAACGGCTCAGTTACTTAATTTAGACGCTCAAATTTTACTACATTGCCTTACTAGAGCTAGTTCACTATGGGTGCATGATGATAATGGTAACTGAAATTATGTTACAGCTTCAAAATAAGGATCTCAAATAAAATTAATTTACAGGATCAGAACTTGATGCTCGACAGGCATCACAAATACGTAACACGCTGTGCCGTACATTATATGGACGTTTATTCACGTGGTTGGTGAATCGAATAAATGACGTTTTAAAATCACACCAAAGGGAAAAAAATTTGGCCTTATTAGATTTTTACGGCTTTGAAATTATAGAGAGTAACTCTTTTGAACAGCTGGCTATAAACTATTGCAATGAAAAACTTCACCAAGTATGAGGTCCAATTTATAAAATTGTGAAAAATAATGCTGAAAGAAATATTTTAAATTGTTTTTCAGAATTTTGTGCAGACAGTCCTTAAGTTCGAACAAGATTTATACGTTCGAGAAGGTTTGGAATGGTCACGAATTGATTTTTTTGACAACGAATCAATCTGCGAGCTGATTGATAAACCCAATTATGGGATTTTAAGTTTGTTAAATGAACCGCACATAAACACCGATGAAGCACTTTTAGTTCGGGTGCAGCAGTGTTGTGCAGGGCACCCGAATTTTCTTAGTAGTGGACCAACAATGACTTCAATGTGTTTTAAGTAATTAAAAAATATTTTTTCATATTTCTCAAGGATTAACAGAAATAAATTCCAGAATTCGACATTATGCCAATGTAGTAACATATTCAGTTCAGGGATTCCTAGAGAAAAACTCAGACATTTTGCCGAAGAATATTAGTTCAGGACTTTTTCAAAGTAAATTGTCATTAGTACAAAGTCTTTTTCCAGAAGGTAAACAAGTGAATTTTTGTAAAAGTCTTGATATCTTAAAATCAGACTTAGAAACTTCATTACCCAAAGTAATTCCATTCCATGGAATAACAATTTTCTAATTAGTAATATAATAAAAAAAAAACGAATAAGATATGGAATTGTAATTCCTTGTGCATTCTACTGGAATTATCGATAGACTTAATTTTAAATCAAGAAACGATTTAATTGTTTACTTTTTTTTAATGCCACTACATTAAAAACGTTTTCAAATTGATTAGCAGTGCCTAAATACTTTTCTGTCTTTTTTAATTAAACATTAGAATATTTGTTTTTTATCGTATATATATTTATTGAAAAATTCAAACTATCAATAATAATATAATTATAATAATAATTATTTATAATTATTTTAATTAATTAATTTAATTTGACAAAAGAGTCGTTATCAAAATTTATTGGTCTATTATGATTAGAGGCTTCATAAGAGGAAAAGTCAGAACAAAACTTATTTTTTACACAAATATTACGATATTTCATTCTTTTTAAAGAAATTTCTAAAGTGAAAGTTGTAAACTAATGATAATAAAGAGCTGAACCTTCTAAGACCTTTTAGTACATGGATTAGTGCGTTAATTTTAGTAAAAATTGACAGAAAACTATATATGTTATATGTAAAACAATTTGAACATTTTTCCAATTAATAGGAACAACAATAAGTACTTAATTCCTTTTCAATTACTTTGAAATTCCATTCACAATTTCGGTAGAATACATAAGAAAATATAATTCCATGCTTTATTTCTTGGAATGATGACAACGTTACTAACTCTGATTACTAATTGAAATGGAACGGAATGAGAAAATTTTAATTCTAAAGAATGGAAAAGTAATTAGGAGGGAATTAATTCCAAAAGGAATTAATATTTTTGAACTCTCCCTCAAACATCGCACAGGTAATCCCAAGCGGTCGTCCAAGAAGCCAACCAGCCTAAGTTCAACGCTCCGTACACAGCTGCAAACGCTGCTTTCGATAATTAAAAATCGCAGGAGTCATTACGTGTTTTGCATAAAGCCGAACGAGAGCAGGCAGCCCCGGTGCTTCGAGCTGGCCTTGGTGCAGCACCAAGTGCGTTATATGAGCCTTATGCCGCTGGTGAACCTCTGTCGAACTGGTCACTGCTTCCACATGACGCATACGAAATTCTTCAATCGGTACAAATTACTGAACAGCTTGACCTGGCCCCACTTCACCCACGGCAGCATGGTCGAAGGTATCGCCCTAATCATCCGCAGCGTCCCCCTGCCGTCAGCAGAATTCACGATTGGAACAAAAAATGTTTTCATCCGCAGCCCAAGGACCGTAAGTTGCCTTGAGATCCGAACGCTCCCCAGAAGAAGGCTGCTGCATATGTTGCTCTTTCAGATTTATGAATTAGAAGAGTTCCGGAAGGCTAGGCTAAACGACTTAGCGGTCCTCATCCAGAAGGAGTTTCGAATGTACATCAAACGGAAAAAATTCCTTCAGATGAAGGAGAGCCAAGTAATTATTTCAAGTGCCTGGAGGACGTGGAGGGTGAGTTTCAATTTCAAGGCCTCGCAACTGAAATTATTCATCATTTTGCATGAAGTTAATATTCTTATATTTTGCAAGTTAATTTTTTGCCTGTTTTATGTTTAGGAGTTGCGTTTTGGTATTCCGTTTACAGGGCGAAGGCACTTGTGGAGTCTGTACAGGGTGGTAAGTAATTTTTGTGTATTGATTAAGCGAAATTGCCCCATATTGCCACTTGCTACTAAAAATACCGGAACTCGGTTATGAATTTTGTTGTAGTAAGTACTTTACGTTTTTTTCTAGATTTTTAAATGTTTTTGATTAACATACATTTTTTTCTTCCCCCTTTATTCTCGCGTTACTCTCGGTATGCACGTCACCCTAGTGTAGTTCCATATTAAATTTCCTTTTCGGGTTGAGTTTTTTGGTTTTTTAAATTTTGTTTGATATAGTATATTACACAACACATTTTAATAAAGCTTAGTGAGACATTAAATAACGTAATTTAATAAATGTTTTTATTATTCTGATATACATATGTACACAATCAAGTACTGTAATTTGTATACTTTGTCGCTTTTTTGGTTTTTACACTTACGGAATAAAATTGTTTAGAAAGAAAAATGCATAATCCTTACTTCTGTTCCATCCTTCCAACATTGTCCTGTTGAACGAAATTAACATTTTTAGTTTTTCTATTAGTGAAACAAAATGTCTATATACATATATAACAAAGATATTCTTCAATAAAATTTAGCACTAAAGTAGACTTATGAAATTTTTAAATCGTAAAGATGAAGTTTTCCAAAATATGTGATAACCCCTTTCCTTCTTAAATTGTCACTTAAAATTAGTGAAATTCGACTGTAATATATGACTGAAATTTTGACTATTAAAAAAATGTCGAAAAAATTTAATAGTATTTTATGGACCCTCTACAATCGGTCTGCACGGTCTGGAAATATTAAGGAAAAGCCAGTTCCGAAATTTTTCCTGCCTATGCGCCTATGTGCAGCGCTAGTTTGATACGCAATGAAAGTGGTAAAAGTAAAGTATGGTTTTTGAAAACAACTTAAAACATTTTCTGGGGATCTTTTTAAAACCTCTACTCTAAATTTTGTTAATGAAAAGGATTTATTGTTTATCTTATATATATTTTTTTAAATTTAATATTATATGTATTATACATACAAAAGAAAATCGATGATTGTATATAATTATTTTAACAAACCGTTTTAAGGGCTACGGATAAATAAGTAGCGAAAATGTATGAAACTTATACCGCTTTTACATCACTGGCATAAATCGAAAGTTCATGTGAATAAAATGGATTAATGAAACTAATTACCACCTGGAGTTATTTAGGAGTTATAAAGGGCTTTATTTTGTATTTTTCGTATACATAGATTTAAAAAAATTACATACATATATTGTTTTACTAAGTAAAATTATCATTATTTAGTCCTATTTTGCAAACGTGATATGGAAGATCTTGCTACTGAACCATAATATCCAAAAAACTATTTTTATATGACAAATATGCGTATACGTTTTTTGTGTGTCGCCACATTTAATTTTTTTATAGTTACAATTTACCCAAATCCTTTTACCTCTAAAATGTGCACAAATTAAAGGAAAGGTCCGGGAAATTGTCTTTAGGGCGCATTACATTAATTTCTTGTAAACTACATAAATATCTATATAAATTTTTTTTTTTTCTGAAATATAAAAGTTAAACGAGAGTTCTGGTCTAAAAGGTTAAAAGAAATCACACGATTTTCTATTCGTACATCTAAATTATTCTTAATGTCTAGCTGCGAAATTATATTTACATATATTTAATGATGCGTTTCAAGCAGTTTGAGCTTCAGCAATATTCACAAGAAGAAGAAGTATCCTAAACCTATAAACTCTGCTTAAAAGATTAGAATTAAATTAATTTTTTTGCCGAAAATAGTATATTATAGAATTGACAAATGAACGAAATAAGATTTCGTTTGGGTAACATTCATTTTTTTACGTCAGAAAATTTAACATAATCATATAAATCATCTAAATTTAAAATATAATAAAATAAAGTATGACATAAGTAAATATTCTGATTATCAACGAAGAATGTTAAAAAAGTGTCGGTTTCTGCACCCTGAGTATCATATGAATGAATGTTTAATAATTTATTTTTGGGTCTTAAAATAACGGAAAAAAAACATTTTTATCACTGGGAAAAGATGGAAAAATTGCTATAATGTCCTAAATAAGATTAAAAAATGCCATTATTTACGTATGTATGTTAAGTGAATATTGAAAATACATACTGTTATTCTAGACTCTCTTAAGACACTTCTTGTTATACATATGTAAATATAAATTACAAACTAATAGGATCTACAATTTTTATGTGTCATTCTAAGATCCAAAATTAAATTTTAAAACACATTATGACAGGAATCGACACTTTTAACATCATCCTTTATGGATCATGAGAATACAAATGTTTTGATTATTTTACTCATCTTAATAACATTTTCTTTAATAAATCTTGTCGCGAATATGTGGCTAATAAAGTTGGTAGAACAAAATAGCCCATATACATATTAAAAAAAATCAAATCAGATTTAGAAAAATTATTTGACAATAAAAACAATTACTACCCGTATACTCTAAATAATACAGTAAAAAGGATTGTTTTTAAATAATTATTTTAGACCAGAACCTTTAATAAAATCAATACATAATAACGAAAGTTTCTGAATATCCTTCTGAATATGCATTTATGAAAAAGAAATTCATACATATTTGCTTATTTGAGTCCATGTGCAATATCCCGGAAATTTTAATGTTTTCGAAATTGAAATAGACGTGAGCAAAATATGTTGAGCTTTTTAGACCAGAACCTCTGCTTAAATCCATTTTATTTACGTATTCGTAGAAGGACTTTAAGATTTCAGTACGCAACTTTTATTAATTTCCAGGCGAAAGAAGAGTTTCGAATTATGAGATACAAGAAACAAATCGACTGGGCGGTGAAAGTCATCCAAGATTATTATAGGAAATATAAAATTAGGCAATTTTTAATGACTCTTCCACTGCGCCTTCCGCCAAACACAATGAGCCCCTTGTCGCTGGAGTGGCCCAGTGCCCCAAGATATCTAACGGAAACATCGCGGTTGCTGAGAAGTATTTACCATCGCTGGCGCTGCCTCGTCTATCGAAGGTCGTTCGACCAAACCTCTAGGAATAGAATGAGGGAGAAGGTCACCGCGAGCATTATTTTTAAGGATAGAAAAGCTTCATATCCTAGAAGGTAGTAAATCGACCAGGTCTATAATATTTTATTTTTATTTGCACTTTTTTTCGCAGCGTTGCACACCCTTTTGTTGGTGACTACGTCCGTCTTAGGCACAATTTACAGTGGAAAAAATACAGCGTTGAGAGCAACGACCAATATGTTGTTTTCGCAGATATTATTAATAAAATTACAAGGACTAGCGGAAAAGTAAATTACCTTCAAGAATCTTACTTAACCTAGTTGATTTAATTTTAATTACGTTTCAGTTTGTTCCTATTTTGTTAGTTCTATCTACGACATCTATGCTTTTGCTGGACCAAAGAACGTTACAGGTGAAATATCGCGTTCCAGCAGCCGAAATTTATCGCCTCTCGTTAAGCCCTTACCTGGACGATATTGCAGTGTTCCACGTAAAAGCGGTAAGTGATTTTTCACTAGTAAAATTTGTCTGATTGTTGTAAATAAAGTTTGGTAAAAATGATATTTGTGTACACCCTGTGCATCTTACGTAGGATCATTATTGTGCTAGAGAACATCAGTGTACAGATTCACCCACTGGATGTTTATTTCAGGTATCAAATTGGTTAGATTTGTTTTTATCCCATTTGTGTTCAATGTCCAAATGTCTTTAATTTTCAATTTTGTTGGGGTTATATGCTTCGTTACACTGTATTGTTTCTGTATGCCTATATTTGATTTTTCTATAATTGATAATGGTGGTGAACAAATGTGTGCTTGGCTTTGTTGTTATTTTAAAGTTTGTTTTTAGAAATACTCTGCAATTTACAGTCAATTCGGCTTTGTGGCACGAAAAGGCATGTTTTGTGTATAGGCCTTATATTTATTTATTGACAATATTTTTATGTAGCAGATTAAGAAGAGATGTTGGAAACACGGCTGTTTAGAGTAATTACTCAATTTATGTGAATTTCTTTTGATTCACTGAACCATGGTTTTTTAAAAAATGAGTTTATAATTTTTTTTTAGTACATTATAAAGGAGTCGATTTATTTGGGAAAGCCGACCGCGGCTAGCAGCATATCTGCCGTATTTTTTTTTCTAGAACAAAAAACACATTTTTTAATTTTTTTATACTTTCCCTAGAGAAGTACGTAGCCAGTTTTGAAAACAGTTATTTTGAAATGTCAGGTTAAATGGGACATCCGGTATAATACAAAGGTAGCACTTCCAGCTTAAAAAAAAAGAAATACTCATCTATTATAATGTACAGCGCGTTTATTAAATTAACAGGGTAAAATTATACCACATTTAATGGAATGTTAATAATAGCCAAAATTTAATAATAAACCCGCACTTTACAATTATATTTTTGGACATTTCTGGTTATAAATGGAAAACTATGCGGGCTAAAATTAATAGGAAAGTTTCAGAATGTGTAAATAAAGTAGGGGAAATTGGGGAATTGTGAGTCACACTTTTTCCAAGCTCGATAACTGTCACAAAAATCAAAATTTTTTAAAATTTCATAATGGTTTATGTTACTAGGAAGGAAACCCTAACTTTTAGCTTGAGTAGTTTCTTGAAATTATTATCTGCTGAAAAAATCTGAGCGTTGGCAAAAAAAATACATTTTTGAGATTTTCAAAAATGTTGGGGAATTGTGAGTCACCGTCTAAATTAAGTCGAAAATCAAAAATATCGTTGTAAAATTTTTATTGTATGATTGAAAATTACATAAGAATTAGTTAGAAAAAATATAAAATGGAAGATGTTGAAATAATTCGGATTCGCAATTCGGGCTTGTGAAATAGGCTCCACTACTGACGCATTTCAAATGAACAGCTCAATCGCATAAATCGCAGCGAATGGAATTGTTCCGGCTCAATTTCTTCGGCATATCTTCCATATTCTGTTGGAATTTTGTATAAAAAATTATAAGCACGCGTTAAAAATGCGATATTGGCTTGAAAAATGCTAAAAATGATGTGGCTCACAATTCCCCAAAAAAAATGACACAATTTCCCAAACGTTTTCGTTGACAAGAAGGCCGTGTATAATTCGCTCATTGCATGTATATGCAAAATTCGTTTTAAAAGTTGAAATGTCGATGCCATACGATAATTATGAATATATTGACCTGAATCAATTCTCCCAAAATCGTTGTCAGATCAATGCAAACAAAATCGCTCGGAATAAATATTTTGAGAAAATTTTCAAGTGGTTGTCGCACGGAACGAACGAGTACGTGTACATGTCGTAGGCCGTTAGCGAATCCAGGCCGTTCGCGAACGGCCTAGGCCGTTCGCGAATGGCCGGCCGAACGATGATGTTGTCATTTTATTCTCTAATGGCCTGAACATTTTAGGCCGTTAGAGAAAAAACGTTTGATTTCGCTAACGGCCTGACTACTGTCAGGCCGTTAGCGAACGGTCTAAGTATTGTTAGGCTCTTAGGTCAGTGACCGTCTTTGTCGATGATAATAATCAATTAGAGATTGAATTTTGGCGACTTATGGGAGGCCGGAGTCAAGAGTGCAAAATACCACATAAGAAGAATCGTCGGTGCGGCTACTCTAACCTTTGAAGAGTTTACTACATTGCTGACGCAGGTGGAAGCTTGCCTAAATTCGAGGCCATTGTATCCTGCTAGCCCCGACCCAAACGACCTGGAAGCCTTAACGCCAAGCCATTTTTTTGATTGGCTCCTCACTTTTAACTCTCCCAGAACCAAGTCTCCTCGCTATACCACAGAATCGACTTTCTAGATGGCAACTTCTGCAGCAAATGTATGAACATTTTTGGCGTCGCTGGTCGAAAGACTACCTAAATAATCTACAAGTTCGCTATAAGTGGAAGACTCCAAGTATGAACATCAAACTGGGCAGTCTAGCCTTGCTGCGTGACGACAACGCTCCACCATCACAATGGCTACTAGGACGAGTAGTCGCTGTTCATCCTGGACCAAATGGACTCGTACGCGTGGTAACCCTTCGCTGCAGAAGCAAATTACTAAAGAGACCAGTCTCCAAACTTTGCATTCTGCCAGTAACACCAAGCGAGGAAGATGACAACAGTCCTTCTACGGCGGGCGGTGGGTCGTCTACGGCGGGCGGTGAACGCACTAACCGGATATTTCGTCGCAAGGACGATAAATAATGTCAATAAATCTATTATTTACTTTCTCTAATTGCTTATTATCATCGACAAAGACGGTCACTGACCTAAGAGCCTAACAATACTTAGACCGTTCGCTAACGGCCTGACAGTAATCAGGCCGTTAGCGAAATCAAACGTTTTTTCTCTAACGGCCTAAAATGTTCAGGCCATTAGAGAATAAAATGACAACATCATCGTTCGGCCGGCCTGGATTCGCTAACGGCCTACGACATACACACATCGATTGCTAATGGAAAATGAGTTTGGTCAAAGATAAGACGATGACAGCCATTTGCATGAGACAGACTTTCCAATTGGGGTGAACTATTGACGTGACTCACAATTCCCCACGACTCACAATTCCCCAATGTCCCTCGATTCCTTACATCTTCAAAAATGACCTCACAAATTTTTGTAGAGAAATTCGGATTAGAAAAAAAGTTATGTCACTATATACATACAGCCGCGTGAGAGAGGTCGGCCTTTACCAAAACTTTAAACGCGTTTTTCTCAAAATGGCATTTTTCAAGTTGGCCGCAAGTTAATCTCCGGATGTACTGAACCGATTTCAATAAACCTTAGTGCGTTTTGTTTATCAAAGTGTCCTGTATGACAATTCACCACATTTTTGCATAAAAATATAAAAAGAAAAAAGTGGCGGAAGATAAAAGGTAAAAAAAATGTAATTTTTTCAAAAGTTTTTTTCAAACATTCGCCATTTTTTTTTGTTTTTGGAATTTTTGACTAACGGTGGTGAATTGTCACGTAAAAAACCTTCCTTTTTAAAACCCCATTCGAATTTTTTGTTTCAGACATGCCAGTTCGGAGATTAACTTGCGGCCATGGAACCATCTTTTTTTCACAACTTGACTTTGGCGCCATCTATTTAATAATAACAATAATAATATGCCCAAAATAAAAATTTTTTTGTGAACTATAAGGGTCCATTTACATTTTGTGCAAGTCTCATGACAATACTTAATAAAGCGGCTGAGAAATAAAAGTTTGAAAAAAGGCTGTTTTTTGACGCTCTAGAGTAGTACAGTACCTTTTAATAGAATTTCTTTATTTCTAAATTCCTAAAAATGCTAAAAGATAAAATCTTTCAGACGGAGGAAACCAACTTTAACAATTAATAATACCAATAATAGTTACTTCGGATGTTGCCTTTGAAAAATATGACAATTACACATTTCTTTCTTTACTGTGCCGAACTACATTTGGTTTTATAGGAGATGTAAAAAATTTGTTACACTGGAACAGTACCCTTTCAAATGTTCTTAAAACGTCTTAATTATTCATTTATTTAGAAAAAATACACATTTTTTTATTTTTGAGCGCCGATTTCGCATTTTGGTCCCATGTGCGGCGGAGTGGTATTCAAAAGAAAAGTGTTCAAAAGGTTGTGTAAAACCAGTCGAAATCCAAAAAATTTTTCACTTATGTAAAAAACCCTGTGGTTTCTTAAATACGTTTTACGACGGGTACTGCCAAAATTTAAAGTAAATCGGTTAAGTATTATTTTATTTACTCCTTACCTACTTAAATAAATTCTGAAAAACAAACGTATTATACAAAAATTCAAACATCAGTTACGTATTTATTTAAGAAAAATAACCCCTTAACAGAGGACTTAATACTGAAAAGGATTACTTACTATATTTATGTAACTCTTTTAATTTTAACTTGTTAAAGCTGTGTTACGACTTATTGATTGCATTTTTGAGAAGCTTTTTAATAATCTCTGTGTCATTATATAATTGTTATTCTCGCAATCCTCGCTGTATTAACACGTTACTTAAACTATTTTTAACTGATAATATTTTTATTAATCCTTTTCGTATATTTTATAGTCAGAATTTGGGAGAAAAAAAGGAGACTTTGTTTTTCAAACAGGCCACGTCATAGAAATTGTTACAAAACTCTTCCTTGTTATCCAGAATGCTACAGCGAAACCTCCTGAGGTTCACATTAGCACAGAGTAAATTAAATCAAAATATTAAATTTATAATTTTATAAAATAAAATTTTTATGTTAAGGTTTGAGGCTAATTTTGGACAGCAAACAGTAATTTTCACATTTAAATACGCTGGAATGACGGAGATAACACAAGGACCCCCGAAAGTAAGCAGAAAAGGAAACCGAATGGAAATAATTGTTTGATTAAATCCTATATTTTGCAAATGTTATGATTTTTAGTAATACTGGTACCAGTGTTGTTTGAAAGAGTAAAGAAAATGTTGTGAATTTGTTTGAAACTATAGCTGAAAGCACTTTACAGAACGAACAGAAAGAAAACAATTTTCATCTAATGAAAATACTACTTTTAATAAAAAGTTCGGTATTTGGAGTGAATACAGGAAGTTTTATAGAAATAAAATATAGTATTGTGTAGCACTGGGTAAAAGAATAAATGTCTGTTATTATTTACGAAATTCGGCTTTATTAAAATGTTTTAAAGAAAGTACTCTCTTTGACAGGCATAATTCATTGAAAAACATTTCTTCAGTATTACCTCAGTTAATAAAATTTAATAAGAATAAGAAACCTTAAGCCTTTTATAATTGTTGGTAAAATACCAAAATATGATATTTGCAACACGCCACTTTTGTTCTCTTACAATTTCATTTGAAGGACTAATTAAGAATGTTCAAATTTATTTGATTCTTTGTATGCCCTTTAACGTGTGATTGAACGTTTAACAATTGTGTCAGTCAATTTGAAGCAAATAGGCAAAATCGAAAAAAGAAAAGTTGTTATAATATTACACTTCTGCAATTCATTCCAAAGATCGAGCTTTATTGAGGATGTGAGCACACATTTTTGCAATACTTAGTACAACTACGAGTATGGTAAATCTCTTGAAATAAATATACCTAATAAGGTTTAGATCAGTAATATCTGTGTCTTCTAAGTTATATTTGAATTTTAACAATTAAAAAAATGACTCAAAATTTAATTTTTATGATAATATACATATATTATAATAACAGTTTATTGAAAATTACGTATCAAAATTAGCATTATGTTGAACGTATGTATTGAGTTGAATTTAAAATTTATAAGTTGAAATAATTGGGGATCGGAAAATGTCTTGTTGTATTCAAGACTAATTTATTATATGTAATTTGCAATTTTCCTTTCAAAAATATAAACGTTGTTACTAATTAATTGCAATAATCTGCACACAGCATATAAAACTCATACCAAGCAATTAGAACCAAAAGATTTAAAGTGAAATAAAAATAATGAAATGTATTAATAATGTTCAAAATTTCTTCCAAAGCCAAAAATTTGTATTTGATTCGCCAAAATATTTTCGACAATCATTTGGTTTTCAAATTGTGAGAAAACTTTATAAACATTTTAAAAGCATCTCTTCGAATTTAAAAAAAAAAAGAGTTTAAAATATAGGTATATTTAAAAGAAAAGTGGAAACAATAAAAATTGCAACAAGCGATGCAAATTGGGGTAATTTGTGTCAAACATATCGCGATTTAAACAATTTTAATAAAATAACACCAACTGATGCCAAATTAGCAATAAATTATTACACACTTAAAACAATTTATAAAGCGTTTCAGAATTCACTTAAACAGAATGACAAATTATATTTATAATAGAAGAAGCATAACAATAAGCGTTAGGAAGCATCTATGTAATAATCTACCTAGACGTAAGAAACACTTAGCTCTAAGCATTGGAAATATTTTAATTGTACAGTCGTAGGATAGAGCGGTAGTGCAATTGAAGAGAGGAAATATGAAAAAAATGTTAACAGATAGGGGAGTTAGCCGAATCGAATGTATACTGAAGTTTAGGTTTGATTACCACTGCCAACAAGCCATATGCATTGTAGCGCATACGGAACACATACTGTTTGTTAGATCTACTCACTTAGCGCAATATAACCAAACTATTATTCTGATTAGTTAGCTATCGAGTCACACAAACTGAAAAAGTAGCTACTTGCCACCTCCACACACCTTGGACACTTATCAGCAACGATGTTCTGCTCACGCGGTGAACCCAGCTAATGTAAAAAGTCGCAAACAATTCGAAATATGTATTTAATTGCAGTAGTTGAAATTGCTTAGCATCCAGACATAACAATATTTAATGTATTTACCTAAAGGAGAACGCTTAGGTGCTCTGAGAGGATACAGTTTCACATCATGGATAACATTTAGGACTCTATCTATGGATTTTAAGCGTTATTCGAGTAGTTTTGTTAATTTTTAATAAACAAATTTATTATGTTCTACTCAACTCTTTGCAAAAATAGATTTCTTCTCAACGTCATGTATATACTAATTGTAGGAAAATGTAAAGAGTTTGAGTAATAAAAATTCGTTATAAAGCTATTTGTTTTACTGGAATTTATTCATCGTCACATACCATTTTTGAGAAAAACACGTACGTATAGGGTCCTTTTTTACGTTACTAAAACAAATAAATTCAGACCTTCAGCTATTACATAAAAATACGAAAGTTCATTTAAATTAAATGTGTATCAGTGCAGACTGCGGGGGCAGTTCAAGAAAACTAAATTCGTCCCAAAAAAGCTAAAAGTAAGTGTTGCTTCATCGAATACGTGGAGTGATATGTAAAGTCGGGACTTATTTTTGTGTTTAGAAGACAATCTATAAGAATAACATAAATTCGTTAATAAAAGCCTTCTCATCGCAGACCTGTTTTAAAACCTTATTCAGCGGGATAATACAATTGTTATATAATTGCAGATAATTTCATATACCATGGTTTGATATGATACAAAATAATTGCACATAATCTAATTTAAGGTTGCTCTGGTATGAGAGTACCTAAAGCCAGAAGCAATTTTTTTAGTCTAAATTTGAATAATTGAAGAGAATTGGCCCATTTTTAATCAGCGGATAATTTGTTGAATATTCTGAAGTGTGCTGAAGTGTTTACATAATTTATGTTCAAGCAATATAAATTCCCTGAACATTTCAAAAGAATGTTTTTCTTAAGGGTAAAAATAATTAATTTTTGAATCTTATAAATTCTCAGTAAAAACCAAAAAACATCCCCTTGAAATTTTCAGAATGATTGAACGTAAATTATTTAAAAAATTGGATCCGCCATATCACAATTTTCAATTTTGATAGTAAATTTGAAATCGGTAACGTCATATTTTGATTAGAGTTTTGCTTTATTATCGGGATAGTTACGACCGGCCAACGTTGGGTACGGGTCAGCTAGTTTAATATATTATTCATATTTTTCATTTAAATTATTTATAAATCACTCTTCTAAGCGTTAACATCTCTAGCTAGAGTTGTCTTTGTTCGCAAGTAGATGATCTGAGTAGTTTTACCACATTTTCCCGCCAGATGGATGGTGGTTTTTTTACTGGGTTTGCACAGATATTAAAGCTTTGGTCCAGCCTTTTGCTGTTTTGGAGTTATCACAATGACTTCAAATAATTCAATTTGAGTATTTTAGGTAGCAAAACGCATTTATATATAAATCTTACCATCTTAGTAAATAAGGGACAACAAAAATAGCACGATAAAATATCAAATGTTTTATCTTCGCCTATATATTTTCCGCGATTATTCGGTCCTCGGCGTTCCTTATTAAATTTCTAGCCAGGTTGAAGTGATTCTCCATAGGTCTCACTAAAACATCTTATTGCCTTTGTTATTTTCGGCCTAAATATTAACAAATTATGTTTATGTTTTCATAATTTAAACTTGGTTGGTTGGTTATTTTCCTTTTGCTGCCCAAAGAACAGCGCTCCTTCCAGGGCCTTATTTGGTCTTGGCCGGCCGTATTGATCTCCTTATTTTAAAACATCACACGAAGTGCAATCGTCTCAGAAACGAGAACAAGACGAACTTCGTTTTGCTAGGTAGCATTTGCATCGCACTTCACCGTTTTCGTTTCATTTTCAGAAGTAAAGCCATGCACAAATAATACTGGCGAATTTCCAGTATTTTACTAGTTTATGGTAATTTTCACTCAGAGCGACGTTGCAGCAAATAAATTTCTGAATCTTCAAATACATTTTCCTCGAAATTATACTTTTACAACTGGCGGGTCGGTTAAAAAAAATTTACCAATTATTTAGTCTGAAGCTTTAATGCATATCTTTGTTATATCAATGGCTATCACCTAAACTAACAAAGGACCCTATTCTTGAATCTGTTTGAGCCTTTTTGGACAAAAATACCTTAATAAAGTTCCTAATTTTTTAACAAATTCACTTCAATTACCTTCGACTTCAATTAATTTTTTCGTTCAAAGTGGTTAAAATAATCCGATCTAATCCCAAAAAGTTAAGTTTCATATTTTAAGTACAATAGAAAAAGGTAGTGATTTCAAAAACGTCGATTTTACATGCTCACATTTCCCCAATTTTTAAAATAATAAAAAAATATCCAAATTTACAATTTGATGAGAAAGACCCTTTAAAGGATTTTAGAAACATTTATTATAATAATTGAGTTTAAACGTAAACAAAAAAAACAATTTTACATACAATAAAAAACTGTTCGCATAAGTTTTGGTAATATAATCGGAATTGTATCTTTATATAATAGATAAATTTACAACAATTTCTACAAATTTATTTATTGCACTGCAAAATACCAAATTTATAGAGTAAAATTTAAATCGACTTCAGCCAACAGTTCGTTGAAAAATATAAAAACTTTTTTTATCAATGCAATTACAGCATAGTTATTTCTTTTTGCTTTAATCAGCAAAATTCTTACTCAAAGTTGAAAACAAAGATCCTAAACTATAATTTAGTCCAATATTAAGACTTTTAGTTCAAGACCAAGAGACACTTGTATAGTATGATTATGTAATTTGAAACAGCTTCAAATTATAATTTCGTGTTTCTTTTAATTCTTGAATGAATAATAGATTTCTTGATAGTTGAGTCCATTTAAAAAAAAATGCTTGCTGAAAATTGTCTTGGTTCGTTTAACGAAAACGGTACAGAAGAATTCTTTTGTGTATTTCCACCTCAAATATTTCTTTACTCAAGGATATTTAACTGAATAAAATAAAACAATATTTACATTTCTTTTTACATATTTATTGATATATCACAAATACATTGGTAATTGAAAAGGCCGAACATATAGTAAATGACTGAAGCTAAATGATATTCTTGGGCCTGATTCTGGTTGTCACCTCACTTTCCGTGACGTGACAGCTTATGGCTGAGTAACGAAGAATTTTTCTTATAAGAAACAAAACAGGTAATTCAGCCATAAGCTGTCACGTCACGGAAAGTGAGGTGACAACCAGAATCAGGCCCCTTATGTGAATCGAGTAAATGTAAAAAATGGTAAAGAAATAATGAATAGCTAGAATTACAATCGATAACATGGGTGAGATTAATCAGTCCTCTAGACGTAATGGCAAATAAATAAAGAATGCTCGAATAAGAGTACCCAATTGGCATTATTATTCTGTAAACTGTTGGACATATCCAAACATTAATTTGCGTCAGCAAAAACAACTGAACATCACCAGCTAATTTGCAAAATAAAACAAAATTACGTGAAATTGAGTGGATATATCGCGAGTACAATTTAATTTCTTTAATCGATCAAAGAGACTAGAGCTTTGGTAATTTAAAATTTTAGACGAGATAAATAAATTTTTTTTTATTTTTCTTTCTGAGCGACATAATTCAAAGTTCCTGAACAGGCTCGCTTCCATGATCAGATTAATTTGTCCTACGCTACGTGTACTTACAGTCTATATTTTTAATAAATTCTCTTAACTACATGAGAAGAGCACTACCACTTTAACACCGTTCATACGCTCGCATATAAGCAATCAGGTCGAAGTCCTAATACTAATACTAAACTATCTCCCTATTCTTATGTCCTAAAACTAATCTGAAGAGTAAATAAAAATCTTTAAATCTGCATCGTCGGGGGTGTTCGGGAATTAAATTTATGTCGCTCTCAGTACAGTGCCTACTGAATTTTAACTGTGATGCACGTACTTCGCCCTTTAGTTTTACAACACCAAGAAGTACTGAAATGCTGCTACGTTGCTTTAGGACGATAATTGCAAGAAATCTTACACAGAACATAAAAAAACTAATAACTAACGGGTCGAATTGCTTACAAATTTAGCTGGGAATCGCTTGCCAATCACTCCCCCCATTGGGCAATTGCCCAAATTTTGGTATACGTTTGGCGCCTGGAGGCTCCGGTGGAGTTGGGGGCTTATTTCGACGAGCCGCATTACTAGTAGAAGGTAGGCTGCTTTTTTTGGATTGGGCCACACCGCTGGTGCCAGACTGCTGCTCCATGGGGCTGTTATCGAACGTTGAACTTCTAATTAGTTTGCTACTTCCAGCTGAAGGAGGTTTGCCAGTGGGTTCCCTTTTGGGAGAAGTTTGTGTTGTTGGTTTTTTGCTCTCATCAGTCTTTTTCCAGATGCTGGCTATTCGGCTCCCAATATTCGGACGTGCAGACGTTAAATTCGAGTTGCTCCTCGAAGGAGGCGTAGTTGATGGGTGGTCTCCGCGAGTTGCAGTCGTAAACGGAGGTCGAATTGAGGCATTGCTGTTGGACCGTTGTGGGACAGTAGGAACACTTGTCGATTTTCGCACTCCAATTAAACTTTTCTTCTTTGCGGTTTCTTGATTTGTAGGAACCACAGTTCGGAGGCGGTTTGCAGGAGCACCTGCTTTAGCTGTTGCTTTGCTGGCGTCCACACTTAAACTTTTATGCATTGGGGCCCGCAATTTCGAGGCGGAGGAAATCTTCACCGGTGACTTTGGTATATTCGACGGTTTGGAAGCGCTGGTGGCTTTTGTAGGAAGTTTAGACGTCTTCGCAGGCGATGGAGGGAGTGATGTTACAACCGGAACTTCACTAACCGTGGCTTCTTCTTTCACGAATGTCCCTTGTCGCTCAAGTACAGGCGCAGGTATCTCCAATTGATTTGTAGTTTCCCGCGGTTTTAATTCGCCGCTTAGTTTTTTATTGAGCAAATTCTTTTCCGCTACGATGTTCTTCTTTGATGCGGTTCCCTTACTGGCTGCAAATCCAGGTCTGGCTAGACCAGTTTTGCTTGCATTAACTTTATTTGTAAAACTCGTTTTGTTTAAAATTACATGTGTCTTTGCTACAATAGTCTGATTTCTAGGGATATGTTTGACATTAATATTTTTTTTAGTCTCCTGAGCCGAATTTTTAGTAGCTAAATTTGCCCTAAAAGCAGTAGTTCCCAATTGCGATTTAGGTGAAGTCGTTCTTGAATTACTGCTAGAAACCACGGACCGTTTATAGGGTGAAACATATGCCGGCTTCTTTCTCCCGCGAACCGGCTTTACAGTTTCCGGCGGAGTCATTCCATCTTCACTCCAATTAACATCAGTCCCAGAGTCCTTGTCTCCGGGCTTTAAGATTCGAGGCTTTCGAAGTTTCCTCGGAGAATTGTCATCTTCAGTATGAAACGCATTTTGATCGCAGGATTCAGTCTCAGAATTTTGATCGCATTCCATGCTGTTGTAGTCACTCTCAGTTGTTGTGCGTGCCTCGTCCTCGGTTAGTTTCGTCTTAACGAGGGGACTTATGGGCATGGGTTGTCTGTAGTTAGTTTCTAGAGGTATGTCTGGCTGATTTATGTATTTGAACTGTTTTGTAAGAGCTCGTATAGACGAAATTTCTTCAGAGTCGTCTTCAGTTGATGTGAGACTTTCTTGCTCTGTCCGATGAGAACCAGCACCCTATAAATATTAAAGTATAAAGTCTTTCTCAATGTAATTTGGCAATGAAGTCAGGGCTCTATTGTACCAGCCACTTGCAATTTATCACAATGAGTAATAATTAATTAATCAATGAAATCTAGAAGACCTGCTTTTTGGATCTGTTCTTAAATTAGGTATCCAACTTGAAATCGACAATACCAAAATCCTTCCTGTTCTAATTTTTGTATTTAATTTTTAACCCTTTGCATTCCATGCATTTTTTACGCCTGTATGCAGCCTGCTTCAGTGACTTTTAGGTAAAATAGAAAAATTCACAGGAGCTGGTAGTTGAAGTGGATCGTTTTTACTTGATATGGTAGCCAGGCTGGTAGTTGGAGCGCAAAGGGTTAAAATTAAACTTTAGATTTAAAATTATTGTAGGTATCTATTGTGAAAGCCAAACTAAATCATCAAGAAGTCTCCATTTCGAATTTTCAAAATTTGACACCGACCAATTCAGGCAAAATCAGCGACCAAAAAACCCTCACGTAGCTATTTTGTACATAATTCGCAGAACATTTCACCAGTTTCAATCAAATATTTATAGGACTAATTCGATAAAAAAATTAAATAAATAAAAAATTAAAATATTATAAAAGGTACACCATTTTTATACAAATTTCTTCAAGCGATAAATGAGTTGGCTTAATTGGATGCGTTTCCTTTTACACACTCAGCTAAACTATTTTTTTCACACATTTTTTATTGGATATACATACGTCGTATTATCTCATCTTATAATTTATTAGTGTTGATGATAATGCAAAGTATTTAAGTTGCTTTGAACAAAATTATTCGTTTTATCCCCCGACAATTTTATTAGACTTAGAGCACGTTATTCATGTATATCACACACACAGTTAAAACTTCTCTCTGAAATAAAGCTAAAAGTAGCGAAAATGAAGACATACCCGACGAAAGTCATCCGATATTTTAATAAATCATTAGATAAAAAAACGAATTTGAAATTCTGGATCCGCGCCTGCTACAAATCTTCCTCACTTCTATTTTCCCCCAAAATATTTTTCTGGCTACGGCCTTTGTACGGACGTTAAACCTGTCCAGTCCATATAAGAAATATTTCGTCTACATAGATGAAGCATTTAAATCACTTTTGATAACATTTAAAAAAAAACACATGAGTCATCCACAGGTCTTCAAGGCGATAATTAAATAATTATTTAATTTCCATTTAACATAAATATTTCCACATAAAATAACTCGGTTCAGTGCAAACATTCTACAAATTAATTGTGATGATTTACATAGATGCAACACTTTCACTTTTGTTGCATAAGAGAGAATTAATTTCAATGTTGTTACACTTACTCATCAAAGTAAACTAACTACATAGGAAACGTTTTTCTCTATAGTCTATAAATTAAGGTTTGTAATTTTGCTAATTAAATATAATGTGTTTTTAACTGAGTAGATTTTGAATTTTTTAGTATCAGTGGCTTGTATGGGATTTGTAATTTTTCTCTGCATGGTATTTAAAAAAAATATAAAATGCCAAGTTCCATATTGCCATGTTATTTTGGAATTACATCTTTTTGCCATTACATATTAGAAACTTGCTTTTTGCTTATCACAAAATATTTCAACTGAGTGTTTGATTGAGAAGTGGTTGGTACAAAACACTCAAATTAATTTAAAATATCAGGTAATCCTGAACATATCGCTAAATAAAATAAATTACTTACCAACGGAGCAGTGCAACCTTCCAAATCTGTTCCATTCTTGTATGAAATTGTGCGCGTCTTGAAACGTTCCGGATCCAGACTTCTCCTTTTCACTGAAGAAGGAGGACTGCCTTCGCCTTTATTCCTCATTATTTCTGCTCTCTCAATGGTAATTGTTTGAAACCTTTGAGAGTCTTCACTTATTGTCGCATTTATATCCTCATGCTCAATTTCGATCTTCATAATTTCATCGTCCTCGATATAATCAGACGTACTTTGATGATCAATAGAAGAATAATTCTCCTTAAGAACATAGTCTGCGGCAATGGTGTATGTTTTGTAACGATCCTTTATTAAACGCCTTTTCTGCTTTGGTGTCAAAGCACGTTTTACACCACTCATGTGATGTCCACTACTATTCCGGCCTTTCCTAGGTGTTGATTCAGCTGAACTGAAGTCGGAAGGTATCGGAGTGCCGTTTGAATCGTAGTCTATGGATAGCGCTTCAGTGCAACTTTGAAGCGTCGTTGTAATTTCATCAACGTCACTAAAAGCTGTTATATAATTCGTTTGTGCTCCCAAACTGTTGTCCATTATTTCTGAAGTGATGCTTTCGACACTTATCATTGAGTCCAGTAATTCGTCCATTAGTGATGGTGGCTTTATGTTATCTAGATTGCAACTTGAATTTACACTTTCCGCACTACCGCTTAAACCTGCACAGAATTGTCCAGCCGCTAGAGCCCTTCGTGCCATTAATCCAGCCGGAAGGGATTTCTTACGCGCTCTGGGAAGTTGCGGACTTTGAGGAATATCGAAGCATCCTGACATGCTTAACGATTCCATACACGACGGTGGGCGTATATTGTCCAAGTCCAAACTTGTAGTACTTTCAGTCATATTCTTCAATAGGTCCTGTGCTAGTTTTCTAGCCTCCATCGCTATTATGGTTGAACTTGTCATTGTGGATGAAGCATCAAAGGACATTGGTCCAGATGATGCAAACTGACTGATATTTGTGTTGAATCGCTGTTGTACTTCTCCACCAACTTTAAATTGAATACCACTGCTGGTAGAGGACTTGTTGTCGCTGTTGCTCATTCCATCGGTGTCATCATTAACTAACGTATCTGTTTCAGTCTCCAAGGAATTAGGTTGCGAGCTGGGCACCTCCCGAATTTCTGGTATAATTCCAGAGTGGTACATCCTATCTTCGGTACAATCAGCTTCAAAACTATTAACTTCATTCGTTGGAGTTGCTTCAGCGAGCTCTTGTCGATCTACTTGAGACTGTAAATCACTTATGGTTGTTTCGTCATCATTGAGTGATGCAATCATAGGCGCAGTAATGCTTACGCTTGGGAATGATACATCATTAGGGCAAGTATCTTCGTTCCATGTATTATTTGAGTTTGAGTTGCTGCCAGATTTCTTTTCATAGGTTGCATTACTGTCATATTCATGCGACTCTAATTCTGTATGGTTTCCATTCGTCCTGAGGTATTCGGCTGTGGACACAAGCTCCTGCGTTAAACGTTCTACAGATTTAAGCATTAAGTCTGGGTCCTTGTGCTTATCTTGAATTTCTTTTTGTGAAATAATATTACCCAAATCACTAACATCTTTTTCAATTAAAAACTCATTAGAAACTTCCATGTCAAACGAAGATTCATGTACTGACTCTTCGTTGTATTCAATATCACTTGATTTAAGAGCTGGGTACTCGTTCGATTGATCAAGGAGGCCTTCAGTCGACAAATTAAGACTACCATAAGAAACTTTTAATGGCTCATACCCAGTTGTGTTCTGTATACTTTCGATTTGATGATGATCGAGTCGAATTTGATGATCTTTTAACTCTCTGTTTGTGCCTTCTAGTGACTCTCTCATCCCTACGCCTGGAGCTGTGTTGGGGGCACTTTGAAATGTGATAACTTCCAGCTGATGTTGTTCCAACACAGCCACAGACGTAGTCTCCCCGTTTTTTGGAACGATATTGCTCTGAACAGGGCTATCCTTAGCTCCGGTTATAAGCCTTTGATTGAAATCAGTAGGTGCCAGCATCTGGCGGACATGTCGGGCGGGAGGTTTAATTTGGGTGTCTGGTCGAACATTTTTTGCTATACCGGTGCTTATACACTCCCGCAGCAACTGCTCATCTTTCCGTTCTCGTTCTCGTTGCCTTTCTCGATCAAGTTTTAGCGGAGTTTTCACGCTGCTATTAAAAGAAGGTGGTACTGCTGCGGGTATCTTTTGCACAACGGATGGAGGTCTGGGAGGAATAGGTTTCTCAATTTTCTTTTGCTTATTCATTCCAGTACGAATGCATTGCTCAAACAGCGTCTTTGCCTGGTTGTCATTTGAGTCACTTGAGTCTACCGAACTTATTGAGTCGTTCGGATCAATAAAAAGTGTTCCACTATTACCCGATTCTAATCTCTTAGAAGATGAAGGCAGTGGAACGTTTGCGATTTTTCCTAGATTCGATTTAGGCCTGTTGCACCCAGCTGCAATAGCCTACACAAAGCAAAGTTCCTTTAAGTACTTTTCTCATAAAGAAAATTTTATTTTTTTTTAAAGTAACCTCGAGAGACCTACCTGGCTTAACAAATTCGTGTCATCTTCAGACTCTATTGAGATTGAGCTCAAAGAATCATCAGCTGTAGGCTTTCGTTCGTTTTCTAGACATCTAGTATTGGTGCTAATTGGTTCTTTTCCGGTCATTCTAAATAAAACAATTTTTAATATTAATTTGTCTTCAAAACCAATTGCATTACAATTAAATGAACTACATAGAGAGGTAGCAAAAAATAATCTCGTTCTTTTCTTTGTTATAAGTTAAGATGAATGATCCAAAATTTTATGCCGGCTGGTCGTATATTGGAGTTTTTATCGCTAGTAAAATCTTCAGCTGCAGTTGGTCTAACCCAAACCCAACATTTTAATTATTGAAAGCTTCTTTCATTTAAACCGACTTCTGATGGCAACAAAATTCAAATCGAGATCAGAAGAAAATTGCCGATAGTAATTAACTTTCATAAGCGAGGAGTGGTAAACGAGGGCGATTTTAGGACAAGAGTAATCTCGTACGATTTTCCGAAATTCAATTTTTGTAACTTTTTCCAAAAAGCAGGTTATTGAAAGTGCTTTGTTTTTTATTTAAACTATTTTTTTGTTTTTAAATTTATTTTATCTTCGAATTCCCAACATTACACTTTTGTATGTTCGAAATTTATAATTTTGATCATCGAAAGAATTGCGAGAAAAATAGTGACTTTCGAAACTACAAATTTATACGTACATTCATACATATGTGATGCAGTTGACTACAACACATGCATGCGACTATACATTTTTTAAATTATTTTGAATTGAAGTCATGAACGCCGCCAATTCCAATGCACGATCAGCCTTATGCTAGTAAGTTATTATAGTCCTGTGCATAAGTTTAAAGCCACCTTGGTTTTTGTAGTATCCATTGAATTTAATCTTGAATGTTGAAAATTTTGAATACTCGGAATATGATGATTAGGGGGTCAAATCCATTATACATAGAATTCTATCTGTTCCTTAAGAAATTAAAAAGTTAAGTTCAAATTACTCAACAAAGAGGTGTGCAAAAGTTTAATACCACTGGAGTACATGTTGAGAACATCATCAATGGATAACGGTTAATTAGGTGTTATTTAAACACTAAAGCAGGTGATCGTATTCCTTGAGTAATTCTCGTATAATTTGAATTTGCTCCACGGAAATCTTGTTGCACTTTTAATAGATTTAGGCATAATGGGTAAAACAAGAGTGAATAATAACATTCTGTGGTAATTGAGTATTAATATCTTTTAAATACTGGCTGAAATTTATAAAATTACTCTTGAAAGGCTGTAGCTTTGCTGTCACGAATTCGTGAGTTTTCACGATACATCCACTCAACCCAATTTGACAAAACGTTGGTGGCTTTAAATTTATGCACAAGACTGTAGTAGATAAGAGTAGTTTGAAATGACTTACCTCTTTATATTAGCCGGTCCGGCAACCTCAGAACCAACAGTCAAATTAGAAAGCCCTGAAACGACTGAAAAATTACACGGACTGTCCTCAACCACAAATTTGTTCATCTCATCACGGACTGGAAGATAAGGTGGTAGTCCACCTCTTCTCAACATAGCAATAGGATCGTTACTATGAGATTTATTTGGTAGCGTCATGGTTAACTGTCCCTGCTTTGGCTGTGATGATTTCTGTTTAGTTGATGCCGTTTTTTGCATTCCCTCGCGTATACATTGCTCTAGCAGGTCATTGCCACCATCTGAGGCATTTGAACTCTCATCAGATAGATTCACAACATCCCCTCTATTCGTAGACAGCGAGAGTGCACTTAAGTTAGAATTACTTCCAACTTTGGACAGAAGGGCAGGTGTGTCCTCTGTATAGTACTGCTTCACCGCATCTTCAGTCGGATTTATCTCCTTTTGTCGGAAGCAGTTCTCTACCTCTTCAACATCTTCAACTTTTAGTGATTCGGGCTGCTTCGATGATGAAACTGCCCTGTTCATGCCGATGTTGATGCATGTCGCCAAAAGAATGTCGTCATTTGTCGCTTCTTCGCCATCTGATAATGCGCAGATCTCATTATTTTTTCCCGTCTTAATGATTCTCACGACTTGTTCATTTGGGATTGATTTACCTTTGACGACTTGATCAATTTCCAGGAGAGCCATTTCTTTGCACAGGCTGTCTGTTGCTATTTTAGGTTCGTCATCTATACTTAAGTTACTTAAACTGGTTGCGCATGAAAATTGAGCTGGAGTATTTTCAACTTGAAAGGTGTTCACTTCATCTTCGAAAACACTTCTTAAACGAGGCTGTAAAGCTGTTCTTGGAGCCGCAATCGGTTGGGGTGCACTCGTAAAGAGAGTTGAAGTATTGCTGCTATTACGACGTGGAGATTGAGGCATGCTTTGGGTTGGTGAATCAGGAAGCTCTGATGGGGAGATTATTCCACTGGCAAGTCGACTGTAATTTTACGGAAGGATCTTAGTGCTGCTAACTTTTTTTCAGTAAGTTTCTGTTAAGCTATGCAAGGCTTTAAAAATGGGTAGTAAGGATTTGGTCTTATCATACTGCTTTTAAGGTCCCGTCTTATCAGGGACTGTGAGAAACAGATGAAATATTCAAAAACGAATTAAAAACAATGTTTTGCATTTTTGACTCTCACCAATCACCGCCTTATCCTCATTTTTGAAAAAGAGACGATTTAGGTAAAGCGAGGCATTCAGCAGCTTGTAAGAATATAAGAAATAAACCTAACTACGATTTTCTTGGGCGATTGGAAATTTACTACTCATCAACAGTATAATATTAAGGACCTACTATCGTAATCTCAGTATAATGATATGAAATATTTCTACTGTAATGGATTTGTGAAATTAATAACACCCGTTGTTTATCTTTCTACCCATCTTAGAAACATTAAACAAAACTTGAATGTGCCAGTCTAAATGTGGTACTTGCAACGGACGAGTTTATAAAAGCTAATTGCATATATTTTATGAACTTTCACCTCTATAATTATTTAAAAATATAAGAAATTGGTTACTCACCTAAAATCACTAACAACAGAGCTCTTATCATCAGCTGTAATTGGTTCAGCACTAGCTAAAGAATCCATGGAGCTCCTCCTGGAAAACATCAATGGGGTTTCTTGTGCTGAATTCATCAATGACGTAGTTTTTGACAAAGAAGATGCCCCAATTCCACTTGATGCAGGTGCTGCCTGAGGTATTGAAGTTGTTAATATCGGAGATTTCTCTCTTTTATGCTTGGACATTTCTGGTTCTTCAATTGGCAGACACAAATTTTCAGCTGTTTCTTCTTGTACAACTTCAGGCTTAATCTTAGTAATATTTGTAACATTTTGAGATGCTTCGTCGAGGCTACTTAGCGATTCATACCGACTAAAATATCCCGGAGTTCCTTCCTCACAATAATTTATAGGCTTTTCTGGAGTGTAAGATCCTGAACCATAAATATTGGTTACTTCATGCTTTTGAGGAGGTCGTTTACGTGGTGCAACTGTCTCCTCATGCTTAGGATTTCTTAAATCGGTATCAGAGCCTGAATTAGAAATAACGTAAGGTGTATCTTCCGTTTGGTAACATTTTACGGTGTCTTCCATTATCAATATAATTTCATTTGTAGTATTTCCGGTGGCTTTCTCTTCTGAGTCAGATTCTATTTGATTTTCAGCATACCGCAGACTAAAATCTGTGGGCTGATCTAAATCAGTTTCTTGATAAACAGAATAGTTGCGTGAATCAGTTTTTCGGAGTGATTTTGGGTTTGCAATCTTTTGAGCGGGAACTTCTTCGCTGTTGTATTTTGCACTATAATCAATTGGTAGTTCAGTATCAGGCTCAGCATCAAAACCAGTCGCTGGTACAACAAAATTAGTACGAAGACTAAACACGTTTAAAGTCTTATTAACATCTTTCATATCTGGCTCATGACTAGGCGGAGCAGAATGTCCTCTACGGAATTTTTCATACACTGAATCAGATTTAGCCGATACAATTGAATCGCGACTCTCGCTCTTATACACCATTGCTGATCTTGTTAGTCGATAAGCTTTATAGCGTTGTTTTTCCTCTTCATTAATAGATATATCTTTTTTCTCTTTTGGAGGCGTAACTGCGTCCAAATTTTCGCAGGTTTCTGCTAAGTTATGGTTGAGTTCTTGTTCTAGTGCTCTTTGTTTTCTTGCTGTTAATGTCGGAAGTTCTTTTAGTCCCATAGACTTTGCTATCGGGTCCATATTATTTTGATTTAATGTTCCGGGTTTATAATTAAGCAAGTTTTTCAAAGCTGCACTGCTGCCTTCTGAAATCAATTTGTGCTTTGAATGTATCAAGGAACGGAGCATAGGAACAGCTCCGTTGTCCCATAAGAATTTCTGATCTTCGGGAAACCTTGCAGATAAGTTCCACAAAGTTCCACACGCACTGCTGACAACAGTTAAGCTCTCTGACTTCAATTGTTGCAACAAAATACCAAGACAGTTTCTCTGCCGCAAGATTTTCCGGTAATCTTCTCTAACAGCAATATGACTAGAAACATTTCTTAATATACCCCCAGCGTTCTCTACTATCTTCAGGGTCTTGCTGGGGCCCTCGTAGGTAAGCATATCAACAAGAAAAGCAAGCGCTCCATCGACTGCGCAAAATTCAGCTTTATTTGTGCTGCAATGAGCCGACAAATTCCACAATGCGGACAATATCGCTTTTAAAGTATTTTCATTTTTGTTTTTCATTGCAGCTTTAGCCAGAGCGGTTACAGTTCCAATTTCATTAAGGATGGCTTTCATATTTTTATCAGCTCGCCACGACAAATTACGCAAAACGCTAGCCGTTACTTGCAGAAGATCGTCGGGAGCTGAATCGAGTTGTGCCACCAGGGCCTCCATGAATTCTTTATTCGCACAGAGCAGAGCTTTATTGTTACCATCGCCAAAAGTCAAGTTAGTCAACGCCATTAGAGCGTATCTTCTCAGTGAATTGCAACATTGATCTTCAGGTTTCGGTCCGTGAACAGCATGGTCGAGGTGAACCAAGCTCGCGATCGCCTGCAGTGCACCTAGTTGGCACATAGCGTGTCTATGCTCCTCATCAAAGCTGACTTTCATTAGACTAGAAATGGCAGCAAGAGGATGACGATCCGAGTCGTCAGCAATTGCTTCGCCACCACTCATTAGAAGAGTTTTGAGGAAATTACAGTAATCCATTATTTGCTCGATTAATCGAAGCACCTTAGCTTCTCTTCTGCCGGCCTTATCATCGGGATGGCAATGAACAACATTATGTAGGGCCATTGCGGCGCGTTTTCGAACTCCCTCATCGCTTTCAGAGTGCATCATTTGAACCAAAAGCGGAATACATCCTGAACGGCGTAATGTGGCACAAGTTTCAGTCGATCGAGACAATTCTAAGAATTTTTTCGACATCTCCACCGAATCGTGGGACCCAAGCATTGATAACAGCGAGTAAACGCATTCGACTTTTGGGCCAAGATTTGTGAGATTACTTGGCGGCATGCTCGAATAGCTGATTGGGTTGTTATCAGAGGGCCTTTCTGTAGGCCATGTCCCACGAATTGGACGCCCTATTGTGCTATCCATAAATGCAGGTAGAACATAATCAGCTTCCTTTACCTTTCGAGATCGCGTAGAACGATCTAATGAATGCTTTCTTTCGTAGTTTAAATTCTCACATTCCCCTTGTCTCTCGAAATTCCTATCCAAACTGTGATGTTCTCTTTCTTTTTCCAACATATAGTCTGGAGGAATTGGATTCTCGTCAAGGAAATGCTTTTTCTTTCGAGCACCGGTATATCGATCACTTAATTTCCGCTGAGGTGTAAGTACTTTTTTGGTGACTCCACTAGCAGCGAGTTCGTAGTCACTTATTTCACCATCTCTTTCATACTTTTTGTCGAGCTTGACAATTTCACCTGGACAACTGCCCGGTGTTGACGACACTTTTGATTGGATAGACGATGCATCATCAAATCCTGGTGGGGGCACCGCATCGTAATCCAGAAAATGTGGCTTTCGGGGAGCTACAGAAATATCAATATCGACAAGTTCCTGATCTAAACAGAGATCGTCCAGATCTTCACTTGATGGCGAATCTAACGATGTTGCTTCATTCTGCGAGCTCATGACTTAGATAGTATGCGAGTTTAACGGCAATTTTTTAAGATTGTTAATTTATTCTGGAATTAGAATTTAAAACAAACACGTAAAGTGGTGCACTCTGAATCAGATTTTGCAAATGTTTCTTTATAATGAACAATGTTGAAAGCATTTTAGCTTTCGTGTTTTTGTGACTAATGAAATAGAAAGAACAGATCAAGCACATAGCAATTTTTGTGAGTAAGCAGCTTTCTCTTAAGTTGTGCAAAATATTCGGTCGATTTATCACAAATTGTCCCAGATTTTATCAGACATAAACATTTTTTAAAGTGAGCTCGTCCAATATTGCAAGTTCAGTGCACTCTCTTCGCCTGACAGAAAATAAATTAATTACGAGTGTAGCTCAACACGACTAAAAAGGTGAACGTAAAACGTGGGATTATTTGGTTTACCTCGTACTAAAGTAGCTTTAAAGCGCAGTAAACTATAGTACAAATATAGAGCTTCAATAATGTTTCGTTAATCGGTACATGAGTACGGTCAACTAACCAAAACTTTGAACTTTGGATAATTTCTTAAAAATTATGAGTTGTACTTCTTGCTACGCACTTTTCAAAATAAGGTCATCGTTTACAAATTTACCAGAAAATTATTTTTGAGAATGAAAAAAATAAACCATCGCCTGAATAATGTCAACTATGTACATACTAAACCAATTATGACAACAATAGCTAAAATAATTCGGTAAGGTGACTTCAAGTAAACAACATTGTGAAGAAATGCCTCATCGCCGGATATAAAATCACTTTATCAATCAATATCGATCTCTTATTTAGCAATACAATAAAATGGGAATACAGTACAAGTGCAATAATTGGCTAATTCCTCATATGGCTTCGCTCAATTAGAAACGAAACTCTTTAAGCAATTTATCGGTTAAAAGTGGGACAAATACCGGCTGAACAGATCCCGCACACTATAGACGTTAATTGTTTAATTATTGTTTATCGTATTCGCGGTAAGACTACTGAGATGAACGGGCAACTTTTTTATCTATTAATCCTTCTACTTTCTTAGCCAATTAGTTCTTTTTCAGAAATTATTCTTTGAAAACTCTCTCGGAAGATCTCAACTGAAACAATAATTAGATGCTAAGTTAACTGCTTATAAGCACGTGAAATCTTTCCTTTTTTCATTTTGCTTATCTTCTTCGTGTTTTTATGGGCTTATGGTCATCAGAGCGTGAGCTGCACCGTTTAAATAGCAAGGAAAATTGTAGTGTGTATTTCAATATATTGTATCATTAGTCACATCTTTTCATCAGCGTAGTTTTCTTTACTATTCGACCCTTTCAAGAAATTCAATACGAATCTAATCGATGGTTTGGCTGAATTGCATGTAATTTTTTTAAATTAAAATTGTTGCACATAACTCAGCTATAATGTACAAAGTGATATGATTCATCACGAATTCCATGATGGCGAGCTATTATCTTATGAAAATATTTGAATCTAAAATGATTCAACAATTAGAAAATGAACAGAACACCTCTTAATACCCTTATAATCAATAGATAACTACAATTATTTGTTCAATAAAACATTATCTAATATTAATAATTCAAATAAATAAAAGGTTCAGAAAGTTAATATCTTAAAATACAATATTAAATAGTGGAAATCAATAAAAACTTTATTTTTCTTAACATTTTCAGATGAACTTATTAAATATAAAGCATATACATATGTATTTTAATATCGTCCCACTTTTTTAGTCTATTTCACTTGTGCGTTTCCACATTAAAAATATGTTTCTGATAAAATTAAGCGTTTGAAGAATAAAGAATTGGAACTTTGCATTCTTGTTACATCTGAAGTCAACAAAAACTATGACTTAAATTTAGAAATGCCACAAATAGTGTAATGGCCTAAATTTTAGCATCGCTCCTATCTGTAATCCCCAAGGGCTAGAAGTTTGCTGATTTATCTTAATGCGTTAAGAAAATTTATGAATATACCTTCAAAACAAGGATTCGTAAAGTAACAATAATACGGAAGAAAATTTTTGGCACCATATCACCATTTATTCTTACTGAAGAAAAACTAATGTTTTCATTTCGTTATTTACCATCCAACACTGTGTATCGGTTACATGTCTCATGAAGACAGAATATTTTTAATTTTCGCGCATTTACATAGCTAGTGCCGAAAATAAAACTACAATTTATCACTTCCTTCGTTCACAAAATGGTAATACTTCTCAACTCGCTTCCGTACATGCACACTATATTAATAACTGCCACTACATTTGCTTTCAGTGTGTTATCTATTAATTCTTCTTCACTTGTACTTTTTCTTTTCAATTAAAATCGGAGAAAAATGAATTTTTATGCGAGGCACAACCACATCGAATGAGTCAGAGGAATTAGTCGAAGCAGTTGAGGAGCCACATTGTCAACATCTTACGCCTAAGAAAAGTGAATAGCCCGGCTGAGGCAGTCGACCAAGACGTTGTCTGTCCGAATGGGCATTTATGAAATCTCAAGGCGAAGAGTCTAAAGAGTGGCCGATGAGTGATACCATCGAGCATTTGACCGTCTGCTGCACGTCATATTTTCCGCAAGGAGTATAGCGCAGCTACTACCAGAACATTTGGCTACGAGCTCACTTATCCCTCTTGGTATAGTATTATTTCTTTTTTAGTGAACGAAATGAAAACCTCTCGCGGCTACGTTGGTAAGACGACTGAACGCTGTCTGTTGTTTATCGCCTGCATGTGAATCTTGAACAAGCAACATCTTAATGCGTGGAGAGAATTTCTGGCTTTTACTTTTATTTTTAAAACGATGAAATGTGCGGGAACGGCAATTTTGTCAATATACACTTCATAGTAGAAGAAAAAAATATGTAATCACAAAAATATGCTTGCTACTTGGAACAATATGTGCCAGCTAAGAAATATCTGAACTCGCGGAGAATGAGCCGAGTATTAAAATTCTCATGTGCGCTATTGAAGGCGAATCTAGATGTATCAGAGGTCATGTATTCGGCTAATCCTACGAACAAAAATAATTTTGAATAATGAATACATAATTGAATTCTAATGAGAAAAATTAAATGCACGAATGCATGATATTACAATTTTTCTTGTTATTGACAAAAGTATAAAGATTTCTCTAATTTATTAACGACGCATTTTAGAAGATTTCCGAAATTTTCGCAACCCAAAGTAACCTCTTGAGTTTTTTGTAAGAAAATTAACACACTCGGCTAAAAAAAATGCGCCACTTTTCTTACGGAAAAAGACAATATTCGAATGCATGTAATTTTGGTGCCCTTGATGATTTTGGACTCTGTCAGGGCTCATTTGAAAGCTAAAGGGTTGAACGTAAAGATGCCGCTAGCCCCATATCCTTTTAATCGGAAGTGTCGTTGGGGCAACCGAAAGTTCAGGGTCATTAGAAAAAATAAAATAAGTGCCATGTTTGAAATGATGTGTGTTGAGTTTTCTACGTGCGTCTCCATGACGGATTCGTAAAGTTTGAGTCTTTTACAACAATTTTTGCCCGGGATAGGCCTCGATTCGATGAGATCGAAGGACCTAATGGTTGTTTGAAAAAAGGGCTATTTTTCGCCTATTTCCGGGCATTCTACGTTGCTTGGCGCAAAAGTTTCAAACGATGTTGAGTTCACCCACCCCGTTTTCGAAGATGCTGAACACAGTGAACCTATCTCCCGGAGCCCGAAGCCACCACTAGACGGCCAAATCACTACTATTTGCAAGCAACTTGATGAATGTCAAGTTTCTTTCGTTGTTATTGTCATTTCGAGTGGGGTTACCAAGGCCCGGAACCACCCACAGACATCTAAATTATCCCTATTTGCAGCTTTTTCAAGGTAATTCATATCGACTAGAATTGCTTACTAATCGTGGAAAATTTGTGATCCAGATACTGAATGGCAGATGCATTTCCTAAACGAAGATTCGTGGCGCCACATATTTGTTAGAACGGAAAAACACACAAGAAATGCTTAAGATTCAATTTTTTATTGACCATTCTGAGCTGTATTAATCAATAGGATTAAAAGCACTTTAATACGCGCTCTACAAATAAGATAAATATTCCCAGACGAGACTCGCTTAAGATAATTGAATGTCGTATACGCTTTTATCCTTACACATTCCGAAACATTTTTCATTCTTTCTTTAGTAGAACGGACAAGCCAACAGAATTTCAGTTTGAAATGAATTTTTGAAATTAAATATCGATTTTTGTTGAACAATAAAAATTTATATACATAAGTAAGTACATTATATGCATATCAGTAAACATTTCTCTCGGCAAAAAGCTTATACTAAACACTTAAATTTTAAAATTAAAATAAATATTTTTAACTTTACTCCCAGTACATTTCTGCAACTATTCAATTTTAAATGAAGATTAATGGAATACAGGAATTAAGGCTGTTTTGTAAAAACAAATTAAAAGATAATCTTCCACGAAATGCATTTTTTAATCTTTTTCAATAAGGCCTTGAAGAAAAACAAAGAAATAAAAGATCAACGTGGGTATTTTTTAAATTAACTCGTAAATATACATACATTGGAATTCACCTTTTAAAATCAATATTTTGATGCTTCAATTAAAATTGCTCTAAAATAGACATTAATTGCAGCACATAAATGATTCCATTTGTTAACAGGCGCTCAATAATTATTCTTTGCAGTCCATCATGTGCAATACTATTTCAAACTAATTGAGAGGTATCCATGGCACGGTATTCCATTTGAAGAACTATTTAATTCAATCAGCGTAGATTATCTACGCACAAAGCATTCCAGGCAGAAAGGTTTAGATTAAAATATTGCTTGTATTTCTGTCTTGAATATACTTTTATTAAAGTTATACCGTATGAAAAATGAAATAAAAATATTATTATAAATTCCTTTAAGAGATAAAAGATCCGCAACAGTTACAAATTTGATTACACTCCTACATCACCTTGAATCATTTTTCAATTGCCAACGCTTTCCTATAAATTAAATTTAAAATATATTCCTCAGTTGGAAAGAATTTCTTGATATCTAGAAACTGCTTGCCGGAATTATTCGTAGTTTTGTTTACGCTCACTTGTCGAACGCTTAAAGTAATTGCAGGTCAAGGTCATTTTATACTTAAATGTGCACAGTTATAATTAATCAGCGTGATATGACCTGAGGTAGAATTAGCAGCATGGAGTGAGGTAGAACAATATAAAATCTCCTGCCTACATCATTGATATATTAGTCATTCATTCAAATCATTAGTGTGGGAGTTTTGCTACTTCCTATGCGGTATTTTTGGTGTAAAATTTGATTTTATATCCCATTACACACTCTCCGCTTTAGTCTATTGTAATATTTCAAATTAAACGGAAATGATGGCTTGATTAAATTCATTAATAGTACAATCACCACTTCAAAGTGTGCTGCAGAACTGGAAGAACATTTTTAACCGAATCTAGTTCAATAATGTAATTAGAAGCGGATGAAACGAATTCTTACACAAAGCTACATTCAGACAATTTTAAATTCCAATGTAGGTCAACCAAATCAAATCAGAGTCAAAACCTCTCGAAATGACTACACCAAACAGTCCAAATAAGGTATATAACTTTATTGCTACGTAATTTAGGGGAAAACAATTTGTTTAATAGTACAGGATAATTGCTATAATCTTAATTGCTAAAATGAAACTCATGCCAGTGCGATTGGTATTTGGATCGCAGAAGGTTTAAAAAGCTTACTTAGACACTTTTATGGGTATGCAATATAAACATATGAGTATAATAAAATTGCATACGAAGAATTATGTGCAATGGATGACTGACTACTGTTTAGTTTAATTAATACATACATAATATTTTGTTATATTTTATTTAGGCTTCGTTTAAAACATACATTTTTGCAGTCAACTACAAATTTAGTTGAATAATTCACTGCAAAAAAAAACATTTCTGAAGCTCAGCATTATATGAATTTAAATGCATATAGCGTTTATTATTATTTATTAGTATATAATAATAATTGGAAAGAATTTACATCGTTCGGCGCTCTCATATCAAAATGGTTTCCGAAGTTTTTCCCCATGCTGGATCAAGGAAAAATAATACAAAAATCCATCTCGAGCTGTTTTCGATGTATGTATTCTAAAAATACTCCATAGTCAATACTTGCTTGATTTAATAGTTAGTGAAATAGTGCAAGAATACCATAAAGGGCTATCAACGGAGCAACAATTGACGCGATTTACGACGTGTCCCGAGATATTCTGCAGTTAATAGTCAATACTTCGCAAATATATTGACAATTTTTTATAATATCTTGAAAACGATTTTCTCTATTAACTGTGACAAATTGCTTCCGAGTCCGTTTTAATATGGAATCACCGAGTGATGCAAACTTTAGCTTGCGGAAGATTGTATTAGATCAATAAATATAAGAAAATCTAATTCCGTGTTCCATTTTATTGAACATGTTGATGCAATTTTATCAAAATAATTAAAATTAATAGTTCTAATCAAATGTTACTACCTAAAATTATTTCATATTTTCCAAATCTACGATTCAATTTTATTGCGTATTAACTGAGATTTTTATATGAAGCATCTAGGTATCATACTTGCAAAATTTAATACACATTGTTCTAAACTGCGACCAACGGATGCATATGACCATGTTATCCAAGTTTGACTACGGAACCATAAAAACTGATTTTTTAAATTTATTGTTAAGGCAAGTTTCTTTACTTTTACAGTGTTTTCCTCAACTTCTGTTTTCTTTTTGTAGGATCATTTTATGTGCAGAATTATCGCTTTATATTTGGGGGGAAATGAAAACGGTAATTTTCACTTAATTTATTGGTTAAGTTAAGCAGATCACGTTCGTATGGTGCAAATTTCTGCGAAACAAAATTTATGTACTAGATTAATTCTTAGCAGCGATTAGAGAGTAATTCTGATTCACCATAATCAAATTATATAGAAATAAGTTGCTATGTAACTCTTAAAAAATACCATCAACCTATAAAGCATTTAAAATTATGAAAAAGAAAGATATTCATTATTTCCGTATATTTTTAATGCTTCTAAAAATGCCGTATTGCTATCAGATTATTCGCACAATGGAGTATAGAAAATGTTATTACCTACCAATATTTCTCTAATAATTAGGTTTATTTCAATTTAGAATTTACTACCGCGGTTTAGTTTTTTACCAGAACACAACCAGAAGCAATGGTGAAAATGTCTTCACAGTGAATTAGCTGTAAAAGTACTGAATGAGGCTTTGACTACTCTCAGAAAGCAGAGGTTTTAAAATGACTAAGTCCACGGAGCGGTACTTTTCTATCGCATGTCTAACTGAATTAGCAATGATAAGATGCTGACTCCCCGATTATCACAAACTTTGGGGCACTGCCGCTGACCGTAAATTGAAGTGGACGCAAGCTAGGAGCCTCCTTTTACTAATTCCTCAATGAAATGAAAATGGACCGTGAGCTTGTTATTAAATTTGCAAGTTTAGTAGGCACGTGCGGGGGTTGCAGTTAGCCCTGCATGAGGAGACCCATGTGCAGTGCGATTGATTTCCTGCAGCAGCCAGCACAACTGACCTTGATTCGGATGAGCCGGCATGCAGTTTATATAATCGGAGAAAATTGGTAATTAGCCCCGGACTCGCGAAACGGATCCCATAACACATTCATTTTCCCACTGCTGGGGTCCCATTCACAGCGCTTCTTCGCAAGATTGGCTTTGTTTACCTCCCCGAAAATTCCTTTTGGTGCAAGCAGGCAGCAGTATTGATTTTTCCGATTTTTCCCTGGAGCGAGTTCCATAAAAGTGGGTAAAAATATGGGAATTTCTCGATAGAACTCATATTTATTAAAGCAGAAAAACTAAGAACACCAAACAAAGCACTTTAGCTAAATTTTTAGTACGGTTTCGATCAATTTTCATGCAATTTAGGGAATCTTCGTCGTTCAGAGTCCATTAAAGAACCCCACACCCAAAAATTTTTTGCAGCTTTTAGAGCTTTTGTAGCCGAAAATACGTACCTTTTCATATTAAACATAATTCGATCGAACTATGGTATTTCACAGAAGGACTGCTATTCCATCAAAATTGATAGTTTTATTTAACAAAAATTATTATTGACACAACTTGACGTCCATCACGACATTAAGCGGCGAAGAATACAAGGGAACTGACGAGGAGAGCGTTTTGAGAGCGAATCGAAGCAGTTGTCAGGAAAATTCAACTTTCCAAGGTATGCGTGGAAATGGAACAAATCAAATTGGCCTTCATTTTTTAAGTTTCCTTTTTAAATCTAATCAGATTTGCTAAAAGCTTCTAATTTCTTAAGACCTAGTGGCATTTATCCAATTAGCTGTAATAGTATATTATTACTTATATAAATGAATTTCTGATGCTTCAAAATAAAAATTTCACTTCCTTGTAGTAGTGCTGCACTGCTAATAAAGAAGAAGAATTTTAGGCTTGCCATACCCCACAAAAGGAAACTATTTTTCAAAACAGCAACTTCTTCCGGTAATTTACGGAAAATGTAATTTTATTTTTTCGCAAGAAAACAATGAATGAAAAAGAACTCTTATAATTTAACCTAAAGAAAATATCATTTACATAAAATTACACATTTCCACTAGGTTAGATGCGTTTGTTCTTATCTTTTATCGTGTATTTATCATAGGTCTTTGTCGGATCGTAGGGCTCCCAGCGACTTGCGGGGAAAATGTGTTTATTCCTCTCGTACCACGACCGCAGGAGTACCTTGCCCGCATGGGACTCCTCCTTCTCGATGGTCGCATCGCTGATCATTCTCACGTCGTCGTGGACGTCGAACTGGAAGAGCGGTCCACTCTTTCCCCGAGCTTTGGTCACAATAAAATCGTAGAACGTGTAGTGATGCGGGAGGATCAAGTCCTCCTTCACGTACATCAGCTGGTCTGCCATCACAGTCTTCAGTTCGTTGAATTCCTTGCGCAGCACCTCAAGGCACTTCTGCAGAAACTGATAGATTGAGTTACCTTTCTTCATAGTAACGCTTCGTCTGTGCCCCGAGCCGTCCCAGTAGCTGAAAGTGATTGTGATTTCCTGGTCTTTGAGAGCAGCCTGTTGAGCCACCCACTCTTGGCGCAGTTCCTCCCTCAGACGGTTCTCCCGCTCCTCCCTTTCCCGGTCCGGCAAAAAGGAGGTGTCCACGTCCGGATTTTTCTTGAGTTTCTTCTTAATTGGATCTTCATCTTCGGTAGTCCATCGTTTAGAGGGCTTAATATCTTCAAGGACCTCTTCCTCTTCCTCCTCCTCTTTATCGTCTTCCTCCACCACTTCGTCATCTTCATCCTCCTCCTCCTCATCCTCTTCTAAGTTAAAAGATAGAGCCTGTATTTGCTTCCGCTGTTTATTTTTCTCAGCTTGCTTCGCCTCGAGCGCCTTCAGCTTTTCTCTGTCCTTCTCCTCCTTTTTCTGGGCTAGTTTCTTTTCTCGTTCCCTGACGATGTCCTCCTGCTTTGCTTTCATCTCATCCAAGGTAACTAACCCGATGGTTGATGTTTTGAGCTGCTGCTCCACGGCATCGTAGTGGCTGGCGAATTTGTTTTCGATGTTCGACAGCTTCAGGTCCTCCTCAATTTTCTTCTTCCTGAACTCAATTTCCTGCTGGGCTATTTCGCGCTTTTTCATTAGCTGCATTGCCCGCCCTGCTTCGCTTGCAGCGCCTTTGTAATGAGCCATTTTTCTTTCCTGTTTTTCACTAAATAATCCCGACCGATGTCAACTTTATTCAGACTTTCAAACGACCAAAGTATCTAGACTTTTTGACAGAATAACAAGTTTGACGTTGAGATGTTCTTCTTCTTCTAATACTTCTTCGCAGATTTCGGGTGCCCGTGTGATTAGTAAATCGGAACACATCTTAACTGCGACTACCTGAGTCAATTAGTTCCTCAATTTCGCAAAATCTCAACGGATAAAAAAAAAGCAAGTCAATCTCAGATAAAAATCGAAGTAGAAAAAAAGACAAAAATATATATATACGCAAAAGTACAAGAAATAATTTGCCAACGTTAAAAAGGAAACATGCTAAAATGTCTACTCATTTTTTAGTCACATAAAACTTGAACCTAAAAACTAAAATCACTATTATTATTTAAAGGTGCGGTAACACATTACATTTTCGATCAGTATCTAAATACAAATTCTATGTTCAATAACAATTAACATATTGGTTAATAAAACTAATCTTCTTATTATTATATAAATCAAATCGGAACTGGCTTCGTATCTGTACGCGCATCATGCAAAAACTACTGAAGATATCGAGATGCGGCTTTTTTAATTTCTTTGTAATAGTTTAGTGGTTATTTTAATTTAATTAATAAATAATAATAATTTAATTTAATGATAATACGACCACAGAAAGTCATTCAAATCTATGCTAATACAGGGTGTTGCGTTAAAGTCTGAACGGGGGTATGCCAATCGATTCTACATGATCACCTGATCAACGTGTGTTGGGAGACTTACCCCTAAAATCGGCCGTTCACCTTTAAAATCGTAATCTTAAATTTGGAGGCGATGAATCTAGAAAATACTTTATAAGTTCTTTCAGAGAGAGACTGCTTGTCTATATGTAAGAGGATCATTTTCTTTCCAATAAGCCGGCCACACAAGGGACGGTTTTTGGCGTACAAGCACACGCTTCCGAACATAAGATTGATTCTGTTTGGGCAACTTGGCGTACAAACTTAATATCGTTCTCATCTTTAATTGTTCCATGGTTTTACTTTGTTTATCATCTGTCAACGACATTAGATTGTGGATTGCAATTGTTTTCTTGAATTTAAATGCCGCTCTGGAAATGAAAACCAACACCGTTTGTGGGTAAAATGGTGAACAAACATAGATTTTCACAGTTGTCACAAATGTTTACGCCAAAAACCATTGTTGTGTGTGGCCGGCTATAGAGAGAAAGTCGTTAAATAAAACGTCTGGCGCCACCTAGTGCCTCAGAGCGATCTGAGAATTGTCCAAAAACTCAAAGCAAAGTAGAGTAAAAAAGAAGAAGAAGAATAGAGCTTTCAGTTGTGTTTGCAATTTGGCGCGAAGAGTGTTCAGTAAATAAAAATGTTTAAAAGGGTTTGTGGCTGCTTAAACTAAATATAATTTATTGAAAAGTTCAGAAAAATCCAAATATCTTCAATACTACTAAATAAAATTACTATCATTTTCTGGAACCGTATAATTATTATAATATTATTATTATATATTTTAAAATTACTCCAAAACCAAATTTTTATCTTCAGCCGGTTTCGTGATATTTAAAAAAGCAATTTAAAATTTAATCCAAATTAAAAATGGTCGATGCCAACCGATTGTTGATTTGAAATGAAATCACCAAAAAGGGTACCCAAAGTTTACAGTGCAAACTTTATAAAAATCATAATTGACTACTTTAAAATTACGCATGCGGAGAAACTACTAACTTACCGCACACTTTTGGGTGCGTAAAATCGTTGTTTGCGCAGGGAAATTTAACATGTGAGAATTGAGGCCGGTTAAATTCCGACAAAATTCCCTCCTATTTTGATCAAAAAATTAAAAAAGGTCGCCTTCAAATTTCAATTTTTGTGTTAAAATACATAAAACTTCGAAGAACATCTTATTTTACTGTGTTTGGAAAGAATCTTGTGACATATATGTATACTATTTAAATGGTAACTCAAGGCTCCGAATTGCACAAAAACATTTGGCACTTTTCCATTTAACCCAACATTATCAATGAAAATTATTGAATTCGAGGATCCTGTTAAAACTTATTCACTTTTTTCTTATGGAGTATTTAACGAGCATATATTAAGACTATTCAGAACAAATTTTGATCACATAAATTAATCAAATAATTAATCCCGGCGGTTGGTCACATTTCCAGAAGCGACACTAGCTTCTGATAAGGCGTCTAAAAAATTCCAAGTAGCAATTAGTTCGGCTAACAGTTTTTCGCAGCTATTTGCCGTTTTCGTAAATGGCTGTAGAAACCGCTTTCACAAACTATTTGACAAACGTATCTTTGTTCTCGTTTCATTTGTGACAACTGACTATAACCAATAAGGTTCTGTGAAACAGTTCTGCAACTTTTAACTGTGAAATGAAAAACTAATGTCTCGGTCACCATTTTTTAAGATTAATTAAGATATGAAAAATGAGTGATCGAATAATAGAGACTGCTCCAAACATTTGAACAGGGTTATATGAATTTTTTTTTTAATATCTTCTAATTAATTTTTCTACATTCGAACGACTTAGGTACTACTTAAAAGACATGTTTTTGTTGAGGACGACCTTTACAATTGAAACCTTGATGAACTTTAATTTTATATAAACTGATTATTCTATTTGCATAAGTCATAAAATACTGAATGCTGAATTACAGCAGTTAATGAAATCCACGCTAAATGAAATTGTGCATACTAGTTTTCGGTTTATTATTATAACTTTACTTCCATATAATTCACATTAAAGTACATACAGTAACTCAATTGATTGATCTTATAATGCGAAATTAAAATTGAGTATTATTTAAATCCTTACTAAATAAGACAATAGAAGAGAAGCGGATGATTAATTACAGACAAAAGTATTTTCTTTTCAAACAAAAGACAAATTTATCTGAAAAATTCATTTTAAAACCTTGATTTTTCTGAAAACAGAAAACAGGCATTTGATCAACTAACAAACTTTCTTTATCATTTAGTATTTTGTATGCCTTCTTTTGATTTCTATGATTGCCTGAATTCTATGAGGCATTCAATTTATTAAAGTTTTGCAGACCAATGCCGAAATATTATAGCAGGCATCCTGTGTACATATACAGGGTGTTCAGAGGTGGGAGGGAAATATTGCAGGAGGTGAAAGGTCAGGCCGAGGCAAGCAAAAAATCGTATGGGTGGGGGGGGGGGGTTATCTCGCACCGTTTGGCAGTTACAGGGTGATTCGTAAATCACGATGTTGCCTTATATGGGAACCGCTATTGTATTTTTATCTTTTTTTCTACGCATCGCAGCGACCCCAAACCGGTCTCAAAAAATGTATGACTCCAAAGCTCGTCTAAGGACTGAATTTCTTCTGGCGTTGAAGCAACGAATCTCTTGACCCACGACCCATAAATGTTCGATGGGATTGAGATCAGGGGACTGTGTGGGCCAGTCTAATAGAAATTTTTGATAATTTAACCACTCGGTGGTCACACGGGCTGTGTGTTTTGGATCGTTATCTTCTTAAAAGATAATGCCTGATACATCCTTTTGTCACTGTTGCCAGTTGCCAAGGAGGCCAGCTTCGATGATGTTGGCCTAGTCAACAGCCGTCGTCCTGCCGACAATTCATTGGCATCGTCCATCTTCTTGACTCTTCATGCATCGCCACAACATCATGTTGCCTCTTCCAAATTTTACCGTCTTCTTAATATGTATGACGGTCCTAAAGAGGTTCATTGGCCTTCTTTCAGGTGCATTGTCGGTCTAATTCGATTAATTTTTGTCTTATTGGACCAAATGACCTTTCTTTCCCCAATCTTGACAAAATGCCTATAGCTTGACGATGCCGTTTTCTTAGAAGGGTTTTGTTTTAGCTTTGCCCGGCCGTGTAAGTCATGCTATCGGAGGACTAATATTATCGGTGCGACTAAGCTCATTTTTTATTTGTGCAGCATTATCACACTCCCTATTTGAATTTGTCGTACAATTAGACGCTGCACCGCTTCCGTTAGGATGGTTTTCTTGCCCACGTTCTTAAGTGCGTGAAGGCCGCAATTTTTACCGCTTTTTAGCACTGTGCCGACATTTAATCTACGGGGTATTGCTCGGTGAGTCTTCCCCTCTTCAAGCAGCCGTTTGGTTTCTGAAACTTTGCTGCTACTAATATGCCTCATCTAAACAACATTTGCAAAATACACGAGGAAAAGTACAAGAATGCAAACTTCAATTAATTTTAAAGTTTCATACTCTGACCTCAAAAATTCACAAAAAGAATTCGAAGAACAGCTTCACATTTTATTGGAAAAAACCACTCCTGTTTGTCTTGTTCATTAAACTCAACTAATTGATCAAGTGACTAGAAGTGAATTCTAGTGTGTAATAACGGCTTTTTAAGTATTTTGTACTAGGATTTGTTCCGTAATGTCAGAATAGGAGATATTCTTTCCATGGACACATATTTATAACTCGATATTTAAAGAAAGAAGGCACTTATGTTTTTTTTCGAAAATTCTCTTTATTTGATTAATCAGTTGAGTCACTGTATATGCAAAAACTATAAACAACAACGGAGAAAATATGTTAAAAGTATAGCTATTAAACCGTACTTTTGATTCATTTTTTTTAAATATATACATACATACGAGTATATATGCATTTTACTTATTACACCCACTAATAGATATGAACGATTTTGAATCTCTTATTAAATGTGAAACTGAGGTTTCAGGAAATTTCTTTTACCATTTGCGAGTCTATTTTAGATGAACTCTGTTGCAAAAATAAAATATAATATTTTGAAATTAATTTCTTTACTAAGTCGGTACACAGATGATAAAATCAGTATAAAAAATTAAAAACACCATTCCAAGATTGTATAATATTTTTTATTGGATATGCAAAATATATAAATAAAAAATATAAAAATATATTTTTTATTGGATATGCAAAATATATACATACATCTTCAGAATATACCCAAAATCGAAGCACTTCTCTAAACGAGTTAGTTTTTGTCTTAACAAGGCCGTAGCCAGTGGGGATTACTAGACTTTGATTCCCTCTGTTGAAATTTTTGTTGGGATGGGAATGACCACGTTATTTGAATATATGTATGTACCCCATTAATATAAAAAATAAGGATTTGATCCCCCTCGAAATTTTTAAATGTTTATTAAGGTGAAAGGATGAAAGGATGCACGTTATTAAGTATCATAAAATATAAAATTAGTTAAAAATAAAACAAACATCTCCGAAATAAAGATAAAAGACAAAGGGAGATTACCGATCCATGTCTGGAAGAAATCGTTCTCATCCCCACTTTTCCAATAAGTGTTATATTCATTTATACATACATATTTTGTTGAAAAATAATAAATATTAAAAGACTTACCAGAATCACTGCATCAAAAGTTAAAGTAATGCTTTATAATAAAACCTATTTAATTAGAACTTATGGTATTTATTGAAAAATAGCAATAATTGGATGTAATTTCTATTAATCTGATAAATATACAATAAGCCGCACATGACCTCGTTATAGGTTACCTCACCTCAATCAAGTCTGCTTTAACGGCAGTTGAAAAAGTGTTTTAGTCCTAAACGTTTTTCTATGATTCCTAAACGGTTTATAGCACCAAAAATTAAGATACATAGCATAAGCACCACAAAAAGCCCGGGTTCGGATTCGGATGCCTTTCAGCAAGAAGAAAATAAAATTGGGCTCACGAATTTGCGAAGAATTAAGCAAATTTTTAGACCAGGACTTTGTTGGTAATCTCTGAAATCCTTCCAATTAATAGACCAATTTTAAACAAAGTAGGCAACTGCTCCACTCCACATCCAGCCAAAACTTGGTGTTCTTCCTCCACGTTCTTTGCATTCGATTCGATGGTTTGGTAACCACCAGAACTTAATTCTTGTTTGACTTATTAATGAAGTGGATTTTTCCTCCTCGTTGGCTATGTGCTCATTGGTTCCCATTGATTTTGCCAAGACAGCACGAACAGCTTCAGAACTGTCCAACTTGCCGGCATGGCATGGTGCCGGGCCCTCCCTTTATTTATTTATTTTGTTGGGTCGGTGTGCGATGGTTTTCAGCGAAAAGGTCAAAAGGGTTCCTTCATTTGCAGATAGCGTAGAATATAATTAATGAATGTCGTAATTACTTTAAAAGTGAAAATTTTTATTAAGACACCCTTCGAGGGACGACATTTCAAAGCCTCGAATATTCTTTGTTAACAAGGATTTCACACAACATCTCTCGAATTACACGAAATAAGGCATTCATAAGGAAACCATGAATATTTCAAAGTGTCGCCTAAGTATATGTATAAATATTATATATAGCTCAATGGCTTGATTTTTTTTCTGGCAAAAATAAAAAGCCAGCTTAGCTATTTATTTTGACGAGCCAAAAGTAAGGTGTTTTAAAGCTTAATATTTTTCTGGTAAAAATAAAACGCCAGCTTGCCTTGAAATAAGCCTTTTTTCTTAACCCATTAACGACCAAAATCACGGAATTTTCAGCTCATTTTCGAGCCTCGCTGACAACTCGAAGAATGGAAAATAAAATGATCAAACCTACTTTACTTACAATTTTGGGTGTTCTCTTTCGATTTACAGGGTCAAAATTACGTTTCCATGCCTTACAAAAACAATATGGCGGACTTTATTTGGAAAAGTACAAAATAATTTGAAACTTTTTTTTTTGTCTATTTTTTTCAAATCGATAAGGATTGTCTATTCATTCCAAACTATGGACAAACGTGGACAAAATGGTTGTAGTTTATGGAAAAAATTATTTTGTCCAGCTCCATCTAGTTTAGTCTTTTCATGGAAAAACGAAATAAAATAAAAGTTTTGAAACTTTCATTGACAATAATCTTGAGAAAACTCGTTATTTTCCCGGTTTTTCGACCGCCATATAGAATCCGCCATTACTGAGATCGTAAAATATATCAAAATATGGCCGGGAATGTTTAATAAATCGAAATTTTGAACTTCGAGGGGAAAAAATTCGTTCAATGTCGATTTATATCAGAATTATTAAGAAAAAAGAAAAAACACGTACTTTTCGAAATTTCTAGTTTTTCGCCATTTTGAAAATATTAAACTAGGTGGAGCTGGACAAAATAATTTTTTCCATAAACTACAACCATTTTGTCCACGTTTGTCCATAGTTTGGAATGAATAGACAATCCTTATCGATTTGAAAAAAATAGACAAAAAAAAAAGTTTCAAATTATTTTGTACTTTTCCAAATAAAATCCGCCATATTGTTTTTGTAAGGCATGGAAACGTAATTTTGACCCTGTAAATCGAAAGAGAACACCCAAAATTGTAAGTAAAGTAGGTTTGATCATTTTATTTTCCATTCTTCGAGTTGTCAGCGAGGCTCGAAATGAGCTGAAAATTCCGTGATTTTGGTCGTTAATGGGTTAAGAAAAAAGTTCATTTTTAACTGTTAACGGCTGAAAAAAGTTGAATTTGAACCGTGGTAAGTTTATAACACGAGCTTGAAAAAAATAAATAGGTTCAGAACTTGTTATTTCTGACTCGAAAATATAAAAAGCAAATTTTTTATTTTAGCTAGAAAAACAAATTAAGCCTCTGAGCATATTTTTCTTTGCTTCAAATTAAAATAGTTTAAAAATAACAGTTTAGATACCCCGTTTTTGAAAAAAAAACTAAATTTTGAAGAGCTTCACAAAAACGGAAAAGGACATCATACGCAATACTTTGGCGTATACTTTATTTTATTCTACATGACAACTTCCCTCAGCTTTTTTAGTTTAAAAATTAAAAAATACCAGTTCTTTTCGGTCCCAGGAGTCATTAATTTCTATTAAAATTATTGGCACGTCTATTACAATTATCAGAGGTTTTTCGATTTGAGAATGGTCCCGTTTTTAAAACAATAATAATAAGGATATGCATTTAAACTATTTATTACTACATATTTATTGCACTTTGTATAAGGAAATTTCTCAGTCAATAGAAATATTTTGTAAAAGGAAAATCTTAATTCAAATTACATTTGGTTTGTTGTAAATGGGACGAAAAAGTTGCACTATTATTATGAATATCTCGAAAACAATGACAGGTGGATTGTTTTTATTATTTTTGCCTTCTTCTCTACTTCAAAGTGCTTTCAAAACCGTTCTTAAAACGAAAATAGTAGAATCCTCAAATTATTTTGTTACCTTACTTGTTCTTGCATTTGTTAAGCGATTCTGATCAAACTTTGCCATGTATGTACATATTTTGCGGAGCAATATAATATACATATGGATCATATTTACAAATTGGGGGGTTTGGGCGTTTGGGTATACCATATAAAGTTAACTATACGATTTAATTGTGCACAGATGAACTCATAATGCACTTCTAGTTCTACATAATTTGAAAATATACAAAACAATGACAAAATATTAAAAATCTTTTTACAATCACATTGCTGACTTATTGAAACAAGTAAAATATTGCTGTGATGATTCCGAATAAAAATCAAGGTATAAGGCAAAGCTTTCATTGCCAGTACATTGGCAAAGAGAGAGGGGTCGCCATTAAAATAATATAGATAATGTTTTTTACTCAGCTAATGATGATTGTTAATATGTATTTAAATTAGCGACACTTAGATCAACAGAGTAGTAAAATTGTTTATGCAATTTTGTGATACTCGTGAAGCCAAGGCGTTTTTAACGACCTTACTAACACGGTTTGAAAATATTTTATTTTCAGACACTATAATCTATATCATGAAAAACTAACAAACAAGGAAGAACATTCCCCACTCCATTGACTAATGCCCCACTTTTCAAGTAAATTACAATTTTGATCCAATGAATGCACATGTACGCAATATCTAACTACAATAGATTAAGAAAGCTCACAAGGATGGTGCAGCAGAAACTACAGATCCTCATCCCTTTAACCTATTGTTCGCATTTCCAAACTCGACCCATTAATGCTTATGTAAATAAAGTTTAATCAATATCCTTTCATTCTCTGAGGACAATTTTTTCGTATTTTAATGACCACATTGAAACTGACCACTTCCTTCTGGCTGTTGCCGAAAGATCTTATTTTCAAATCTTGAATGGTATTGCCTACGCTACATGTGTTTTTATATTTTAAATTTTATAAATTTAAAATAAATAATATGAATCGCATACGTAAGTAATTGAGTCATTTATTTTGTGGTCAAAAAATTGAAAAGTTTAAGTTTTGTTTTATCATCATTAAAATGATTATGTATTTGGAAAATAATATTATAGTTAATTGCAATGTTACGTTATTTTATTAGCATTATTATCCGTGGAGCATACCAAAAACCTAAATCCATTGAAGTTGGTTCACCTGCAGCACGAATAAAACGTAATGCTGTTAAATTTCTAATTATAACGCGAATTACGTGCTCAATTAAGCACAACTAATCCACGCAACACAAGAGGTACTTTGACTCTTGACTAGATGAAACTACATGGCTTATGCTCGGAGGACACGCCAATAAGTGTGCTCATGTGTAAATATGTGCCAATGCTTTATAACGTGTTTTATAGCTCATACAATGCATGCGGAGGGGGTGCCCACAGTTCGGATATATTTTATGCTATTCAACATAACGACATACTTTTTCATTTTATTGCTGGACCTGCACACAAAAGGGTAAAGAACTTTCATGTACTCGTATATGAATATGTATGTTTGGTGGAAATTTTGTGTTATAGAACCATTGAGTACGAAACAGTCGAGTTTAAGTTGCTTCTCAATGGAAAGAGGTATAAAGCTTTCAAAAGATTTTATTTGCCAGGTCAGATATCTTCCGACCTAGCAGTTTAATTAAAACAAGGATTAAGAATGCACTAACCAAGAGTTATTGTACATCAAGATAAATTTAACTCAGTTAAACTTGGAGCATTATTGATTCCAGGAAAAACATGTTTCTTTATCCCAGAGACTTTTATTTCATAAGGACCGAAATCTTCATCTTGATTGTACATAACTATCTGCATTACCGGTTTAAAAGTTTCACGGAAAAGTTCACTTTCAAAACATTAAGTGGCCCTTTTATGATTATCTTCGAGGACGACAATATCGTCGAACCATCTTATCAATGTCCATTATACAAAAAAGAAAATTGGCAACTTCTTTTTAGAGATTCATGGAATGGGTGGCATTTTACTTCGCTAAAACTTCATCAGCTTCAAAGCATTTTTCGCAATGCGCAAAGGCAGCGAAAGATCAAAAGATATTTTGAATAATAGTATTAGTTCCTTTCCGATTTGGATCAATGCTTTTTCGACTGGAAACTTCTTTATCAGTGAAATTTCTATAACAAAATTATTTCTTGCATGAAATTCATAGAAGCATATGAACGTATCACCTGGTGAGCGTGTTAAATATGTATCACTTAAAAGGTATGATAGCACGTAAATGGAAAAACATCACGTAGTTGCTTAAGATTGAGGTTCCAATTTTAAAGTGCACGTACCGGTAGATGGTGTCTATTCATTTTATTTCTTCAAAAAATTACATTTCACGCGAAAATAAGGAAACCCTGTATAACACAAAATTCAAAAGAGTTTGTGTTGCTTAGATGAAATCTAATCAAATGTTTTTATAAACACGCGATAATCCAGCAGCCTCAGGAATTTTTATTGCACGTGAAAAAAAAAACATATTCTCTCCTAATCTTGCGTGCCTGGAAAGGACGTGACCTGGAAGTGAATGAAGATTCTTTCTAGAGTGTATGATGTGCTGGGAAGTTTCATCAAGCGCACTGAATCTCAAATAGCTCTAAATATTTCAAACGTGTGAGCAAATGAACAATGTTCACCACATTTTATCATTGGAGCCCCTGGACAGGATTACTGTCGGGAAAATGTTTCATTGCTTCTTAAGATTCTTTCTATTCCTTCAAGTCTCCTTACTTATTGATAGTACGAAAGGAATCTTTGTAAATGTGAATCGTTTTCAATTACGATTTTTCGCCTTTTAGTGTAATCGAAAAAAAATACAATTTTATTTATTGAGCATTTTTGACTATAAAAAAAAAGCTGTTTTTTGTTTCGTTTTTATTTGAAGTGTAAGAAAAGGAATAACAAAACACAAAAATTTTGTGTTGAAACACAAAAAATAAACGCTGAGTCTCGTTTTAAAAAATAGATGCACGCTGACAGTTAGCATAACTCTTCGGAGGATTATTTGAAAAAAAAAAAATATATATGTATAATACATGTTCCTATTCGATAGGTCTGTCACTATCACCTAAACTAGGATTATTTTGTAATACCATTATTATGGCAATTTGTTGACACTTACAATTGCTGGCCGTCACAAAAGTAGTGTATATGTTAATTTGAAGGATGTACCTTTATATGCATGTAGTACCTACACCCAGAAAAAAAACATTTAGAAATTAATAAAAATATATGTGAAAATAAAATAAAACGTATATAGAATTTAGTCAAAAGGCAAAGAATTTTACTTTTAAATGGAAACCAATTTTATTTTTTTTTAACATATTTTGTATTTTAATTTAAATTGCACATATGTATTTTTAAATATCAAATATGGTTGAAATTAACTGTTTAAAAACATTTAATTTTGAAAAAATAAATTTTATTTTTAAATGAGAAGAGTATTTATTTTTAAATTGATAAAGTTTTATTTTGATATAGCTGCGAAGGGAAATTTATTTAAAAATCCGGGAAATTTTAATATTATCTGATACTAGCTGAAATAAAAATATTTACAGGAATAAAAAGTTAGTTAAGTGCTATTGGGACGAGGAATTTTTAATAAAACATATACAATGCAAACTACATAACGACTATAGAAATGAACAAAATGAAAAAGAAAATCCAGAATTTTGAAAATAGACAAAACTAATTTTTGAGGAGCGGATTTCAAATTTTTGGTATTAAAAAAGAAAACACTTAATTTTAGGAAAAAACAGATTTATTTAATAAGAACCAAAATATAATACAAAGTGTTTGGGATACATAGAAAAGAATTCTACAAAAAACTTTTTTTGTTAGTGATAATACTTTTTTAATTTGACAATCTTTTCACCGGTACTTAAATAATAAAAGTGTACTGGTGGTCCGTCAAAACCTTGCATATTACACATTTTATAATTTAAACAATTTCCAATAACATATGACTGAAAATGGTCAGAAAAATTTACAACTTCCCATTCAAGACATACTAAATATGGAATTTCAGACTCACCAATTAAAATATCCACTATTTCAAGAATTTCCACTTGGTTCGCAATTTTAGATTTACTGAGAATAAATCCTTTTTTATAAATATCGCCTTTAAATGTCATCTCAGAAGTAAAAAAAAATACTAAGTTCATAAAATTAGATGCCAATTCCAAATTTTTAAAATATTCTTGATTTTCCAACTTAAATGGATTTTTTGACGAATATATTAAATCTTTATGAAAGAAATTATTATTAAGTAACGAATTAGTGAATCTTAGTTGAGCTTTTATTGCTAATGTCAGGGGAATTTATGGTGTGTAAAACAGACTGTATTTTTAAATAAAAACTTACTTTTATCTATTTCAGGTTTTTGGCAAAGTTGTAAAAGTTCCTTATTTTTCTTGTCTTTTATTTCATTTTTAAAAATCGATATTATCTTCTCTTGAAAATCGTCATAATTAGCAAGTAAACAATTTTCTTTTCCGGGATATAAGTGGGCAAAGTCAATGTCAATCTAAAAATAATGAAATCAATTTTTCAAAATCCACCAAATAGTTAATAAAATTTACGAGTTGGTATCCAGTACTATCGCTGTATCGTGGCCAAATTTTAAGTACATCAGTAAGAGATTCTTCTGAAGATTTAATACTTTTTAAACGGTAGTCAGATGTTAATTTCCAGTACTCTTCAATTTTTGCATACAGTTTTGTATCGTTATTATTTTGGAGCCATAAGATGTAGCTGGAAATGTCATCTGTAAAACTTTACTGTTAATCAGTTGTTAAGATAAAGAAATCTGAAATTACCAGATAAAGATGTATCGTACGGTGTTGAATTTAACTCATCATCATCGGAAAGTGGTGTGTTTTGTACCCTAGATTTCCTGTTCCTGAATTTCAGGTTACAGTAGCGGTCGTATAACTTACCGCTAGGATTTTTGTTGTTTCGCCGCGGTGAATAATACACTTCCTTTAAACAATTTTTCAATCAGCACCTGAGAATGTGAAACAAAACCAAAAAAATTTACCGATTTTTCTCCTGGAAAAAAATTTTGGATGGCTTCAGCGTATGATTTTAAATCCTTGGGAGAAGACCCTTTATGAAGTAGAATAAAATCGACGATGCAGTGCACCAAATTCTTTTGGGCTTGTACATTTAAACACTTATTTTGTTCATAATGGGATAAGACCATCTGTCCTTTAACACTACTTCGTAAAATATTTTTTATGTCCAGCTTATTTGCCACAAAATCGGAACCTGGTGAAGTAAGACCACTTGAAATTTCATTGTTTTTTATCCAAGAAAGAACACCTGTAGTCATTGATGCTGTGTTCATAGCATCAAAATCCAAAAAGGGGATTCCCTTTTTAAATATATGTACAATGTGAAAATGAATAAAAATATTTACATATTGTTTAAATCTTACAATTTCTTGTCTCCATTTTTTTAGCTCCGCCTTAAATATAACCTTTTGCCCAAACATGAACACATCATCAAACAGTTTTTCTACGTCCAGAACTTCTATCCGCTTCAGGACTTCGATGCATATTTTTCTATTTTTAAGAAAATTACAAGTTTCTTCAGATAATCCCCAACTCTGCAATAATTTATCTGCTGCAGTCACCGTTTCGTCAGTAAACGTAAAAATTAAGCTGTCAGAATTCAAAGCAACTCCCGTATCAACTTGTTCGATCACGTATTCCTCTAAATTCTCCGCACTCTTTTCTAAACAATTCTTTTGCTTTTCATCTGCCATATTTTTGGAAAAACAGAAATTTTTAAATACCGAAACTCTTTCCAAATAGCTACAGCAGTCAAATGATATTTCACAACGCACTTAATAGATTTATCAGAATGCACTTTCTCACAATGAATTAGTTGCGACAACGATTCGCTCTCTAATGTGACAGAACTCGAACTGAAGTTGGCGGCAAGAGCAGAAGCCGAGAAGAACAAAGGACGAGAAGGAAAAATATATGTTTTTTCTTTCTTTTGATGAATTTTTTTGCGAAAACAAAGGAACGTAGTTTGTTTAAACAATTTACTATTTATCTTTACATATGACAGTTTATTTTTACATAGTTAAAACATTTTAAAATAATATATGAATTTGTTAAAATGAGCTTATTATATTTTAAGAAAATGAGATGATTTTACATTTAAAATTAAAATCGTGCAATATTAAATCATTACATGTTTATTATTTGTTTTAAAATGTTTTCCTATGGTTTTAAGTAAATTATATGTAAAAACGAAATGTTTTCCTTCTAGGTAAAAATAAAAACGCTGTCATTTAAAAATAAAATAGCATATTTTTCTGAGTGTACTTACCTTCAGTTAAACAATGAAAAATATCAAACCAAACGTTTCTGCATGATTGAACAACAAACAAACAAACTTTCGTGTTGATATGTATTCGTAAGTGGATTCGCAATCAACATCTCCAAAAATCCCTAAATACCAATTTTTATTGCAATACCTTGAAATTTACAATTGTTGGCCACCACCTTGGGTTCGCCATTTTGAAGCAAAGCACCTTATATACGTAATATAAGGAAGATATAAAACCTTCAATCAAAAAATGAAAATTATCGCACCAAGCGTTTAGACGTGATTGAGCAACAAACAAACAAATACACTTTCGATTTTACTTATATGCATTCGAGTATATGTACATACATAGGAATAGGGACACGAAGTTCCACAGCAGAAAATAGTCGCCAATTAAAATTTAACTATTTGAGCATTTATTGTAAAGAATAAAAAATCAGTATTTTTCGATAGTTTACCAATCAATAGAAAGAAATACTAAAATTGGTCAAGAATTGTGACCTGACAGAGATGCATGTGGTTTTTCAAAAACAAATTGATATCATCTTTTAGAGGAAGGTCTCCTCTTTCCAAAAAGCTATGTAACATTGATTTCGTGCTAAATTAGTCGAGATATAATAGCGTTTACTCTACTTTTTCCTTAAAACACGAGGCTGGCGTGTTAGTCCATAATAGAGCACACACGCACGGAGTGTGAAACATATGTACTTATTTATTTTAGACATTTGTGTAATTACAAAAACCCTAAGAATGTTCTTATTCTTTTTAGTATAAATTGTATCTCTTGCTTGCAGAAAAATAACTTACCCCAATATGTTGAGATTATAAGTTAGATTTTAAGAATTTTTTTTTAAGATATACACCCTCATACATACTACATAGTCCATGACTCATAAAGGTAGTGCAGTAAAAAATGAAATAAAAAAATTTGAAGAGACTAGATTGCTTTGGAATTACACCTGAAGTTGATAATTAAGGTTTTACTCTTAGGAGAGTTTTGAAAATAAGAGAATAAAGCTAAAAGACTCTTACTGCTTTAACTGAATTCAGAAGTCCTGCGCGTTTTCCCTTCGAAAGCTTTCTTATTTTCGAAATTTTCCTTTTCCCCAAATTATTTTGCGGCGAATTGGGATTTATTTAAACACATTTCAGCTGTCGTCTTTCATCAGTCAGCTCAACCGAAGTATTCTTGAGGTATTCCAAAACAAAACAGCTACGGGAAGGGATCTGGTTGGTGAAAAATGTCTACAAAAACGCGGTTTCTGAATATGCAGGTTTCTAATTAAAGCGGACTAATAAGCCACCACAGAACTTAATTGGATTTGATTGCGATTTTTTCTGCGTTGTAGAGGTTCTTTTAATTGAGCGCTTGGAATTGGAAAACGGATTCCAGCCATGTCTCGGATTTCTGGGTCTGTTATTTTGTTGCCGTAGTTAATTGAAACAGTACCGCTCATCGGTAGTCAAAGAGTGGATTCGCTACCCTTCCATCGGCGAGGAGTGGAAGGTCCTTTCGGTTCGGTACGTTTCTGTTCGTGAGACAATTTTGAATTGCTTTCTATGTTGTGGCACAGCAAGACAACACTCGATTTAGAATTCCAGTAGGTAGAAAAAAGCAATCTTGACCAAATTTATTCGCATAAAAAAATATATTCCAAGGAGTTGAAAATTTCAATTCTCTGGTCTGCGATTCTCGTAACAATCTCATACTTTTTGTGTGCCTTTTGTATAATTTATGGCGGAGGATTCTTGAAATGCAAAACAAATAAAGTTTCAGCAGGTATATACTTAAGATGTAAACAGTTGTTCAAAGAATTATTATACCTTAGAAGTTCCTAATAGACTCAAAAAAGTAAATTTAAGAAAATTCTTTTAAGTAAACATATTTCTTCGAAAATTTTAAATTATATCAATTAATAAACTGTAGGAAGACGGTAAATGCACAATCGAAACGTTCAACTTTGCCGGACTGGCTCTGGCAATAAATTTTGAGAAACAAAAAGTTTTGCTCATGCTGGCGGGAACTTCTTTGGGTATCCTAAAGAATAAAGTTTTATTGACGAGGGACGCGTGGGGTGCACTAAAGAGGCATTATTGGTTTTATGACATTTCCCGAAGCAATTTCGAAACGTTTCTAGTTGAATGGTGTGGGGGTTTTATGCGCCTGGATAAGAGCACCAAACTCCTTTGAGATTTCGATTTTTGGCATCTTCGAAAAAGTAGGGTTTAATGTATTATTTTCTATACTGAAGCTAGCAAGGAGAGTCGTTGGATACCTATTCCATATTAATGGCATTTTTATGGAGTTTTCTGTGTCTTGCATGCACTTAAGATTCAATCTGTTTCATCCGCAAAACAGCTCAATATTTTGTAACATGGTCCTCAAAGCATGTTTATTCAATTAAGTTCGAAAGTATTAGAGAAAAATATTTTAAATCTTTTATTAAACTATTGTTTTTGAATTCAAACTTTTTTGACATGATAACGTCTTATAAATCGATGAACGACCGCACATACGAAAAAGAATGACTCATTGTCACGTTCCGCCTGAGCCGAGTGTGCAAGCGAGAGTGCGGAACAAGCGATAGAGAGGCACGATCGGCCTAAGGGTAAGATTAAAAATTAATGTTTAACCTCACACATGTCATAACAATGTGACTAAAATGACAAGTTGAACCGGCCAACCACCGTGCGAGAAAATCTTCTATAATATCAAACAGGTTAAGGCGGGCTTTTTAAAAGCAGCAATTTAAAAAATTTGATTTATTTGTCCAATTTCGTCATTTCAAATTAACAATTTGGCTTAAGTGTATTTTAGGTGATTGTTGCGGAATTTGATGAGACTTTGTAGGGAGTTTCGTTTGGGCCCCAAACGAACGAATATGCAAAAATATTTTGTCGGAAAGCTATAAGCTATCCGAGATATTTAAGTTGGAAAATTTTTTTTCCCAACAATTTTCCGACAAAAAATTGTTGCACTTTTTCCAGAAAATCCCTTCAAAATATCACTTCGCACAACTACACTTTTTTTTTACACTTATTATGCCTGAAAATAAAGAAAATATGAAATTATTTGCATTGTTTACTTACCTGGACCTCCTTTCACTTTGACAACTCAAAATTTGACATTTTCAAGTTGTCCCTCCTACCTTCTAGGATGCGTTCATTAAGTGAACGTGCATTCATCAATATACATCTAAATGGATATAATAAGTATTATTTCAAATTAATGTTCAAATATTTAATTAATCCTTTTATATTCATTTTTAATTCAAATTTAATTTTTAATTTAAATTTTTCATTGTCAATATTAATCTTTCGTTTTTTTATTTTTTTTCGCATTTTAAGTATACAAAATATTTGAATTAACGAGTGCAAATAAATGTTAATTTATCGAAAAGATTGTAATTTTCAATTAACTCCTTCTTTGTATTATATTATACAAAATAATGATAATTCAGTGATAATAATTCAATTCAATTCATAAAAGTATGCAATTTTTCACCAATGTTTTCTTATGACGCTATCACGTAAAATTATCGTCCGTAAATCGACTTTACAGACAACCAATTTTTTTATTTTAACAGGATGTTGCTCTGTTATAATGGCCAAAACACATGATTTTCAGCAATTTTGTATTATGAAATAGTAAGTTATATCATAATGAAACCAACTCCTTATTTTGGAATTATGATCTTATTTAAATTTACAAAAAAATAGATGTTTGAGTTTTGCGAGACGTTTGCGAAAAAAGGAGTTTTGCTGGGTAACATGAAAAAACGGGATGATTTTAAATTAAAAAGTAACTAACTTAAAAAGGCAACCCGCTTTCAACCGGTTTATCATAAGTAATATTTAGTTAAATGATTTTGAAATACTCACCTTTTGAGGGAGTGTTACTAATATCTGGGGATGTGATACAGAACCATAATCCAAAATTAATTTTAATTTAATTTTGAAATAATTTTTAGTTTTTTTTTTAATTACTCGTTTTTATTGTTGTATTAAATAAATAGATATATGTATATGGATAGGGGAAGTTCGGGTAACCCCGGATACATAAATAAAATTGAAATAAAAATTTAATAACATATATTTTAGTCTGTATTGCCAAGAAATTTCGTCGATTACATTAATTAAAAATAAGTAATTATGATTCAATTTCTTAAAACATAAATATAAAATTTACTTTGAACTGGAATTTTTGGCAACACAAAAGATTACGGTTTGCTCCGGATATACTGATCCGGCAATATTTTTCGTTGCTTTTAACAACTTTTAAGCTCTGTACCTTTCTTTTTTTATCTTGATTCCTTTTATCGGTTTTACTTTTCCGTTTACCCTCTAAATTTGAGAGCCTTGATTGCGAAATTGTTAAACATCTAGAAGAGGAAGAATTTTTATTAACATTTAATACTTAAAGGGTTCTCTGTCACTCATAAACATCAAAGTGCGACTCTTCTGTTCAATACATTTTATTAATAAACTTAAAACATTTAAACAGAAAAAAACTATTTCTTTGCTAAAATTATGTTTAAAAACATTTTGAAAATTAATTGTTTAAATAATTGTTACTAGCAATTATTATTCCAAAAATTTATGCCGTTTGCTTAAAAAGATTTGATAAAATCAAACAGTTAAAATTAAAGTTACAAGACGAAAAAATGCAAACAAAAATACTGCATACATTTTTACTAAAAAATGCTAAAGTTTTCGATCTCAAATCCCCAATGTATGTTTTAAAAGTTTTTTTCTGTTATTTTAAAATGTTTTCCATTTTAATAGAAACCCGTAGGAAACGGAGGGTAATGTTTTCCCAAAATAGTCTTAAAATTACCAAATAATCACATAAAATAAAATTCACTTTCCGCAGGTTTTCACTAATATTCCTACTTCGTAAAAGGGGGGATTTGGAGACCCTAAAAAGATTTAATCAGATGTCTTTCAGAGACTTACTAACCGATCGATTTGAAGTTTAAGGCGGAGTTAGTGGCCTACTCAAACAATCGTCCGCAAAGTGTGGATAATGCAAAGACCTTCTCAGAATACCGACCAATAAAATTTGAGGGCCCTAAAAGACTATCCTTGAGCAGTAAATGTTAATAAAAGTTAATTAGTCATCATTCAATAAATTTTCATCTATGTACATCAGAATTGGAAACTCGAAACCAAAAGTCAGTTTCTTTTGAGGAGTTGCCCATGTTTTAGAATAGTCATGAATCTTTTTCTTCGGTATTAAAAATGAATCCTGCAATTTATTGGAGAGTTATATTTCAAAAGTTGTTCTGGGGATTGATGTTGATATTGTGCATGAGCAATGTGCAAAGCGAAGGAAGTGCACCAGACAGGGGCGCCCTTACAGATTTCTCGCTCCGAGCGATCGCCCTACATGCCCTATTCTAACGCCGCCGCGTCGGCATTGCTTGTAATGTAACTACTCAGTGCCAACGCGGCAACCACCAACTGGATTGCATTTTTCTTAAGTATAGAGGAGGACATCCGAAACAACGTGTTTACTTTACGCAATGTGCTTGCCTGCTTAATTATTCAAATATACAGGGCTACCCGACCTTTCCCTATTCACTTTTTTGTATTTTGCTGTTGTCTCGCTGCATTATGGGAGAACAAAGCTGAAAACTTTATATTATTATACAAACATATATTATTGCCTATTAATGATAGAAACTATCGTTTACATAAACCTTTCGCTACACATCTAAATGATCAATATTAAGTTATTGGGTATTACTATAAATCAACAACCCTATTCAAATATATTTTCTCATGATACTATTTTTTTGAATCGTGGAAAATTTGGATTCAAATTTTTATATCAAACACGGAAGCTCTTTATTTCATTTTTATGGGAATCCTTTCAATTAGAAATCGAGAAATTGTTTCGCCATATATAGGATCCACCATTTTATATGTCGATATTTTGATACTAAATTACTGAAGTAGGTAGTAAATTTAATTGATATCTGTAGGCCATTAGGAAATTCAGGTGGTTAGCTAAAAGCCTAGGCGCACAATACACTTTTCGCGCGCAGACAAGCACGCATTTGTGTACATTATATTTTTTAAATAACAAATATTTATATATACCTATATACTCCACAAATGCGTGCTTGTTTGCGCGCGAAGAGTGCATAGTGCGCGTAGGCTTTAAGCTAACGGACTGATTTTCCTAATGACTTATGACATATACATATGTAGATATGTATTTGTGAGACTGTACATATGTAGTATGTATGTAGCAGGGAACTCGTTTTTGGGAAATGATGCTTTATAGCTTTAATACGTAAAATTTGAAGTTTGTTTCGTAAACTTGAACCCTTTAGCTACCAAGTGCCATAATGTGTTAAATATATGACGTTTCAAAACATCTGAACTGACATCAAGCAGGTAATCTATTCGGTAAAGTCTCTTTTAATATCTTTTTATTTGAATTATCGTGGTCGCCGGGGCATCAATAAAGCTTGAGTACGCTAATGGGGAGAGACAAAATCCCGTCAAGAACACTCAGTCATGTCCTGATAAGAGATGATGACAAAAGTGGATTATAGACTGGAGCACGAAAAGGACGTGCCACAATCAATCTGAAAAAGATTCCTCAATTCAACGATAAGCACAAACATAATTCTGTAACTCGGGTCAAGTATCTGGAAATGTTTGGAATTAATTACAGGGAAAAGAGGTTTCCATCGCTCATGGAAGGATATAAATTTTTGGAAATTTCAATTATATTGATAAGTTAATGGCCTTGAGTTTGTAACTTTAGGAGGAATAATCTAATGAAAATTCATCGAAAGCTTTAATTTAATATATTTAAATTGTCAATAACAAGTCCACGTGAAATTTCTGATAATTAAAACTTTCAGAAAACGATCTCATTATAAGGTTGTTAGTAATTGTTTTCCAGTTCTTGGTCGGAGCAGAGGTAGAAAAGGGAGGTTTGATTTTCATAAACCTCTTTAGAATTTTCAAATAAAGGACTAGCCTTCTTAATAAATTGTTAGCACTTAGTACTGGGATTTCCACCAACATTAAAATTGAATTTTCCTCTTAAAGAGAAAATTATAATGTAATCATCACTACGTGTTTTCGAATTTCCTATTTAATTTGCTTATGACTTGGTTTTTAGAGTTGTCCCATAGTTAAAAACGACTTATAATTACTTGAGTGTTAAAATTGATGTTTTGCGGCAAATTTTTTTATGAACCTCATAATTTGCTGATGCAAAACGACTTACATAAAACGAAAAATTATCTGGAACACAAATCTCATACCAAAGTAAGTCAGTGCTCACACACTAATGAATTTATTTGAGCAGCTCACAAAAGGCCTTAAAGTCCTTTAGAAATTTTTACCCGCAAAATGGCTGTAAATTTCCATCACTTGCTGGGAGATTTTTTATCTCGTTTAGTATTTTGCAAACATACAATCCCTTTACTTAAGCCCCAAGGGAAATTAATGCCTTTTTATTCCGAAAGCTGTGCAGACGCAAAAACCATGTGAAGTCTAAACTTCAAGGCATTAGAGAATAATTATGAAACAGTGTCAGAAAAACCCGACCCAAAAGACTAGGTAATGGTTGGCTTCTAAATATTTTAAAATTAATTCAAAGGTCATCTTGTACGTTTTTAAGCTTCAATTACAAAAGTGTGAATTTTTTCGCCGACTTAACATTTTCCTTTTACGAATTTAATTACACACTAAATAGATTGGAAAAATTAAGCTCAGGGAATTTCCAGGAATCTCTGTAAGATTTATAAATCACTCATTAATTCAGAAAAGTTTTTTTTATTAAAGACGAACATCGGTTCGACGACCACGTGGAAAATAAAAAGAATGCTAGTTAAAATGCTTTAAGCAGGAGAAAATAATTTTACGCCGTTTATGCATACCTTTTATCCTCAATAATGAGGAGCAGGAAGGAAATTAAATTTTTAAAGTAATTAAGAACAATTTAGGAGGTTCTCTAATATCCCAAGGGCATTTTATGTTGTTGCTTTCTACTGTCGTACACCCCATATTTAATTTAATTTTTGGCTCTCCCAGTCTTTGGTAATGGCAAAATGGTAAACTCGCCAGCATATTATAAAAATTTCAGTTTGGTTTAGGTTTTGAACAATAAATGTGGCCTTGTGCCCTGCAAAATGAATATATGAATTTTTCATAAATATCAGAAAGTTATATTATTTAAGTATAATATAATTTTTATTTTTATTATAGTATATCCCCAAAATCTCTTGAGCATCAGCTAAAATACATACTTGCATTTGTACATATTTGGAATTTAAAAGTTATAAACGTTGGGACCATGTGTAAATTTAATTGATATCATTACTGAATAACGAAATCCAAGCATAATAATAATTTCATAGATCTGCGAAATTTTGCTAATAAATAACTTTATTAGTGTTGACAATTATTATGTTAATTCTATACAGGATGGCTTTTTTGTCTTGAGACATGAAATATTTTAAGAAATACGCATTGTACGAAAATAAGTTCTAAAAACAAGCTTTTATCGTATTGTACTCACGAACCCTTTCATTTGATATCCAAAGGGGTTGTAAAGAAAAAAAAAGATGGACAAGTGCGAGTAGAACTCACTCCTTGAGGGTTCCGTATCGTTATACCTACTTTATAATTATCTATTAAATTTGAATCATAGAAAAACAAGAACAAACTTAATATTGTAGTTGAAAAACATGTCCTCCCATACATTCCAACTGCAAATGTAAGTTTGTACGCACAATATTGAAAGATTTACCATATTATTTTAAGACCATAGACTTCTTATAGGTTTTCCTGTAAACTATAAGTAAAGAACTATTTTCTGTATTTTTTTCAAAATTTGAGGCTCAGTAGTTTCGGAGATAGGGGGTGGAATGGTAAATTTTCATCTATTTTCTTAAATAACTGAAACTATAATTTTAAATTTATAATAAAATATAATATAATATAATATATTTGAGATCCTTACAACAAGCCCTTACATTTGATATGTCACACGGTACAGTTTGCAAAACTTTTTTTTTAAATTTTCTAATTTGCCCCTCAAAAGTGACCCCAATATTCAAAATTCATTTATTTACGTTACACGTCCGAAATTCTTATATATACCAAACTTCAACTTAATCGATCCAGTAGATTCAGAGCAAATCGACTGTAACAGACGGACAGACAGACACACAAGTGATCCTATAAGGGTTCCGTTTTTTCATTCAGACGTACGGAACCCTAAAAAGATAATCCGGCATCTTGTGGCGGTCGCCATGAACCCTTTCATGTCAAGGAAGTTGTGAAGAAAAGGCAAGCCGCCATCTTGGAGCGTCCGCCATATTGCTTTTAGAACGTTATTCATTACACTATATTGCATTGTTATAGGGTTTACATAAGTGTACCAAATTTAATTTTTTTTCCGATAACGGGATTGAGTTCAAGTTGTGACCGACATACATATATTACCAACGGCTGAAATTAAATAAAAGCTTGTAAAAATGTTCCTAATGAAAGCCCCCTGCCGGCCCCTTGCTGTGGAAGAGCGGGTAACTTTGAAAATTTAAATAGGAACCGAACCCCCGTTTTTAATTGCGGATTCGGATTCTACGGTAAAAACTGGAAAACTTTTATCTGAAACTTTTTTTCAATTTGTTACATTGAGTGCGGCGGAGGATGGTTTTTCGATGTCAAAATTGTTGCGGGACTGTCGAATATCTCGAGAAATACACATCGGATCGAAAAAAGAGAAACTACGTGTCAAATATTTTTTGCAAAGTTATCCAATGATACCAAACTCGATCCCGCTAGAATGGAATGGGACGCTATGTGGTTTTAATTATTTTCGGCAACAAGGGAAAAAAGTTGAAAAAAACCCAAGATTTAATAACTAAGCCAATTTATCCTAACTAAAAAGAAATCCTGAAATATTTAATATGCTGTAAAAATGTGTCATAAGAGCTGAAATATCTCCAGTTAATAGAATTATAATAGCATAATTTGTAACGTGTAAATAGTTAGCCAAAAATTGGACAGGTCGAAAAATGCCTTTATAAATTTAGTATCATTTTAAGTATTTTATTTTGCTTAATTTGCAACTTTGATTTATGAGTACGAGCGCATTGATGCCAAACAGGAGCACCATAGAGCAGGTTAGGCTGCAGGAGATCGCTTTAAATAATGTCAGATTGCTTCCCTGACTCAAAATGGACTTGCGATCGATAAGCGGATACATATGTTTTTTATTAGTAAATACATTTGGAGATATGTCTCTCAAAGTTTAGTGTTTTATCTAGATTCTAGAGTAAGTCCTAGGCATACTTAATATTTTCGCTCCAGGGGATTTCAAGTGTGTTGAGTAATGTGTTGCTTTTAGGAAAATTACCGAGTTTTCTTTTCTTTGTGAAAAATATTTCGTGCATGTTAGAGCCATCATTTTATGTCATACAGAATCAAAAACACATTGGATATCCAAGAGAGATTTTCCTGCAGAAAAGTTAGATTTATATTAAAATTTCTGACTTTGATAATAACGCAGATTTCATTATTATTTTCTTTCAATATCTTTTTCTAAATCGTACCGTTACAACCTTAAAATATGAAGGGATGGAGCAAGTAATTTTTAAATTTTTCATTTCAAAGAGCTTACTGTATTTAACTAACTAACTCATTAACTAAAACCGACCACAAGATATTGCGAGTTTAGAAAAAAAGAAAGCCATTAAGTCGGTGATTTTATTAATGTGAGCAGATATCTCCGAAGCTATTGCAAAAGAAGGTGGAGGTGACCTCATTAACCTGCACATAAATAAAATGAAGTGGTCTCTAACCTCATGTAAAAGCAAACGTGTATATCGGATATCCCGGCTAGCTCACATCGTCTCATCATCAATTAGATCCTTAAAGTTCATTTGAGGATGAAAATCGATAAAACTCACCTGGACTCCGGTGGTGAATGCTAACAATGGTTCTATACCGTACAATTCTGAACACGTATTTCGTTGTCTCGCAAAATTCCCAGAAGCTCCAGAAGGCGCAATAACATCTCCAAATTTTCTCCTGCTGCTATTACAATAATTAGGATAACCGAAAAGATCTGACTTCCAACGAATGAGTCTCTGTATAAGGGTTACGAAATGTTAATATGATAAGGCTTTAACAATGAAGCCACCCTGCTTCGCCGCTTTTTCATTTATTAGCCAGGTAAAATTTCTGCTCAGCACAAAAGCCCTTTTCTCTTCCATGTTTCTAGTTCAAAACATAATGCCGCGTGACAATTCTTCCACCCATTTTACGTACTATGCGTAGGAGTGCACGGAAGGGGCGTATCTTGGAATGTGTTGCATTCTGCTTTAAAGAGCAAAGTTTGTAGAGTTCAAAATTTGAAAACAGAATATTAAGAAACTTTATTTACCAAATAAATGAACAATATCCATACAAGTTTGCTAAAAAAAACTTCTTAAGCTTTAAGGAATACTGAAGAAAGACGCGGTACAACGAAAAAGAGCAGACTAGATAAAATTAAAGTTTAAGTTTGCTTAAGGCAGTTCGTAAGCTAACATACAATGTCCAAGTCATCTTATCTTTCATGCACCCTGAAATGCACATTTCCCCGCAAGCACTCTGTCTGGACTGTGTTCTGTGTATACCTCGGCGTAATTTATTTATGTTGATCACCTTTGGGTCCATGCAGCTAAACTGTTAAGCAAGAAACTCTGCAATTGCAAGTAGAATTTATATTGTTTTGATTTCTAGAAAGATGCTTCGAACAAGTATAATTTGTGCTCACGCTCATTGATTGAGCAACTTTAGATTTTAGAGATCTTTAGAATGAAGACTACACCTGAGAAACATTCGATTATTATAAAACCCGCTTGCTATCTCATTCTTCGATATTTGTGGAATGTTTGAGGTTTAGACGGGTAAAGAGAATTTTAAATTGTATGTCCTTTTTAAATAAAATTTTGTAAGCCATAACTTGTTCAAATGTATTAAACTATGTCTTTTGTATACCAAAGGAGGATGAACAATTTATTAATTGATTAATAAATATATAATAATTGAAATGGCCATGATTTAAATTTCAAAGGGACGGCAATATAGTAATATATTACTGTTTGGGTCAACAACAACAATTCAATTTATTTTAAAATCCATATTTTTAGAAAGAAAGCTGTGTTTCTCATTTTAGTGCGAATGACCTTATCTATTCTTTATGATTCAATTAAATTTTAGCATTTGGAAGTTGGAATCCACACATATTCCGCTCTATTCCACAACTCATTTAATGTTCGGCAATCCACCGATTGTGCTGCTAGTTCTCTCTTTAGCTCAAACCAAAACTGTAATTGAATTGGGGTCAGACTGTGAAGGTCAATCCAACACCTGAAAGTCATGGTTTCGAAGCCAATCAGTGGACCTGCGAGCTTTGTGTTTCGAATCATTATCTTGCTGGAACATAACGCTCAACACATTTTGCTCCCACTGCTCCAACGTTCCAAGCAGATTGTTCTGAAACATCGCAATATAGTGCAGAATGACTGCCAATTCTGCCAACGATCCTTTGTCACATCCCAGCCCCCGGAAGCTTATTCAACCAAAGAGCATAAGATTGTCACCACTGAACTTTACGGTCGGTTGGTCAATTGTCTACCATTGGACTCGTATCGAGTAATTTTGGTTGACTAAATTACCTTCGCCCGTCATCGGTGAAATGTTTTTAACGCTTGCAAAAACCAAACGCAATGTTTTAAAGGACTCTCCGAACTCCTCCCATATTATTAAATCTGTTTAAATCGGGAGCACTTATTGTGACTAGTCGCAAAATTGTTCCATATCTAATGGATGGAGTTAAAACTTATTTTCTTTCTGTCGTATATTTTTCCACGGAAATATTTTAATTTTTTCTATATTGGTTACGGCACCAATTCCATACCAACTTCAGTAACAATGTTCCGGTGTTTTTAATGTTTTTCCAAAAGTGCTTTATTTTTTCACTAATTTTATTCGTGTGACCAAAACATAAAAATCAGTCAACTTTATGAAATTTATTTACCTTCGTGAATTCACCTTTTATTTATGCGCTTTAGATAATTTTAATTCACTGAAAACTCATAATATTTTTACAAAACTTAGACATTTTTGTTAAGAATACCAACGTAACTCGTACTTTCCAAACTCAACTACAAATTTTTCTAACTTCCCATTTAATCATTTCATAGCTCAAATAATAATAGTAGTAGAGTAAAATTTGTACTGCCGCTGTAGGATTAATTATTATATTATAATTAGCTTAATTATACCGTAAAAAAGTTTAATTCTGCCCATATGGATAATTAATTAACTGGCCAATGTAATCGCCCGGTAGTTTAATAAACTCCTTAAATAATTAATTTCCAAATAAAATGTGGAACAGGTTGAGTTTGAGGTCTTCTCTTGTCTTTTGATGAAACGTTATAAAAACATTGATTTGGCCCTATGTTCTACAAAATCCCAGCATTTTAGCCAATTCCACTGGGACTACTTTCCCACATATTCTGTGCGGGGTCCTTTGCAGGACTATATCTTATGAATTATGTATATTTCAACATAGTTTACTGCTTTACCGCTTCTGGGAGCACTTAAGTCTCCACCAACTCTTCTGGAAATATTTTCTTTCCATTTGTACCTTCAAAATCTAATACTACACCAATTTTCAGAACTATATTCGTCCATTTTTGTATTGAGAAATCTTAACATATTTAACCGCCCAACCTCGCTCTCTGCCTCCAATGCGCCTTCTGCAAAATGGACTCTAGCTTTGACGATGTCATTGGAAACTTATGAGATAAAAATCATGATAATATTTGATCAACGCAGACCCTACGTAGCCAGCTCTTCGACTATATTGGATCTGCAATTTTGAATTTCCAAATTTTGACAAGAGGTTCGAAATTTGTGTTGGCAACTTACTTTTACACTAATTTACATGAAAATCCCTTCAATTTTCAAAAAATCTGTCACCATATTGAGTCCCCCGTTTTGAATTTCCAAATTTTGATAGTAGATTCGAAATTAATGGCCTCATAATACCCCTAACACTAATTTTCACGTAAATTCGTTGAAGTTCGATAAATTTTTGGTCGCCATATCGGATCCGCCATCTTTTGAATTTTTAAATTTCGAAATTGGATTCGCAATCACGACCTCCAAAAATCCCTAAATACCAGTTTTCGTAGAAATCCCTTGAAATTTACTATTGTTCACCGCCATTTTGAAGGCCGCAAATAAAAAGTAGTCTATAAATTAAGTTGAATTGGAATATGTAGTACTTTCAGTCAAAATTCAAGAAATGAAAATTATCGCACCAAGCGTTTAAGCATGAAACAAACAAACTTTTAATTTATTTATTCGCGAAATTTTTTGTTCATTGAGGCGACTTTAAGTACGCTGAATGCTTCCTTAATATTAAAATATTGATTAAAGTTCCAGTGAATTGACGTCAAGGAATTCGTTTGTTTATAAAATAAAATGGAAAAACATCACATTTCCTCAGGACTTTTTTCCTCGATAATAATCATGCACCCGAGGTACGTTAATATCCGTTCTTTCTAATAAACCGGATACGGACACCTAAACTTCTTTAATTTCGGGATGGGTAACAAAATTAAGCTTGTTGAATTTAATTTAAGATATTACAGAAAGCCAAAAAATATAAATCCTCATCTATTCTCTTGTTTTTGTAACCTTAGGCACTAAAGAGGTTTCTCGAAAATACTTAAATCTAATTAAGGCGAACTCAATTATCGTAATATTCAGCTTTTGAGTTTTGCCATGAATAGAACTTAAGAAATATGCGTTCAGAGGTTGAGATTTTGCAAACATTTTGGATAACGGGTAATTAAGCGATTGCCGGTGTCGAGGGATTGATTAGACATTTTGGGTTGATTATACATTATTAAGAGGAATTTATGCCATCATCCAAGATTGATTAGAATTTATTATTTTAATGTTTAATCAATTTGTAATTCCAATGGTTGTAAAATTGATGTATGTATGTATATGAATTTTAGGGAAAACTGAAACTTTTACTATACAGTATTACATTTCATAAATAAATGACAATTTTTAACTGCACCTTTTAATCATATAAAGTGTATAATATAAAATACTGTTACAATTTTGCTAGCCGAGTGGCTGGCTGGCAAAATTGCTCGATTGGCCTCTTCCTTGCAATCCGTGATATGAAGACGGATTTGCACTTGTTTTTGAGAATGTTACCCATCCGCCGAGGCAAACTACAAAGTGCTCGGCGTTTCGATCCGGGGCACCAACCAAATCCTTTCAGTGTGGCTCTGCCACAGACGCCACGATCGTGCGGACCGAACGCCAGTCCTCATATCCACTCGATTAAAACTCTGAGTGTGTATTACAAGGAAGGCAAATCTTGTAACAATACATTTAAAAAATACAATAAAATTTTAATAAAGATTTCAAAATATATGTATGTGGGATCAAATTCAAAACACGCGCCCCACATATCTTCATCTTTGGAGAGTCCCCCTACGAGCTGACAGCACCGCCAAACTGCCGAGCTCGCGCTCTTTTTGATTGCCACCCGTAGGAAGGATAGCACCGCCTCGGACTGATTTGTTTTTTTTTTCAAGTACAGAATTGTAATCTTTTTATTAATAAAATATTTCTCCACATGTATATGTAATAACATTAACAAAACGTAAATTTTTTTTGTAGTTCAAAATCCATTAACATTTGCCATTTTAAGAACTTGATGAATGACTTCATCAATCGGATGATTATTTAAAAGTTCTTTGATGGAATCATTATCTATTACAACAGTGAACAGTAGTTTCACGTATTCTCGCATTTTTGTAGGATAATCCATGTACTCATCGTAATTCGGCGGATGTTGTCCACAGTTTTTTATGACTTCCTGTAAAACCTGGAAAATAGAAATTTGTAATTTTTGAAAATTTTATAATTTTATTCTCGTTAATTACGTATTCCACATCAGCAGAGGGCCACCCAAATTTTATTAATATATCTTGCTCCAAAAGTATATCTAATAATTTTGCAATGTTTTTCTTTAAGGTTATTTCATCCATTACAATTGTAGTGTCTTCCGCGTCCTCGACTTCCATTATTAATGTGTGACCATTCTCCTCCAAATTCATTTCAGGATCCTGTTTAACATCTTGTGTATCAACAGTAGATGCCAAAATAATTGTGTATTCATTTTCCGGCTCTGGACTTTGAACACTTTCTGTTTCAGGACCAGGTAAAATTATGACACTTTTGGAGTCATCATCATGTCGCAGTGAATGGAAATCGCGATCTTTTTCAGAAACGAACATTGCGTTACAGATACCACATTCAAATTCTGAAAGGAGATACATATTAAGGAAAGTAGCATTGTAAGATGGACGTAAAATATTCACGTTTAGAGTGCTTGGAAGTGCAATGCTTTTTTAGACCCCCTTCTGTTTTGAAGCTCCTGGAACAAATATCGCAGCGGTGGTCGCCTTCTTTCTTGGCGGAGTGGGCCTGCTTCATATGCTTGTCGTATCTGATTGAAAAATATTTATTTCCTGGTGAGTGCTGTGACCAAATATATTTACATATATGTAAAATTTTCATTATTACCTTCCTTGCAGATTAAATTCCATTTTGCAAATATTGCATTTGAAAACTTCCGTTCTGTGATGGAATTTTTCATGCAATCTGAGTTGAGTGGCTTGGATGAAGCTTTTATTGCATTTATCACAACTATGGGGCCGTTCTCCGGTATGAGTTTTCATGTGACGATTGAGCACTTCTTTAGCGGCAAAAGATTTACTGCACTGAGGAAAAATTCAATTCATAAAAAAATCTAATAAAAAACCATTTCTTCCGGGTGTCGCATACCACAGAACATGAGTACGGCTTCTCTCCAGTGTGGGACCGTCTATGCTTTCTTAGGGCAGCGTTGGAAGGGAAATGCTTTTCGCACAAGTCGCAGGGAAAAGGACGTTCTCCTGTATGAGTCCGAATGTGAATACTATTAAAAAAGGGAAACATAAAATAATTAAAATATTCTTCGTTGTACCGTCAGACGAAAAGGTAGATTTCGATTTATATGATTTTTAACACTAAAACCGGCACTGTTTTAAAACAGGTAAAGCAATATGTTCATCTACGGACTACAAACTAAGCCGCGATATAACCTTTAGTGCCAGAAACGCGGTTTTCTACGAAATCTACCTAAAATAATAATCATACTTTAAAGTTGATGTGCCATAAAAAGACTTTTCGCAATAAGGGCACTGATAGTCTCGTTTTTTCGTATCATCTCCAAGATGTTGACGTAAATGACTTCTAAGATTGTCGACACGGTAAAATACCCTCGAACAGACTTTGCACAATAGTCCTTCCTTGGGCTTTGCGTTGTTGCACGTTGAGAATTTCTGGTGCCTGTACAGATGATATGGACGAGTAAAGTCTTTGCCACATTTTTTGCAAGCGAACGGCTTTCCACGGCTCTGATGCTGGGATTCGTGAAGTTCTAAAATCCCAGCCGTAGGACATCTTGCATTGCAAGTCTTACAAGGAAACTGCTCATTTCCAGAATGTATGAAGAATAAATGTCTTTCAAAGCTTTTTGTATTTTTGAATGATTTTGGGCACTCATAGCAGCGAATGTGTCCTGACTGAATAAAAATATATAGTGTAAAATTTTTAATTGTAGTTAACCTACAATAACTTACGTGATAAGTATCAAAATTTTCTTCGCAACAAAAACATATGCTACGTTTTTCCATCTGCCTTGCTTCTTTTTCGGTTTCTTTCATATTGAGTTCCAACTGTTTTATATATTCACTTTGCATTTTCGAAGTGTTGATCTTGGTTTGAGTCCGACAAAACGTTAAATGTTTTTTCAGGCGCTGTTATCAGAATAATTTAAATATTAAAGTGATAAGAATAATTACAAAAAATTAATGCAACAAAAAAAAATTATCAAGTACAATATCAGTTTAAAATGACATAAAATGGAAAATACATATACATATATAAATAACCGTACTGTGCATTAAGAAGCAAGACCACTCCAGGTTTTTTAAAAAATCGATTTTTTTGAATATTCTCATGGCTCAAAGTGCCTAGAAGCATTTTTCGATGTTTGCATTAAATCTTGAGCTAAGTAGTATATCGTGTAGAGTGAGTCGCGAGCGAGGACCAAATTTTGTGATTCCGGAACCTTTAAACTCTGTTTAGCTTAGTTTAATTTAAGTTCCTTTGTACGAACCTTATATTAAGCAAACGAATAAATATTTAAACGCAATTATCTTGAAACTACGTTTTTTCGGCTCGCCGTCAAGATTCAGCAAAATCTACTGTTCCGATCACTTCCAAATTTTAAAACAATATTCAACATACATTCCTTTATCGGCTTGACCTCCGGAATTATTCTACTTGTTATGGATTTTTCGCAAAATGCCATAATGTGATGAAAAACATACAAAAATTCAAACGCCCATCTTGTTATTTTCCATGGAAATTTATTTCCTGAAGGCCCACCGATAAGCATATTACATTTTAAGAAAATTATTGAATATTTTGTCTGTATTAAAACCATATAAAATTAAAAAGAGTAAATGCACTAACTTCAGTAGCCACAAGTATCGACTGTTTAAGAAATGCTAGTTTTCGACTTTGAAAAATATAAGATACATATATGTACATATGCATGTACTTACATTCAAATTACGGTAGACTTTAAAACATTTTCCGCAAACATGTTCAACGATTTCATGTACATTTTCATCATCCTTTTGCTCTCCCTTTTCGTCTTCTCCATCATCTTCCTCTTCTTCTTCATCTTTCAAATCCGTTTCGTGTTCATCAACAATTACAAAATTTACGACATCCGATTTTTCGGAACGGAAGTCATTTATAACAAACGTGTCAGAACCAACCGTCACTGTCTTCTCGTCTTCATTGTCCTCAATTAGTTCAATTTCATCATTGTCCATGTTAATTTTAAGTTGTAAAACATCTTCTGATTCTCTTTTAGATGTCATTTTAAGATACTGTGGAAATATTGTATTATATTAAAAGATGCGTATTCCTTGTTATTGCATATTTAAATAAACCGTTTAAGTAGCAAGAACTGATTTTTATTAACACCGATTTCATTAATTTTACTCAAACATACAGACTAAGAAACGAGCTCAATGTAACTCAAAGGAACTCAATGATTGATTTTCGGTTTTTGGGGCAATCAAACGTGTTACCTAATTTTATACATTAATAATGTCGACCTTTTAATATTTAATTTCATTAAAGTGAAATATTACCAAGATATTTAGGGTCACTGATTTAAATTTTCAATTCAATTTTCCATTTAAATATTTAATATAGCAGATTTGGACTGTTAGAATCGCAAATTAAATTCAAATTTAGTTCCCAATTTAATATATTCTATAAAAAATAAAGCAAATTCAAAATGATAATATTTTATTAATATAGTAACCAACTTTGAAAATTAAATTTGTGCATCCAATAAGAGTTTAAGAAGTTTTACATACATATATGAATAATTTTTAGTGTTAAAACTTACATCATTTGGATTTTACACAAATTACTAATTAATGAAATTGTACTTCTGTAATTTAAGAAATTTTTTTTGTATTCGAGCATTCACTTTCAGCAGTCGACACTTGAATTCAGCATAAAAAAGGTAATCGCTGAATTCAGTAGTTACTGCAAAACCTGCATTCTCGAACACAGAACTTTAGTTCAAAAGCAGAAGTACATTTGTTAATAAAAAAAATTCAATAACAAAAAAACTGCTTTAGGCTGTAATTTTCATTTTAAAATAAATGCAAATATCCTACTTCTACGATATTGGAATTATTTAAGGTAGTAGTTAAGAGTTATCTATTTACTTCATTTACTAAATATATACATATGTATATTAAAATATAAAGTATTGTCCTTTCTTTCTTTATTAAATTTTCACCTTGCAGACATAAGTTAGCCGGTATAGATTTAATGATAGAATTATGTAATTCTATGTAAGCTACTAAGTTTTCGAATCATCACAACTTTAGAAATCAAAAAAGGCTTTTAAATCACTTCTTTCTTTCGCTGGATGATAAGAGGGAGTAACGGAGTGGATTTTTCATTTGATGATGCATGTTCATAGGTCGAAGTTAGGTTTAGCGTAAGTAGGATTCGGTGAGTTTTAATAAATTCAATGGGTTTGGACAATTTTTTTCCAAAATATAAAATTAATTATAATGCATACACTTTCTGCTAGGCTACGTTGAAATATTACAGTCGAATGAAATTTATACTTCTAGCACTAAAATGAATTATTATAGTGTATATGTCAAAGTGTTCGAACTTTTAATAAAATGATATAATAAATCTATTAAACTTTAAATTACTACCTAACAAAGTTAAGTTAAATGTTTGTAATTGTAGTTAGCAGGCAACTTAAAAAAATATTTTAATATGGTGAATTAAAGTAGTCATCTTTTTTAGAATAAAAGAAGTAGGTAAGGTATATAGATTTTTAATAAATTCTTATTGCTAATTGATTAGGTATATGCTTCGTAAGTGCAATACATAAATATGTGCATACTTTTTAGGAATTTTTATTTTAGTCCTTTTTAAAAGTTACATAATCTAAATTTCAAACAGAGTTCTTAGGTGCTATTTAGGGTTGATGCAATGAAATTTTCTGAAAGTCTCAGAATCCTTAAAACATAGAAAATGCTTTAATTCTTCAATAGAATATAGTAATAAATGTGCGCCGACCTCTCTTTATATTCACCGCCAAATAGAGCGCCGCACATTACAAAATCAGTAAACGTTCTGCAGAAACTAAGCTAACAAATTTTAGAGTGCTCAGAACGCTGCTACGCCCTATAATTTGCAAATATAGGATTATTAGGGTTTCATTAATTGGAGTATTACATAAATGCAGGCGGTTTGAATTTAAAAATCGAGGGAAATTCCAACTAATTTAAAATTCGGGGAATTACATTTGCCTGCTTTAAGGGAAATTTTGGGAACTTTCACTGATTTACGTTTCAAAGTCAATATGGCCGCTCGAACAGCTGTCACCTTGTTGCGCCTGTGGTATATTTTATGCGCGAATTACTCGCTTTCCAGGACACATTCACGCACTACTTTATGAATAATTCACTTGTTGCACTGTCACTAAAATTTTTGCAAACTGTTAGCCAATAGAAATGCTGCAAATCGCTAAAAACTAAAGAATTAATCTGCCTGCGCATAGGCAAACAACTCTCATTTACTTAAGAAATGGGTAATTTTTGTTGGCACTTTGGCGAGTGGACTGCCATATGGAGTTAAATTTCCCACGGTACACGGATAGTCAGACTCCAGGCGTTCGAGCAAATTTAAATTTCCTCAGTCTTATGCACAGACATACATACAAATGGACCGCTCGATCTCCTGTCTCTCGTGGCCGCCAATTTGACAACCGAGTGCCTCAGTGCGACGAGATGACATATATAAAAATTTATATAGCGCTGTCTATTTTTATCACATTACAAGGATAGGCCGATTCCGCGGATTTTTTGAGTGCGGAATTGCTGAATGCTGACAAAAATATTTGAATTTAAATATTTGTTGAACAAAAGTTTTAAAAATATGTACTTTAAATTGAATTAATGGAAATAAAAATCATTATTAATGCCACAAATAAATAAATAACTTTTTTTCCCTGCCAGATTACCACTATTTTCAAAGATTTGTGATTGATAAATTTTAAGTTATAAAACCGATGTACCATATATTTAATAAACATAACCAATTGAACATATACTGTGTTTTAATTAAAGAATTTCGAAATAAAAGCCCTTTATAGCAAACTTTTAAATTTAGGATGTCACAGCGCCAACTTTAAAAGCTTCCAGGATTTGTTTATTCACTTGACTTAAAGCAAAGAGCAAAATCTGAAAATTGTAATTCGATTTGTTTGAAGATTTTTTTAATTATGACTATAGTTTTGGAATTATTATTCTAAAATTAAGACTTTTTAAGACTTTTAACTTGGTATCTCGAGTGCAGTGTTTTCTTAGGTGTAAAAGCATACGAAAATCGGTAATTTTCTAAAATCTATACAATTGCAAATGATTTGATTACTTAAATTGTTTTTATTATAGAGTTAAATAAAGACGTAAAGGATGGATTATTGTATCATGCCAGGATTCCCTAATGTGCAAGAGAAGAAAAAAGCAGGACCCTTGTTTAAGTAAGTTACTTCTTATTACACAGGGGAACACATTTTTTTTTTTGCGGCAAGACACGTGATAGGTCATTTCTAGAACACTTTTTCTATAGATGATGAATTCTCAAACGAAAATTTGCTCCCGTTTTTTAGATAAATGCTGTGGGGTATATACATAAGTGGGTATGTAGTAAAAATGATTAATAGAGTCACCAAATACGGAGAATGCAAATATGCTCTATTAGCTGAAAACTTTGACGAGAGATCTATTTAAAATAAATCTAATAAGCAAGAAAAGCAGAGGCTGCAATGTTAATAAATTCTGGGGCTCATGATTAACAAGTTGAAACCCAGGACCGGTCACGTCCATCTGTACGACGAGGCGTTTCATGGACCAGTTTTTTATCTTTACGGATTTCTTAACGTCTTTTCGCAATTTAGTGCTTCCCCAGGACATTTCTAAGCAAGTGGCCTTCAGCGGCATGCTTGCATCTCGGTGGCTGTATTCGCTGGAAGTTGGCAACTGTGAATTGCTTCGTGCAGCCCATTTTCCTCCCAACGTGGCGGAGAAGGCGGTCCGCGAAACCAAACCATAGCTTGGAAGCGAAATTTTTCCACATTCTGGGGAGGTTGAATCGACAAGAAATCGCCGCTCGGCCTCGGAAACCGAAGAATTATCAAATGTTGGAGAATAATAGTTTCGAGCGGTACGAGGTGAAAGATTTTGGGTTATAGAACTGCGAGCAGAGGGTGTTGGGGAACGATCCCGATTAAAAATTGGATCTGGTGAAGGCGATCGACGCTCGCCACCATCATCTCTTTGAATTTCGGTTTCTACATTTGTCTGCCGAATTGAAGAGAATGGGGGCTTCCTCGACTCTTTGTTCTGCTCCGAGGAATGTTCAGAGGCGAAAATAAGCTCTGGAATTAATTCCAGTAGTTTCCCTGAAATGCCTGGAATAAAACAAATTGATATATTAACATTTAATCGCGCTGTCTCGCACTTATATTTCAATTAAACTTCCTGCAATAAACAAATTAGCAGTCATTTGACAGTTCTCCAGAGAATTCTCAGAGAAAATCTTTAACGGCAATTCAGCCCGCTGACAAAACTCTGACATTATACACCGTTAATTTTACGTCATTTCACGATTTGACAGTGCCTCAGTGCGAAAGAGAGGGAACAAAAATCGCACCGTCTGCTTATATAGGAAATCGTGTACGTGAGCGGTCCATTGTATTATACGTCAATGGTCTTATGCTTAAAACGTTTACTGGTTACAAAATATTGAAATCTAATCCTGCGCTTTGTTATTGATAAAGAATATATCATAATTTCTGTTCAGCACTCGAAATATTTCAAATTGATAATACTTGCTACTGCCCCCAAAAATGATATGGAAATTTGACACCTAGTGGCTTTTAGTAAGGATATAGCAATAACAGATTTTAAAAATTGCATCCAATGCCCTTTATAAAAAACAAAAGATAACAATTCCAAAACCATCTAATTTCATTTAGTAAAGACTCTAAAATTAATTTTGTGTTGAAAACATTTTCCATATTGGTCTTTGGTAGGAATTGTTTAAAAATCATTCTCCTTTGGAAAAGACAGAGATCAGAAACGAGAATTACAATTTTAAAGGTCTGGGCACGACGGAGCTAAATTGGTAAAATCAAATCTTATAGCGAATGAAAGTCTTGCGGTTTTACAAATACTTACATATTTAGATTAGGAATCAACTGGCTCACTCCTTTATTTTATTATATCTTGTATTGAATTACATATTCCTTAATTATTACCAACAATTCTTACTAAAATTTAACATTTAAATTGAGTTTAAAGTCTTCTTGTAATAAACACTTTCTAAGAATTTATCGAAATTATAATATCTATGATTTTTCAGCAGCGATTATTAAGCTAATTGTTTAAATAAGTATTCGCATAAAGTTTCAGTCAAACTTACAAGATGTGAAATTTAACTAATTATTCGTTCGACTTAATGGTGAAGGAAAAGCAAGCTAGCGGCAGATAACTTTAAGTGAAATAAATTTCCTTATTTTTGAAATTAAATAAAGTTCCAGAAATCATGAATGTACATAACATGTATGTACATAATATGTATGTACAATTTTGGATTCAACATTTTAAAATAGATGAAAAGTATCATAAATATTCAGAATTAGAAACCTTAGTAATAACAATGTTCATTTGATTCGCCATGTAGATATAAGATGACCTTGATTAAAACAAATAATAACCTCTACGTATATAGACAACTGCTTTAAGTTACGTTAATTGAGAACTAATTAAAGGGCTAATTTCCCTTGAGGGATTTTAATATTTAAATAATGTATATATTATGATTTCGTTTTGTTATAAAATAAATTTATGATTTTTAGGATGTTTGTGTTCGTTTTACTTTATTAAAATATAATACCTACTCTACTATTAGGTTTTATGTATGTAAGTTCACTGACTCAATTTGCTGTACTTTTAAATATTGCTGATTTGAATATTTTTAAAAGTATACGTTTGTTTGCTTTCCAATTATATCGTAAAGAAGGTTGCATATTTACCATATACCTTAAAATAAACAATTAACAAATTGTTTAATTTAATATTTAAACAAATTTCGGAATTTATTCGGAAAACCTGTCACAGGGTCAATGACCTTGACCTTGGAATATGTTGACCTTGAGGTCTTTCTGACCAACTTTGTCCACGGACATATGTTGGGGAAATGCTTCCTTCATATGTTTTTTTTATGTTGAAATTTTTCATTTCTTAGATATCAGGACAGGCATTTCTCCGTAGCATTTTATTATTTTGTATGTGATTGTCGATATTTTTCAGCATTTGCAAAGCGGATTACTTGGTTCTGCCCACAATACATTACCCCCCCTCCCCTCAAGGTCAACATATTTCAAGGTCAAGGTCATTGGCGGCCAATGACCTTGACCTTGAAATATGTTGACCTTGAGGGGAGGGGGGGTAATGTATTGTGGGCAGAACCAAGTAATCCGCTTTGCAAATGCTGAAAAATATCGACAATCACATACAAAATAATAAAATGCTACGGAGAAATGCCTGTCCTGGTATCTAAGAAATGAAACACGGCAATGAAATGATGAATGTGAAGGAGTGGTAGAAAAGGTGAAAGAAAGAAAACATCAACGAGTACGGTGATACGAATTTTATTGCATCATTACGTGATACAGGGAAACATCGGGCAGAACCAAGTAATCCGCTTTGCAAATGCTGAAAAATCTCGACAATCACATAAAAATAATAAAATGTTACGGAGAAATGCCTGTCGTGATATGTAAGAAATGAAAAATTTCAACATAAAAAAAACATATGAAGGATGCATTTCCCCAACATATGTCCATGGACAAAGTTGGTCAGAAAGACCTCAAGGTCAACATATTTCAAGGTCAAGGTCATTGACCCTGTGACAGGTTTTCCGAATAATTACCCAAATTTCTCTGCAGTTTATAAAACTATTTGGAGTGAATATTCGAAATGATAATGTAATAAACTGAGGAAATTAATTTAAAAAACAAAATCCTGAAAAACCCAATTGTATTAAAAATTTGAAAGTTAAAGTAAGTATACCGTACTCACTTCGAACTTTTATGTTATTAAAAGTGGAGTAGTTGGGTAAACGGGGTAAACATTTTCCTGACTGTTCCACGCGCTTGCAGAGTTACAAACATTGGCATAGCAACCAAGGAAAATAAACAGAACTATTTAAGTGACAAATCAACAGCATTTCGTTAAGAATCATGTAACTCAGTTTACTATCGGGAGGATCTAAAAGATCTCCGTCTTTAGATTTTGTGAAATGGCTTCTGACAAAACTATAGATGCATCAGTTATCAAGCAAACTCAGGATACTCTGGGGAAGCTGATAAACAAACCAGCGCTTACGGAAAAGTTGTTACGAAAGCCACCGTTTAGGTTTCTGCACGATATTGTTAAAGCAGTAAGTAACCTTTTCAGTTTTTCTTTAACCTACATTAATTAGAATCACTGAATAGTTCGTTTCAAAGTGAAAATAGTTAAAATAAAAGTGCTCTCCATTTAAAAACGAAATTGCTGGCACATATTACAAGAACTTAATTTCTCAAGTTGATGGAAAGGTGCTATTTGATATACAGGCGTGATAATTTGCTTTACACTGAAGCAACTCCTGTACGCCCCAAAAAATAAACTCTCAGATAAAAATCACATAATTTTAGGTATGTAGGCAGCTATTGAAGGAGGCTTCATCTTAAATAGATATGTTTTCAAAATATGCCCCCTATTGCATCCTTCAACTTTTCCCTTGAAATCTTTGGTGTAGTGTACATACATGTATGCAAAAGCGTTTGCTCTACGGTCAAGATAATAATTTCATAGTGTGCTCCTTGACCATTCGTAGAGAGCAAATTGTGTATTTCTGTATTTCGTAAGATTAAAATATTGAAAAGTTATGTACTTTAATTAATTTTACCTTTCTATTTTAAGAGCCTCTCTAACAGAAAACATTTAAAAAATCGTTCATACACTTTCATTTATTAAAAATTAAGAACTCTTGTTGTACCAAATTCGAATTATTTAAAAAATTAAGATTTTCAAAAGTACTAAAAGTTACTGAGTCATGGTGTACCATTGATTAAGTTATTATATGAAAACCTGAGAGAACCCAAAAAATAATTAGATTTTTCACTTACAGATAATTAAAGACACAGGATATTTCAATGGGTTGTACACAAAAACCGAACTGGACTTTGCAAATATAAAAGATAGAGAAGCTAAAATGGCTTTTTTACAAAAATTAATTGATGTTTTAAGTAATAGATTCCATTGTTCCATTGTTGTATGTTTCAACTAAAAAATTAAATTTTAGAATTAGCCACAAACGAAAACGTAAGTGCGAGACCATCAAAAATTGTTGCAGGTCATGAAGCGGATAAAACGAATGAGCTTTTGCAATTAATTGCAAATGTTATTATAAATAAGGTAGATTGCCAAAAAGCAATAAAAGATGTCGTTTCACCGAAGATAAAATCCAAATCTAACATTTCTTCAAATAAAAGTGAGGAGAAGATACCCAACAAGGGCTCAGTAGAAAAAAGTACAAAACGTAAAGACAGTGATACTGGGGAAAAAGTTAAGGTTAAAGGCACAGAGAGAGATAAGGTTAAGGTTAAAGATACGGAAAAGGAGAAGGTTAAAGTTAAAGATAATGGAACGGAAAAGAAAAAAAGTAAAATATCGAAAGGCCCTTCCAAAGAAAATCAAAAAAAGGAAAAAGTATCATCAAAAACTAAAAAAATTGTTGCAACAGAAAGTGTAGATCAGCCAGAATCTCTTTTATCGCAACCGTCGCTTACTGATGTAAATGAATCTGAGGAGATTGCAGTAGTTAAAAGTTCGGAAGAAGAAATACAAAAGGGCAAAACGGGGGAACTTCAACCTCCAGTACATAATGAGAAGAAAAGAGAAAGCCTTGTTAGCGCTGATAATTCTGAAACTTTAAAAAATCAAAATACTTTAGAAAGCGAAAAGATGACTACCATTAGAAGAAAATCTTCTCCTAATGTTGCATCCCAAGTTGTGGGTGTGTCACAAGTACAAATAAAAGGGGAATTAACACCAAAAAAAAATTCAAGTCCTGTTTCATCAGGTTCAATAAAAACCGATAGGTCAAAAGCTAATAGAACTCTTTCAGAGGAAGCTACAACGGTTGCAAATCATAGTGAAGGTACAGACGTAAAACGGCAATCGACTTTTGTTCGAGCAAATTCGAATGAGGCCTCAAATCGCCCGAGGACTTCTTTGCGCCCGCCGAGTGTAAGACCTGCTTCTGCAAGACCTGGGGCTCCACGGCGAAGAGACAAAAATGTGGAAATTATTTTACAGCCTAACGAACCAGTAAAAATGGCGGGAATTAATGTAAAGGTAGAAGCTATCAATCCAGAATTGGAAGATGACGGCGAAAATCTCGTTATAATCGAAAGTACAACTGATAAAGCATTTGAGACATCAAGCAAAGTGGAAAACGACGCCGCAGAGCAGCAAGGACATCTCGTTCAGCAGATTTTAGAAACCCAAAAAGAACTTGTCCAAACTGATGAGATGAATTCTGAACCTGTAAGTCGCATTTTTTTCATTATATCCTCATGTTCTTAAGATGTGGTACCGTACATAATCAAGACAAGTAATCCTTATAATGTTATTCCCGTCTAAAACAATCCCTTACCATATATGTTATGTACCTATATTTTTGAGATCCACGGTCCAGTGCTATACGCAAGTATGTAGATATAAAAAACGGGGATCAAATTGAGACTTACCATTTGTTAATTTGAATCCATATTTCAACATTTTCCTCTTATTTTCCATTCTCTGTTTTAAACATATATGTACATAAAAATATAAAATTATGATAGTAGTACTTTTTTCGCTATTTTTTTGGAATTAAAAGGTTTTTGATTTTTAATTATAAGTTATAATGTTACTTTTATGTAATTTTTAGGAAATGAACTCTTCAATTTTACTAAAGCGACAATCATCAGCAACCCAAATGGATTCAATACGAGACGTTATACAAAATTTAACACGTTCGATAAATCCTTTGGGGAAGCTGATGGATTTCATACCCGAAGATTTTGATTCGATGCAACTCGAATTAGCCATGTGGAGGGATGTCTACTTTCAGTCAGCAAACGAACTTAAAAAGGAACGTAGGTATGCCACATATTTAAGTACTCTTCTACGAATATCCCTTAAAAACATTTTTTTTAAAATGCGGGAAACGTGAAATAAATATTTAGTATTTATTGGGGTAAAACTCACTAACTTAATCTTAAAATTTCAGTAATCCATTTGATGCGAAAGTGAATGAATTATACTTCTTCGATATAAATCATATGGTTTCGATGCGTAAAAATTCGAATACATCTACCCCTGAATTTACATAGCATTCGAATTGCACGATTTCAGTTTAACTCGGTTGAAGAAGAGCAGAAGAACTTCTATTTACAGGGAATTTGCATTTCACTTTAACACGGTTAGGTCAGACAAATTCAACAATTATGTACATTAACTATTGGACTAGAATTGCACGATTTCAATTTACACGACATTTTAGGGAAACCAATCCATCGTGTAAATCGGGAGTTAGGTGTATATCGCGACCAAAAACCGGTTGTTTCTTATTCTTTAAATCCTTTAACAGAAGATATTACATTTGAAAAGTCTGTGTGCGCTATTAAAAAAAAGTGATGACGAACATATTCGTCAAATGTAGAATAAATACACCCAGATAGTAGAGCAGTAGCTGTTCGTGTAGTTTCCACAAGAAATGATTCGAATTACTGCAACGATATTTTATTTTCGTCGCAATATTTGATTCATTTTTTCTATCGAAAGAAATATATTTTCCCAAAGTTTCAAAAGGTAAATATTTTTTTCACATGACTAAAATTTTTTTTTTAATAAAAAATATGTAATAAAAATAGAAAGGTTTTTAATTTTTATTGGATGGTACCTTTAACACAATTTTCCGTTGCAATTCTAATCAAAATTTAAACATTTTCCAGCCACACAGAATCAGCGATCGAGCCACTGAAAGCCCAGTTAGCACAGGTGAATGCCGCAATTGCAGAGCACGTTGATTTAATCGGTATTAGTCGTGCAAAAATTTTACAAAACTACGATAAAATATTTAAATTACTAACAGAGTGAATATAAAGCAATTTGTATTTTTGTACACGAGAATCAAACGCATCAGTTGAATAGAAATTTGTTTTCTTTGAAAAAAAAATGTCTTCTTTTTAACTCATTAGCACTTCATGGTTGGCCATTTTTGTTAGGAAGGTTAACATTTAGATATAATGGAAACGTGTGAATGAATTTGGTCGACCTCGTTTCAAATGACCGTAGTGACAAACTTCGTTTTTTTGGTGTTTGCTCGGTCCCATAGAGATATTTGTTTCATTTGAGATTTCAATTTTGAAAAAGAAAATGTCTAGAGATCAGAGAAATCCGTAAGCCAAGTTGGTCTTTATAATTAGCACTACCTCAACAAATAATATTCTAAAAAGTTTTAGGGGATAATGTAGGAATGGGTAGAGTTTTATTAACTATTTGTTGTAATTTAGAGATGAATAGATGAAATTTTCCATTACCATTACAGTAAGCGTTCTTATGTTGAAATCGGTAATTTAATAACAGCTGGAAAAATTCATGCAACTTTATTTTCTTAAAATATTTATCTGGGAGACTTAATAAAACCCCGATGACTTGGAATATAAAGAAAGAGCGAGGATAGTGCAATCGTTAAAACACGAATGGATATTTTAGGCACCAAGGCGGCGGAAAGATTCCGAAAAGGAGGATGACGAAGGAATTTCTGATGTGATTCATTTCTCCCAAACGTCGAACATGAAGAATACGAAAAAGGAAAATTTATTCCCCAAAGTGCTTTATGAAATCAGATATGTATGAAAATTATTTCGAGAAGGTTTCAAGGCCGACTTAAATCTAGAGAACTTATGTGTTATGAAACTTGTTCTGCATTTTTTGTGAAACTACATAATTCTCAGTCTTATTTAAAAAGAGGAATTTATATAAAATATGTTAATTAAAGTCCAAATTAATATAGAATTATATTTTAGGTACATCGTATTTAAAGAGAAAGTAAAAATAAGCAAAAATTTTTCTCATGGTCTGCGCCAATCGCAAACTTTTTACTCGACTGATGAAAATTCCGACAAGTCGAAATGAAATTTTTGCATTATCGTGGTGAATGCAAACGTCTAAATTTTAGCTATAATTTATTTCCACCGAAATAATATAATTGATACTTTTGATAATACTCTTGGCTAAAGTTAGATAATGCCCTAAAAATATTGAATAAGTCAAAAAAATATAATACACACATGTTTAACTTGACGGCTTTCTGTTCTATTTATACAGAAAAGCAATAGTCCCATAAGGGAAGTAGAAGCTCATGCTTCCGTTAAAATACCCCTCAGAAGAGGAAAATATTTTTTTTAAAAATTTGTGAGTTAGAAATTCACCAAATATTTTTTTAAACTTAATTCATCTGGCATAAAAAGTTTCCGACTGACACAAGTCCTCAGAAGAAAAACGTTCACATTGAGAGTGAAAACAAAATCTTGCTTAAGAAGATTCCTCTATAAAATCAACGGGTAATTAATTCCTAACTGGAATTTAATAATGAACACTAAACACCGTAATTTACTATTTAATTATATCAAGTTCGATGTCTATAATCTCTACTTGCAAATTAATAGAAGTATATTCATAATATTAGCCTGAATGTGGGTACGATAATCCTCAAATGTTACAGCTTACTTGATCTCATGTTGCCTTTCGGTGTTCAATTAAAACTTTTCCCCATTTTATCTATGGCAGCCTTGTAATCACATCCGAAGTTAGTTCCAAGGTGTACTGGGAAGACAAAATTTGCTTTTAATTACCTCACTCACTCAGATTTATCTTCACTTGCATTATAATTTAAATAAGCTCTACCATAATTGGACTGATAAAAAAACATTTTAAAGTTTCCAAACAAATTCCTAAGATTAAACTGAACTTTTAGCAAAATCTCAAAAATTTCATCCATAAATTAATTTCTTATTGCCTTGTTTGCAAATTTTCGAACACAATGATATATATAACAATTCTATTACATAATTCATTTATCATTGATATTTTTTCAGACGTTGGCAATTTAAGAGAATTTTCAATTTGACAATTTTTTTTCTCGTTTTATTTTATTGTAAATGAAAACATTTTCAATGAGAGCATTCAATAAACGCAACTTTCACGACGCTTTCTAGATTTGCTATACAAGCCAAAAGGATTTATCAAACTAAACGGCCTTCATATAATGGTTTTTTATACATTTTTGCATTCTACTTATTTCTTAAATAAAAACAAATTAATTCTTCTGAGAAAGCAACAGATATTCAGTTTCAAATATTTCAACGAATGTCTTTTGACATTATCGTAGCAATTTTCCAATTAACAGAATGACCCAGAATCATGTTTTTTACCTTTAGCTCACTGGCGAGCTAATTAAAAAATTCTTTAGAAGTGTGATTGTATTATTCGCATGAAAATCGACAGATTTACTGTGGCTCGGGAAGCATTTTAAACGTTTGTTTAGTTTTTTAAATATATTCTTCAGAAAATTAATTTTTCGTAAAATTACTTTGCTTGGAACTTTCCCCAAAAATCAAATTTCTTTTAATTCTTTAGATCTTAATAAAGAAAAACGCACCATCATAGTGGTTATTATCTGGTTTTCCTCAGTTTATTTTATTAAAGATATATTGTCGGCAATTGTAGGTAGGTATACATTGAGTGTATAGTTTTAATATACATATTACGAATATTTCAATTAATTACGGTCTGTGTTCGGTGAGGCGTGTTTCATCTGGATACCTCGTTTCTTTTTTTCTTAAAATCTATAGAAGGCGTGCAAAAGGTACAAATGATACTTACACAAGGGTGAGTATGATTCCAAAGGCATTTGCTTTAAACCATTCCATTTATCTAGCCTAATGTTTTACAGCGATATGTTGCTTCATGAAATAAAAAAACTAGTAATATGAAAATTTAAATAAAAATTTTAATTCCAATATATAATTTGAGGAGATCCGATAGTTGATTGTGGTTTTACCACACCATCCTTCTCTGAGTTGGTTGTGTGTATATAGTATTTTAATAATTTCAATTAACTTAAGTATGCAAAAACAAGAATGCAGTGAAGTAACAAATTGCTCAGATAAGTTTATAATTGTGCCCTTCGGACAGAATTTGTATCACGTTTCTCGCCATTTTTAACGAATCGTCTAAGCTTTTTTCTTATTCCTGACAAATTAACACAGTAAATGTTATAGTATAGTTTTTGGACAGAATTTGCCTTATGCTACAATTCGAAAAATTCATCTTGCTGTTTCTCTAGGCGCTGTAATGAATTCTGTACTCTTCTACCCTGGGTTATATTCAGTAATTGGGCAGTATCTGCAGCACTCCCCGATGAGCTATGTCTAGTGTGGTGCGATGAACTGGAGGAATGTGTCCGTATTTTGTACATATCACCGGTGGTAGATAAATCATCATCACTTTGACTCGTTGTAAACCTTTTAAATACAAATACATAATTAGCTTTATTTAAAAAAAAATTATTCCAATAAATTACTCTTTAGAATGGTGCTGTGATTTTGCAACATATTTCCTTGTTTCGGCAATGGTCGAGTCTATTTTACATAAAAATTCATCTATACATTTTCTGTTCTCCTCATCTGGACTTAAATTTACTGAGTCGAGCGACTTGTTATTATTTGTAGAGTTCTGTGGAGAAAACTCGCTTTGATCACTTGCTATTGAAGAGTTTCTCGAGGGTAGGGATTGCGGCCTTTCATCCTTTGGGTAATAGGGCGATGACTTCTCTACTGGAATAAGCAAGTGCTGGCGAAGAAATAAACTGTCTGATGCAAACAGTCGATTTGCCCGCCTTATCTGTTCGGTCTGTAATTAAATGGATAGGACTTACATTAGACAATTCTTCTTTTCCACTCAATTCAGGTATTTTATCTCGCATATTTGGTTAGACTAACGAAGACATAATTATTGCTCTGTTGTTGAACGAACCCTTGATAGTAAAGGTGTTTAATAATTTTTGAGAGAGCTCTTCTGAAATTCCTTAATTCTATCCTGCAGTTTCTTATAGGATATGTCTTTTCCGAATACGAAACACTTGCTGAATAGTTAGCATATAAAAACAGCGATGTTAAAACGCATTAACTTTCAGGCAAAGAAATAATCTTTCAAATACTTTTCACAATTCATTTCACACGCTCCGCCAATATTAGGTGCCAGAGATGAGACGTGCCGTTTTTCTCACTTTTGCGGTTTAGCCGCACCACCCCTTTACAATTGCACAATATTCGCTTAGTCAGGTACACTGAATGGAAAATAATTTCATATTGTTTAGATCAAACCTTTATGAAAAATTTGGGATTATGTTAACAAATTTCGACTGTTTGTTTTTAAATTCGTTGTGACTCTGTGGTTATCATCGTCTATGTATATAGTGTGTACATTGTAATCTAATTAGGAAATCGGAAGGAACTCTCGTATTGTGCAATGGATATTTTGATATTGTTTGTTAAAGGAATCACCAACTCCACCTCAAATCGACAAATGGTTGAAGTTTTGAAAACATTTTGTTTTTAATTTACAAAAAGTTTGGTTGTTTTTTCATGTTACTTTTTTAAATGCATCGAAATTGTTTTTTCACTTCGGTGGACACTTAGTTTATAAGGTGGTTTTTGGGAGAGCCACTTGCTATATCTCCGCTTATGACGTTGATGGGGAGAAATGTTCATGCAAAAAAAATCTCGACCTTAAATATTTCTGCAGGGAGATTAATTTATTTCAGGTGGTTTCTAGTGGGACACAACGTTTGCGCTCTTCGCATATCACATTAAAATCGAGACGTAAAATGCCGTCTTAGCTCTTTTAAAATTCCAAATTTGTCGTCGTGTCCCACAGACAACACTTATCCTACGTGATTTCACGTTGCTGTTCGCGAAAGGGTTAAAAAAAAACCGAGTTCTTCATTCATTTTAAATAGGATACTTGGAGCTATCCTATCTCTCATGATTATACAAATGCAAAATTGGGTACAATGAAAAATTCTAAGAACTTTAGAAAACAATAATTTGAAAATAGCCTGATAATTTCAGGAGGGTGTGTTTTTTTCATTACGAAAAAACAATGTTTTTAAATCTTGTAATATTTTTTTAAGAAATTAAACATTTCTGCAAAGAAAAATTGCGGCAATAAAAGAACATTGCAATATTTTCAAAACAGTGAATTTTAATTAGAATAACATATTTACCCATGTTCTGTATTCCGAGTAAAATTAAATCGAAAAGAGCTTCCAAAGCTCCTTTTGAATTGAAATTTCCTAATAAAATTCTTAAAATTGTAACAAATTCATTTCAGTTACCTTTGATTTCAATAAGTTCTTCCACAAAAAATATTTCGATTGGATTTTTCTATCGAATTATTTTAACTACTTTGAACGAAAAAATTTGAAACAAAGGAGAAACTTTTTTGAGAAATTATATTATAAATTCAATTAAAACCTTCAGTTTTTATAAAAGTGAGATGCGCAAACATTTATGATTATGAGACAAATACGTTTTGTTTAACAAAAATATGCGATCATTGATAATGAAGGTTCTTAAAGTGGACATGTTGCAGAACTGAGTGGTGGAGTTTTGCGTACAACTGTAATTTTTTTCCAGTTGCATTAAATTTTATTTACAAAAACACATGTACCACTATCCTTCAAAAGTTTAATGATATAACAAATACATAAAATTTCGTTCAAATTAAAAATGGTCGGATCCAATCATTTGTCGATTTGAGGTGGAATCACCCATATGTATGTAAAAATATTTAGCATTTGACTATAAGAAAAAACCGAATACGAGGTACAATCGAAATAATCAATCAACAATTGTATTTAGATTCAATCAATTAACGTCAATTGTTTGGGATTAAAATATAAAGGATTGCTGTTAAGAAGCATAAAATCTTGTCTTGTTATTGCATGACTCTGAAAGTGTTAAGTTTCCTGAGGAATTAGTTATGACAACAGGATTATCTAAAGGTTGATTTGGTCTCAGTTATTAAGATAAGGGAAATTACGTATGCTGCAGAAAATTACCACAATGAACAAAACTTTGATTACATGAACTTGTCCTTTAAAACACCTGCAAATTTTAAGACAGGCAATATATTTTATCATAATCTCTAATTGGCATTCGTGATTGTAAAGTATTTTATATTTTTATTTTTATTTTTGAAATTTTGACTTATTTTTGTGAATCACAAATATACGACCTTCATTTGAAAAGGTGTCCACTTTCTCATAGGTTGTACAACGTGGGTGTGTATTCTCTGATAAAAATTTGTTACTGTTGTTATCTTTTAATTTCTTTTTTTTTTTTAATAAATGTTAACTTTGTTCAATATCTAGCTAAAATTAGTTTCTTCCTCTCAAAATGTCAAAAACACCGACAAAATTAGAGGAACGTAATAAATTTTTATGCTGTTTCCTATTTTTCCGGAACATATTAAAATTTTAATTTTAAAGTTAAAATTTGCTTGCAGGTGATTTCATTTCAAATCGACACACTGTTGGACAGGGCCATTTTTCGGTAAAATTTTGCTTGTGTTTGTTATATCATTTTTTTCAAAATTAAAGTATACAATCCTCTCTCGTTGGTCACTCAATTTGAACAATTATTAACAACCCAAAAGTTTACGGATTTTCGTGGAACTACCGCTATGCCAGTCAAAATGTTAGTCCTTTGGCAAATAATTTCTCAATTAATCATTTCAATTTTATATGCCTTATTTGTGATTTTTAGTATTTATTTAATGAGACAACAACAATAATTAAGTATTCTCAAATGTTAAAAAATGATTTTTGTAGTATAAATCACTGACAAATTGATTCAAATTACAAAAATGCAAATTATACTACATTAGTGCAAATTATCAAATTATACGATATAGCTAGATACAAGACTGTATTTTTAGTTAATATCCCTTTTAATTTACGTCTTTGCAGTAGAATGTAACCGTAAATTGGGTCAGACTTTACGGCATGAATTTTATAAATCGCTGTTTGTTTTGCTTCGTCTCCTAGTAATTGCGACATGTACAACTTAGCGTTGAAATAGTTTTCAACCATGAAGGGTTTAGTTATAATTAGAAAGAATAATATGGTACAAGGTAGACACATTTTACACAGAGCTAAAGTCGCTTCAGTTTATGTCTTAAGGAGTTTGCACACATTAACAGCAAATGAGATCAAGTAAGTAATTCGATATTCCTAGAAAGCTGTTTCTTATTGTTACCTAATTTACGGATTAACCAGCTGCTTTCACTGGCTGCGAAAATGACCTTTTACTTGCTTTGGATGCGCAAAAGTCAAAATGCATAAAAAACGATTGTGTTTGTTTTAAACGAACTAAGAATTTTTGAAGTAAAATGTAATTATCATTCAGCAGTTCTTTAATTGTTGTGTAAATTAAATCTGTAATCGTAATTTTAGCAAGCCGCTCGTTTGCGTTGCAGACATTCGACACGCAGCAATTCAAAGTCAGTGCTACGTTCCTCCAGTCAATAAATCTGTACTTGACGCCGCTTTTTATAATAATCCAATAATAAACAAACCAGAAATGCCCCGCAACAGATCTGATGTGATGATGCAAAACAAAATATTCGTTTTTTATGGAGCGTAATTGTCGCAGTCACGAGACGCAAAAGTTTCGCGAGGAATTAACAGCAAAGCTTACCGTGCAGCCGTACTTGAGTGCAATCCCTTGCAGTGTGTCTGTCTTCTCGATTTCGTGCTTAATGTAGACTTCATTATTCCTCACATGATTGCAGGTGCTCCCGTACTTCTTGAGTGACTTCGCTGACTCCCGGATTGACTGTTTCTCGTTGAACAAGTAGTCGTCGTCCATGTCAGGAACAATTTCTGTAAACTGAATTATGAGCCTGTTAGTTAATTGGCAAATTATTTCGCTCGCAGAAAATGGAACGGACACTTGCAGTAAGGAGATTTTCTAACAGTTTCGAACGGAAACACCAATTCTCACCCGAGGTGACATTTGACAGGTGACAACTACTGCTTTTTTTTTTTTTTCAAAAACACTTTCCAAAACGATAAACGAAGAACCCAAGGTGCAATCCAAAAAGGGAAATTCTCTTCTCTTCTCTTGGTCAGGGGAAAAGTTGTCTTGGATGTGAATATCATTGCCATATGAAAAAGATAAACACAACGAATGCAACTGTTTCAACTTTTGCAAGAAATGTAATTTAATTTAATTTATTTAATTTAGTTAATTTAAATATTGTCACGTTTGCATTGAAACTTGTTAAAAATGGACAGATTATCGATTTAAATATTGGATCGAATAACGACGAAACAAAATGTTGAATAACTTATCTCTTACTAGTTTAGTTTTTTGAAAATGTTATCAACATTAGTGTAATCGTTCTTCTATTTTAATAAATTCACTTTTTATATTGTATCTTGATATTCCAAATCAGCAACCTCAATACTAACAATACCATGCATATTTTGAAGCTAAGAATCACCTTGTTATAAGCCTAGCTTCAGCTTAGTTTAACCTTGACTTAAGTCGTATAAGCTTGGCTTAAATTTGGTTCAAACCGGGTTAACTTTAGCCGAAGCCTGGATTAACCTGGGCTTAAGGGGTAAACACCACTTTTAAATGTTTAAAAAAGGGGTTGATTTTATGAACTGAAGAAAATGATAAATATCAATTTAATTTAATGAAGGGGCGTGCATAAAACATACATATATAAAATTAAATTTTTTTTTTATTTTTAAACAAAATAAACGAGGTTTTCTCGAAACGAATATTTTCAAAATTTCACCAGAAAATCAATTTTCAACCGATTGGCTTGAAATTTTTTAGACTAGATACATATGTATTTCAATTATCTAACGAAACACGCAGAGGTTCTGTGGAATAAAGAATTACTTTAGTTATGATATTTTTTTTATATCTATTTATTAAGGTCGAAAATGAGTTTTTTTCATAACTCTTCGAAATTTGTATAGTTTGTAAAAATTCTATAGTATTTCTTTAGCCCTTACATATTAATTTGAATGAAATGTGGTGAATTTGTTTAATATTTCACCGCCAAAGGATTTCAGGCAAAATAATATTTTCTAAATTTATTACAAAATTAAAATTTATCGTCATTTGCGTTTTTCGAAGTACTTTTTGAAATGTCTCAATAACGTGTCTTTAAACAACATTTAAAAAAGAATTTTATGAGGTGATATATTGTTTTTATTAAACTTATTATCAATAATTATTCTATTCTTGCAGAACAAAAATCGATTATCATATTATTACGATTATATTACTTTAAATCACATTGGTTATACATGACCAGTAGTTACCCAATATTAAATTTAAAGTAGGGATAGTTATTGGACTTACGGCTTTTCATAGATTTCAAATCAAAGCATTAAGGAAAATACTTTCGTTTTATTTAAGTTTAAAAATAAAGGGTAAAAACCTTAACGATTTGTTTTGTTCTTATTATGCTTTTTATACTTTTAGTTAGGTCATTTTTTGGCTAAAATTTTGCTTTAGGGATAGTTGTGCCCGGGCAACACCGAGTACGAATCAGCTAGTTAAGGTTAAAGATAAAAATAATGTCTTTACAAGCCAAAAGTTAAATGTAAATATACTCAATTCTTAAAATTTCTTTATGTATTCACTGGTTTAATCAATCGTTCATGCGTGTCCATACTTCTTTACCGGTTTTCTCAGAGGTTTCTTAGCGTAGAAAGTTCAAATTCAGTAAAGTAATAATTTCTAGATATTACTGAAAACTACTTTAAAAACATAATCCCTTTCCCTCCTATATAGCAAACTATTATATTAAACTAGAGTTATGAAATGAACGGTGCTAATATGTAGAAATTAGCTCAATGTCAAATAAACTAAATTATTTTGTGCTGCTATTGGTTTAAAAAATGAATTATACTTATTTAACCCAATAAAATTGCAACTACATAGTTTCTGCTGAAAACTTAGTCACCATAAGTTTTGTAATATCAGTACTATTGAAGTAAAACTTCTTCAAATTAAGGGGGATCACCACTATGACTGGTAAAAAACCAAATGTGTTTTGTTTACGTTTTCTTCTAAGAAAATGTCCACTAAAATTTACGTTAAAATTCACAGAAATGTTAAGTTATAACGTTCCAAGGTCAGGTAAATAAGTAGAACCACTTTGATCACGTTTTTCTTAAAGCGAAATGTTTAAAGGTGGCGGACACGAATACTCAACACAATTATAACAATTTATATACGACGCACATTTTTATGATCATAGTAGCTTTCATTAAGTCTAGTTATTTGTATTTTGAAAATTAATATATTTAAATTAATAGTGTAATGTCGCCCTTCAACAGCATACTTTTCGTTGTTTTACTTTTATTTCACACTTGTTTTTTTTTTTTTTTTTTTTTTATAAAGCCAAGAAAGGCGGACATCGAAATATTTATAAATATCAAATTTAATTTTTTTTTTATTATAAAGAAATTGCCAAGCATAAACGATTAGCAAGCAGCTAATGTATGTATATCTTTGCAGCTAGCCTTTAGATAGGCGAAACAATCGGTATTATTAGCTTCTTTATTACACGACAACTTAGATTATGAATAATTAAAAGCTTATATTCTGATTTTGTTCATTTCATTCTATACCACGGTTATGATATTATATCTGAAGTTAAATATCTCGGCAAGTCAGCATACCGGAAATCAAACAAGTTGTCTGGATAATGTAACAAGCCGGTTTTTGTTGAGAATCACCTGATAAAAATCCCTCTTCTTTGTTTTGGTAAACTTACAATTACATATTCTTAGAACTTCGAGCCTACTATAAAGGGCGACAAAGGCAAAAATATAGTTTTATTTATAAGTTCTTAGTTTAAATTGATAATTTTGGCCGAGGTTTAACTATTGAAGAGCTTTTTAGAGAAACTAAAATTTACGGTTGCAAAATTCGTTTATTTCCTATTCTAATCATAGTTTTGACAATGTTCGATGCTTTTGAGGCTAATATTTATTTAAAATTTATTAAAAAATATCGTTGTTTTAAAGCAGTTCAAAATGTTCCTTGAATAAAAGCTTTAGTTATAACAAAATAATTTAATTTTCACTTACTTTTCGTATGATAATACATTTATACAAGGAAGCAAAGCTTTTCACTAGTATACCACTAGTAAGGTAAATTAATTCAATGAAAATGTTACTTGGCAATAAAATATTGTACCTACATAATTTTAAACATTTTATCTTTAGTTACATGAATATTTTATAGAACCTTTGAGTTTTTCTGAGATCTCATTTGCTTTGACATTTTTTTAAAAAATAGTTTAATTTCACTCGAAAATGGTTTCTTTTCAGGCGAAAATGGTATATGTAAGTGTTCAATATTAAGTTATTAGTTTTGTAATGAGAAACCTCAAAAATTTAAAAATGCCATTTTTAATCCTTTATAGTATTAAATTTCCAACATTCGCAGCGTTCCCAAAAGTCAAAATTACTGTTGTGTCCTCTGAATCATTAGTAATGTAAAAATTACTTTTGTCAAAAAATATTGCACATACAGACACGACTCGGTTACAGTTTTAATATAGTAATCGATTTTTCAAGTTTATTTAAACCTTTCCCGGATATTATGTCATAGTAAGAAACCCGGTTAAAATCAGTAAGTATTCGAATTCGTCATAGAAATAACTTGATTTTCTGTAATTAATAGTAAATTAACGCTTTTTTCAGATTTCTTTGTTGAGGCAATTAATCTTTATACGCTGTTTATCCAACCTTCGAGATTCTTACCCACAGAAAATCTCACGTCAGTCAGTCAGTCGCATATCAATAAAGAATTTTTTAAAATTTAAAAGCGTTTAAATTGCAATTAGAGATAATTTAATCATTTGATAGAGAATCGAAAAGAAGTACAAATTAACTTGATAATACTCTCGCATTCACTCGACGGCACTTACTTTGTAGAATCGCGTTTTAAAAATTTAAAAAGTCGAGATTCTAGATTGTTAGGTGGGTACTTGTTTTTTCTGAAGACACTCGACTTCCTAAATTGAGCACCGCGCCACAGGCCGTTGGGAAGGAGCCTTCGACAATTGATAAGCGAATAATCGCACATTTCGTTTATCGTTGTAATTTGCTTGAGTGAACGACAGATTAGCAAGATCAACATGTTGACATGGAGTTTTAGCGATGTGCCGAGAATAAACGTTGGCTCGGTGATCAACGCCAGCAACTGGTTGATTGAAGCCGGAGATTGCCGCGGGGAAGTGGAAAAACCGAATACAACTAGCCAACTAATTCTAGCCGCGATTAAGATTAAGTCTGTCTTCCGAGCTGGCATCGGTGCAATTTCTTTACCTCAGAGTGCAGTTTCCAGTCTTTGTATACTTTTATAATGTAATCCATGTTTGCGGAGGGCCCGGATTTCTGCAGAAATTTATTCCAGAACGATTTCGCCGACCACTGCGTTCATTGATATCACAATTCACAATCCAGTTGAGACCGCACCAACTCACGAATTTCTTTTGTTAGGAAAACTGGTAAGGCGAGAATAAGACGAGCACGGTGAGAATCGCGCCGCGATGTCTTTTTAGCATAGTTCGCGCAGGTAAAAACGTGTCCAACCGCCCCGTTTGCTGCTGCGATTCGAACTGGCTCGGTGCCATGGGGCTTTGGTTAACATTTGGGACTCATGCGACTGATTAGGGGGATTTCTTCGGGTCGGCTCCGCGGGGGGAAGCGGCGATTCGACTCGATTGTAATTCTCCGAGATTAGTCATCTTCTTCGCAAAAAATTCAGTTACGCTGTCTCTATCGCCCGGTTTTAGTGATAACGCTTTTTTGCACCGCAGCGAACAACACTTATGAATTAAGTTAAGCTCTTCGTGGTATAAGCATAATTTTACCGTTAATACTTTGTAACACATACGCCCCAATTGATTTTTGACGCCCAAGAATTCCGAGATTATTTTTTCATTGACTGAATCGAATGATTGTTATAATTTTTTTAAAATATTTGGTAAGATAGACGGTTTTTTAGTTGTATATCGAAAGTTCGAAGCACGTTATGCAAATTACGAAGTAGGAAATAGTGCAAGCGCTTATGTGGTAATCAGAGAATTCATGTATGAAAAATCAAAGAAAAGTAAGTTCTTCTTTTTGTAATATCTAAAAAGCAAACAGGTAATAGCTAACTTTATAACATCAAGAATTTAAAGACGTCAGAACTTGCTGAACGCATCTTTTACAAATGTAATACCTGGTAAATGTAGACGTAATGGATTAACAGCTAATTTTTTCCACGTGTTTTGTTTTCTTTCGACTTGACGCCGAGTTACTCAGTCCTGCAATGAATTCTCACGAAACTAGTGGTTTTTTTCTTATTTAGTAAACTCAAAAAATCCAAAACAAAATACGAGGGCAGTTTGATAAGTCAGTGACTTTTTAAATAAAAGATATTTTTTTCGGCAAATAGATAAGCGTTTTATTTCTCAACATAGTCTCCTTTTAGCTCTACATATACATTTAGTCCAGCGTTTTTCCAATTTGTTTATTTCTTCCAAATAATAGGTTTTTTCGAGGCCCTCAAAATAGGCGTTTGTTTCAGTGATGACTTCTTCATTCGACCCAAATCTCTTACCGCCTCAAACCTCTTCAGGTTTGGAAATAAGAAATAGTCGCAGGGGGCTAAATCTGGAGAATATGCTGGATGAGGTAGCAGTTCGTTACATTTTTATTTTTTAATTGTTCGAAATAAAACTCATTTCTGTAAGGAAAAAAGAAGATAGATGCGATTCGGAATGATAGCCTCTTCTTTGTTTAAGTCGGTTAAAAATCGTTTCTTATTATTATTTATAATAATTAATTATTACTTGATCGTTATGAACCAATCGAAAAATAAAAATCACTTGATAATCGTTATCGAGCGCTCGAAAAATAAAAATTACTTGATAATCGTTATCGAGCGATCGAAAAATAACAATAGCTGAAAAAAATTAAATCTTTCATGCATAATTGAATCGAAGTAAGACTACAATTGAAATAATTGATTTTAGTGATTGTTTTGTTTTAAATTTCAGAAATAATTATTATTTTAGGTCCCTGGAAAATATTAATTATAAGTAAGAAATTACAGAAGCAATTCCCTGTAATGTACGATTGAAAAACTTCGAAAGCAATTTTCTGGTAATCGATATTTTCAGGAAGAAGTATAATGTATCTTGTAAGTAGTTACTTACCATCCTAGGACATCCTCGTGTAAAAGTAATCGGTTCTGTAATTGATGACGTAAGCCATTAACATTACAAATCGATATTATCTATTCAATCGCTTCGGTAATGCTTACATTTCCTACTGGGATCTACCTACAGTCTAAAATATGTACATACATATGTATTTATTACTTACTATCGGAGTTTCTCAAAGGCGGAACTAGAGTCGCTAACTCCATATCAAAACGAATTAGGAAATTATGCTAAAAAATCAGGAGAGGTATAAAGGAGTTTCAAGAAAAACAAAGCCATATTCATTATAACGTTTTATTAAAAAACATAGTTTGACTGCTCCGAGCATATCTTGGGCTACCTAATATTTGATTTAAATATGATAGTTGTCAAGTATCCCAACTATTGCTTAATTACTTTATATTAACTATTGTAAGAAAAAGGCTTGTGATGAAGGCTTGGATGAAAATACGCAGTTTTCAATTATTATTGCGTCGGGACTTTGGATACTTATGCAAGTAAATATCTTGGAATTCTTTTGTTTTGGCATGCACTCGATCCTTTGTGACGATGCTAAGAGCTGTGATAATTATGCAAAAGAGGTTCATGTCATGGGCCCGTCCGACTGGCGACGAAACCATGTGACTGGCAACGAGACCATTGTGCAGCAATGCTTCACTATTCCAGTTTTTAGGTAAAAAAGGTCGTTTATGATGTCATAAAACCCGGGGATCTACCTTGTTTCCTAAGCATAAAATAAAGGAAGGGATCAAGAAATTTTAGTCTGCCGCAAGGTGTTTAAAAGTGAAGAAGTTAGTTTTGTTTCAAAAGTGAGGTAGTGACTTAGAGAAATTCAGAAAATCTAACAGAAATAAAGGAATTAAAAGTGAGTTTTTACTGAGTGTTTTGGCATAGAATAACTCGAGGATAGGGTTCCTTCTCAGTTTTGATGTGTTTTGTTGGAGTTTAATACATCAGGGTCGGCTTTCCACCTTATGTACAGAGATGGCGTTCCTCTCTGCCCTATTGGTTTGAGTTCTTGCCTTTGCACCACTTGTGCGCCCTTGTTGGTGATTTGAACCTCAAATGCCTGCATGTTTTATTTAAAATTCTTATTTTTGGTATTGGTCATTGGAAATTCTTATGCCGCACTCACGAATTTTTTTTTTTCTTATTTTATTTGCAGATGCCGGAGGTCTGCGTCCAACACAGAATTATTTCTGAATTTTATAAATTTTGATGGAGGGTGATTGAATAAAATAATAAATTTAATATCTGAAACATTTTAGTTTTGGTTTTATTTTCCTACACTATTTTTAGTTAATTTAATTACGTCTATAACCTTTCCGAGTATCTGAGGAACATTCGCACAAATTTACGAAATCCATGCACAAAAAATCCCCAAAATCTCTATTTTTAAAATCCACCATCTTATCCATATTTTAAGTATACATACATGGATCAGCCCGCTCAAGAGTATATATGCAAATTTTGATCGCAATCGAAACAGCAATGAAGATATGTACATATGTATAGCGAACAAACAAACGAAGACAGACAAGTTTTTAAAAAATGGCCTAAACCATGCCCGACAAATTGCTTTATTTTTCAGTAAAAGTCCGACCGAAATCGGTTCCGCCGCTCCCGAGGTCAACCCGGAAAAACAGTAATAGACAGACAAACAACAAAAATTATAAAAACAATTGTATGGGATTTTTATATCATAAGCTTATAAAATGACATTACATATTTTGAAATCACAGGCAGCAGCCTCTTTAATTTTATTAACACAGAATATTTTCTTAAAAGCTATGGGACTTAGGATTACCTTGACATGACTTTTGAACAGGGATTCGTAATCAGCACCCCCAAAACCATGCAAGTACCAATTTTCATTGCAATCCCTTAAAGCAAAGTCGTCATCATTCTGCGTTCTTCTATTCTCAGGTCGTGATAAGACGACCAGTTTAACTCAGAACCAAATAATGCTCAAACGTCTCATACACATAATGCAGCACTTCTGTATGAAGCTTAGACTAAGCTAATGCTTCTTATACAAAAATAAAATAAATTATTCAAAATTGAGTAAAATTGATTAAAATTAAAATTCTTATCTTATAAAAATCATATCTATAAAGGTTATCAACGGAATTTAGGCGTGCCGTCGGAAATGGTAAACACTTTTATGCGTTATCAGTTCCGACTTTTTTTTCCCAGAAAGATAATATCAATCAGTCCTAATAATATCGCAAATATTACTCATAATACTAAATAAAATTCGACAGGAGTCTAGTCTAGTCTCTATAAAACACTTAATTTTTGTGAATTTTCGAGGAATTCAAATAAAATTTGCAACAAGATAACATTCAATTGTATTAATGAGAAGGTAATAAATTAAAATTCCCCTTTTCAAATACCTACGAATTTCCGTTCCGAGTTCCGTTCAGGTGAAACTATAATATGTATAATTCAAATAATCTATGTAGAAGTTACGAGTATATTAAAAATGTTAGATTACAAACACTTAAGAGAGGAACATAATTTTATTCTCATTATAGCGTTAACTTTTATAAAAGTCAATATGTAGGTTAATTTAATATTAATAATTGATAATAACAAGCCGAGCATTTTATTCCAAAGGCCAATTCCAACACTACACTGCTCAGCATGGAATATAAATCCCATGATGATATGAGCATCGCAGTCGGTCTCAGCATCGGCACCAACAAATTTCTGTGAAGCATACCACGCGGTTTTGAATTCTGCCTCTGATGATAACTTTGATCCCGAAATCAGTCCCTTTCGATGCTCATTTCGGCATCAAACCCAACCCGGACCCTTCAAAATTGAACTTGCGCAGAGAGACGAACTTTCTCTTAAAAGCCTACATAAACGAGGAGAAGTCTGTTTCGACGCTATTGCCACTATGAAATAACAAATTAGATTCATAACTCGACGTCGAATTTAATCATCTTCTGATGTAATGGCTTATGCCAATGTGAATGTAAATTGCGAAAACAAAGTTTATATTGAGTAAAACTAGAATTCGAAGATGCTTCAACATCTTTAACCAAAGCAGATAGATAAGAAGAAATGTATTTATACTATTTGAAATATTTTAAAAATAAAATGATTAATTGAGCATTAAAAAGCTAGAAAATCGTTGCTATTTCCGATAATAGGTTTTAAACTAAAACGACTGACGTGATTAGTTATTTAAAAGTTAATAAAAAAATTTAATTTTATATTAAATAACATTCAATCCTATCAATGTAAAAGTCGAGATCAGGTTTTATTAAAAACTGAGTTATTACGCCCGGCACTCATGGAGACGTGGTTTTGAATTTGTTTCAATGTTTAATTCATGCTAATTTGTACAGCGGTTACAAAAATGCTAATTTCTTCAAGTTTGTACCGGAGAGATGAAAATTGCAATTTGAGTGTCGCCTATTCCCTAGCCGGGAATACGAAAAATAACTATAATTTCTAACGAAATAATTTTTTGCATTTATAATTAAAATAGAAAAGAAGAGTAAACCATTTATAAAAAGCTTTTATTCTCTTCTATGGGCTAATAATAGAATAATAAGTTTCTTGGAAGTACTGAACTAACAATAATAGAGCTTTACTTATTTAATGTTTAATTCTAAGATTTAATTCAAATTCGCCATTACATTTGAAATCAGGAGCCCTATATATATTAATTTTTAATATATTGTGTTTATGTTGAAACCAGTCGTGTTCATAAAATAATATACGTGGAATTAAGAGCCCCCACGTTTTATTCAAAATTAATTAACAAAAGGAAGACTATCTTATTTTAATTGCTAGAGTGCAATTTATTATTATATTACCTTTTATAGATGTATGCTTTGTTCTCACTGCTTTGCAAATATTTAACGTAATTTTGATTTATGTTCTATTGCTTAATGTTTTGTTGCCTTCAAGAGACAATCGAGTGTTTCTTTTAGTGTTTTTGAAATTTTTTTCTAATTACCTACCGATTTTTATAAAATGTTGGTTGATATTTAAAGACTGTTCATAATATTATTTTATTTTATTAGATCAATTCTAAAAATTGCAAAATAAACTATTTTAACATTTTTGTGTCCAAAATTTGGGCTCAATTCGTTATATTCTAGAGATATCATGAATATCAGTTGCAGAAATATAATTTTGAAGAAAACACAATTTGAGTAGATCTGAAAACGCTTTAAGAATTGGATTAATTAATAACTTTGCAACCATATTTTTTTTATAACGCTTACTTGAAATAAAAAGAATTTTTTAAATCGTTGAATTAAATAGTAAAAAAGGAGATATCGTAAATGTAAATATTACAGGAAAAATAAAACGACTAACAGAATTTTAAAGAAAGCCGGTTTTATTTAATTTTCTTGGTTCCGGCATTGAAGTCATAATAGCCATTGGACTAAACTAAAATCCAAACAAAATAATTTGATTTTCGTAACACCTTTGATAATTGTTAAAATATAGCTTGTCAAGAAAATTGGATAAAATTTCCCTTATATTTTTCTACTTCTGTAAATTGTGTATGCCATTGTATAAAAAGCGGCTAATGGCGCCACTATTGACAAAAGATGGCATTACCAAATCAAGCAATCACAGCTTACTTCACTCACTTGTCTGATAACTCCTGCAATTGTCAAAGTACAATAAACATTTCCCAATTTCTCACCAGCATAGTGCTGCTTTTCTACAGTTCTTTAAGGCACCTTTGCTTCTTCAATCATGTCGTACCAACTATACAGAAACACAACCTTGGGAAATACCTTGCAAGAGAGCCTGGACGAGTTAATTCAAGTGAGCAGAGTTTATTTTTCCATTGCACTTGTTGCTCTAACATATTTCGCTATTTTCCGCAGTACGGACAAATAACACCGCAACTGGCGTTCAAGGTTCTGCTACAGTTTGATAAATGCATCAATTCAGCACTATCGCAGCGGGTGAAGGCCAGAGTTACCTTCAAAGCGAATAAACTAAACACTTACAGATTCTGCGATAATGTCTGGACGCTCATGCTTAACGACGTCGAGTTTCGGGAGGTTCACGAGTTCGCCAAAGTGGATAAGGTCAAAATAGTCGCGTGCGACGGCAAAAGTATGTTAAGATTTCATTTATTGGTTATTTGCTTAATAGTCTATTCCTTTTTCCCAGATGCTTTTATCTCGGAAGAGAACGAGAAGCGATAGTTGGGCGGAAACCTTGGACGAAAAAAACCCTTTGGCTCTGACTTATAATCCCTCGATTAGCATAAGTTTGTATTGTAAAACTTGAAATAGACTCAACTGTATTATAGTGCAATTATTATTCAAATATCTATTCCTTTCCTTGAAATACAGCTGAGTTTTTTAGGTTGAAAGCAACTAATACTCATGCTTAGTCATTCTGCTCTGGGGTTTTCCTTCCGATTGTCATGCTTAAATTAAAACCGGGCGCTCGGGTTAAACATTTAGATAGAAAACCTCAAGTTCACATTCAGCTTAAGGGGCGATAGTTTAAGTGACATTGTGAGGCACTCCTAAGATTTAAAATGTAGGGTTATTTCGACAACCGGCCCTATTCTTGTATCCGTTCGAATCGGATCGAAAACAGCTTACAAAAGCTTCTTTTAAATTGAAATACCTTAATAAAGTAAATTCATTTGAGTTACCGTTTATTTCACTTAGTTTTTTCGTTCAAAGTGGTTAAAGTAGTCCTATAGAGAAATCCAATCAAATTATTTTGATGGTATGTGCGGAAAAATTAATTGAAAACAAAGGTAACTAACATAAATTTGTGAGAACTTGAGCAACTTTATTAAGGAATTAAAGGGCTTTTATAAGCTCTTTTCGATCCAAATAGGGCCCAACATAAAATCAATCTATGTCCCAACCATGCAGTTTTTTTTAGAGGAGAACCAGAATTGGATTTGCACTGAGAGCCAAAAGTTTAATATTTGTAGAGACTAGGAGCCTAATTGAGCTGTTGCACCATTTTTCACCATTTCAAACTTTAAATCGATTTTTCTCGAAAACGAAGGCAAAGTGCGTCTTATCATTTTACCCTGTTATTGAGGGGAGACTACCCTACAACAAATGTTAAATAAAAATTAAAGGATTCTGTTATTCCCAAGTTTGATAGTCCCTCTTGTTAGTTAACTACTTCTAAAATGTTCAATTTTGGTACTTCACTCAGATTGGGAGGTTTAGGAGAGTTACTAAAATCTTTGGATGCGGTGTAAAACCATCCAAAACTCATTTTGCTACCACGGTCTATATTAGAGCTATTAGGCTCATAATCTATTCTATACTTATGCGTTTCCACTGTTAAGTATTAAATAAATAAGGGTATTCATTTTTTTCGCTATTTGATCGTTGCCTTATACATCAATTGTGCCTTAATACTATTTTTCACTTAAATTCGTAGAATTCCAAAAATTGTGGTCGCCATATTGTGTCCGCTATTTTTAATTTCCAAATTTTGGTAGTAGTAAAATTAGTGTCACCGGTTTTCATTTACATATTAATTTACATTAAAATTTTTTCAATTTCCACAAAATATGTCGCCATATTGCGTCCACCATTTTGAATTTCGAAATTTTGATAGTATATTCGAATTTAATGGCTTCAAATTACCCTTGGTATTAATTTTCACTTAAATTCGTTGAATGTCGAAAAATTTTGGTCGCCATATTATTGTATACTCGACATCTTGAATTTTTAAATTTCGAAAGTAGGTTCGCAATCAGTATATCAAGGATTTGAGCAAGCGTCCTACCCTGCCCCACCGTGGCTACGTCCATGGGAGCTTCGTTATGTAAGAAGTTTCAGATTTTCTAAGATTTTGTGTTTAATGTTGACTAGTGAAAAAATTCAAGACATTGTATATTTCTATAATTGATGTTACAAAAACAGTTTTAGAAATCTCGCGACGAGGTTGCAATGATTGCAGATTTATTAACTTAAGTTTATCACGGATAAGGTGGTATGTTAATTCAAGCCGAATTTGCAATGGCAAGTCCTTTAACGGATTATGCCACTCTAGAATTTGAAAAATTCGAAAAAATTTTTTTTGCCTAAAATTATTCCTTAGAATCTTAAAAATAAGGTACAATAGGTTTTGTAAGTTGGAGGACATTTTAAATATATATTTAAGACATATTATTCAAATCACGTGTTGTCATTAGCATAGCGATTTAAAACTTTAAACGCGTTGTACTCGAAACTACATTTTGCAAGCCGACCGGTCTCATAACTCGAACAAATCTCGACTTGAAATTTTAACTGTATATTTAAAATTACATTCTTAACAGAAGTATGTAGAATTTTTTCATTATATTGTAGTTCTTTTATTATGAACAATTTTCCAGCAATTTTTTTTGGAAATTTGAAACTTTTTTTTTTTTTTAAACGCGTAATTCTTGCAAAAATGTATCAAAAAAGCCTACGTAATTCTTTAGCTATTCTCATATATTTATAATCAAACATAATTTTGTCTTTCACCCTAACTTAAAGTTTACAAGTGCTGCTGGTCCGGTCGTACATCTTTAAAAAGATACTTCATCCAAGAAAAGCTGTAGAATCGCCATTTTGTTTTGTATAGCTTTGGAAAAATTAAATTTTACAGTTCATTATAGTTGTATAATAAAGGACCTATTTCAGAATTTTGATTAATTTCAATGTCCGGCTGAAAAAATGCCCAAAATATGCTTATTTTTTCCACCGCTCTGGAGAAAATGTTTTCGTGTTGATTCAATCCTAAATATGAGCCGTTTATTTTGAAAGTGGCCAAGTCCAAACTGTCATAAGGTCGAATTTACTTTAAAATGATATGGAAAAAACGACCTTATGACACTTTGGACTTGCACCACTTTCAAAATAAACGGCTCATATAAAGACGGAATAATGAGTAGAACATACTAAATTAGCATATGCTAAGATCGATCGGAAAATCGCACACACAAAAATTACAAAACAAAATTTCTGTAAAAATTACAAAACTGAAATTTCTCTAGACCAACGTCTAATAAAGCCCAGAAGAGAATTAGTTTTGGTACCAATCAAGTTAATATGAAGCTTGAAATCAAATCAGTTGTGAAGTATAACTCTCAGGTCAGAGATATGGACAGAATAGGATAAATTTGATTCAAATAAGCGGTAACTATAATTAGAATAATGAGACTTGCGGGAAAAAAGACATTACAGAGAGTTTTCTACATTTAAAAATAAACGATTACGGTCGTACCACTCCTGTAATAAAGAACAATCGTTAACGTAATTTGGCCAATTTTGTTGTTTGGGCTTACCTAAATACATATTTCACAGACTTATAGTATTTTGCCGGAACTATCGCCAGGTGTAGCACACATTTTGGTAAAATATGCCACTAGTCGAATAACGTCTTTTGCTGGTAAATTTATTATTACTTATTAATATTATTATATTATATCGATATATTTATTATTATATTATATCTTAATTCTATTTTTTATCTATATAATGATGAGCAATGACTCTTAACTGGATACTAGCTGTGAAATGTCGAATACTTTTATTTTATAGTTTTACCTTCATAACTCGGAAAGTGTTCATCACAGGATACCTGAAAAAATGTCTCGTCGATAGTTCCCACCATGGGCCATTTACGTGGGTGATTACAAGTTTCTAGGTCAAACAGTTTAGGAATTACAGGGAGGAGAGGTCAGAAGAGCACATTGTTAACGACTTTAGTGGGATATACTTATATGTAGGTATCTCGTGAATATACGAGTGATATAAATATGAAATACTGCCTCATTTGAAAATAACTCTTTAACGATACCCTACACGAGGAAGTGCGCTAAAATAATTCTCCCTTTATATGGAGGTATCCCTAAATTTTTCTTAAAATGATATTTATGAACCTAATGCATCCAACTATCCAAGTAATGACACTTTGACAATCTTTGTCGGATTGAACCCTAAAAGGGCAACAACGTGACCCCCTCAAATATTGTACAGAAATTCTCTCAGATATATTTTTCCTTTACCGCACCCCGGCACTAGGTATGCAAGATTCGCCGCTGCTTATTAGTACTCGTTTGTGCCAAATTTCGTTTTCGGCATTCAAAATGCCATTGGTTAACGTTCACTGCCAGACTACGAGATACGAGTATCTTATGATTTCATAACGTTATCGTGGAATTTTTACAAGTGAAATCTATAATCGTGGTTTAAATGAAGATTCAATAATAATAATAATAATAATGGCTATGTAACCTAACCACTCGAACGTAGTTTATACTTTCAGTTTAGCGAGATTACGTTGTCCTTGGCTAATTTATTCAGTATTTTATTTATTATTTTCGTGAAACCTGAGGATCATGTAAAAAAGTAGTAAAATCTTATAGTTTAATAGCTGTATCAATTTCACAATACGATTCCGATTAGTACTCGCTACGATACTACTACTCGTCACATAAATACAGTAGATCTAATGTAGCAAATGTAAACGTCACGTCTTCGTATATGCCTACAGAGCTTTGCCAATTTGTATACGTATGTACTGTACGTAACCAAATTTTTCCGTTTTCATAAGATGCGAAAGAACCTGTTCAAACTAAATAATACGAAAACGTAGAAAGCCACGTAATTTAACAGCTTTACGTTTACATTTGCGTCATTATTTACTCGTGCAGACCTCCATAACTTCATAAGTTATGAATTCATTTGAGCCGAAATTCTTTTTTAAAAGTACAGTTTTGATTAAATATTATTATAAACTGTTTATTGTATTTAATGAAAAGTATCTCAGATTATCAAAAAGATAGAAAAACAAACAACACAATAAAATTCTTTTTATTTGTAATTAATCCACTATTGATTTTCTATATCCAGTAAAACATCATCTAAGTTCCCGTACTGGGTGAGCAGAGACATCTAGTCCAACTGAGAAACGTTTAAAAATACACTTTGTCAGTTAACACTAAAAGTGCCACAGCCGTTTAAATTGACCAGTGTGAGCATTTGCTCCGACTTTTTATATTCAATTTTATTTGCGTTTTTTCAATTTACTTATTTTCATCAGGTACATACTATATAATCATTTTCCTCTATTTCCTCCGTTTATTTGACTATTCACTATACTTTGCCTTCAAATGGAAAACATTTAACTTTCATTCAAAAAGTTATGTTTTCTGTTTTATGGAGAACTGGTGGTATTTAAACAATGGAAAACATAAAACTCTGGTAACCTTTTCTGATTTTATCTATAAAAGGAGAAACTACACATAAAGAGGGTATTCACTCTTCGTTGTATTTGGTCTTGTATCATAGCAAATTCCTACAACGTTGTACTAAAATTCAAAGTTCAATAACAAAATTCATGTGACACATATTGTATTGGATGTAAAAATTAGGGGTATTCACTCTTCGATGTATTTTTATTCAAATAGCAAATTGGTAGTACTCGCTTTGCTTATGTACAGTGAAGAGTGAGCACCCTATAACAAAATATGAATACACCCTTGTAAAATGTCCATGACAAATGCAGTCAGTATGTATTATAACTTGATAGATCTTGAGTTTGAAAGACATACATACATATATGTAATGAGTAAATTGCTATGATACAACGAAGAGTGAATACCTCTATTAACAATAGTCTCAGCTTTTGAATATTACATCCTTGTAAAATTTTCTGCCTTCAGCTACTGCGATTTTGAATTGCAATTTACTCGTATATATATTTATCGTTCAAACTCAAAATCTATCAAGTAATCAACTGACTGCTTTGTCATTTAACTAGCTGATCGAAATTTTGCTAATAATTTTAGAAATTTTAGTGTGGTAATATTTTGCTACAGGATTCTCACTCTTCACTGTAAGTATGTAAATACTACGAATTTCTTATTTGAGTAAAAATACATCGAAGAGTGAATACCCCTATAAAAAACATTGTAGCAATATTAACAGGTTAGCCACGTATATCGCATACAAAAACTATTTCAGTAGATACTCAATATCACCGATACACTGGACGTTAAAATTTGACGGAACTCCAAAGTGTTAAGACCAGGGTATACTTTCCCAAAAGTTTTTGATGCTCCAAATCCAACCTCAGAATTGCTCGATCACATCAGGTTTTCGACACATCCTAACCTAAAAATGCAAAAAACACGGTTTTTCGCTATATTAGGGATTATTTTACACCAAGAATTAATTTTTTTCCACAAAAATCGTTCCATCACATAAAAGTTCCTACTATTACTCTTCCCCATCAAAATGAATTTTGAATTTTTTCAGATATCCTATTTATTCTCGGAGAAATCATTTTTCTATTAGCAACGTTGTTTATTTGTTATAATCATACATGGTCTTCCAGGTCCCTGTCCCATGTTACTACTAGAAAAATGATTTCTCTGAGAAGAAATAAGATAAGTATTTAAAAAATTTAAAATGCATTTTGAAAGAGAAGAGTAGTACTTTCATATGCCGCAACAAGTTTTGTAGAGGAATATTAATTTGCGTTGTAATATAATCCCGAATATAGCGAAAACCGACGTGAGGTACCAAATTTAAGGTCAGATTCAGATTCAGCGCATTAAAAACCTTCGGAAAAGTATAGTCTGGTTTCTGGTTTAAAATTCTGTCGGGCTGTGAATCTCAGATAAACCCATCTTCTTTATCTTCTGACAGCAGCAAAATATGTAAGGCTCCTAGATATTATTTTTTTAATTTTACCTTATAAGGTGCCCGCTTTGGGCTCTCTTCCCCATACGCACCTTATCGTATTATATTAGCGCCTGCGAATTTGGCGCATTTTTAAACGCTTTTATTTAACTTGGGTTATATATGGGGCATTCCATGTCAAATCACTGAGGCCGTGACCCGACCCCTTTTAATTTTCCTAATTTTTTGGTATTATGTAGTACCCATCTAGAGCAGCTTTCATGAATTTTTTTAAATTTTTGTTTCAACCCCCCAACAAGCTATTAGCATTTAAATATTTCGGGTAAAAAATTTTCAAATACCTGTAACTTCGCAAAAAGTAGAAATATCATAAATTTTTTTTTTTCATTTTATTCCTTTTGAGATGTCGTTTTATAAAAAAAATGTAAAAATAATACGTTTTTAGTTTTTCTAGGTTTTTTTTGATTTTTAAACCAAAAAAAGGCTTTTTGAAAAAGAGTGGCGTTATGAATTGTTTTCGAAACATTCTCAAACATTTCTTTGTTCAATATGCATATTTATGAGACAAATTTTGGAGTGGGATCTGGCTTTATTTTTTTTCGAATTTCAAAAAAAATTTTTTTTTTTTGGTATTTTAATTTTTTACAAAAAAGGATTATTGGCACTCAAAAACTTCATTGCGTCATTCCAGACACTGATGGTACACTAATTATAAAAGATTATTCTAATTCTACAGTCACTGAAACGTGTAAAATATTTAAACGTGTCAGAAAATAAATAGCTTTCACATTATTAAAAATGGCTGTTTTCTTTTTCGTAAATGTTGTTTGTAAATACAAATGGTCAAAAATATCACAAGTATAATAGCATTAAGCAAAACAAAATTTTTAATATGAAAAAAAAAAGTGGAATATTTAGTTCATGATAATTTAGATATTTAGTAGTGACAAAAATAAAATAAGTAGTCTTGAAAATGTGGTATTTTTGATAATTAGTCACTGCGATTAACTTCTATAATAAAATTTGGCTTGAAAGCGTACATTATTTGTAAAAAATTAAAAAACCAAAAAAAAAAAAATTTTTTTGAAATTCGAAAAAAAATAGAACAAAGCCAGATCCCACTCCAAAATTTGTCTCATAAATATGCATATTGAACAAAGAAATGTTTGAGAATGTTTCGAAAAAAATTCATAACGCCACTCTTTCTCAAAAAGCCCTTTTTTGGTTTAAAAATAAAAAAAAACCTAGAAAAACTAAAAACGTATTATTTTTACATTTTTTTTATAAAACGACATCTCAAAAGGAATAAAATGAAAAAAAAAAATTTATGATATTTCTACTTTTTGCGAAGTTACAGGTATTTGAAAATTTTTTACCCGAAATATTTAAATGCTAATAGCTTGTTGGGGGGTTGAAATAAAAATTTAAAAAAATTCATGAAAGCTACTCTAGAGGGGTACTACATAATACCAAAAAATTAGGAAAATTAAAAGGGGTCGGGTCACGGCCTCAGTGATTTGACATGGAATGCCCCATATGTAGGTCAAATCTTGCAACACAAAATTTGTATACTTCTAAGTATCTTACCAAAAATTATAAAACTTTGCACATATGTTTAACTTCGATGACAATGAAATGTGGTCATGTTTGTAGGTGAATTCCACCCACGCATACCCCGCTGTCCACCCACGCTATTAAAAGCGTTTCCTAAAAAATTTGTTTTTCCAATTGGCATCCACGTACAATGTAAAATGTAGTGGGTATCCACGTACAATGTAGAAGTATTAAAGGGTTTAATAGATATTTGATTTTTCGTATGCAGCTGAATTTCCGGTTGCAGAAGGAGCACTTCCGGTCGGACGTGCATCGGACCAAGTACATCTTGAAGTCAACATTTCAACCTTTAATTTGGGATGGGTAAGATTGCTAACTAGCCATTGTTGGTCAACTTAAGCTAAGGTCAGACATTGCAGTTTTTACTTCCCTGCAGCATAAAAAACTGCGAAAGTCGTGGGTTGCAATGTGTGATTGCGGCTGCAACCATGGTTGTCACACATTGCAACCATGGTTGTCACACATTGCAACCCACGACTTTCGCAGTTTTTTGTGCTGCAGGGGAGTAAAAACTGCAATGTCTGACCTTAGCTTTACATGACGTTGAAAATCACCAATCAATAAAAAATAACTGGTGCGTTTTTTTTTTGTGCTTAGTGATATCTGTAAAATTTACAGAAGTGAAAATTTTTGACTTTGCTTCTTATTTTGTCCAACAATATTGAAAAATATTCAAACTTTATGGTATTAGTACTGAAACTTTTAATTCTGAAATGTATTTATCATATATTTGGACTGGAAATTCAACTGGAGCAACGTTCAAAAATATCTCACTCGCATTCAGCGTGATTCAGCTGTGGGGAAAGTATTTTCATTCTTTAGTTGTAGGTGCGCATGGCCTGGAAGTGTGTCGGCGTCCACCACTGGAAGCCGCAATTCAAGCGACTGTGGGCCACGAGCCCTTTGAGAAGGAAAATTTTAGGAATGATCCGGGAAAAGGGCGGCTTACATCGAGTCCCCTATGCGTTTACATTTTGGATTACAACAAAGGGGAAAAGCCGGCCGCTTGGAGCGGTTAGTGAAAGTTGCTTACAGTTTACAGCAGTCTGCTCCGTGAGGTAGGGTCGTTCTGGATGCAAAGAAGGGCTGGGAGTTTGGATTTAAAGGCGATGTCGTGCGTTTGATTCAGTTTAAGTTTGCTGCTGTTATTAATTGTGTACTGCATATTTTTGTCAAAATAACAAAAATTATGTATTCATGTACATATTTATATTTAGTGAAATTACCCTGACCTACTTCCCGAGTTTACGATGTAAAACTGGAGCGAATCTTTAGATACTTACATACATACATAAATAGACAGGACGAATAGTTATCCAAAAAAGGAAGAAAACTTCAGATGCCAAGTGAGATTTTATCTATTTAATTTAGTCGTGCAAGTTAAATAAATAGTTTCATGACGCTACGAAGAACAGACTGGTTCTAAAGTTCAAATTTTTAAATGAAGTGAATTTGTTGAACGTGCATATTAAAAGTGTAACAGTTTTAATGATTCTCATATTTAAAGATGAACTTGGTGAGTTAAAAGTTCAGTAAGCCTTATATAAACTAACTGTCTTTTAAAGGAAGGAAATTACTAAAGAAATTAATTAAGTATTATGGAGAGATTTACAGTTGCTGTGACGTTGCTAATTAAGCGAAATTTGTTTTTGCCCCAACTATCTTTTATGAATCAGCTTAGTATAACCGAAGAGCTCTTCCAAATTCTGATATTTCAGCTTATAGTTTCATAAAAGGGTTAATTATTTCTTTAATGGAGTTTCCGACGCAATCGGCAGAATTCTAAAAGGAATAGTTTTCAGTTGTTTAACTTACTCGCAAAATTTGACATTTATACTATTAGCAAAAAATAATAGTCCCATTCAAAAAACTGAAAATAGAGTATAGGTTAGAATCCCCGCTGTTAAGCGAAGTATTCAGAAGTATCCAAAGTGGCCGTTATATGTATATAATAAAATATAATATAATATAATAAGTTACTAAATAATAAATCCTTTTATAAAGTTCTAGTGAAGGTGTTAAGATCTATGATATAATGTAAAATATTCATGTACATATATGTAACTTAATTTATTTCATTTTATGAAATGCCTGCCTAGTTTTACACTAAATTCCCCATAGATATAATTTTAAGAACTTAAGAACTTCTCAGTGGAAATATTCAACAAGTCACTGTTTATTGTGTGCTTAAAATCGTTGTCAAAATTATCATATGTAACGTCGAACTGTAAGATAAAATGTTCGGTGTTCTGGAAAAGTTATACATATTATGGCGACCTGTTTTTTTTAAAACCCGAGGTGGATGGGTGGTATTAAACGAGGGAATTCGTGTAAACTATGTAATATGTATGTTTCTATTATCGATCACATTCGAACATCTAAAGATTTTTATGTAGGTAAAACGAGCAAAATTACTCATAAATTTCAAACTATATTATTGAGTCATATTCTAAGTGTTTGTTGTTTAACCTCATACATATGTGTTATGTCGAACAAAATTGTTTGTCTTCTGCACTAATACACAGCTTTAAGCTATCAACTTTGATTTTAAATCGGTAAGTTTGCATGATGCTGATACATAATTCAGATTCAAGGATTACTGTACGTTGCATTGTGCATCATGCAGACGTTCTTTTCGAACTTACCCTATTTTTAGAACATATTCGGGTAATGGTTCCATGGAATTAAAATCGATTTAAAACCTGCTTTAAAATTTATTACGTTTCGAACAGATTTAAATTCCTCTTTTTGGGTCAAAGTAAAAATTCAAATTTTAACTAACATATGGATGTTGGAGAGGGCTCCGAAGATGAATAGACAAACAAACAATGTTGGATCAATAATACGTCTCCGTTGGACCCTTTGGATACAGAACCCTAAATGTTGAATTGAAATGTATCATATGAAAGCATTTCTTCGTAAATGAGTCTCATTTTCTATTTCATCAACAAATCCTCCCGTAGCTCCGGAGGCAATTTCTTTTCGGACTATAGTTATCACGTATTTCATCTTTTAAAACTGGTTGTAACACTTGTAGGCACAAAATTATTCGAGATCTTACTAAGACCAGTAATATTTTTATTAGATTAAAAATTTAAATTTTGATCATTTTAATATTTTATCAACTGGTCGTTTTTGCTGTAAACAGTGAGAGTGATTGTTACCGGGGTTATGCGACGATTTAGCATTAAATGAACTTGATAGTCTTAATTTTTACGTAAAAAAAACATAAATAAACTACGCAACGATAAGAGTTATTAATTCTGATGATTTTCATATATTTTTTAGATCATCATATATGTATGTACATATGCATGTGCACTTTTTGCCAAGAGTCATAGCGTTTTAAATCATAATATGATTATTTCACATAGGACGCTAATTAGAGTTTTTAGTAGATAAACTTCAGTCTTATTTAGTACGCCAATAGGGTGACCTTTCGAAAAGTGGAGTTTTTGTGTTTTTTTTTATTGTATACCTATATATGTTTTGTGTATGTAACCAATATTTTTGTCGTTAATATATGTACTTATCAATATCATAATATTACCAAATTGTAGCACTAGAGAGACTTCTCAGCCAGGGCATGTTTTCGGACGAGAGCTCTGTTTTTATTAGTGTTATTGAGTAGAATTGATAAAGTCGCTTGATGGCACCGGTTTAAAATTTTCCACGATTTATTGAAAACACTTGTTAAGAAATACATATAAAGTTTTATTATTTAATTTAAGTACAGTGCGACACATATCACCTACGAGTAGGCTTGCCAGGTGTCCGGCTTTAGCCGGACATGTTTGGCTTTTTGCGGTCGCGTCCGGCCAAATATGTACGTGTTCGGCCTGTCCGGCTTTTGTCAGGCTTTTTGTCAGAGTGGCGATTCGTACGACGATGGGCGTAATAGTGTAACTTAATAAACATTTCAAATTTGTAAACGAGTTTTTTTATTATAAATATTATGTCCATCTTTAAATAAATATCGAATATGCATATATCTGGCACACACACACTCCATCTTCGATCTCATCCTCACTTTACATCACGTATAAATACTTTTTTCAACAGCCCAGCTGTAAAAACATTATGTTTGGCAATAAAAAAAACATGTCCGGCTTTTAGGGCAAAATGTCCGGCCTTATATAGTGCGCAGTCCGGCCTTTGCATTTTATGGCCTGGCAACCCTACCTACGAGGCATCTTCACGCTATCGATTGATTACACTTATCGGTTATAAATTGTTCATGAAATTACTAACTATGTTTTGTTTTATATGTATTTAGCTTTTATTACCTCAAAAATCTCTTCGCTATTCAAAATGTCTCCTCCTATTGAATTTTATAATGTTTAATTTCTTTTAAATGTTTTGAAATAGCAGACTGTGGCACCGTTCTTCAAGCTCCCGTATATGTTCAGCTATCTAGGCTTTAAAGTTCGTGTAGTTTTTTAAACATAATCCAGACCAATCATCACATTTAATTTGGTATACCCTACATTTTTCCAATAGTCAGCACGCTTCGCACTCTGTAAATTAAATAATTAAACTGTACATTTAATAAATCATTACCAAAATGAAATCCTTTTTATGTATTTACTTTTAATTCCTTGGTTCGTTACATTTTCAGCTTTCATATTAATAATATATTTTACTAGAATACCAATTCTTTTGAACCGCATTTTACTATATTAGAGAAAACATTTCAGTAAAAACTAGAATAAAATCGCATTACCTTAGAAACCGATTAGAATTTAATTTAATCCTTTCCTTCCAAAGTCTAAACAATGTAACACATTGAAATTGCTTCAAGAATTCAATCAATCAAACCTAAACGAATTTTATTTCCTTGAAATCGATAAATCTGTGATATTGTGTCACTTTCAAGGAATGGCACAAAATCGAAAACAATCGTGTTACAACATTGGAGCTTGATTTTGCCGTTTCCGATGAAATTGAACGTGGCGGCAAATTTATGACACTACGTTTTCCATTAGTTGGACCTTGAATGGCCATGCAAAGTCATTTAATAAAACATAAAAAACCAAATGTCAGATGAAGAGTTATTTTGAAGTCCGGTAGTTTCAAAAAGTTCAAACTTACTTACTGAATTTTCTCTAACATTGTACTGTTGAATAATAACGCCTCTATGACGATCGATATGATTTTTAAAATACGACTCAGTGGCTACTCTTTCGTAAAAAGTTAAATCGAAATATGGTTGCTGTATGCAGGTAACTAGAGCACTAAATTGAAGCATAAAGGGGTTTTGTTGCTGAAAGTTGCTTTTCTACCTTTAAATTGTTGATAAAATTGTGCACGTGTAAAGCATTTATATGCAGAATACCTGGCTCTTTTGACCTTAATATTCATTTCCGCCAAAGTCGATCTGTAAGTTCCCAACTTCAATGCAAATTCCGATCAGAGGAACATTTGTGCATTTCTAGAGTTGCCTGTAGGTAAAGCGAAATAGGGTGAGTTCAAGTTTTCGATAACAGGAAGTATCTCAATTTCCTCGTACGGTCCATCACCGAGTTACTGACTGAGTTGATACCTCCCGGAATATGCGATGCAATTACTAGCGAAGACGTTCGGGACATAAATCTTGAGAGATTTCATTCAGTTCAATGGTGATTTGTAGGGCTATAATGTAAATCTTAAGATTACCCCTTACCTTCTTGAGTTTAGAGCTTTCGCATTCGAGACTCGGCTAACCGAATTGAGCGCTGGCGAATACATCAGCGGTGATGCCACGCAATCCAGGGCCATAAACTTGATACGGCCCTCGTCAGGGTCATAAAGAGTTCATGCAGGGCACATCAAAGTGCAGAAGTGGGTGTAAATTCAGTTGATAGGCCTTAGACAGCGGCGGTGGGTATTTTTGGAGCCGATGTGCAACTCACGCCCGAGCACTTGTCACCCCGAAGACGGGAACTGTGTTTACATATGCCAGCAATAATGCGATGGGCGTAAGCTGATAAAAATTAATCGAACGGATCCTCGCCGAAGACGTATATTTCCTCCGCGCGAGCGGCTTGTTTGTTGCCATCTGGACCTATTTCTAAACTTTTCAATTACAATTTAAAAGATTATTTTTTCAGTAATTCTCTCCTTTGTACAACTGTTCAAAATTGTATCTCGAGTTTTTATTTATATTTTCCACAATTGCTCAAACATGCTCAATTTCACTCACTACACTATTTGCGGTTTGATAACGTATAAGTACACCTACCTGCATCAAATTGGATATTGAACATCTTAAAGCCTTATTAAAGCAAAAGGAACATTAAAACATGATAATAATAATAATTTCTTTACCGCTAGAGAATGCAGCTTATTTTGTTTTTAATTAAAAAAAATGAACAATTGTGAATTAACACTTTCAATTTTTTAAGCATTGGTTTTCATGTAGGAATTGAACGGAGTGGCCTAAACTCACAGCCAAAACGCTCGGCCTACTATGACAATCGAGACTTTTCGAATATATCCAATATAAAAACTTAAATGGGTTGTTCGACCCGTTTCACTGCGAGGAAATGCCACTCTAAGGTTGTGGGTTCGATTTTCAGGTGTTCTCTCTGAAGGTTCGAAAGGTGGATATTTCTGCTAACATCCTTTTAAAAAATAATTAATATGTTTTGCGTAATTACAAACAATTGGCACTTATGTTTCATTTAGGAGTACAGCTTTTTGTAATACATAGTTATGTTTAGATCACATTAAGTTATTTCATTTTTCTGGAATCACTCATATATGTATTATATTATATACATTGAATCTTATAACCACTAAATGAAGTTTCCGCGGAGAATTACAGTCAAAAATATTAGGTCTAATTAGATTTGACCAACCTCTACATACAGGACCAGAACCATATGGATCTGGTGAATTATCAAGAAATAAAACATCAGATCAAATTGTATCGAATTTTGTCTAAAAATTGATTTGATCAGATTCAAATTGATTAAATTTATATCCAGTTGGTTCTGAAGATTTTTTCTCAACAGTTATTTTTTCTCAATAATGACTAACGATTTTATATAATACAATAATAGTTAAAACTAAGATAATTTCATAACATCTATAGCTTTTTAAATCTAGCAGCTTTCCTTGAAATTAAAAAATAATGCTACTTATGTAAATCAGACAAGGCAATATACCGGTTATTTATAAATATAATGGAATTTGTAAAGACATCGATTCTCGTCGGTTTTATAACCAACTACACTATTTTTTCATTGTAGTCGTTAAAATTAAAGTAGACTAAAATGTGTGTTTTGACAATAATTGAAGCAAATCAATACTTTTGAAAACCATTTCAACAATTAAGTATTTTGTAATTCTAATGTTTAGCAACAGGATTGTATTCAGAACCAAGATAATTTACTTTTTCTATTTAGAAGGAATTTATTGACGCAAGACTCTAATATAAAGGGAGAACTCGTAATTTAAAATCATTCTCCGTACAGTAAGCTGAAGGAAACTGCACAAAGGCAGAAATCAACATGAGGTAGTGTAGTTCGCTTTTGATGTCAATATTCAAGACGTTTCCGGAAGCTTACAAAAATCAGGAAAAGAAAGGGGAAATGACAATCTTACACAAGATTCGCATGCACATCATTCCACCAGAGCTTATCCCTGAGAGGAATAAAATTTGCTTTTTATGTTCTTGTGACAGCACATTCCCTGGTGTTTTTGGCGAGGCATACAAGGAGCAATTCCAGAAAGGATTCTAGATATATTTCCGACGCGATATCATCTTTATAGCATTCTTAACCCAATTCCCTTCAACTTATGCAAAGGAACAGCGAAATTAATAAACAGGTTAAGTTTTCAGGACATCCAAAGAGCTGATTCAACCAACGCGCACAATTTGTTTTCACTGCTGCTGTATATATTTTTTTTCGCTTTTCTGGCGGACATTTACTGATGCGAATCTTCTGGCAGCCGAAGCAAGTGCGGCAAATTCTCGACTTATTCATAACTTTGAATTTTTATTCAAATTACTACGTCAGGGTTTAATCTTATGTGTCGCATCTAAACATAACAAGGGTCTCATTTACTGCCCTCCCGAGATCAACCACACATCGTGTGAATTTTTTTAGCCTTGTTCCCGCAACCCAATGAAGGCACCCTTTGTCCTAGAATGAATCGAGATTTCATGAGACGAAACAGCACAAGATTATGAGAAAATTATGCTGATGCCAATCTTTGCATAAGAACTCTGTTGATCAAGCCGAATTCATACTCCACTTACCTTCTTAACCACACAATCTAGCCACATTGGAATTTTCACAGTTCGTATTTCTGCAGAACGAGGATTGCCGACAATTGAATTCCTTTTTTTAAAATGTCGATCGAGTCCTATGTTTTGCCAATATTGTAATAGTAATAAGCAGCTTTTTTTTAAGAATTTACACGAGTAAAATTAATGGTTTATTTTGAATATACCTAAAGCAACTATTCTTTAAAATAATAGAAATGCCTTTCAGGGGAGTAGTTACCTCTGTAGCAATTGTATGCTTACAATTCTTAAGAAATGCATAAATAGATATCAATGATTTTTATTGTAAACGCATTAAATGACGATCTAAATCAATATGCAAAGTTTCATTGTTGTAATTGATATTTATTATCTCTTACCCTTTTCACTCGAATATTTCGTTTATCGAGACAAATTGTTAAATAGTTTTGCAGAATCGTTGGACGAAGAGAATAAACTTTGAGTCAGCTCTTTAAGTCCAATAGTTTCCAATAGTCTCGTATGAGATATTAATTTGGAATATATTGAGTTTGCGGCTTCCTCAAGGATTTTGATGAAACCTTGTTAATTTGGGGTCAAAAGGTCACTTGTGACATATTTCGGTCAAAATGTTTCTGTATTTTAATTCTAAAGAATTCTTCAAGAATTTTTAAAATTAATTAATTACGGGTACCTACATATATTTTCTTATAGACGGTAACGAATACGCTTATGAAACGACAAGTAGTAGTAGTATCTGGTATTATAGAAGTAATATAGGTAACTTTCCTTATTTTCGGCATTCGTGTATAGAATTATTTGCAGAAATCAGGTGAAACAATTTTTAATTTAAGGTTTTTCCACAATTTTCACCAAAACATTGTGTGAACATGGAGAAATTGGGGGGGGGAAAACTATTACTTTTATTAAATTTTATAAAGTTAAAGATTTTATATTTAGTATTTTTGATTCTTCCGTTACTACTACCGCAATAAAGAAGCCTGTCTTTATTAAAACTTATTAAAAATTATCTTAGAACTATTATGGGACAATACTGGCTCTGCTTTATCAATAATGTCCACAGAAAAAGAAGAATTTAACGAACTAAAGCTTTCTTCAGTTAAATTTTAAGGTTATGTTTTTAGGGTTCCATACCTCGAAAGAAAAAAACGGAACCCTTATAGGATCACTTTGTTGTCCGTCCGTCCGTCTGTCTGTCTGTCTGTCAAGACCCTTTTTCTCATGAACGCGTGGAGGTATCAAGCTGGAATTTATATCAAATACTCAGGTCTACTGTCCCTTGGAGCTGTGAAAAAATCAAACTTCTAAGCCAACGCAATCAAAAGATACAGCCGTTTATGCCGCAAATTTCCGCAAATTTTCGACACTCGCAAGGGAATCAAAACCTACAGGGTACTTCCCGTAAACTCAGAATCTTGAAATTTGGTACGAAGTAACGTCTTATAGCACAGATAAAGGAAAAATTGCGAAAACCGTAAATTTTTAGTTACATCATATAATAAAAATATTTTTAATAATTTTAAACTTACTACCCCTTTCCTCATGAACGCGTAGAGGTATTAAATTGAAATTCATATCAAATACTCAGGTCTATAATACCTTTAAGCTGTAACAAAATCAAACTTCTATGTCAACGCAATCAAAAGAAACAGCAATTTAAGCCGCATATTTTCAAACTCGCAACTACTCGCAAGGGAATCAAAACCTAAAGGGTACTTCCAGTCGACCTAGAATCTTGAAATTTGGCATGAAGCAATGTTTTATAGCACATATAAAGGAAAAATTCCGAAAACCTTAAATTTTGAGTTACATAACATATTTTTTTTTATAATTCAAATTTAATAGATAATTATAAAGTATAACGATACGGAACCCTCAAGGCGTGAGTTCTACTCGCACTTGTGCGTCTTTTTTTTATTTAATCGCGTATAAATCAAAGATTACTATTTCGTTCCACATAAGCCAGAACAATGAACGTGAAAAATTGAAACTTTTGGGAAATGGCGTTTGTTTAAATATTAGTCGTTGTCAATGCGGGGTTTTGTGTTTTGAAATATTGTTGCTATGCGTAACACTTTCTTGTGTTACTTATAAGGCTAACCAATTTGCTAAAGTTGCCTTAAATTTGACATATACATATAATTTTCTAGCACAACAGTTATACCTAAACAATTTAGTCACTTACATTATCTACTATAGGGCGCCTTTTCAACTTTTTTTTTATCAGTATTGAATGAGAAGGTACTAATTAAAAGCATAAAAATGAAAATATTTATTTAAACAGATAACATATTATATAATACTAATTCGCACAACGGTTTAAAATGAATATTCTTAGTAATTAATAGAAGATTCATAACGGCTGCTTTATTTACACTTTCGGTGTGAGCCAGATTCATGTAAGTAGATACCACATTCACGTTTCTGCTGCTGATACATAAAGAAGAATTCTACATTCATTCTATTGGTGTAGTATGAAAATGTTGTTTCCACACTGTCTGCGTTCTTGTTGAGACGCAAGTTGGTATTCAGAAAGACTCAATCCTAAAAGCAGATAATTTTCACATTCATTGTTATGGAATAAGGGGGATGATATCTTATTCAAAATAATTTTCGTTGAAAGTATTTATAAAGTCCTACTATCTTGATTGTCTTCAAATATTTTAATCACATGGTTGGAAAGTTAGATGGAGGGATCCATTATTAACGATTTTAGAAGTGTATACCTCGTGAAATATTCACCTAAGAGAAAAAAAAAGACGGACAAGTGCGAGTAGAACTCACGCCTTGAGGGTTCCGTATCGTTATACATACTTTATAATTATCTATTAAATTTGAATTATAAAAAAATATGTGATGTAACTAAAAATTTAAGGTTTTCGGAATTTTTCCTTTATATGTGCTATAAAACATTGCTTCATGCCAAATTTCAAGATCCTAAGTCGACTGGAAGTACCCTTTAGGTTTTGATTCCCTTGCGAGTAGTTGCGAGTTTGAAAATATGCGGCTTAAATTGCTGTTTCTTTTGATTGCGTTGACATAGAAGTTTGATTTTATTACAGCTTAAAGGTATTATAGACCTGAGTATTTGATATGAATTTCAATTTAATACCTCTACGCGTTCATGAGGAAAGGGGTAGTAAGTTAAAAATTATTAAAAATATTTTTATTATATGATGTGACTAAAAATTTACGGTTTTCGCAATTTTTCCTTTATCTGTGCTATAAGACGTTGCTTCGTACCAAATTTCAAGATTCTGAGTTCACGGGAAGTACCCTGTAGGTTTTGATTCCCTTGCGAGTGTCGAAAATTTGCGGAAATTTGCGGCATAAACGGCTGTATCTTTTGATTGCGTTGGCTTAGAAGTTTGATTTTTTCACAGCTCCAAGGGACAGTAGACCTGAGTATTTGATATAAATTCCAGCTTGATACCTCCACGCGTTCCTGAGCAAAAGGGTCTTGACAGACAGACAGACGGACGGACGGACAACAAAGTGATGCTATAAGGGTTCCGTTTTTTCCTTTCGAGGTACGGAGCCCTAAAAATCATTTAAGAACTTTTATTGCATTTTAAAGACCTGTTTAACAATTCCACACATAATGGCTTCCGCGAAAATAAAAATTGTAATCGCTCAGTTCAAATGTATGGAAAGCTATCCCTAAATTATTATTATTATTATTTTTTTGTAATTTCATTACACAATTGTACGACGGTTCACATAAGACACCTGCCTGTAAAATTTCATCAGAATCGATGAAAAGATGGCGGAGGTATAAAACTGTGACATATACAGGCGGACATGACGAAATTATAAGGTTTCCGCTTTTGCCATTCGGCTACGGAATCCTATGAACAAATTCAATAAAAGTACTTCTAGAATTAATGTTAAGTCTTTTCAAAAACTGTGAACAAAACGAGCATTAACAGGTTGAGTAGTTGCCTCCGACGCGACTTCGTATTACATGTAGTTTTACATAGCATGAATTTTAAAGAGCCAACGATATTTGCTATTCCGGTACAGTCGCTCCCACAAGTTTCAGGCCGAGGATTAAGGATTTTCTATTCATAATTTATACATTTGACTGGAAATATATCCTACATAACTCTAAGACTGAAGATGAATCTCACGATACCTCACAAATGCGTGCTTGTCAGCAATTCTCGTTCTTGCGATTAAGTGTCTGCTGTTGATGCAGAGAGAATTGCTGACACACACGCATTTAAATTCTAATTTATTATAATAAATACATTATATTTTTTAAATATTCTTTTAAATGTATTTAATTTTATTGGACACGATGTGCATGTATTTGTATATAAGTAAAAACACTCTAAAGTTTTTCGTTGAGTGGCATGCTTTCTTGTCACAAAATTTAAGGAACGAGGTCAATAGAGGAAAGCAAATAAATTTAAGACCGAAGAATGCAAAACTACCTACTGCTACTGTATACTCTGAAGTTTATCTATCGCCTAAGAAATTAAAGAAAATAGATAGTTACCGTCAGTCACGATATCTGTCGCAAATAATTTTTAAGAAATTTACGGTCATATCGCATCTTTATAATAAATTTAAATTCCGACCTACTTAATGAAAAAGTTTTAATGTCTCTGTTAATTTTGAACTCAATAAACTTGCAAGAAATGCATCGTACAAGAAGAATGTTTCGCTTAAGTTGTAAAGTGCGGCTGTTAACGTGACTCAATAAATAAGAATTCAACAAATTCAAAAAATCTTCCCGAATTAACTACTCACCTAAAATGGTGCTTTATTGCCCTCAGCTGTCTAAATTCTCGTAAAATCTAGAGGATATATATTGACATTTTTAATCTCTGGAGAAATTCACTGAATTTTTTTGTGTAATTCTTGGGGGTCAGGTCATGGAAGCCCTTAAATCACCAAGCACACCTCCTTCTACCTAAGCTGAGTCGATATCGCCCAACTTGAATGTCACATTTTTTTCCGAAGACAACGAAAATGTTATAAACGAGATCGGATGGCTCGGCAAATGCAAATCACATACTATGGACGCCCGGAGAAGTGGGCAAGACTATTTTTGGATAGCGCTCCTCTAATTGTCAATGAAGTAGAGAGCCGCCTAACTCCCATGTCGTCTTGTTCCCGATTTTCGTGCCTTTTTTGTGGGGTAATTAGTCCAGAACGAGGCCTTGATGCGACTTGCTCATCTTTTTTTCCCCGGGAGCATCTCTGATTTAATGGAACTTTCAAGTGGTTAATTATAACGTACAAGTTGCTCTGTCTCTGATGGACTTTTCCACGCGAATTGTTTCAAGAGAATGGAGTAATGCATGCATGAATATTGCGGGTTCTCATGGCAAAAGCCACTCCATCTTCCATACAACCAAAGTACAATGCCAGCCCGAAGGATATGGGGAATAAATGATAATTAAAAAACATATTTTCGCAACTCCATCAATATACGCTAAATGCAATAATTTGATGTTGCGATCAAATTAATAATGTTGCCCTTCGGCGCGATGAGGCAATGTATCGGCTCTGGTTTTACAAATATTATTGTCATTTCATCAATAAATGAATCATTTAAAGCGCTTTGTGCGCATCCCATTTTATAATGGAAAACTTAATTGCGCCTCGTTTAAAGAAATTCATTTTACAATCAATAAACAAATATCGGTTTCTGTTCCGGTATTTATGACTTTTTTATTACACAAACACGGTGCTCAACGGATGCCCTCTTGAGTTGTTCTCATTGAAAACAAACAATCCATCCATGTGGTACCATTTGTTCCTATAAATTCTATAAGTACTCGCTGTGTTGAATCAGCATTTCTGAGGCATATTTATTTGTTATTATTCGGCTTGTGTTTTTGTTTCAAAAATATGTGTATTTCGTTACTTCGTTAGCAATTCAATATATTTTGAAACGTTGAAACGTACGATAAGAGTTTCTGTAGGAGTTCCCCGAAATCAAAATGGGGCGTAATATATTAGAGATATACGGACCTTTTTAAGTGAAATCGAGAATATTAGAGTTTAGAGATAAACATTGTTGGATTTTATAGCATTTTTTTAAATGTATAGGTATATTTCAAAGTAAGGGCATATTTTAAGTAGCCTCTAGGAGTTTATTGATGTTTAAAATACCCATTTTGTGAAACAAGCTGCATAGGGTGAACCTGAGACAAAACGACATCAATATTTAACTTAAAAGGTTATTTTAGGGATATAATCTTAATTTATTAAAACCAACAAACTTTGGAATAATTATTATAAGGTTTTCTTGTTTTTAACAATTACTTGTTTGATATCCCAGTCACGGGCTATATCTTTTATTTTTCATTACTGCATCTAAGTTACGAATCTTGTCCGCTGCCGTCACAACTCGCACACTCAAGGTTTCATCATGAGAATAATTAGCTCATTTTAATATTTCGAACCACAAGAATTGAGTTTCTTTATTTTTCATTTACTGGACGTAATTACATAAAATTATGCCCATGGTAAAAATAATTATTTGAAATTGTCTGTTTACTTCTTGAAATCAGTTCTTTTCATGCCGCAAAGCACGTATTAAATTTGTGTAAATTCAAGGCAGTTTATGTACGAAAACAGGACTTTAAATCTGTTAACATTTAATATTTAGGATGAATTATGAAACAGATTGTGTAAACATTCAGAATTTGCATACACAAAGAAAATATGTATTATGATATACCGATAAAAGGTCATCGTTAGAGGAGAGAACAGCTATTTCTCTTAGGATATGCACATATATTGTATACCCGTTTGCCCCGGTGTCCATATGCCCCAAGGTTACTCTATTGTAAAAACATTTCGTTTATTCGATTCTCGGTTTTTTTAATTCCAAATAAATATCTTTCAAAATAGGATCTTTTTAAACGAGTATAAAAATATATATTACATTAAGCTAGAGTGAAAAAACAAGTGTTTAAATTTGTCTGAGCTTTAAATCGAACACAAAACAAGAGATGTGCTTCATTACCTTTTTGTGTACAACTTATACTTGGCTAAGTGCAAATTTTTGCATATTTTAAATAATAAATCATCAATCATAGGTGTGTGTCTTTAAAAGGTGCTTTTGGGTCTCAAAAATTAGAAATAATAAGTTTTATAAGTCTAAAAAGCTCCCAAAACATATACATACATACACTTTACGCATTAAACTCGAACTTTTAACCCGTTTTTTAAACTGGCCATGAAAATAACCCAGCCAAATAAATATGTATGCATATAATAATTCATTTGAAGTTTTAAACATAAGATCCCTATGGCATATTCTATCGAATTTACATACGGAATTTACGATTGGCTATTAACTTTTTGTTATAGGTTAACAATTATTTATGTAATTTTCCTCTTAAAAATGAAAGCCTTCATTCAATTTCTTTAAAAAACGAACGTATTGGTTTTATTGTTCTATACCTTTTCGTATATAATTAAAAAAAAAAAAGTTGATTTTAATTCTATATTAAAATCTACAGGAGAAATTTTTCTGGCCGCGACCAATGCAAGGGATCGCTCTATTTCAATTTTCGACTTTAATTTTTCACTATTTTTATTTAATTTAAAAATAAATTATCAAAGTTAGCTTTTTTTGCACAGCTGAAGAGGCGTAAAAATTTTAATGGTTTGTAAAATATTTACAATATGTGTATGTAGGCATAATCCATAATTTTTTTTTTTGTTATATAGGTACATAAATAAATTTTCTTAACGAAGGGTAAACATACGCAACTTTTCTAAATTTTGTAAATTTGGTGGAACACTGTATTTTTAATTTATGTCTTGGTATTTCTTGCTGTTTTTATTGAAAAACTTACCAAAATGTAACTCCACTGGCAAATTATTCTCAATTTTTTAAGTTATAAATTTTCCTGTATAATTAAATAACAAATATTTCAGTTCTAAACTATTTCTGAGGGGTCAATGATTAATTCTAGTGGAATCAAGCATTGTAAAATTGCGATTTTATTGTATAATTTGGCAATTTTCTAATTTAATAAGTATCGCCTAACATTTTATAAAAATCATATAATTTTATTAAATTTGTTAATTGCCTTTACTCAATATTCTCCTAACATAGACATTTTTCTGAAAGGAACATAGTTTTTAAGCCAACTTAAAAATACCACAACGATGGATTTTGAACCCCATTTCCACATATTCATCCATAACAACATAAAAGGATCATAACACTAAAACTAAAGATATTCACAAAATTTAAATTTTTACTGCCATAAAGTTTTCCCAACTTTCTTGAATTAGTTTGTATAAAACGATATCGAAAAAAATATTTCATTTAGGACCACGAAAAAAATCGGGTTCATACAAAATTTCTCCTCCTTATACGTATACGAAAAAGATGCCTAATAACTACGTTAAAAGCTAAGTTAATCACGCTGACATATCAAAGTTAAACAATTACCTTCTTAATTTAGTGTTTTCTGAGAGCAGATGAATCTGCAAAGGTATCCTTTCTCTCAATAGTCTCACCATTGCCATCCTAAACTTTTGGCTATATTTATAGCTTAAGTTAGGGGAATATACGTCCGCAACTGGTGTATGAATACTCATAAAACCAACAGATACCCTCCGCAGTCGGTGAGAACTGGAAACATATTAAGTCTATTAAAATTCATAATCTTTCACAGGAGCACTGTAATGCACCTATAAAACCAGCGATTTACCTTTATTACAAACCTTCAGGGGAAGGAAGCTAATTGGGAGCAATTAGGGCAATACATTTGGGGATTACCCTGAATCACATATTGCCGCCGGGGGACCTTCGGAAAATTGCCTTACTTTGCAAAATGTTAACCACTTTATTTATATTTAGGATATAACTCTCGCGAGCAATTAGAGAGTACAAGATAATAGCAGTAATAGGTGTGTAAAACCTCTTCCACCGAAAGCAGTTTCGTCCGCGTGAGATGTAAATTCCTTGGGGAAATTTTTATTACGCCCCCAAGCACCTGGCAAGTGCTAGCGGTTGTCGAGGACGTTAATAAAAAGGGGGCTTTTTGGCAAAATGCAAATTTTATTCAATAAATTTGTATCTTTATATGGCCCTAGAAGTGAAATCATGCTCCTTATTTTGATTTATTCCCTGCGAATTCCTTTAATGCTTAATAACATTATTATTATTTTATTTATTTTTTCACTTTCAGAAAATTACGTTACGTAAGCAGTGAGGCCGGCAATTTTGGAATGCTGCTGCCACCGGATACCCGTCCTTCCTTCATGCGTACTCAAGTAGGTGTCGCAGGTGAGAGAACGAAGACGGCCACCGTCAGGAGGTTCTTAAGTCCGAGCTTCTTAGGCGCAAGGTGCTATTTTTATGAGTGCTTTAAAGATGCCGAGGCGCGTTACGATTTGATTGTTTTTTATTTCGATTAGTTCCTTCTGAACCGCCCTACGGCTGTACGCCAATCATAAAACATAAACAAGCAATTATGCGGCTAGACTAATGTTACCAGAAGCCAACAAATAAACGAAATAAAAAAAGAAACAGCCCCGACTCCCGAGACGTTCAAGTGTAAAGATGAAAAGTATCCGAGGCGTTTGCCGTGATCCATCCATCCGAACGTGTGTTTATTTATGAGCAGGAAAGCCGGCTCGAGAGCCCGAGCTGCCGCGGCGTAGGAGCCCCAGTCGCGGGCATTTGGCTGCATATGTTAAATGGGGCCGCTGAGCTCTTGTGCGGTTGGAAAAGACACTTGAGCGGGCGCGCATATTCTGACACCGCGTCGATGCACTCATTTTTAGTGTCAGAAAGATATATTGAATTAATTACCCTCAGCAAACTCCCTAATTAGTGGCATTGTTATAAATCGGCTAATCCCCGTGCGGTGCGTCTGACTTATGATCGCTCGGAACGGAGGACCATGGTAATCCTCGAGATTCGAATGACTTCCGCTGGCATCTTCAGGATATGACATAGATCCCAATTAAGAAATGTGTTACGCTGTGCAGTGTTTAGTGTTGCATATAATTTAGGTGAACGTAGAAATTAGGAGGTTCTTCATTAAGATGTTACCGAATGGAAGAGAGGTGGTCAACAGTTTTGGATTCTACATGAAATGGAGACTTGTTCTGATCGGCATATTCATACAGATGATGGCCAACTGTGGTAAGTTAATTTTAAGAGCTTTATAGTACCTAGTTTATGTTGACACTCTTGATTTGTTAAAATCTATTTGTGTAGAGCGCAGGTTGTAAATATTTTGGCTACAAGCCAGGATTTGGTTTCGTTGTATGCTTCAACGACTAACCAAATGAATGCAGCATAGGTCGAGAATCCTGAAAATCAGGCCACTGCCTTCAATCAGTTCTTTTAATTTTGATTCCTTATTTAGGCGTTATAAAAGAATTCTAGTTTTTTGATTTCAGTATATTGTAAACTAGTTATGTTTTTTAATAGAATTGAGTACTTAACCTCTTTTCAAGGATATTAGCACATACAGCGACTCAACTCTTTGTTCAAATATTGGAAAATGTTTCACATCATTCGTTTTTATTCCCGCTTATAATATTCTTAAGAAACGAAAAAACTGAAAAAAGAAAGTTGTCGTTTGAACAATTAGCTGACTTTAATTGCAAAATCAAATTATTCTTTCCTACATTTTAGTATTTTGTGTGGTTTCCTTTGCACGATTGACCTCCTCTACTTTTGGTGGCATAGACTTAATTAAATTTCCACATACGTCCTCTACTCTGTTCCTCAGCTCATTTGCTCATTTTGCCGCTATTTCTCTCCTTAGCTCAAACCAAAGTTGTTCAATTAGATTGAGGTCAGGAGACTGTCAAAACCAACCCAACACGTGAAATCCATGGTTGTGAAACCAATCAGTTGTCCTGCAAGTTTTATGTTTCTGATCATTATCTTGCTGTAAAAATAATGCCCGACACATTTTGCTTCAACTCTCCCACTCTAGCGTTCCAAGGAGATTGTCTTGAAGGATCAAATTAGGTTTTCGACAGTCATCTTACCAACAATCCTTTGGCACATCCCAACCCCTCGGAAGCTCATTCACCCCCAAAGCATAAAGTTGCCGTCACCAAACTTTACGGTCGCTTAGACGTGGTGATACTAAAGGGAGAGAAAGCACCTCTTGTAATTAGTCGTTAATGGATGGAGTTAAAACTTCCTTTCTCTCTGTCATATATTTTTCCACATGAATATTTAAATTCTTCGTATATTGATTACAGTATCAATTCCAATGTCAACTCTAGCAGCAATTTTCCGTTGTTTTTAAAGGTTTCCCAAAAAGTTCTTTATTTCTTGACTATTTTCTTCATCTTGTCCAAAACGAAAATGTATGAACTACATATACGAATTTTATTTATGCATTTTCGTGTATTCACCTTTTAATTATATGCTTTAGATAATCTTAATTCACAAAACTTAGTTATTTTGGTTAAGAGCACAAAGTTCGCTCGTTATCTTTCTAAACTCAACTAACTGTCCAAATGACATAAGAATCAAATCAAATCTATCACATAATTAAGTAATAATGTCTATTCTGCTTTAGTCAAAATATAGTAAACAAGATTGTCATTGAGCATTTGCAGACATTGTTATATCCCTTGGAAAAAATGTTATTGAAACAAATTTTGTGTTAAATGTTCATTTATTTTTTCCAAATCAAAATAATTCTAACTGAATTGGAAAAAAATTAAAATCTGAAAACTATTCACATTAGCTGTGTTTTTTTCACAATCGGATTTGGATCATATTTAGCTGGAAATTTTGAATTGCATTGAAATTTACGAACAGTTAACCATATCAAACAATTTCTATTTCATGAAAATAAAATCGAACAGCTTTGATTTACATATATCCACTTTGCGTCAAAAGGTTAATCTAAAAATTTGTTCGGTTCAAAATTTGATGTTCGAATGAATAAAAATCATGGAAACTTTATATCCATGTGTATTTCGTATATTATTATTATCTATAATTGAAACATTTTGTACTAGGCCAAAAAGTAACATTTTTAATTAAATATAAAATTTCAATCTTTAGTTCTATAAATGTACGTTATATCAAAATCAGTCCAGTAGTTTTACCGTAAATTTCTTTATTTATTTATCCAAAATGTTTTCAGAACATTCAAACATTCCAAAATTTCATGACTCCTTTGGTTCCTAGGACTCAAAATAATGTTCAACTTGCCATAAACTTATTTCTGCTTCTTATTTAGCTTACAGACTAAATTGTTTTTCCTTCTTTTAAAAATTTAAAATACATACTTACATATATACATCAAATTATCTCTTGAGTATTGAAAAAAGATTGAAAACATAAGTGTACGTATACGGAGATACCATTAAAAGCAGGTTGATTCAAGAAGATAAAAGTCTTTAATTCAAATTATATAAATCTATGTATACTAATATTATAAAGAGAGAAAGATTGTATATTATGTAATAGGTAATTTCGGAAACTACTGCGCCGAATGAGATGAAATTTTACACGTGTATTGCGCATGAGCTTCTGAGTACTATAGGTAATATTTTGAAATTGGAAAGTGGAGGGGAGAGGAGAGGAGGAGGAAATGTCGATCTATGATGTTTATGGTAAGCCACACAAAAAATACTTATCCGATCGAGATGAGATTCTACGGGCATGTTGCGCATTACCCCTTGAGTGACATAGGCTATGCATTGTAATTGGAAAGTTCGGGGGAAGGGACGAAAGGAGAGAGAGAGGGGGAAAATGTTGAGCTGGTGAGACACGCAAAAAGCACTTATCCGATTGAGATGAAATTCTATGGGCATGTTGTGTTTAACCTCCTGAGTGACATTTGACAAATTTGAAATCGGCAAAGTCATACTTTTATTAAAGTTTAACTTTATTATAGGGGTAGTTGTGGCCGGGAAACGCCGGGTATGAGTCAGCTAGTATAATATAAAAATCAAATTAGAAAACATCAAATTTTTAAAATTTGTTTATCCACAAAATTTTATAAAACTAAATTAAGATTAATGATTGATCGTTAATATTGATGACAATACATACAAGTCAGTGTTCCCTATTCTCACAAAATTAACTAAATAAATAATTTATAGTTACTAGCGTGTTGGACGACAGATTAATTAATTTTCACGTTATGGACTATGGTACATATTTAAAAGTTTAATAGTTGCTGAAACCTCATTTTTTTCGGGCAAATGTTTACAGTGGTTAATAATTTGCGTGGATAGTATTTTCCAAATTGAAAACATCCCTCTCTCTTTGCGCGATAAGCTGTTATGAATTGTTCAAGTGAGAAATTATTAAATAGACATTAGCCAATTATTATCAGAAAGTTTAAAAAAATCCCTCATTATCTAAAAATTAAGGGGATGTACTGAATTAATAACCAAAAACTGAAATTCAATATTCGCGCGGGCATAATCAATACTCTTCGGAGTTTTGATATGAACCTAATTAAGTCCAAAATTTATTACGTAGGTAAATTTTGTAAAATCACGCTTTAGTTAATTTATTACCAAAGTGGTTGCCATACTGTGCTAATAAATTTATATCCTATCGTGGCTGCTATGAATTTCATTGTTTAACCAGGTATACATTTGTGAGTTAATTAACGTTTTGATTTAAATCATTTGGAGTATGTATTCTAGGTGGATGTGGTTTTTGCTATTTCCTAAATATTATGCAGTATAAATAAATTTAACTAAGTTATCTTCATCAACAAGGGATACAAAATTCTCAGATACTGTAGCTTTTTTTTAAAAAATAAATTTGAAATACTACATGAAATAAGGATATTAGGTAGATAACTCTAAAACCCTTAAAATGACCCTTCTCGAGTGGTCAGTAGCATTGCGTTTTGTAATTAATTTTTCATAATTAGTCCCCTCGACCATATAACAGAGGGTGGTCCTACCGGAACGTAAATAGGTAGTAAACGACAGTTTGAATCACAGAAATGAACACTTCATCATTTTATTTTTGCGGAAACGCCTTAAATGGATGTCTGGTGAAAACTCGCGTGTGCACGTTATGTTTCCATTTGGTGTGCTCTAATTTCCCTGAATAAATTAAATTAAATGTATTTCTCTGCCCTTCCTGTGGCTGATTTAGTTGTCAGGCATGCGAAGATACCCCGAAAACTATCTGACGAAGGAGTGGGCCCTCTCATGCAGTGTGCGAAAGGCTATTCAACAATTCTTTTTTATTATAGGTTTGGCTATTTAGCAACTCAGGGTATGGACGAAAATTTTGCTGAGCGCAGCATATCATCAAGCCATTGACCTAACCTAGATCATGTTTTATGTGGGAGAAGCACGAATGTTGCGGAATTTCCCTCTCTACCTGGACATGATGAATTTTTTTATAGGATAAATTGGTCATGTTGAATATTAACGATCGTAAAGCGTTACGCACTTGCACTCAATTTCAAAAGTTTGGAATGAAAAGTTGGGCAGGAAATTAATGGAACACGGGCATGGTCCAGCCATTTTTAAGTTTTCTAGCAGAATTCAGGAATTTCCCACATTCTGCCTCTGTTAGCTGGATAGAATTTATTAGCAAATGCTGAACTTAGCAAAGAACTTTTTTCGTACTTTATGGTTCTCATAAATTTTGGTAATTTTCGTATTTGTTACTAGAAGAAATACGTAGGAATGATATATTCCTCAAAGAAGAAAATAATACATATTGTAACCAGGAACACAAAATATGAGGGTTCCTTCTTGATCGTTGTAAGATATTTCACAAATATATTAAGCAATTTTTATGAAATAAATGTTTATTTTTTATCTTTATTTAGGTGATGCTGCTCTAAAGCGCGTCAGCCTCATTGTAGAGCCACCAGCTGTGCGAAAAGGGCAGCATGCAATGTTAAAGTGCGTTTATGATTTGGATGGAGCACCACTGTATTCGGTGAAATTTTATCGAGGCCAATTAGAATTTTATCGGTATTCACCAGGAGAAATACCAAGCACAAAAGTTTTTCCTTTTCCTGGAATACTTGTCGATGTAAGTTGTAGGTACATAAAATTTGCATGAAATCTAAATTCTTCATCTAATTTTTTAGAGAGCTTTTTCAAATGCAAGCCAGGTCTTAATTAGAAACGTTGGATTTGGACTTTCAGGGAATTTTTCATGTGAAGTAACTGCCGATGCACCATATTTTTCAACTGCAACAGCTGTCGGACAAATGCAAGTTGTAGGTAAGCTTATCAACAAAAGAAAAATTAAGAGTAGATTATTATTTGATATATGTGTATATTACTTAAACAACTTATGTGATCCAGAAACTTGACAGAAAAAAAAAACAAATCGTTCGGAATTACTTTGAATTGAACACGCTTTGAAGCATTGCACTGCTACAGACTCGTAAAAGTTTAAAATCGTTATTCTCGTGCTGATAAATCGGTAAACAAAACAATTTTTGAAAACTGCTGTTCAAATTTGTTTGATCTACATTATCCCATTGCTTTACACTAGACAGGCTCCTTAAAGTGGTAACAGAAAACATTGAGGAGAGCTTTATAATATAATAAAAATAAGGAACTTTAAATTGTAGCATGTTTATAAGTTTTTTGAGAGCCAATACTATTAGTCATTAAAATATAAATAGTAGATATCAGCAGAACTCTTTAACAAAAATTAGGATAAATTATGAAAAATTAAATTTATATCATATTAATTTTAATTTAAGGTTATCGAAATATTAAATTTTGTTTCTTAGAATTACCAGAAAAACGACCTTCGCTCTGGACTGAGTATGATCGTTATGAGCCTGGTGATGTACTTCGAGCCAATTGTAGTAGCCCACCATCACGCCCAAAAGCGGAATTGAAATTATTTTTAAATAATTGGATGGTAAGTTTATATTTATTAAATTGATTTATACAGTAGATATAGTGAAAATATTGGTGCATTATGCAATAAAATCAAATTGTTTTAAAATCTCAAATCAGTTTGTTTGTATAAATGTAGGAAAGCAGCATACTTAAAAAGTAAATATTTATTTTTGTGGGCCCGTGTAGAACACCCGATATTTCTAATAATAAGCTAGCCCAAAAAACGTTTTACTGCTATTTCGCAAAACCATAATATCCCGAATTTCGAATAGATTATTTAATTGAATACGTGTAAAATTCACCATAAATTTTTGTATAAGAAACTTTACAAAATTAACCTTTTTAATTAGTTTCATTAAATCGAAATATTCTTAAATCCTTAAAACTCTGTTAAGAAATCAAAAACAATGAAATTCTTAGTTCACAAACGAATAGCTTCCAGCCCTTTATGTCATGCAACCTGTTGGTAAAGAAAATGTTTTCGTGGTTCTCGTATTTCAGGGAACCCCCCGAAAGCATGTTTAAGTAAAATTTAAGCATTTCCTTTGCTTTAATTCCATCGGATTCTGTGCGTAAGATTTTTTATTTCGCCGAGTTCCAGCTCCTTCTCTGATCTCAGCAAACGTCTGTTACAGATATTCTTTTGAATAAGTCATTACGACACATTTTCCTATTAAACTTGGAATGGCGAAGCAAATAAATGATATGACAACTTCAAAGAAATATGCTTCTTTGGAGAGTTAAAATTAAATAATACTTTTTGTTTTTGAGATAAAAGTGAATTGCTCTGCTATGGACTCTCTCTGGAAACGAGTTCTGGATACCGACCTCTATCGATTAATATTTATCTAGGTCTGCAAAATTACATTTTCTCGTACTATCCCATTTAATTCCAGCACATCGAGTTTGTTATAATGCCTATTTTATTAATAAGCCACTTTCTTAATTGAATGTCCATTTGCCAGCACGTCGGATAAATTTAAAAGCGACTATAAATAAAGATGAGAATTTTGCAAAATAAGTGACCAAAATTTACATCTGTTGAGCTTTTCGCGAGAAATCATTAAAATGTAATTACTTCAAACAGCTTCTCGGCATTAATTCGAATCCCATTTTGGGGTTCAACTCAATTTAATCTAGGAAGTGGTTGTTGGTTTTTAGAACCATGTGCTGGTCAATTTTTCAAGTCACGTAGTATTACGTAGAAATTTCATTTAAGAGCCAGCTGGAGTTCTGTCAGAAGCCAATGAAGGCTATAAATTAAATTGGGCAAGGTATACACTTATTTAATTTAAGTAAACAAGGGAACGACATTTTTAAATAGCTTTTACATTTGTATTTTATATTGATATTATCGAACAATTTAAATTTAATTTATTTTAGATTTAATATTATAGAAACAGGCGGCACAGCCGTATGATTTGAATAGTTATTATTAATTCCAGGCTAAGCCAAAATTACATAATTACTAACAGTCTTATTTATTTACACTTTGAAAAAATACTTAAGGACAAATTATAAAACTGTGACGTAGAAGGTGCTCCTAACAATTTTAATACTTACTAAAAATTAATTGATAAAAGAAAAACACTTTTTTCTGATTGTTGCTATTTGGATTCGAGTATATGTAACGTTTTATTTTCGTTTATTAATCGACGCAACGCGTGCAGGAAAACTATCCATCAACCTTTCGTAGTACTTTTGTGATAAGCACAGTTTTCATTCAATTAACGAATTTACTTTCCATAGCCTCCTAGAAATTCATCATTTTTTCATCACTTATACTTTTGTACTTCAACATGAATTCTTCAAATAATAACTTGATGAACGAGATACGACATCACGAAAACCTTAACAATTTTTCGAATAGATGTAACAGAGCACTGAAGACTAGGTACTTTTTTGTAATTATCCTAGAAACTCTTCGAAATATTTTTTAATTAATTACCACGCTGACGTTCAAATTTCACTCCATTTCACATCATCACTAAAATGAGTCTTTAGCAGATGTTTTTTAATTTTGTCTTAATTTGAAAGGGACGCTGATTTCACTAACAGTCGCCCCGCTAATTTAATAATAATCTGCGTCTCCAGACGTCTGCAAATTGCTGTATCAAGAATTTTTCGTACTTTTTAAGCACTATCAAAGAAGATATATTCGGTCCGAAGCGCGGCAAACATTCAATTTTAGGGGATACATTTCAGCAATTTTTCTAGTTCCCTTTTATCTGTCCAAGCGGGCCAGAAGCTGATGAAGTAATTTTCAAGAAATTGTTTCTGTCAATTCAGGCTTTATCGTTGCAAAGATTATTAAGTCTACAATGAGATTTGCTACCCAAATCCCCTGGAAAAGCTCCTGAAAATGTCGCCTGATTGGAGGGAATTCTGTGCAAGGCTTTGATTACAATCAAGAGGAAAATATTCTTTTAAATTACTCTACTAAGAGAGCTAGCTTTTTGAATTTCTATCATACAATTATTTACAGGCGTGACCAGTATGTCTTCTGTTCATATATTTAAAAAATGTTGAAACGTTATCTAATGGCGGCATTTATTTTTTGAACATAGCATTAGATTTATTAAATCTTACAAAAGCCTCTTACAGACAGTTTCAAATGTTGCGAAGTAAAAATTAACTAACTAAGTTTAACACAATCGCAAACATCGCAAAAATCGCATTGTAGCTAAATTGGAATGCACATTAATTTTACGAGTAGGATCAACATGCATTTATAAAAGATAATTGCGCTGATATTAAATTGGCTTACGCAAAACAATCGCTTCAACAACTGAAGTACTTCAACCAGCTTTAAACTCAGTGAAGCTTGTCTCATTTATCTTCCTTTCCAAGGTTGATTAAATTCAATCAGTCAAAATCTCAAGGTGCGATTAATTTTGTGCACCTATTAAAAGCACCTACATTCGGGAAAGCTAAGAAAATTGGGATGCGTTCATCATAGCTACGGGACGATTTTCCGTTCGGGATGTAAACGATCCCAATTATTTTTGAAGAATTCAGGGAATAAACTTTTTCCACGAACGGATCATTAATTAATGGATTTTCCACTCTTAAAACAACAATTATTTTTTTATCTGTACACAGATAAAGAGAAAAATGTACGGAAGCAATTTTGAATATATTTTTATAATTATTAAAATAACAGCATTTCTGGTGCTAATTGTATTTATTGATATTTTGTGAACTATTAATATAACGATTAATCAATCATATGTAATATACGAGCGAAATACATATGATTGTTTCACATAAAATGAATTCAACAAAATTGTTAAGCAGTAAAGATTGTTTACCATTGAGGCCTGTTTCACCGAACTCACAAGTGTTTCTGTGAAGGCTTGTGAATTTGTAGAAATATGTTGCTTCATGGAAATAAAAATTACTCGTATAAGATTACAGATTTGAAGATTATGTAGGTACAATTGCGACAATCATTGTTTTATAAGATTTATGTTTACACATGTAATTTGAACAGTTGTAAATAAAAGTACAATTTCATGAAGTTTACAACTGCAGACTGCATACACTTGTGGTATAAAAATCTGGGTTAAAAATACTAGTCTCAAGTAGGGCCGAAGCTAGGAGCTCTGGGCACGTGATTAAGGGGCTTTTTCTCCTCTTCTCGTTTAGTAAGCCTTTTTAACGTTGGAAACGTTTTACAGGGAAACCAGCGAGTTTGGATGTAATGGTAATCGTTAAACACTTCTAGTAGCTGGAAACTTGAAATTTTTATAGGGTTGATATTTAGTGTTTTTTTTTCTTGATAGTATAAAACACCTTAATTTTTACGCGAAGTTTAATTTAGAATTTACGAAGTCACAATGAAACTATTGTAAAATAAAATAAAATATAATATTCAAATACAATTACAATCACATATAAATCTATAATTTCCATGAAAAATTATAAGGTTTATTAAGAAATTATTGAAAGGATAGTAAAAAAAAATATTTTAAAGAGATTTATTTATTTATTTAAATTATTTTTGCTTTTTAATATTGAAAATTTGGGAAAAAATCAGTATGTAAAAAAACCCAATGAGTATTACACTAATTACTAAATCAGAAGTTAGTTTGTTGAGCTGTATCATTTTTAATAGAGTTGTGCTATTAACAATCTGCAATTTCATTGACCCTGTTAATTTTTTCCATTTTATCTTAACTCAACTTATCTGGGATGGTTGGAGCCACATCATACGGAAACCTCCTAACAAAATCAACTTCTTTGTCGTGGACTTTTTTGCACTAGCGTTGACTAAAATTTTAGACTGAATTACTTTGTAATCGCCAACGGCGAGATTTTTTTGAAACGGAACGAGGAGAAATGTTATTGATTAATTGATTATTAGTTTCAAAAAACTTGAATTAATTATATTGCCGACAGAAAATATTTTATTGCTGACAAAACCTCAATATTATGCTAACCGTTTAAAAAAATTGGTTACATGTCCGTTGTGAGTTTCTCGATTGTATAATAATTGTATGAAAATTGTGTAAATGCTAATGGTGATAATAGTGGGGAGAACAAATTCTTTACGTGAAAAAAAGAAAATTTTTAAAGCAAGAATAAATTTTAACTGCGGAAAAGTAATTGAGCTTATCATCGACTAAAATTGACTACATTGCAAGCAATATTGAATTGTTGATAGATACTCGAGCTCTATTCACGTGAATAAATTTCAATACCACGGTATCAGCGACATGCAGGGATTTTCGAAAGCAACAATTTCTTGAAGTGTGCGCAGAGTGGTGAATAAAATGAACTGCCGTCCTTTAAAGAATGTTGTAAATTGGCCTACCAATATTGAGAATGTTCTACAAATATTCCATAATATCTTACGTATTTGCTACGAAATTCTAAGAAGTGAAATAGCTGTACTTGTGGCTAAAAATTCTCCGTAAGCATGGATACAGCACGAATTTATACCATGTTTGCATCTCCTCAAAATCTTGGGATTTAAAATAAGTGATTTAAAACTGTTTCCGTCAAGTAGGGCGCTTCATTTGACGTTTCAAGTGTCATATTTCCCTTCTTTTTTTTTTGTAATTACTTGTTCTATTTCAATTCAATAATCACCAAATATCGGTTTTAACGCCTGCTGCATAGTGCTGGATAAACTTTTTAGAGACACCAGCAGAATGAATTTATGAGATTTTGATTGAGATTCTCTAGAAATCTGGAGATTTCAAAATTGCTTACATACATATTATACATACATAGATATGTACATACTTGTATGCGAAATCTTAAGAGATTGGATTTCGCGAAATCTTACAAGATCTTAACATTTTGGGGAGATGGAAACGTCTTATTACCAACGTTTGCATAAATACATAAATTTTGGTGAAACAGACATTTTTTACAAGTGCAGCTACAGGCTGTTTAAACTTGTAATTATGTGAAATAGTCCCCTGGTCTCAATGTTAACTTTTGCCATTTATTTGATTGATATTTAAATCTTTTATCAGTACCTTATCTTATTATTTTTTCTTAGAATGTTCAAGGTTTCAACATTCGGGAATTATTTTAGAGCCAGGATAAGCCTTTTTTACGAAAATAACTAATTTTTCTGTAATTAATTCGTATTTACAATTTTTATCGTATCGATTTTGTTTTGCTTCCGTGTTTTGACTATATGGACTGCGCTGTATTTATAAAAAAGAAACCTCAGTTTAAAAAGATTGTGTTTAGATTAAAAATTTGTGTTTCCTTAAAACGAAAAATTGCAGTTGAATTGCATTATAGCAAGTATGAGCTTTTAGCCTGAATTTTTTTAAAAGTTAATTGAGTTCACTCGACTGTCTGTTTGTCCTGTCTGTCACAGTTGTCTAACATATCAAGTTGAAATTTGATTTAAGAGGTAATATTTTCTGGTGTGCATGAGTTCAAGGATAAATTAATTAATATGAAATTCGGTTTTTTATACATGATTTAAAAATAAAATGGCGACGCAGAAGCTCTCACACGAAAATCAATTTTTATCGTGACCTTTATGTCCACACCAGCAATTTTGCACCTAGTACAAAAATCAACAACAATTTTGAAAATATTTGCCTTAATTTAGTCAACTACGTAGAATTTTTTTTCGAAATAGTGAATTTTTTAAAAAAATGCCACAAATGTGAAGAAAGAATTTTTATTTTTATGAACTAATCGGTCATAATATCGGCAAATTTCAATAAAGTAAAAAATCCTACATAGTTGATTACAGAATGTTATTATTAATCCTTAGCTGGCACACTTCCGCAGCATCGCATAACTGTCACTGTGGGGTCTGCGTGACGCCAGCCATGAAAATGTTTGCTGTAAATCAGATAATGATTTTTTTGTTTTAACGAATATTTATAAAACTTTTACTATGTTCTACTGATATAGATAAAAAAGGAAATTTAGGAAATACCCAAAATTAAGATACGAAAAAAAAAATTTTAAAATGGATAAAAACTTAAGGTACCTACTCAAGTGGGAATTACGAGGTTTGGGTCAATCTCACCCCTAGGTGCCAGCTAAGGGTTAAGATACAATTAAAATGTGTTAAAAATTGTAGATGCCAGCTCGAAAACTTAGATTTGAGATAAACGCGTTTAAATTTCAATGAAATTTTTGATTTACTTCTAATCTGCAATGCCTGCGCCATACATTTGATCTTCCCTTCCTTTCATTCTTGGGTTGGTTGGTTGGTTAACGTGGCGACCCCGATCACCTGATCAGGATCCAATTAGCGCTGGATGCGCCGTTTTGAAATCACAGAATCCCCTACGAGTATAACCCGGTTGTTAGAAGTAATTAACAGAGTCTATAGATCAGAGCCAGCCTGTGGAGTTCAGAAAGAGAACTAGCTCTCCGATCCTAGACGAAGATATATCGCTGATGTTGTCCAGGAAATGCTTGCCCAGTGCCCGGTGCCTAGCTACTGCTAGTGCCGGACAGCTGCACAGGAAGTGAGAAAGAGTCTCCTTCTCTGCAGGGTCCTTGCAACTGCGGCAGTGGCTATTGTAAGGGATTCCTAGTTTTGCCGCGTGCTCCCCTACATGCCAGTGGCTTGTGTGTATCGCCACCACTCATTCTTGGATAGTTAAGGAAGTATATATAACTCAAAAAAAAAAAAACAATTTTCAAGAAAAGGTTACAAAGTACATAGTATTATATATTAATTCCGAAACAATAAAATATAAAATTTTGAAAGACGTAATCAACATTCCTATGAAAACCGTTTTGCAAATAAATCTTGGAAATATGCTTTTTTTAGTCAGGTGATATGATAGGTACAGAATCTAAGAGTGTGAACTTTACTCGCACTAGACCTATTTTCAACAAGTTTAGGTACTTGATGAAGGTAAAAGAGGAGAACTCTTATATCTCTGGTATAGTGCAAAAAAAAAAAAAAAAATCTTCAACAAAAACCGATTTGGCATCATTTTAGGCCATCAGCAATTTTGCACAGCGATGTTAATTGTTTAGTACCTACTCGACTCGTATATAGGTGTATATATACACTTTGAATGTCACTAATTACCTCATGTCTTTTCTTTTTATCACAGAAAATGGGAGAAATTTTAAGAAAATCGATTTTTTTGACACAGACTTGAGATCCGAATTGTTTGTGTATTTACTTTTAAAGTACTATGAAACAAAAGTAATAAATTTTTATCTTCGCCAGTAAACACATCTTTGGGAATTTTAATATCCATTCCTTTTTGGATGATTAAACACAAGACATATGCTGCTCAAAACTTGGTCAACTGGTCGGGCGTTCTGTTTGTGGCCACATTATAGTTTTTCTTGCCGAAAAGGAAAGATTTTTATAACTAGGCCAATGAGAAATAAGAGTATTTTATTCGAACAATTTTCCATTTGTTATATGAGAAATAAACATTTTATGAGTAATTCAGATCAATATTGCGAACTTAAAGATCTATAACAATAAAAAGAGCAGGAAGAGAAAGAAGGAAATGTACATACATTCAGAGATGGCACTCACTATGGCAAAGCCAAATACGACTATATATATATCCTATAATTTTGGGCAAGAACGGACAATATGTCGTCTTCTACATTTTATCTTACACCCTTGGATCTACCGGCTCGAACAGAACAGAAAAAAGAAAGGCAAAAAAGACCTTTACCACGGCGACGGCACACACGTTTTCCTCAAGGAGCTCTAAGGGCAGAAGTTTTTCTCCATTCAATTTCTGCTTCCATGGCCTTACACAATAGATAGAACTGGCTGCATCTTGGCGATACATAGCCATTTCGGGGGGGAGGTAAATCTGAAGAGCAATGGACCATCGTATCACTTAACAGCTTTAACCCATAGCCCTGGGCCATAAATTCTTTTCTAGTTTCTTTCAACCACAACAAATTTTTTCGTACTTGTGTCTTCCTCTGCTCCATACTCGTTCCATCAATACTGTGTCCTGGATCTGCCCGAAGAAGTCGGCTTTTCCACAAAAATATTTTACCAGTGGCCAATGGCGTCGTACGTAAGAGATTAATGTTGACTCTATTATGTAATTTTATAGTCGTTTATAAGTGCGTTTGTTGCCATTTATCCGCTATTAGGAATGGATTTCCGTTCGATGAGATCGATAACGACTTGAGAATAATCACTTAAGTTGGAACTTTATTGCAGTTACTTTGTGCAACAACTCAAATTACCGTCGAGTAGTACACATATCCTTTTAAGAGCTTTGCATCGGAAAGTATAGAACTCAATTAATGCAGGAAGGAAGGAAAAGTGCCTTAGAAAAAATTTCTACAAGAACATCTACCTGAAATTCAAACGCAGACATAGCTTTAAGTCTTTAGAAGATTTTAGGGTATGGGATTCAAGAGTTTATCTTGACAGATCACATTAATATAATACTTACTAGCTGTGGAAATAATTTGATACTCCTCCTGTAAACCCCTTAAATCCTGGAAACCAATTTACTGGCTTTATCTATGCATGACCTATTTTGGCAGAATTTTAGGGGTTCATATATTATATAAGCTAGTTTTAAAGTGCCTGCTGACTATTAAGGGTGAACATAAATCTTGCTCTGAGTAATTAACACAATTTGCTAAGTCATTACGGTAATTGCACTCCATATTCTAAATTTGATTTTACGTAGGAAATCATTTTTGGCCCATGTTCAACAAACTACTTTAAGACCATTTTTCTCAGCCCCTGCCCATTAGTCCCCTTGTTCAGCCTCTTCTCGTTTGTTTTTGTGTCCACTTTGGAGCCCCAAATTACCATGTCACCCCAAAGTTTAACAGCCGGAAATTAATAACTATGGTCCTCGATGTTCAGGATTTCGATAAGCAGCACTTGGTGCGTTTGTTTTCTTTCCAATTTGTTTGTTTACTTGCACGTCCTCCTTCACATTTTATCAATTATTTTTGTAAGAAGCAATTCTTAAGCGATAAATCACAGAGGGGGTGCGAGCCCCTTTCATTTTATTTATCCTTCTGTAAAGCGACCTCCAATATGATTCTTATCCTCCACTAGCCAACTTCACGGTCGTAGGTATGCGTGTGGGGACATAAATTGTACGTTTCTAGTATTTTGATGACCTTGAACAGTACAGAAAGTATAAATAACGAAATAAAATCCCCAGAATCGCACGAGAATTTCAACATATACATGAGCAAACATGAGCGCAAGAAGGAAAATTGAGCATAAATCTGGTAATTTGCAGATAACTTTGGGATAATATCACTCATTCGGAAGATAGTTCATCTTCCTGAAATCCTTCTCTAGGCTCCACGTCAGTTTTTGTAAGGATAATGCGTAAATATTACATAAATTATCCGGCTAATGATTTCGTGACAAATAAAGAATTGTACATTTTTTTATTAATGCCCAAAACCGGATGATTTATGTGTTTACAGAGGGCCTTTGCACTGAATCGAAATTTCTCCTCTTTATTTTATTATGCACGTACAGATCACAGATGGTGGGATTATTTTATAAATACGCGCCCCAACAACTCCCGGAATATCTGGATATGTCAGCTAATCCTACTGAATTTACAATTGTAAAAAATTGTTATTTTTAATCTCATTAAAAATATCCTTCGAATTTTTGTTAAGCGCTTTTATTTCCGTACTCATACGATTTCATTTTCTGCTTGTTAGTATACTGATTATTATCCCCTTTCGAATATGAATTCCAATATCCATTATTCTCTATAAATATATAAAATTTTAAATGAATCTGTTGATCTCCTCTGAAATAATTTCAACTCCACTTGTTTGCATTTTTCTTTAATGTGTGAATATATAATATATTTAAAAATGTTCTGAGATTTATACCTACTAAAATGCATTTGGATATGACTGTCTAATTCCAATTTAAAATTAACATAAATTTTTCTTTTACAGTATAGAAACGCCTTCACTCGCGCGTTTCAAAGTTATGCCTGAACATAAACATTTTTTGTGTAACAATTACTAGATACTAGATACAGTAGTGGCCCAAATAATAGACACACCTATGAAAATTTAACAATTTGTGCAACAAAAGTCGCCGTGCCTTGTTTAAATGTTTTTGCAGCATATCTGGCATCAAATTCTTTATCTAGATGACAAAGGAAATGTGAAGTACAATTAATTGGCAGTTCTTATTATTTTGGCCGGCACTGTATAGCAAATACAGAACTTTTACGTAAAAACTAACAGACTTTTTAGCAAAAATTCTGCAAAATTAAATTATTTCCGAAATTTCGAAAAGAAATAACTAGCTACTGGGCTAAAGGGGTAGAAATCTTCTATGAGAGTGGAAATTATTGATATATTTTAAAAGCGTAAAAGATGGGAATGAAGCAAAATCTATAAAATAGAAAGATTTCAATAAGCTTATAATATAAGAACGAACTATTGAAAATTAAATTACATATTGACGTAAATGCGATTTTGTCTATACATAATGTATGTTTGACTCAACCAAACTGAAGGCAGGGTATATCTATTACATATATGGAAAGAAATATTCGGGAAAATTAGGGAACATATTGAATTTTGTCGATATAATAACTAGACGTAGGAACATACATACATAGGTATATATGAAAAAGTTTCATGTGCAAGAAAAAAAACTGACACGATTTTTACTGTGAGGTATCCACTGCAGGACATGCATCAAGAGTTTTATCGCGCTGGACTCTTAGTAAACTATATTATAAAAGTTAGAATAGCTAATGCCCTTTAGAGCTCAAATTTTCTTGTAACCTTAACATTCAGGCAGCAAACCAAAAATTGTGAGAATATCTATAGAGTTGTATGCGTCGAAGAGAAAAAACTTTCAGTGTTGTTTGTGCATATGTAACTTATTTACAAGTCTCCTTTAGCTTTTATGAGAAACGATTGTTTTTGTATTATATACCTATGCAAATAAAACAACTTGGGTAGTAGATATGTATGTATTTTTATTTAATTAATCCTAAGAACACGATGGAGAAAATATTAAATATGTACGTATGTAGGTATTAAAATTCCCAATGCAAATTGCTATGTTAATTTAGAACAAAATTAATTATTTTCTATCATTTAAAAATAAGTCGTCAATTTATAACATATGTAATATACATTATACACACATAATATACGTACCATTATATGTATAACAATTTTTTAATTGAAAACATGTTTATTTCTCATTAGTTTATTTACAAAAGGAGCTTCGTTGTTTTAACTATTAATTTTGTTTTACTTTTAATTTTATTAAAGGATATTTTTAGCCGTAGTCTGGTTTTAGTATTTTAACTCTGTTTTTTATTCCATACCAAAATATTCCAAGAATCCAATTATTTTTCCTAAAGCCTTTGTGTTTTACGTTTACAACTCAAATGAACCGAATTATGCTGGAAATTTCAATCTTCTAAGAATTGGCAGTAACTCATTTCTTGTTTGTTTCGTCACTCATTAGTAACATTAGCAGTGCAATTACAATGTAAAAGTGAATTTGCAACATTGATGCATCGTCTGAAAATTAGTACGTGATAAATGCACTGCAACTACGTATCTAATGTCAGCTTAAATAAATGGGTTAACAATTTATTTTACCAACATAAATTGCCATTTGTCTGCAATATGGCGATAGCATGGGAATCTTTCGCTTTGCACCACAAATTCTTAGGACATCCCAAGTTCGTATGAACCGCACCGAAGCTTCCCAAGTTCAATTGAATGTGAAAATGGAGTTTGCAATTTATGATCTCACATATATTAAAGGTCTACCGAATACTCTACCAGTTTTGGGTTGAAGCAATCATTAAATTGTAAATAAATAAAACACGTGGGAAATTTATTACAATATTTGTTTCGGCCATTTAATTATGCGGTTTGCTTGCGGATCTGGGAAATTAAATAAATTCTTAATGCAGCGGTAATATATTAAATATAGGTTAATATAAATTATTTCCCCTCATTTGGGTGCATTTCAACATATGTATATACAAATTCAGATATTCTGTGAATTATATACCCTTTTGATTGATATAAATTTTTGGTTATCCGTTTCAGGTTCCAATCAGCGATACACAATTCATCCGAACTGTTGATAATCTGATAGCATCCAGAATAAGCTTGAAACTGCACCTTCAGAGCTCGCATTTTTTAGGAACCCATTCTGGAGGGCATCAGCTAAATGGCATTAGTCCAAATTTAAACTATGGAATAATATTAAAATGTACAGCACAAATTGGTAATTTGTACCAAGAGTCCACAGAAATTGAACTGGGTGTACCACCAAGAGATCCTATTCCTGCCAGAGGTAAGACACTTACATAAAATGTTTTAATCAAATAAAGAACGGCAATATTTTGTCCGATTGAATAAAGCAAACTTCTCGTTTCGTCTAGTGACCTCAAATGCATCGCGCAAAAGCGGAATCTCTCGTTTTGTAAAAGTGTTAAGCAGTGCGAGCATATTGCTGGTTGGACTATTTAACCGAGTCTACCTGAACTTTAGATAGTTCTATTCCAAAGTGTGTTAATTGTAAGATTACGAAGTTCGGTGATGTGTACATGTACAATGCATGTTAGGACTTAATTTTATTTTTCAATTACACGTAATAAAAAGTTAAAATATTAATATTATTGTATATGTTAAATTTTTGGCTTATTTATAAAATCCTTATTGTGTATATGATGGCTGTCATCACATAAATTGCTAAGGAAATCCTAGAGATATGAACAGGTGGAAAAAAAGTTGATTATGTAACCAATTCCTATTAAATGCATTTTACACAATAAATCAGTGTTTCATTTGACCCTAAAGTAACCCGAAAGCTGATTTATTTTTGGATTTTTATCCAATACTTCATTATGTGATTAAAATTTAACATTTTCCCCCGGGATAAATTCAGATAGGTAAATTATTATGACTTCATTAAGCTATAGGTTGCTAAAGTTTATAAGCTCACTTGAACTTTTATTGGGGTTGTTTTTTTTTTAATGGTATGATACGAGTATAATGAGGAGCAGCTGTTTTAATTAAATAGGATTAAAAAACAAGAACACATGAAATTTTTCATAATAAACTCATTGTGAACGTAAAGCAGCTCAAGTTGTAGCCTTTGGCGCTTTGCTTTCACCCAATTATCACATTTTTTTATTATGTCTAGTGACAATAATGTTCAAATTGAAATAGGTTAATTGGATAAAAAATTTGAGAGATTTTCTTTATTTTTATGTATACCAAAATCTGTGAACTTTTAAATTTTCATGCGATTTATTTACTTTTTCACGTTTTACCAACTTTTAAACTTTAGTTATACATCTTATTTAACACAATTACTAATACATATAGTATACATATGCACAATACTTTAAAATATATTTTTATTAAGTATAACATTTTGACTGAATATATCTTTATATTTCAAATTAGTTTTTGTATGTTCTACTTTTCGCAAATCAGTATATTATTTTTATACGGTTTTTTTTTGCACGGCTTCTTTCTTTTATATTAAACCATTTTCTCAGGGTATTGTCATACTACGCGGTCTTTTTTTTAAACGATTCTTTTCTGCACATATATAAGTGTATTTCAGTTTATTCCTAAAAAATTATTTCGTATTTTTCAAATATGCAAATGCAATTAGTCTTACAGATTAAATAAAATGGTAAACCTCATCTTTAAAAACATATACTAACTACTATTGCAATTTTCAATAGCTTTTCCTATTTTGTTATTTGTTTTAATTAAATTAAGTTATATGAAAATTGTAATTGCTAAAAACAACTAGAGTATACACAATCTAAACTTCCATCTCTTCTAAAACTTGAAATGGTATTTTTGGGTTGCGGTAATAAAAAGGAAATAAAATTATTTAGTGTTTGAATGACACTAGTTTAAAAATCCGAGTTGTTATTATATGTAGGATATACTTTTAAATGAACTAATAATTTTTGAAATATGAACAATATCCAAAAGAGACATATTTGTATTAGGTCTTTAGTTCTTTATTCTACTGAAAATTAAACAGAAAATCAAGAAAAAATATTATCTACATGATGCCTACTACATATATACGTATATGTATGTGAAATAGAAGCCCCAGTGCTGAACTTAATAAAGTTGTCAAAATATTTTTAAATTGAAAATTTTGAATTTCAAAATCATTTAATAATAATAATTTAATAAAACCCTGTCTCACTGGTTATCAAAACATCATTGCACTAGTTATAACACAAGGCACTTGTAAAAATGTGTGCGGTAATTCCAACCCAGCACTAAAAGCAAAATTGAGCAGTTTTTCCGCTCAAAAAATGGTAAAAACTCTTCCAGATTAAACATTTGCCTGAGGATGTTTTGACAGCTGGCAGGCACATCAAGGGCTTGTACTTTACACGGAATTCAGCCAATTCAGCACTTTGGTTGGTTGGTTGGCACATTGGAGAACGGACATCAGCATCCGCTTAAAAGTTACTGCAATATGAATTGTACGATATTTCTGGCCAAATTTACTTCCTAGCAAGACCAACCGGAATTTAACACTAGATGCTTCAGTAAATATTCCTAGATTTCATATTAACTTTAATGGTAAAGCAGTAAAGTTTCTGTCTGTTTCTAGTTACATATATTTATTTCCCAGAAAAGCACTCAACTAAACTAGAAATGCTCGAAATAATTATAATAGAATAATATTGATTTGATTTTCACTAAATTATGAACTGAACAGGAAACCAATTCAAGTTGAGATTCACTGTATTCTAGTGGGAAAAAAACAATCAAACTTTGTGTATGAATAATTAGTATCAGTCAATTGTGCAAATGTTTCCTATATCCGGTTCTTGTGGGCAGGGTAACTAATATATGTTTCTCAATAAATTTGAATCACATTTTGCGTATGAATTCATTAGGGGTTAGTCAAAGGGGTTATTCTATTGTTCTTTGATTGGGGCGACAGCCTCGCATTTCTTAATCGCTTACAATCAAATTGAATCCATTAAAAACAACCGATTTCTCATGGCTTAATTTTGCTGTTATTCTTAATAATTTGTCTAAAATCTTTATATACATGGCTGATGTCAAAACCCATGTATTCATAGAACTTGACTTAGAAATTTATCATAGAAATTGTTTGGATACACACAACAATTATGAAATATATTAGAGGGAGCATTTAACTAAGATCGATCATCAATTGTTCATTCAATGGACCTCAAAAATAGTTATTATCAAATTTACCAAGTATTGTTACGCTTAGACATAGCCATTGCAATTACAAAAATTGTCGTTAAAAATATAATTGACAATCGGACTACTAATAGTGTTCGCTAGTTTGAGCTAGTTTGAGAAAAGTCGTTTCAAGAAAAATACAATTCAAAATAAAATTTTACATGCAAAAAATGTTTTAAAATTAGATATTAATATGTATTTAGAAAATGCACACAAAACAAATTGAGAATTCTTTTTGGATCCATCAGAGTTGTGTTTCCCCCTTTGAAAGTTAATCGGATATTTTGCTTTGCATATGAAATGAACGCAGTAGAAAATAAATTTCATCTCGAAAGTATGCAATATTTAAGTAAGGGTACAGTCTGCACTGAAATAATTGTAAAAGTTGAAATAAAAACTTAGTGTCCATAGATTATACATACATATGAGTCACTATTTTTGAAGGTGGTATAAGTCAACTTTTTTAAAAATTCACATGAAGGTTACCTATACGACAAAATTTAATTAGAGAAGTTGTTAAAATGATATGTTAAGAAAGTGGACTTATACCACTTTCAACAACAACAGCTCATATTTGAAAATTGTTTCTGTCAAATAAAATGTTTTTCTTTAAATAATTTCAATGTTTGTAATTATTAATTCTGAGAATAATATGAAAGTATAAATATGATGTAATTTCAACGGTTGTATTTTCAATTAAAGTCGCAATGATCTAAATACTTAGCATGCGATATACCTATGTATGTTTAATGTTTGTGTCTGTAGGCATGAATAAAATGTTAAACGAGAATTTTATGTTAATCTATTTTTTTATTCAGAGGTGAAATTTTCAGGACAACGTACGAAATTGAACTGGAAAGGAAAGGCGGCAACAACAGCAGTAAAGTGATAATTATCGTATTTAATTTAAAAAGTACAAAAGGCCGCATTATGTAGCCGAGAATAAAAACCTTTTCATGTCGCGAATAAGACATTAAGCAGAAGTGTCCTCTTTTTACCAAAAGACGAAGTATCACGCACTTCTTGGCGAGAACAAGAATTCTTCCTTCCTTTAAGATGGATGAATCTGCAATTCTGTTTGGCGCTGGCCCGCAGAAATGCAGAAAAAGACAACAATGAAAATTGTGTTAAGGGCTCATGGCACATAAACAAATTCCTTTCCAGTTACCTGTCCCAATTTCCATCTACAGTTATGCAGTCGATCATTTATCAAAAAATTGCACAATGCCCGACCTACGACTCGCTGAATTCGCGGTGTTTGTCGTGGTACTGTTTAAGGAATTCGCGAATGGGCCAATTAAGCCCACTGCACCGGCGCACATATCGCAGTTACGGTTCATTGTCCCTCTTAAAGATCGTATCCCGTCCTGGAAGCTGGGCCAACCTGCGGAGTCCCTGCGCCGCAGCCTCCGGCCTGGACCGCTGGACCGCTGCGTGCTCTTTGGCATCTTCTCGAACGGGGCGCTGAATTAGCAAGTTGTTCTTAACGGCCTTGCAACTTTTTCCTGTAACTTTCTTGGTCATTAAATTTTTCGGTGTGCCTCTTCGGGAGTGTTTCTTTAATGCGCCTTCAGAAAAATATTGGCCACGGGAAAAGAACAGTTAAATAAAACGCAAAGCACATAATTTTCAGAGCACACAAAAAGGGAGGTGATAAAACTGGGCGATAAATTGAGTTTTTAATGAAGTAAGTGGGTTAGGGAACTCCAGGAAATTATAATTTAAGGCAATTTTGCTCGGGGTTAGTGCGAACAGAAACATTATCCCAGAACTTTTCGGGAATTCCCAGGAATTTATCGCCTGGTTATTCAGAAATCAAAATACCGTAATTAATTCAAAGTCAAGAGATGAATCAACACTTCATTCATACAAACTTGGGTGCGATTATATGATTTTGGCAATTATCATGACAATTTTACCTCTTATTTTACATATTTTATAAAAGATGTTTTCATTCAAACATTAAAAACTCCTCGCACACGACTATTAACATTTATGTAATTTGTTTTAAATGAGCTTAATAAAATCGCTTTAAATAATTATGGTTTAAACTTTAAGGTTTCCAGGGAAAAAAAATATTAAAACCAACAGAATTCTAATAAACCGAATGAATACAATTTAAACTATAACAATTTTAGAATTAGATAACCAATTAAATGAAACAGAAAATATAATTTTTTAATTTAATCGGCGAAACATCTTATAAATGTGGGTTGGAATTTAGGATACCTTTATTACTTATAAAGTAATACAACAAACGATCAAATGACTTTAAATTTCACTTGTTTTACTGGCTCTAAAATAAATCGTTAAAATTTTTTTTCTATTAGGTATATTTGTACATTATACTCGCGTAATAAAATGAATTCAATTAAAAGATATTCGTCTTCACTGTATGGAATATTTATATTCAAACAAATAGTTTCAGGTGGGGACTGCGGTAATTAAAAACAAAATTTCGATGTTTCACATTCAACTCCTTCCCTATATTTTTGGGTGAATTCGCAGAAACAATTTTGTGCTGTATGGTCATTACTTGAATCCTATTGAGCAACTGGATGAAACAATTTTAACTCTACCTGTATTTGTAAACGAGTGAATGCCTGTTTTCATTCACCCCAAAGATTAGGAGGTAAACAGAAACAACGAATTCATCGAGAGGTTAGTGTAAGGTGACGTGTTATTTTTTTCTTCTTAAGTAATGAGCATCCTGCAAGGAATACATCGGTCAACTATCGATGCAAAAATTGCGTGAACCAAAACAAACAAAGGTCACCTCTGATCAAACATGATCACAAAATAAAACAAACAATATTTCCGAACAAAATCAAAAGTTCATTAAAATCGAATTATACGCTACACAAACATAGTAATTCAAAGCAAATTCTGATGTGCATAGGTTTGCAAAATTAGTTTTATCCAATTACTCCAAGGTAAATTATGGGGTAATTGTAAAAACCAAATTGCACAGTAACGAAAATAGGAACGCACAAAATCATATTCACAGTTTTTAAGTAACATCCTACATAACCAATAAAAACAGTTAAAACCACTTACTTTGGATTTGCACATCTTCAAATGACGAAAAAGTCGAGATATTCATACTGATTTTTTCCCAAATTTTCAATATTAAAAACCGAAAATAATTTCTACTAGACTACAAAAACCATATAAATGAATGAACTCAGATTCCAGCTGTAAGTATCTTACTGTATATAATGTTTATATATCATCTTTCAATTATATGTCTATTCTATTCTAAATTCGGGTGATCAACATTTTTGGCAATGTCACAAACATACATATGTACATACATATGTACGAGGAAGCTTCCATCAACTCATTCAAAAAACGCCAGAGATTTAGTTTCCTGAATTGCCATCGTAGAAGCGATAAAGGCGTTCCATTTACTCCGCCCCTGACCCTACCATTTTTCATCAAATTTAATTTAATTTAAAATTAAGCATTTATTTTTAAAGCAACAAAAGAGTAAGTAAGTCAATTCTGTGTATTTCAATTTTTATTATGCTTGCCTTGCTACAGAATTAAGGTTCCTTTAAATTGGACTATTATATCTTTTCTAGGACAAATAATTTTTAACTTAGAAAAATTATGTTTTAAATAATTGATCGAATTTTAGGGATGCGCTTATTTGAGTGTTGTTATATGTGCCTTCATCGTTATCAAGCTCTGATGTTACCAAGAGAAAATTTTAAATTCTAACTTTTGCTATACAATGCAGAAAGTAGACAAATGTAAAAACTAAAGAATTGATATAGACAAACCGGGCTGAGTAATTTTGTGTGAAATCATCTAATGAAGTCTTATTATTTTTAATTATAATGAAGTTCTGTTTTGTTTTTTTGTTGAGAGCATTCGTTCTGATCCACAACCGGCAAAATACCGAAAAGCTTAAAATTAATGGAAATGAAAATGAAAAGTTACATACATAATTATTTTTAAATTGGATTAAATTTAAATTTTACGTACATATTTAATGTTTATAGTTTTTGCATAGAAATGACTAGACTGCAATTCTAGAAGTATTTTAAAAAAAACTGGTATACTAACGAAAAGAAAATTAGATAATATTATTATGAAAATAACGACTTTGAATTAATGGGTCGAATGATGAAACTTATTCTGATGGGGTTTATTTCTAATAATTTATCTGTAACCCTTTTTCTATTTGAACTACTTTGAAATAATTTAGTATTCATTTCTTAAATCTTGTTATACGAAGTCGCTTCGATAGATCAAATTTTATCATGAAGATCTCTCTTGAAAAAGAACTTTCATTTCTATTTCAACCTGATTTACAAAAGCTTTCTGACACGCCCAATGTTTTTTTTTTTTTTCTACACGTTCTATTTGCTTCTGGAGCTAATAATGTCAATTTCATTTGGCTAGGAGTGTGCGAATCTTTCAGCAAATCAATTCGTATTCAGCACATCCAGCTCGTGATCCACATATCTACGAACAGTAGTTGAATCAACAGCCATATAACCTTGACTATTTTCACCTGCCGCTACCGAAATTCGCCGTTGGTGCCAGAGGTGAGGACCGATCGCACGGTTAACATCAAAGCAATAATATTGGCCATAAAAGAAGAATTTGTGATGTCACACATGACACAACGTTACACCAAATTCGCGAATGTAGTATAATGTTATTATACTGTTACAATTGCTCTAGACATGTAATATACTTATGTATACTACGTGATCGCGGCGGACCTCTGCAAAGTAAAAGTAGTTCAGGCACAATAGCCCAAACCAAAAAGTCAGAGAGGATTGAGTATGTGGTTTTCGTATTGCTAATAGAATAACGATGTCCAAAATGATAAATGATACTTGTTCTTTGCTACACCGTCTGAATAATAAAGGTTGCAAATAATTCACCAACAGTTTCTCCAAAAACGGAAGAAACCTTATAAAATGGAGCAGTTCTACTTACCGAAGACTGAAAGTATCACGCAAGAATAATATACCTCATCGTCCTACACCCAAAATGAAGATCTTATTATAATGCCATACACGTACTGTAGTTTTTACTAAAGAAGTAAAAGCAGCAAAAATTATTGGGGACTTGCTCCCAGGTGATTGCTTCTTTTTTTTATGGCTCCGTTTCTTGTAACGTTTGTACAAGCGAAGACGATTCCAAGAAAACCTTCGGGAGAAAGTGAAGGTTGATAGAAAAATGGAAAAGTTTAATTTATGCATAGGTACAAAATTGAATACAGGAAAGAGAATTAACTATGAAGAACATGAAATGGAATGGATATTAATTTATGGTGTTTTATTTCATTTCAGTAAATTTGTCATGTTCCAAAATATACTGATTGTGTTAGTCCAACCCTGTTCCCACATTGTTTGAATTAATTATAAATAACAAATCCCTAAATCAGGAGACCATACAAAATCCAATTAGCAAAAAGCGTATATCTACATATTTCAGGGGATACGTTTATATGCACTTATATTGTGTTATATATTAGGAACAAAAACTCTAATTAGCAATCCATGAAGTGCTGTAATCAGATTATTTAAAACATTTTGAAATCACAATTTCATTTCAGGTAATTTTATTAGCATTACTTCTGCAGGATGTATGGAACTTTATGGTTGCTAATGCACTCTAAATTCTTTTAGTGCTCCCCCTAAACCTCTTAATGCCCTGTAAAATGCCGAAGGTGCCGCACCTTACGGGCTGCTGCAATTCCATAGAACTGACGAAGCTTCTCATCTTCACCGGAAAGATAAGACCCTTATTGCCAATTATCCATTAGAAGTTAAAAAGTGTACTAATCGTAAAGAACAAAGTTTACTGCTTGCCGAAAAATTAATCCCAACTCGAAGATAATGAGCCAATAATTTTGCAAATTTTCTGAGAATTATATCGGAGGGCAATTTTTGGAGGACCACATCGCTGCCATGCCGCGCTCCATTGGTGTGCAATAAGTGTGTTGTCCCCCGGAAAAAAGAAAGTACCGTCGAGGTAATTTAATTATGCAGATTAAGATTTGAACTGAGGAATGCGCAAAATTTATAACGCACAGGAACGCTATGGGAGTCCATAAACATTCATTCTCTCTGCTGGATGTAAGAAATTCTTATTCCCACATGCTTCTTTCCTTGAAAGTGAAAAAAAACGACCCAAGAAAGGGGATTGCGTTTGTACTGCGAAAAAATTGCATGACTGAATGACTCCCTTACTTTTGGTATTCCGACACATTGCGCGTAAAATTTATTTATTTATTTCCTCCCAAAGTGAGGCAGAATTGTACTGTGCCCATGTAGGTAAACACATAAATTATTTTCTTCACAAGGTATGATAAATTTAATGGTGTTATCTTTATTGCCGAGAAGCATCGATAGCGATCAGTTCGACAAATTATTCAAAATTATATTAAAGGTTCATAATTTCATTCAAAAGATGTTTTATCTTCATAAAATGAAAAGTGTATTTTAGATTAAAAAGGAAATAAAATTGTGTTGTTTATCATTATTTATTGTAAACCATGAGTGATGAAAGAAGCACTTTTAGGGTAATTTGGAGATAAAATCATTAATCCAACATCGATTTATATTAATTTGTTCCAAGTATTCGCTCGATACTTCCATTTTGGTTAAATATAAATTCTTATGAAAATAAATATTACTTGGAAAACATGCTTTACAAAACAAAATTTTCAAGTACGCAAAACTAAAACAAGTCGTATCACTTTCCGACTAATAGTGAAATAATGATATCTAGTTATTTCATCATGGAAGTTTTGAGAATTTTTTCAAAATTTTCGGTTATGGCGTTTTCTTTCGAAGGGTATGTATTTCCCTCTGTACTCTTCTTGTGGGTACGATAACTACCATAGTTCTCAAACTATCTCGATCAAATTTTGTACATCCATTGGATCAAAATCTTAAAATATAATGTATTTGGAAATTGGGGGACTGTTCTTCCTTAGATCATTTGGTTTTCTTAGGGTTTTCAGCCAAATTTGAGCTTATAAAAAACTATAACGTATTTTTTCAGACGACTATCGTGAGGTTTATTTTTAATACCAATCTTCAAAAGAGAGTAAAAGTATCCTTCCAAAGATATTTCAATTATTAGGATCCGTTTCCAAATGTAGGATTTAAAAAACTGCAAGTTTTCAACAAAAATGTCGATACATTTTGAATTTGAGCCCCTATAACTCCTACATTTGGACTCCTACAACGGATACCAACTAGTAAGATATCTTTGGAAAGGTAATTTTATCCTCGATATCCTTACAGGTATCTATAAGGACTTAACTGAGCGCACCTCTTAAAAAACTTAGAATTTCGATTTTGAAATTAGATTTTGGTCGTTTTGAATTGTAAACAATAACTATGTCAAGTTTTAAATGTCTACCTACATTTTTATAGGTGTCAGAAATAATTACGTATACCTAATTGATTTATAAAAAATCCATGTTATTTGCATTTAAAACACTAACAATTCTAGATCTCATGTTAATATTAAAATTAAGAGCTCACACATTGCAGGAATTTTTTTTATGCATTTCCAAGTCCAGTAAGGATTGCGCAAAATTAAATTCAAATTCAAATTATAAAATGTCAATGTAATTGGAAATACTCCAGTTTATAAATAAAAGCTGTTTGCTTTACTCTATTCTCGTCCATTCCACCCCGAAAGAAGCAATTTCTTAGAAACTATCACTGCCTCTAAAGCTAGAAGACGGCTAATGAATCAACCGAGATGCGAATTTTCATAATGTAAACTGGAGCAGTTCTGGAACTAATTGGACGGGTGAATGCTTTTCATTTTCTTTTTTTTTTTTTAATCTATAGCCACAAGCCAGATTTAAACCACTCTTGTCAACAGGCTATCGCACGGAAACAGTAGGAATATTCCAAGAACCACCAAGGACTTGAATTCTAAGAAATCAGCTGAGAGGGAGCGGAATATAAAAGGTACCTACCCTTCACAATGGATATGTAACAGCCCCGAACAATTTAACATGAAAGTGTTCTTTTAAGATTAGGATTAGGACTCCAAGAATTTTTTATTCAATTTTTTAATATTGATAATTCATATACGCATTTAGTATTTTTAACATACCTTCACCTGAGATCAATAGAATTTTACCTTCACCTCTTAATTTTGTTGACCTCCGTGTCCTGAAAAGTCTCTCATAAAACACTGATTCGCCTTTGTGAAAGACAAGTGAAATATCTAAATCCTAAGGGCAAGGGGAAAAGGCAAGGGTTCATACCCACAATCTTTACTGCGGAGGAGCTTAGCAATGTGCAAAGCCAGATTAGGATGGGCTCTTTAGAGTTACGGATAATAATGAGTTGTTGCTAAGAAGCACTAGGAACTCTATTCTTCAAAGATAAGTAAGTGACCAAAATGATTTTTTATACGAAATACATGCTTTATACATCCATTTAGATTCATTATAATGAATTTTCCATTTGTTTATATATATTATTTTTGCGACGCTCTTAAAAAATATAGGTATGGTTGCAGAGTATACTTTAAAACCATCAAAAACTAGTAGCAGAACAATTTAAAAAGAGCATTTTTAAATCTAAATTTTCTGCTTCTAGGGAAGATTTAAACTAACATGAATAAGGTATGCTTAAGTTCAGTTTTGTAAAGCAGTTGAAGGAAACTATGAATTTATTTCAACCTATTTCGTAAAGTATGACTTAGCTAATTTAGATTCGTAACGATTCGTTTTGTAGTACGCCGTGCGGATTTTTATGATACTTTATGTCAATAATTTTTAATTGCGCATTCCTCCAGTATATCTATAATATGTATATATATACATAATATCCTGGAATGTCAATAATTGTTGTTAAGAGCGCTGAATTTAAAAAATGTTAGTCCAATTTCATTGCTGCAGATATTTCCATTCATAAAAAGAATTAGAATTCAATGATCAAATAAGCGGATTTCGTCTTTACGTTTGCGTTTTAAAAAGAAAACTTAAAATACAAAAACATATTTATCTGAGGAAAAGAAGCATATTCTGGTATTATTTAGAATGATGTTTTCAACATTCTGAATCTTTTCAAGAACTCAGCCTTTTTCATAAAAATTAAATTCCTTCCTTTTTTTAAATCTTTTATTCTTGGAATGTTTATGTAAACCCATATTTTCAAAATCAATCATATAATTATTTTAAAAGTTTACTAAAGGGCAACTTAATCTTCCTGCAGAACCTAAGCTAAACTCACACTGTGAAATCGGCCATTAGTATTTTTCATTTTTATTAGAATACCTACATCAGCATAATCATTGAACTATTAAAGAATGCGTTTATTCATGTTTGAAATGCAACATAAAAAGTTTGTTTAAGTCAAAATCGCTCAGATGTATCACCTTCAAAGAAGTATTACTTTTAGTCTTGTATAGATAAAATATGACAAAAGCTAATTTTTTACTTTGGAACATTTACTCAAACGTTGGTTTTCTATTTTGTGTTATTAAAAGCAGGTATATTAAAACGATGTTTAGTAATGTGTAGGACTCAAGATCTTATATTAGCTTCTTTTATTAAACCATCGAACCCATAAATTTAGATTTAGTTTCTCAAAACTCACAAAAAAAACGAAAGGATATTTCTTATTTAACACATCATAATAATAAAAATATTGTATTTTACTTTATTTCTGAAGAACAAAATCATTTTAATTACTATAGACGTGAAAAAAAACGTTGGTAGGAAGCTCAAAAATGTAAGCTGCAAAACGGAAATCCTACTCAAACTTTATATTCATAAAATTTGTCTTTCCCCTGGGTTATGCGAATTCCCTAACACTCACCTATCCTGGTGAAGTGAAGAGTCTTTCAAAATTTAATTGTTAGCCAGACCTCTATATTGTGTTAATTACAGAAGTTGCCACAATAACAGAAATGTGTAATTAGCATAATTTTCTGTCTTCGTTTACGTCTCGGTGACCACTGAATCTCGGCAATGTGGCTCGCTTTTTCCGCTACTACCTCAGGTATATGATACGTTTTTACTGCTGACAATTAACTCAGGTGGCAATGTACCCAAATAGTGATAAAATTCTGAATTAGTCATAAGTTCTGAGTGAATAAACTTGTACCAGGTCTCACTTAACCTTTAGGAAGCACCGCGTGGTACATCGTAATGCTAATACCTTAAATATTTTCCAATTCCGGGACGTGTTATCGCTAGTCTAATTACAAAATACCTTTGCATGTTGCACGTTTTAAACTCGGTAATTATCTTATTATCTTCGGTCTTTTGTGAAATTTATAGGATAGCAAGTGATCGGCTTTTTAAGCGTATATCACAATATATTGCAAATTGAATTGGACATTGCGATAAACTTATCCGCAATATTTCCGTGCAATTACACTTTGTTCTTTAAATACCTACCTCCTTTAACAATTTTACCATAAGATGCATACATGAACAGGTGTTGAAGCAATATGCGTTAAGTTTTTTAATTAAGGAAACATTATCATTATCTCGATTTTTTGTACACTTCAGTTCTTATGAGGTAAACTGTGATTTATATGTCTTGTCTCATTACACACACCCATTTGATTCGAGCGCGCATAGAACTTATAAATAGCGAAAAAAAAGAGTATAATTTATCTTCAACTTTTTGTGCATTAATTTTGTTGTTTCCGGTAAATGCTCATTGGACCATGAAAACCAAGAAACAGCGCTTCTTTTGACGCCTACCTCCGCAAGGTGCTCCACTTAAAGCTTAATTTGCCTCACCTAAAGATGCTCAACGCATGTTCCGATCACAAGTTCTTTTTTTAGAAAAAAAGCGAAAAATAGCCATGAGTGCCGTGACATCAAGTTGATGAGAACCTTTCTAAAAAACAAATTTCAAATAAAAAAGAAACACTTAAACTCTCCACAGTTCAATAGTTTGATCCATTCAATAAAAACTTAAAAGCCTTTTAATTTTGTATCCTCGTATCTTTTTGAAAGAATGGCACATTTTCGTAGAGTAACGGTCTTTTCTCATTTATTTATATGTGATTTTAATAAATTCATGCAAATTAGATACGCAATAAAACACCTCTCCAGAGCTTCTAGCACAAGAGGCTTTACCTGGCATATCGGGAAGAAACGCGGTCAAATCGGACGTCATATGACTAAGTTTGGGATGGCCTGGTAGGTACCCTCAACATAAATTATAAGTTTTACTTTTAACCAGGGCGAGAGTTTTAGGAGTCCCTCGATTCTCCTACTCTTGTTTCAAAAGTATTAGACGTTTGGATGGAATTCCATAAATTCAACTATCAAGCGGATGAGCATATTAAGAGCCCGTCAGAATTCTAGAAAATCATTAATTATAGCTAAACTTGTTTGCAAGCGGGGTCATTAACTGAGGAGATCGCTATCTGCTGAAACACACAACTTCTTTAAAGTAAACGTTTTTCGCCGGGCTATATACAAAAAGTTTAGCGCCCTTTTGTGACTCTTGTTTTTATGAATACCGTTGACATAAAACATTCCATTCCAAGAGACGAATTTCTGGTACTTTTTAAAATTAGTACTGGATTCTGAATTTTTATGTTGGAGAAGAGACATGAGAATTGGAGCCAGCAAAAAATAGCTTTTCATATAAGAGTTATGTTTCACATCGTCGTAGTGCCCAGGGAGTATCAAGGCCGCATTCAAAGTTAAATTGATTCTATTTTTAAATCTCAGTTTTGTCAAGTAGGTCAAAACAAATTGGGTAGCAGAAAAAGTTAGTTTAAAAGATATGTGTTAGATACTAAACGAGAAGTTATGACAACGTTATTGCTATATACTACTTAGTATGATTTGCCGATTTCATGATTTGAACCTTTTTTACTTCCAATGCTACCTGAGTTTAGTCTGTACATATATACAGTATATGACTTTTTCTATTTATAGATTAGAAATTTTCACTTTTCTTTAGAACACATGTTTTTGTACAATTAAAAACCTATGTGGCTGATTAGAAAAACAAACAAATAAAAATGTTTACTTAAGACCCTAATGTTTCTCTGATGTGTTATTGTAAGTAAACAGTATTTGAAATTTAGTAATTAAATAAAATTACATAATAAAAAAATATTTTAAAAAAAAGCTTTTATTTAACAATAAAATATAAAAATATACTAAAAAGGAAAAAATAAGTGTTTGCTAAAATTAATTTAGACTGAAAATAATATTTTTATAAAATAATTAATAAAATAATACCTCAGTTTTAATATTTTAGATTGACGAAGTGTCTAAGCTTATCAATTTTGGGCCTAAAATATATTTCAACCAAAATATATCTTCAACGTATTTCTTCACGGTATTTCTGTATTCGTATGACTATGAATAAAAGCTTGGGCGCTCATTAGATATTAAAATTATAAAATAGCAGTTGTGAAACGAAGCAAAATATTATGTAATTTTTCAGCATAATTTCGCTTCTAATGAGCGCCCAAGCTTTTATTCATAGTCATACGAATACAGAAATACCGTGAAGAAATACGTTAAAGATATATTTTGGTTGAAATATATTTTAGGCCCAATATTGATAAGCTTAGACACTTCGTCAATCTAAAATATTAAAACTGAGGTATTATTTTATTAATTATTTTATAAATATATTATTTTCAGTCTAAATTAATTTTAGCAAACACATATTTTTTCCTTTTTAGTATATTTTTATATTTTATTGTTAAATAAAAGCCTTTTTTAAAAACTATTTTTTTATTATGTAATTTTATTTTCTACTTTTTAGTCTTTTGAAATTTTGCAATCAATATTATATCTAGTATTTGTCAACATTTTCAAGGTGTTTAAAACTTGTTACGACCATTTTCACATAAATTTTACTACTTATTAGAAATTGCATCAATAAATCAGGTATTGTTTATTAGGCAGTGTCTTATACTTTGTTAAGACTAAAATTTTTTTAGCCATGGCCACATTCCAGCTCCATCATCAGGTCAGTTCCATATCATAATAATATTGCATTATCATATTAGAGGTCCGCCATATTGGCTTTAGAATGAAGTCACCTCACTTATTGTGTTTCGCTCATCAATCCCTTTCATTTGATATGCATATCATAAGGGTCACTATGGAAATTATAAATCGCCATTTTGTGACGTCCGCCATATTGGATTTAGAATAACGCCACATTACTTATTGTGTTTCGCTTATCAAGCGCTTTCATTTGATACCCATATCATAGGGGTTACTATGAAAATTATAAATCGCCATTTTATAACGGCCGCCATATTGGATCAAAAATGGCGGCATTTAAGTAATCGTCCATTGTCACGTGAACCAAATATGTGTGCCAAATTTCAGTCCGATAGCTTCAGTGGAAGTGGGTGAAATATTGATTGCAAAATTCCAGGACATACATATGTACATACAAGTGAAGTTAAATAAAAGCTTTTAAAAAAACCAAATTTTAAAAATTTAGACTCGCAATTTTAAGTAGAATTTATTAGATATGAAAATAATAATAAAATGATTTAAAAGTAGCTAAAGACGCAAATTTCTTACTATGTATGTTGTTGTATACCAAGATTTAGAAATGCCAAACTCACGGTTTTATAAGTCCTCTCTTAGAGGGTATCTACAGCTACATACAGTACAACTCCACCTAAATGAAATTTCAAAAATTGGTTTTTCAAATTTTAAAATTGTTTGATACAAATTTTAATTTACAGAAAACACAAAATTCTCTACCAAAAAGTTATTGGGTTCTTCTACTTTCACATACACCTTTGATATAAAATATAAGTTTGTTTAAGTCAAATTGTTCTATACAAGAACATACCACATGTTGCTTGCATTTATTCTTAGAAGATATATTTCGAAGCTCTTCCCTTTACATTAAGAAAATATCATGGAATGATTGAAGCAAAGGTCAAATCTCCTGGGTATCACGATGGTATCGGCTTTTAAAGTTGATATCCAAAGGATCATATCATGGTCATTTCAACTATAGTAATTACAAAAAAAGTTGACATGATTGACAAATTGCAATTAATTATTCAACTTAAAAAGAAAACATTCAAGTAGGAAATTCGTTTCAATGTCATAAATTATGACCTATACTTATACAGTTTTTCTCATAATTGAAGAAATTTAAGGTTGCACACATGTAGAGGGTGTTTTCTTGTTGACATATTTTAAATAAGTGCCAAGCACTTATAAAGAACGTATGACAAGCGTAAACTTATCTTTTACATTTATTAATTTGAATTTCAAATTCACAAAAAGCCGATCATCCCTTATTTGGAAATCTTCATTTTCCCATCAGCAGCGCTCTGCACGAACCTACGAACGAGTCCCTCGAGTGTTTTGCTAGTCACTAGCGCAAATATTCCAAAACAACCAGTTGGCTGATGCGGCAGAATATAACATAATCAGACCTAAGCTGCGCGTTAAATGATTCCTATTCACTTCTAAGGTGGCACGACTTCCCCGTAGAAGTTCTCTCAAGAGATTGCTTAAGACAGGTAAACTGGTTTTTAACAGTTACAAGTCCAAGTTCAATGAAATTCAAAGTGACAATGCCTTTTTAAAAATTGCTTTCTTACTAATTGCTAGATCCTAGATGCAGTGACAGGTAGGAAGAAACAAATTAGCGCGAGAGGTTCAAAAACACATTAATGAATTATCGTGCTATTTGTTAACAGGGGATTGCTGTGTCAACGACACTTCCCAAAACAATCTTTCACTTCATCGCAACAATTTGACCGTTCAGACCTACTGAAGAAGAGGAAGAAGCGTTCTGGCAGAAAAAATTAATTTGCATTTTAAACAGGTACCTCGAGAAATATTAGTAAGATGCTAAAGTGGGTCAGTCCATGCAGTTCCTCGAAAATTTGGATAAGCAAAATATGGCACCTTAAAATTTGTGAGGATGCGCATCACATAACTTGCAGAATTTTCACATAAATGTGTCGTAAAAATGCAAATCTAGCGGTACGGTATCAGTTTATCTCTGGGGCTAGATGAATACCCCCAAAAAATATTTAGATCAGCGCAGGTATTACGCCCACCTGGCCAGCACTCGAGAAGCGGATTAACAGAACAATTGAAGAAACCCGAATGCAAATGGGGAAATCCAGGTATTTGCCTTGCTATGCTAGGCTTATTCTTCGTTATCTCCTTTTTGGTTTCTTGTATCGGTTGTAATCGATGTAATGCTTCTCGCGGTAAGCGCAGTCCGAGCGCGGGCAGTATCCAATGCGAAATTTTGATCTACTCCGATGACGTCTTCGCGAAGAAGCGAAAATGAAGATCAAGAAAATGCCTCTTCTAGCTTTATAATTCAACTGGCCAAGATCCGCAGAGGAAGCGAAATAACTGCCAATGAAAAACCGCGGTAGTGTTTATAAGAAGTCAAGAGGAATAACAGCCGAAGGCAAAAAGAACACGACGTCTGGAACAAGTGCCTCCGAGGCGGAAAATATCACAGCCAGACAGAACCAACAAGAAGACAATATTTTTCTTACCTGTGACTTCATATGGAGCGGAGAGAGATTTCATTATTGGGCAAAAAGGTATATAAGAACCTTGCGCAATCACCGATTGAGCAATACTTCTGGCCGGGCAGAGCCGCGATGTAGTTAGTGGACACGGGTTCACCAAAGTATCCTTTTGCTTATCCCAACATAATTGCACGAGTGTCGCGTCTGGGACCTTTATCAATTTTTGCAGAACCTTTTCAATTAATCGGTGCATAAGTGGTTCGACTCCAGGAGGATATTCGAGTCCAGGGGCGATGGAGACAACAAAGTGTTGTTGAAAGTGCATTCGATAAAATTTATCTCGCAAGTGCTTTGCGAAAAACAGTGCCATAATTAACAAAATTTTTTCGAATTATCTCAAGTGACAAAAGACCCACTGTTCTGTAGTGGAACTAAATTAAATCGCTCACCTCAAACTGTGATATACTTTTTCTTTTTTGAAAAAATAAAAACATTGGTGATAATCTGAAAGGTGAGTGATTTCAATTATCTTCTACTACTATTACTTCCTAACATTTCGGTTTTAATCTCAGAAATATATTACTTTTTAAGTCATTAGTATTTAAATTTTAGATTTCAGTTTCGTTGAGATTTATTTAAATAATTTTAAAAGTTATATTTCTGTTTAAAATATTTTTGAATGTGCAATAAGCATTATTTTCAAATATTCTAGAATTCTTCCACACTCTTTTAGAAATACACAAAGTGTTTATTTATTATAAAGAATAAATCGGAATACCTTAAAACAAATTAAAAAAGAAGTTGTAGTTTGGGGAATTCCAATCGGCAATTAAAAAATGTAAATTCTGATAGCAGCGGAAACAATCATTTATGTAAAAGTAAGCCTTTGGTAAATGCATATTTTAATATGAATGCAGAAAAAATTTATTTGAATGCTTAAATGTTTAGATAAGTGCTATTTTAATTATAAAGAATAGTTTTTCAAAAATAATTATACAGGGTGTTTTGTAAGCACCACGACAACCTTAAGGAAAAGATAGATTGAAGGGTGACCTATAATACAAAAAAAAAACAAATGATCGTATTAAAAGTCTCACTATTTTCAAGATATTAATTTTTTTTCGAAAAATCGTGCTTTTTGATCGATTTTTGTTTTTTACTGTTTTTTATATGAAAATTTTGAAAAGAACTCTCGGGCAGTGTATCTTCTACTAATTAATAATTTAATAAAGAAACATCAAGAAATACTACCAAAAATCAAAATTATTTAAAATTTTGGATTGAAGATTATCCATTTAATGGAGATTTGAGAAAGATGCAACACGGTTTCACTTTTTCTTTAAAAAAAATAGTTATTGCTATTTTTATGCCAAAGAGGTTGATTCTAATTTTATCAATATCTCAAAAATAGTGAGACTTTTACGAAAATAATTTTTTTGTCTGGTAGGGTAGGTCATTAAGTTTGTCGTGGTACTTGCGAGACACCCTGTATAGTTTTCTTAGCCTGTTTAATAAAATGTAGTTTAGAAATGATACATTTTAGCGAACTCAAAGAGTCCTTCCTCAGCCTAATTTTAATCTAAGAGACATGATTATGTGTTTTTATTTTTTTGTTTTTTTCCAATGGTCCTTACCTCTTTAATTAAAAGCTTTTATGCAGTGATATAATTTATTATTAATACATATAATCAAAGCAGTGTGCTCTACTATTGAAATTAAGTTTACTTTTAAAATTTAAAAAAAAATAATACTTCTACAGAGGTAGAATTGCGGAGTGTTTGTTACAACATATGCTAATTTTTATAGAGCTGAAAAATTTTAGTTAATAAATCAAAATAATGCCCAAAGAACTGATAATTTTAGTCTTCGCAGAAAAATTGAAATGTTTACAATAAACAGTGCTCCTCAGAAGGCATGTAGTTACTAATTAATTTTTCCTAACAAAGCAATTATTATTGAACATAATCGTTAATTCCAAAATTCGAACTTGCGTTTTCTCTGTTTTTCATATACATATATGTATAGTTCAAGTGGGGAAAGAATAGGTAAATATCAATAATAAAATACTTATACTGAAACCATTCTCAACGTCAAAAGTCTAAAAAAGTATATGTTGTATATGTGTGTAAAAGCAGATTGTAGATTGTTTTTTTATTTATACCTTTAGTTAGTCACATTTAACAAAAAGTAAGTGATATACGAGTATTTTTCCATAAGCTCATAAAAACATGTTGAGTTGATGGCAAAACTCATAAAAGCAATTAGTACCTTTAAATAATTTATGAACGCTATACCAAGCATCGCCACAATATTTAATTCAAATTTCAAATTAATGTTCATATTAAAGTTGCGAGTATTCTTTAATGCGAAACAAAACATTTAGACAATTGCGCATTACTTCGCTCATACATCCTTAAAGAAAACGCTGCCTTCCGTCATTGGAAAATAAATGTTCATATAATATTCAAGATTTAAAGATAAATTCCTGACCTTAAAGCGTTCATATTCTAGAAAGGGCAGGTACTCGTAGACTGTGAGCGTTTTAATCTTTTAAATGCCCATCCAGGAACACCTTTTAGAGAAATCGCACACGGCGATTTAAACAAGTTTGTGGATAAAATTGCATTTCCCGTCCCGCAAACGCAAATATAATAAACGTGATGAAAGTGCGTAAGAAATTCTGAGAGTTGAATCTCTACTATTCTTCACTCAATAAACAGTTAGCACGAGTGATGTTAATCTCCCGAATTTGTATGCTGCCATGCATGCTCCTAGCTCAGATGTGGTCTTGTTAACATGGAACGTGCACTGTTTTGTTCTTGCTCCTGATTTCCATCTAGCTTTTATGCTACAGTCTACCTGTCCACATGTTTAACATTTTCACCTCCCCCAGCCTGTTGACTTGCCGGAAGCTGGAAAACCAGGAATCTGGTTAACCAGGTGCAGGTTCATCAGCTCTTCGAGCGTATTGTTTTTGGCGGTCTATTTGAATGCTGTTTGTTAGTATCACTGATTAACGTGGGACAGCATAGAGTCTCTTTCCACCTTCCTCAATTCTATTACTTAGCTAAACACCGATATGAATTTTAATTGGCACGAGGTAACTAAAGGAACTAAATTCAGTGAGCTCAGTTGGTTGCTGTAATGTAAATGGAACTATGTCCTGTAATTAAGGGTCAGCAAATGGTAATGATAACTACAACATGATAATCTTAAATATTATATTAAATCCCATAAATACTTATATATTTTCATTTGAACTTTCCTAGGTCGCTTTAAAAATTTAATATTTCTGTGATTTTCTAGACTACCTATGGCCTTTGGGATAAAAGACTTTTCTTAATCCTAAATCCTAATAAGTTCTAAATCCATACATAAAATAAAATGATATCTAGGATTTTGTCTGTGCGCGCATCACGCAAGGACTACTAGATTTTAATGAAACTTTACGATATTTCGTATGGAAGTTAATATATTAAATGAATATCTAGATACATATACATATATAATTATTAAAATTGAAAACTTAATGTGACTGTACATAACCTACTGACCCAATTCGGACAAAAGACAACTACATACATACTTTTAATTGTGCATGGTCCAAGACTCAGAATATATGTACATACTTACAAGAAACAGCATCGGTACGTTATTCATTCATATGCGCGTATATGTAGTACATATAACGATTTATATATATATACATGAATTTGTCTCATAAATTTATTTATATTTGTAATAAAATAAATCTTTTTGATGTGCATTTCAATGAAAAGGTACAAGACGTTTAATCTAGTTGTTCTGGTGTATGTGTCTGAAATAGGTACTGGTAGAAGACCTAAGTCTGTCAACTCTATTTAGGATCATCTGATAGTCAAAACTTGATCTAAAATATAATTTTCACAAGACACCGTCCGTATTGATACAATAGATACTATCAAAATCGTGAACATAAATATTTTGTATTTTTAGTTACATTTTATACAATAAATTTTATAATATTCAGCCTACACAACATTTGCTGTTTTTGTTTCGTTAGTATTCAGCATCAACATTTTAATTAATTGTTTCAAAAATGCCTAGAACTTTACTATATGGCATCTGATGATAGAACTCAAACACTGATTATTTAGGAGATGAACTTTGATGGGTGATTTTACTCGTCATAGAAACGTTTATACCAATAAATTGATTTTAATGAAAAATATCATATTAAAATGTTCTCGTGTTTAGTTTATATAAATGCAGAATGCTGATCAAAATTTTACAATTCCTTTTTTTTCTTGGAGTAATTTGCATTTAAGATTTTTTAGGCTCGATTATTTCCATGAAAATTACAAATTGTATTTTTTATATGTATATACTATAATATATACTATATACATATATATATGAGTCGGTATTTTTGAAAGTGGTATTTTTAGAAATTGCAATTGAGGGTTAACTGCACGTTAAGTTTTAACTGGTGAAGTTGCTGGAATGATAATTTAAAAATGTGGACTTATACCACTTTCAAAAACCACACGGCTCATATGTGCATAACTTCAAAAATTGCGCCATTATACATAAGTATGTATGTATATTTTTGCACCTGGGGATTTTCAAATTTCAAATGTCATCATGTTTGTTAGTTAACAAATAAGTCAAACATTTTCAGAGCTTTTTTAATTACTATTGAAGATGATCAGTTCAATTTCAGTCATAGAAATAAGTAAGTAGGGCAATTGTGTACCATTTGTTCTTCAGGGCACACTTTTCAATTATTACATAGGTACCTCAAAACTGCTTCGACTTCAATTTGATTGGTAAATGTAAATGAAAACAAATAAGGTCGCGACGGTTCACTTACTCCGAAAGAATCTTTGCCAAACAATGAAGCTGCTCGGTGAATTTCATAATCGAACAGATCGAAAATTTCCGCTGTTCACCATCGCACAGTATCCACGTAAGGCACACGGGCGGCAGAAATTCGCGAGCAAAACACATAAATTTGCGTGAAAGGCACCTTACTGGGCCAGTGTATCTCGGACAGTTGGAAACCTCCGTCTCTTCGACAAATATTTACGCTGGTAAAAATCACCATGTCATCTCATTTGCATATTTCACGATTTGCCGCGGGTTCCTTTCTTGAGTGGTTCCGAACAGGTGCAGCCAAAACATTTCGTTGCCCAAATCAAGGCAATGATCCCAATACCGTTAAAAGACAGGCCCATTAAGTTTCTGAAAAAATTGGCAGGTTCTGTCTTCAGTTCTCTTTTTTTATTCGGTGAGGTCCCGTCTTAATTAAAAGAATTTTGGCGTCATCTTACTTTCGGTACAGTTACATACATTTCTCAAGAAAGCTTTCTTATATGTTATCCCCGATCATGTCGTTAGCACTCTGTCGAAATAAGAAGAAATGACCACATGCAGCGAATTGTTGACACTTAAATCGTGAAGACAAGAAACTTGTCGGTTTTTATTGTTAGATGATCTGTACAAGATACGGGAGTTCTTTAGAACATATTTCTTCAGTAGTGATGTCTAGATAAAATCTTTTTTTTGCTCTTTTTACTATTTTTCAACTGTTGAGTCGTTTTTATTTCGTTTTAAATAGAATTACCACGCTTTTTACGCGAATGCCTAGCTATAGATGAAATGCTTTATATCCTGTGGTTTTATAACCGAAAAAAAAACTTTTCGGTTAATTAATTTATTAACATATGTAGATGCAGTGTCAAAAACATTTTGCAAACTATTTATCCATATTCATTAAAGACCACCTTTAACAGAATTTTTATTCTATTAACTTAACATTTTTCTAAAATCTTTTCAAGTATTTAATTCGACTTTTTTCCTTACCCCATTATTCCTTACTGTTTTATGATAGACAATATATGGACAGCATTTATTTCAAATTATTAGTTTCTCGTTTGGAATTCTATTTAGGTAGTCCTAAATACGATTGTGGGTCTATTGAGAAAACACTGAGGCAAACCCAAATGTGAAAAGCCTAGTTATTTCCTTATCAGTTTGACCAAAATGGGTCACGCTTAAAAAATTGGCCATCAAGTTTTTGTGTAGAAAATTAGAGGCACGCCTAAGTAAGGCGTATCTTCGGAATTCGTAATGCGAATATATCGATAACTTAAAGCTGGCTAAAGTAGGTAGTTTCTGCCATTCAGGCCTAACGAATCAAACTGAACATTTGCCGAACTTAACTATAAAAAATTGTTTTTATAAATTGAAATATTCTTTATAAACTTAATCCTCTAATTTATAAATTTAAATGTAGATGTATTATATTATTACACATCATAAATGGCTAAAAAGTGACATTTTTTCAGACATGAACCTCTTATTGGGTATTTGTTAATCTCACCCATCTTAGACGTGCCACTGTTTTTTAATATTAGGGCCTCATATCTAAGTAAGTCAGACACCAGCTGAAACTAAATTAAATTTACCGCCTTTTTTAGATATGAGCGATTCATGCAGTATCTATTAGGATTACCTAACTTAGGCAACCCAAAATATGCCCTTGTGAGCCGCATTTTATTTTAGGCATGCCCCACTATAATTTCTAGTCGTGTTATTAACAAAAAATGCAATTAGTTTTTCTTAATTTTTGCATAATGAACACTAATTCAAATTTTCCAAAGAACAATTAATTTTAGAAAAACATCGTTACAAAATCAAATCAACAAAAGGGGGAAGAAAAATACCTAAGTAGTAATGCAATTCAATTGAAAAATATGTAAATTGTATTCTTGATTAAAAGAACACTATAAGTTTATGGGGAGAAGAGCACTTGCATAACTTATTAGATACATATATAATGTAATTAAATACAAAGTAATTAAATAGGATTCATCACGCTGTTTCTTTATTTACCGCCTCCGGTCATTTTATTACTTTACGCAACATGATGAAGAAGTTATTACGAAGCATAAATTATAATTACTGTGAAGGTAATTTGAAAACAAAATTCATAATTCGTTACAATCTAACTTTAAATTCAGTGCTTTCTTTGCAAATATATCGATTGACGTATTTTCAATATAACTAATAAAATAACATTCTTTTACGTTGTTTAATTTTTTAACGTTTTAATCAATCTCTGTCTTTCAACCATTTCAACCTGATGACAGAGCTTTTAGTTTTTTATATATTCTGTATATCTATTCTAAATTGAAATAAAATAATGGAACCAATTCGCTGTCATTGATTTTATTAAGTGATAAAACAATGATGCATTGTCGGCTTTTTCCCATAAATAATTTGTTCATCATGCCGTATCTAAATCAATTTAATCTGTCATCTACCGCCATTAAAGTGTAGGAATTTTCGTTTAAATTGTTAGCGAATTAAATTAATTTTACACAGTGTATTCACTGAGCTATGTAAAATTACGGTTATTGTGAGACGCCTTTTTCGTCTCTATTTGAAGACATCGAGATGCCGGCAAAACAACTCAGTCTATCTTTTTGCTCATCGAATAAAAGTACACAAAGATAACAAAATAATTGCTGAAGAGATACTTTAAATGCCTTACTTGGGAGCAACAAGAACTTGTCCATCGACGCTAGTTGGTCTAGCGAATCTCCTAAAAAACCTGATAATTGCTCAAACGGTTGACAGCTATTCCTCGTAAATACTCCTCTCAGGATGCTTACTTAGTCTGTCTAGTAAGCATAACATTGCCTGAAACCTGTCCGGGATGCTCTGCAGGTATCCCAGGTAAGTGGTCGTTCCGATCTATAAACATTTCAAATTATTGGTTTCTTTTGCTAGCGCTAAACTTCCTACGGGGTGTGGAATTTTTAAATTATCACATTTGCAATTTGTAATGAGTGGTTTGAGCAAATATCCATAGTAAGTAGGTGGACAGATATTCATAAGTCCTTAATTTATTCATGTTTATGAATAGCTTCTTAAAAAATATATTTTCTTAAAGGAAGGAAGTGTATTAAAATAGGTCTCAACCTAATTTCAAGAAAAAGCAGTATTCAAACTCATGTTTCTCTTTTTTTTAGTAACACTTTCTTCTTACAAAGGTGAAAAGTTTTTGCATTCACGAATTGTTTAAAGATGATTGGTATCTTTCGCGCAACTTCATGTTTTATTTCACTTATTGTGAAGAACGGGAAAGACTAAAGAGACAAGACATCTTATCACCTAAATAATTCGCAAATAAAAAGAACACCTTTGTGATGCGAAGTTATGTGAACTTACTCACTCAATCGACCTAAATGGAATTCGGGCAAAAATTAAGTATTTTCCTCACGCAGTGACACAAATATGGAGTGAAATATTAAATCATTTTATTATTCGCGCTTTTTAGCCCCCCAAATTTATTTTGTGTCATGAATGGTCTTATTAAGAGGTTTATTGATTTTTTTCGATTTTTTTTTATTGTGCTTATTGATGACATGATTGCAATTTCACCCAGGATCCGTCTGTTTATTGCCAATACGTTATTATATCTACCTATTTATACACACTTTTAAAACGAACTTAACTAGGCCCAAATAAAATTTCCTTCCTTCCGCATAGTTCAACGGTAATTGAGTTTGGTTTATGCTTCATTGTAATGTATATAATTAAGGAACAATTACTTAACTGGATGGCAAAAGGGAATAAGTTGGAAAGGCGTATTTAGGTCATTTTTATTTTACGATTCTTCAGTAACAGTTTTATGGTAATCTGAATAAAAGTGTTAAAGTTATAATCATAAGCATTAAATATAGTAGTTAAATAAATTCCCATAAAAAAAGTTTTTTAGTATATTTTAATATGTCAATTAAACTAACATTTAATTTGGACCATTTTCCGCTGGTACAGCGATAAACTCAAGTCAAATCTAACATGTAAACCCTGCTTAAATTTTTAATAAGCGTTCTATTTTTCACCATACTATTTATTTACCATCAGTGTTTTGGCCAACATTTCTCAATTCATTATCAATTTCTTTGTTTAAAAAAAAGCTTGTAAACATATATTTGTCCTCGTTTATAAAAGAGTTTCTTCTAATTATTCATATTATATTTTATAGCTTTCCATAACAATTTTTAATGTCAGCTAGAAATCACAAAAAAAAAATCAAACGGCAGCATTATTTTTATATCAGTTGATCTTAATACAATAAAATGACATATCAATTGAAATGTGCGCTGTAATCGAACATCGAATCAGTCCATCAGTTATCTAACTTCGGCAAATTAAGAAATTTTAACTTAAAATTTGTAAAAATTTAATTCAAATACGAGGTTCTATAAACAAAAAACAGAATTCGATTATTTATTAAATCTCAATAAGATAATAATTCTTGAGCTTTAATTGCTTTTTGATTCTCTATTATTTGTTTTTGAAAATATTGTAGATTTTCACAAATGATAATGATCAAATAAACTAAATTTTACAAACTCCCAATTTGTACGAAATCTCGCTATATGAATAAACTAAACATTAATTAGTTCATATAATTGCAAATCGACTGTAAATATCATACCTAAATATAGCAAAAACATTATGTTTTTTTATCACACTACATATACATATTGAGTTTTATATGCACAATTTTGACTTTCCGTCTCTGTGTGGCATACTGATCTCAGTTTCAAATAAGGTTAAAGTAAAATTGCAAAAGCGCAGCTTCACTTAAATTATCTTGGGGCAATTAGACTTCCCGAAGCAACTAAACACGATCGACCTTCACAAAAGATTCAATGAATGCCATAAAAATGAATTGCAGTGCCAATTAGAAAAACCTTAGACGTTGAACTTAACTACAGAAGTTCCGGACGCAGCTGATTCTTTACAAATATTAAAAACATAAAAGTATATGCAAACTTATCAGTGAATTTATAAGCACACGCTTATTTCATTAACCCTGCAAACTTGATGATATCTCATTAATTATTTGAAAGTAGAAAAATAATCGTAAAATAAAAAAACAATATTATCGTAAAAAACATGAGGCAGTAGCAGTTATTAATAGACGAACATCTATCTTCGCTCTGCTTCCAAATCCATGTCTTTGCGCATCTTCGCGAAGACAGGAACATTAATCTTGACTGACAAATAACCGAAGGAGATTGGAAGAGCCTCAGATTATCAATCTTAACTATTTAGCGTTAGCCACCTACAATCGATCCGACATCTTGCTTGAAGCTGCCGTGGGCTTCTTGCGGCTAAGTAAAAGTGAAATCGAAGCGCCGGGCACGTTTGACTAGACCGCGAGCGGAGCACGCCGGCACGGGTCAAGGCTGCGGCGACGGCGCCCGTGTCAACGCGACAATACCTGTCGCCTCGAAATCCGAGCGCGTTTACGCTGACGCACTTTTCTTCAGGTGCCCGGCGATGCTTTCAAAGTCAAGGCTGCAGCGTGCACTTGTTAACCCGTTTATTGACTTTGATTACGTTGACTGGTTCATTAGCCGCCGACACAATTTGCATGCAAATGCTCAGAGCTCGGCGGCCAGCGAGCATGGCGCAATGTTTTCCAGCACATTATGCTAAGCTATGGCTTGCAGCAGAATCATTCGGAATTGATTGCCAATTTGGAGGCATATGTTTAACACACGTCGCTTGTTTATGAGGTATCCATGATCCATGCTAATTATCTCGGTGTAATCACCTTAATCACGACGATGGAATTGGATTATTATTTTATCAATCAAATATGTTCGCGGACACGGCCTTTTGACGTGATTAATGGTGGAATTCAAACTATCAGAGAGATAGAAATGTGACCGGTTATACTCGGAACTGTATTCCATGGCTCAGCAGCATCTGCCTGAACTTCAATTTATTAAATGAGTGGGTATTTCTCTTTCATCTTCCGAACATAAAAATAAACAAATTACACCGCTCTATAGACCAAACATTTTTCTGCGAATCTTGAAAACAAATTCATTTTAGATTAAATTGTGCGATCTCGGTATAGCTATTTCCTGGAGCTCCATAATATGTACCAAATTCGATTCCTCCTGCTCTCCCTTATCTATGATAAATTAAGCAATTCTTGTATGCAATAATCCAGTGGCATCCTTGGGACCAGCTCCCGCAGGGCCTCGGCAATGATAGCTTACGGCGAAACCATCAATTGAATAATTTCAATGCATTTATCTCGTAATTTACCATAATTACAGGGAGAGCACGTGGTTGGTTTATGGTTAAATCGGGCAGCAATTTTCTGCTCATGGCTTAGGTACACAAGGAAGGGAATAGATGATGACACGCGTAAGCTGTGACAATTACTTCCAAGAAGTAATTTCTAGGTACTTAAGACCGATACTCAATATTTATAGCACAATTTGTATACCTGCATTTTGTTAGACGAATATACATAAAACAAGATAATTAAATTTCGCTTAATTTAACACAAAAAGGTCAACGCAATTACCGTTTTCTAAGAGGAATACAATGCGGGCTATTTCTATTTAAATCTCAGTTTGTTTAGGTACTCTTACATTTTTAATTGAATTATTTTCCTTGGCAAAGATTAAGTATAATATGTATATTCAATGATTATAGAAAAGGAGCCTAATACAGGGTTAAAGAGAATTTAACTTAAGGAGGATTGAATGGGGCAAATATGAGTGGCTTGGTGTAATGAGGCTGTTATACCAAGTATGCGATAAGAAATTTATTGCAATTTTAACAATTAACTTTATTGTTAATTAGCGCACTACATATAAATTCGAAAAATAAAATATTCCAATACGGTATGGCATGTGAGTTACAAAAATACCTTTAAAAAACTACACATTTTGATACTAGTACTTTTGAATTATAATATATTCAGAAACTAAGAAATGGCACGCGACTTCGTCGCGTGGTATTTATTTTATAATTTTAATTGAACTCTCAATACTATACAGAAGGAGAAGCCCTTACGAAGCGCAATTTAAAATAACTGAAATTAAGCAAAAAATCTAACAAAACTAAGTACGCTCTATGGCTGGGCGTAGCGGGCAAACGACAAATGTATACTATATTTGAGTGACTTCCTGAGGTCGTATTATCATTAAATACAGCTTAAAATTATCGCAGAACTACATATGTATTACAAAGAAATAAAAACACTGCATTACGATATCTTCAGTAGATTTTGCATAATGAGCGCACAGACACGAAATACGAGTTACAATTTTATTTACTATAGAGATAGTTTCACAAGACGTTACTTACATGAGAACTTAACTAAAACGCTTAGTTATAATCATTAAGTATAATTTCCAAACGTGAAATCAAGCGCTATTTTTCTCAAAAACCTTGCATAAAAAAAATTTATTTTCAGCTGAAAATCATCGCCAAACTTTTGCAGACTTTGGTTATGTTCTATGTATATCCATCACTATGCTTAAATCTTTCAAATGAATATTTATTCATTTGTCTGTCGTCTTTGTATCTTTCTCTTCTTATACATAATTCGTAAATTCTGAGTAATCGAATTTTTTGGCTTCCGTAGCCAATGTAGGAACCCTTATAGTTTTGTAGTAACGGACCGAAGTTTCGGTTTCGGCCAATAAACAAATTTCGGCTGCGGTTTCAGCCAAAAATTAGCCGAAACCAGCATTCGTGTTGTATCGGTTTTACACAGGTGCGGGCGCCCCTAATTAGATGCAGACAGGGACAGACTCAGAAGAACTTGAATTTCAACACCAAATATAAGTACTTAAACAAACAATCCAGTGTTATCTAGAGCCATGATTGGAACGAAATGCTGACATTTACTCATATTGGAACTCCAGTTAATATCCTTCGCTAAGGAAGACAGTTTTAAAATACCTTTTTGCTCCACCTCCTAGCTTTCGCAGAGTATGTTTAGTGCCGCCGGACAAATTTATGCTGATCTTTGTAGTAATTTACTTGGCGAACATGTTGAAAAACTACTTTTTTTAGCATACAAGACTCTTCAATTCTGTTATTAGGGTCAGGCTAGTATTATACTATTTTTTTTACTTCTAAAAAAGTGGCTTAAATTTGAATTGCTTGTTTTTTTTCCAAAGAGCGTTATTTTATTTTTTATAATATAACATAATTGAACTCAAAAGTAATAACTGATATTAATTTGTTAGAAATTTAAGAATTTTATTATGGAATTTTTATACAAAAAGGGCTTTTGTAAGCCCATTTCGTTCGTCCGTTTCATACGAAAATTAGAACAGGGCCCATGTTTCGGTTTCGGTTTCGGTTTCGATTTCGGCTGAAAATTTCGGTCGGTCACTATGGTTTTGCCATATCCGTCTGTCTATTGGTCTTTATGTCAAAAACGTTTTACTCGCAAACTATACATATAAATGCTATAAAGTAATTTGTGGTTATACATATTTACTACATATTATGAAATAAAATCTTTTGCAAAATAATTTTTAGGGTACCACCTATGTAAAGTAAGGGTACATTTTTAGGGTTCCGTAGCAAAACAAGCAACCCTTATAGTTTCTCCATATGCGTCCGTCTGTGTCTGTCCGCATGTCACAATCATTTTATTTAGAGACTATTAGGACTATAGCGCTAAAATTGAGTACACGTATAGATAATTATACCCGCTACAAAGATATATGTACTTACATATTGGAAAAAAAAAATTAATGCTACCTCCCCTACGTGAAAAGTTGGGATAATACACAATTTTCTTACTTACCCCATCGACCCTGCTCGATCGTTGAAAAGGGAATTTAAAATCATTATGAGGTTTATTAAACCCTTTTTCAAAATGATGTTAATATACATTATTATTTTAATTAGCATTACATTATCCGTATTTTATCGTTTGTAGTCAGCTACGGAACCTTACACTAAGCATGGCCCGATATACTTTGATCGCTTTTGCTTTTATTCCATACCCATTCCAATGACTTAAATATTGTCGTATTGACTACGGAACTGCACACACTGCGCGTGAGACGGAATGAGAAAAACATGAGCATTCTTTTAATACTGTTGAATTGCGCATTTTTGGTTTATTTTTATTAATTTAAAATATCAAAAATCAAGCTAAGCAAAAGAATTCGAACAGGTTAGCTTTGTCTTCGTCTTAATTGTAATACTAGTTCAGTTTGTTTGCTGACGTCATAAACTGTCATAACGAGATGCAGACGAAGACAAAGAATTGAATTCGGACAGGCCCTTAGTATTTTTAAAAATTTCCCAGAAATGAGAAAGTTACCTTTTGTCTATAGAAGTCTTCAGTCCCAAAGAACAATTTGGTTAGGTAATAGAGAGCGTATTACAAAATAATGTCTCGTATAAAATAATTAAATGTCCCATCATTAAAGTCCATTTGAGCTTCGAAATCAGTTTTCAATAATTTTTATTTTAAAAGAGTTTCTGAATGATGAAGATATTAAATTTTAATAAAAAAGTGTGGACTAAGATACATACATAGATATAGATGAAGATGTGATAACGAATAGATTGTGCCATAGACTAATGAAAAAATTCCGTTTAACTTTTGAAGTAATTATAGAACTTCTCAAAATCTGTGATTAACAATATCACAATTCAAATTAACAACCGAATTTCTTTCTTGGATGTCCCTCAGATAATTATGGTATTTTCGAAAAAAGATTTTTTTTTTGTTATTTGGATTAAACCGACTTCAATTTTTTAAAACAATTTTATATGTCACTATTGTATGGCGGTAAAAATGGTTATGATGGATGAAATTACGTAAATTTTAAATAAAAAATATGTTTAACGGATTGGCGTAAAATCTTTTCCCTAGCCAAGAGCTCTCTTGTGTGTTACAGCCTTTGCATGAAATATTAAGTGATAAGTTCAGTTAAATACATTTTGTATAATGTTGCTAAATTGAAATATTTTTCTATAATTTAATATCTGATTTTAAAACTTCATTACCAGTTCTAACAATATTTTGATGCTTTTGCAGATTGACGAAGTGAAAGGAGAAAAACACCGATCGTTATGTTACAATCAAAGTATAGTGATTGGAGGACTATATCCACCCTGCTGCTATCATTTATCGCAGTAGTGGCAAAAAGTAAGATGAAACCTTTTTAATTATTTTAATACAAACATGTCTTATCCAGAAAATATGTACATATATTAAAGTATGTACTTTTGTTGTCTTTATAAAAATATTTATTGACAAAAATCTGAACTATATTTGAGCCGTTATTTTTGAAAGTGGTTAAATCATCTATTTGAAAAATTCGTATGAGGTCTATTTATAATCTACACGTTAATATTTAAGTGGAGAAATTGTTGAAATGACACGTTAAAAAAGTGGACTTATACCATTTTCAAAAATAAAGACTCATTTGATAGTACATATAACATTTAAATTATATCGATGCTTACATTTTGAAATTTAGAGTTAATGCATAAATAAAAAGAGGTTACAAAGATTATGTAACTCTTAATTACATTGAACAGCATCCCTTATGCTACATAAATAAAAACTCACTCGATAATGTGATATTTATACAATACTAAAAACATTCAATTGCATTAAAATTTGTCCATCCACAATAAATTCCGAAGCCGGAGACGGAAAAAGCGCATAAAGATTAAACGCATAGCACCTCTGTTATTCAGTAATGATTCAATGATGCAGCAGGCTCTTTTCAGAATCAAATAAAAGCAACATTTCGTAAGTTAAAAAAACCATTATAAACAAAGCCACATTATTAAAGTTTACAATAGTTTGGATTACATGGTGCCAATGGTAGTTATTAATTAGCAATAAAAGCTGATTATAAGTGTGGTTGAACTTATCTGTATGTTCTAAAAAAAAATTAAATAATAAAAAAATTTTTTTAAAAAAAAGCTTTTATTTAACAATAAAATATACTAAAAAGGAAATAAAAGCTTTTTTTAAAAATATTTTTTTATTATTTAATTTTTTTTTAATAAAATATAATAGAAAAAATTGAGCAAGTTTTCTATTGGTCTTAGAGTAGCATTTTGTCCATTTTAGGGGTGAATGATACCCCACCGCTGCAGACCAGGGGCAGGTACGCATCGCGCCTTCTATCTGTAACCAAAATCCCGGCTGCTGCTGTGCCACTTTTCTGCTTTCTAATTTTCTGCCCAGCGAAACGTGAGGTCGCGCAGTGAACATGTGACAAATATTCGCTAAAGTTCAATACTTTCTAATTGAAATTCAGGGAAAATTTTAAACGAATTAGTTTTGCAGTTTGTTTTTTGGGAATTCCTTCAGTGAAAGGGGATAAAGAGAAGGAACTGAAGCTTAGAGTAGGGATATACGAGGTATAATAGTATTATGAATTTTTAGTGTCCGCCAAAATTTTAAAGTAGTTCATTAAACGAAAAAATAAGTGATACAATAATGGAAAATTTCAATTTATTGAACTCGTCAGACTGTATTTCTTGTAAATTTTACGTTGTGGTTAAATATGAAAGAAAGTAATCGAGGTGATAGAGAAATATTTAAGTTTTGCAAAATTCTTATTCGATATTTTTGTTCGCTGCTATTATGAACAATAAGAGTCTAAATATAATTAGGACGCCTATCTTCTTTGTTTCGTTTATGGGTGAGGGTCCTTTAAAACAAACGAACGTTTAATATACGGAAGATAAAAATAAGTTCTGAAGCATATTTTGTAAAATTTTAATATTTTATTTAATATTTAATTAGTTTTGAGTGAATCAACCGTAGCAGTTTAACAATTTTCGCTAGTCAAACCAAAATGAATTCCATTCAACAAGTTCGGCAACAAACATCCCGATCAAATTGGAAATCAGCTGGAAATAGGAACAAAGAATTTTGCAACTTACCAACGGAATTTTGCAACTAAAAATAATTACACCCGCGCCGTCCCAGCCTGCGAAATTCGAGAAAACGCGGTTTAGGAAGCCGAATTTCACACGATCATGCCAAATTAATCAATTTACGACCCCTTTCCGACCCGCGGAATTTTCACACTTTTAACGCTTTTCCACGGCGAATTTTTAGAAATTATATGATATTAAACTACAGTGGCTTTATTTAGCCGGTAATTAGCCGATTTAAATATTTGTAATTGGATTTTTCAATCCGAGGCAGTGCTGGGCGAGCTGCTTGCATAAAACGTCACTTCCCACTGGAGAAATGGGCGGAAAACAGCTCCTGCATTCAAAGTGCAGTGGAAAATATGAAAAAGGCACTTGGGCGGGAAATTTAAATTATTTAAATCATTTGTGTAACGTCTACAATAATGAACTATTGTAATTTATTGAACTCGTCAGACTGTATTTATTGCAAATTATACGTTGTGGTTAAATATGAAAGAAAGTAATCGAGGTGATAAAGAAATATTTAATTTTTACAAAAGTATTATGTAGAGAATCTAAGTATAATTAGGATACCTATGTTCCACCGTTAAAAACGCCCATATTTCCAAGTTTGGAGAAAGATAAGGGTTAAAAATGTTGAATTAAACTTATTTTATGGGTGAGAGTCCTCTCAAACAAACGAGCATTTAATATACGGAAGATAAGAATAAGTTTTGAAGCATATTTTGGGAAAGGAAAGCAGTGCTACTTTGTAAAATAAAATTTTGAGTTACTCACACGTCGCAGTTTAATAATTTTCGCTGGTCCATCGAAAATGAACTACATTCAACAAGTTCGAGAACAAATGCCTCAATCAAATCGGACATCAGCAAGAAACAGGAAAAAAGGAATTTTATAACTTACCGCAAATATTTATAAAAATTTAAAAAAATATCACACAAATTACGCGTCGTCGCCCAGCCTGCGAAATTCGAAAAAGCGCGGTTTAAGAAGCCGAATTTCGCACAATCACGCCATATAAATCAATTTACGGCCGCTACCCGACCGGTGGGTATTTTCACACTTTTAACACATTTCCACGGCGAATTTTTAGAAATTATATGATATTAAATTACAGTGACTTTATTTAGCCGGTAATTAGCCGATTTAAATATTTGTAATTGGGTTTTTCATTCCGAGGCAGTGCTGGGCGAGCTGCTTGCATAAAACGTCACTTCCCACTGGAAAAATGGGCGGGAAACAGCTCCTGCATTCAAAGTGCAGTGGAAACTAAAAAGAAGGCACTTGGGCGGGAAATTTAAATTATTTAAATCATTTGTGTAACGTCTACAATAATGGAAAATTGTAATTTATTGAACTTGTCAGACTGTATTTTTGAAAATTTTAAGTTTCTAGTTCTGCTGGAGATATCCTAGAAGTTTTATGAAATTATTGGCCTTCTAACTAAATTAGAAAATTTAGGTAGAGAGCAGAAATTTAAAAATAATTAGCTCATTAGACAAACGATATTAAAACGTAACCATTTATTTAAGGTAGATTTCATATGAACATATACAGGATTGACTTTTTGGGGGAAGGTGTTGGTAACTATTTCTTAAAAGTAGCGGCATAACCCATTTCTATCAAGATTACTTTGTTTATTCTATCAAAGTTTACCCATGTATTTTTCGGAGCAATATTTGGTTCATATTCGCAAAAAGGGTGGAGTGTTGTCGTTATATATGTATGTAATATAGATACGTTTTAGAGCCTCCAATTAGACGCGCTGCGACCCCTGTTAGAGTGCACACTTTAACGACAGTCTTTGCATGGCAACGGTTGGCTTGATTTTTCAGCAATTTAAACAAAAAGTTACAGAGCATCTGGAGTATTTAAATATTACTCGTGATTTTTCTGTGTCTCGCGATAACGTGTTCGGCACGTGCTACCCAAATTTGATGGGGTTGCATACGGATATTATCTAGGACCAAAGTACTCATCAAGACGAATCAAACGAGCCCAAACTCGATGGGGTTGTGTCGTTTTATTGCGGAGTTCCTATGGCCACCTTCCAGCTTCAGAATCAGATCAGCTCCATGTCATCATAATATTACATTGTCATGCGATATACATATGCACGCAAAATTTCAGCTCAATCGGAAACCGGGAAGTGGATCAAATTTAACTTGCAAGATTTCATTACAGACACCGGGACAGGTGAAACTAAATAAAAGCTTGTAATAAAAAATTACACTAATTAATTTAATAATTTATTAATATATCGTTTAGATAAATACATAAACAGGTTGCATAATTTTTGATATAAAATTGAAAAACTCAATTAAAAGTTAAGTTCATTAGGACAGCTCAAAATTGAAATGTGGTGATATCCTGAAAGCTAATTTGGCGAAAGAATAAATTCATGCAACAAATATTTATATAATATTAGTGCTATTGTTTGCCTTTTTTTATTAATCTCTTAGTTCAAAAATCATAGATTTTCTTCAAATATGTTCACAAATAGTCAAATAGATAATCATATCGATAATAGTTAACATTCTTTAAAAAGTTTAAGGTTTTAAATGCAGTTCTCACATTACGTGTTTTGTGTTATAAATTTTAAACCTACCTGAAAACATCACCACATGTCCTGATAAAAATTTAAAATACTAGGGCAGATGCAAAGCGAACATGCAAGGGCTATGTACCGAGCCGAAACATTGCCACCACGGCACCACGGTGCATCATTTCGTATGGTTCAATTTGCTATCGGAATAATAATAAATTTTATTTGACGGGCGCGACCATTTAAACACTGATGCAAAACTTGTTGGGGATAGACATATGCTATTTTATTTTCATGGAATTCTGAAAATCCGACGAAAAACAGGTTTGTGTCAGCAAGAAGCATCTTAATGCGAAGAAAATTTTGAACAGAGGAGTAAAACTTACAAGTCATGGCCTGATTGGGTACTAAGAATAACCGCCCATCCTTCTAGGGTGATTTCTTTACTTCTTATTTCAATTTTTAAGAAGACAACTCGTTTCTTACCTACATATATCGGCAAAAATTTTAATTAGGTTCTGCAAGAAAGGAACATGAAGGGTTCAAGTTTATTAATCAGTTACAAATAATATTTTCGATATTTCAGATAACAGAAAATTATCATTGTAACAGGTTCAACACTTCTATGATTCACTCGGTTCTAATTCTCTCCTAATCACAATGAATGGAGTCATTAAATAAGCTATGGCGTTGAACCCATTAGTACCTACTATTAATGAGCACCGTTAAATAATCCATTTGCATAACAGGTTTAAATTATACTTAGATGTTTCGCAATCTGATTAGCACCTTTCTCGGATATCTTTGTCAAAATAGATAAGAAGAGTCACATTTCCGCGTTTGCCCTGATTTGTTCGTGGACGTAATTTCTTAAAGATCTTATCTTTAAATACATTTTGTATACCTTTAAAACATGTACGTCACATTTTAACAATCACATTGCAACATATGTATGTATGCATATGGATGATAAATATAATGTGTTTTTATGTTTTCATCTCTCCTACAAGCGCATGAGAAATGTAATGTTAAAAGAAAACACCACAAATAATTTTCTTATGGTTCTTTTGATTTTAATAGTTTTATTAACCAACGCAATTATTTCGTTCCAGCTACACATGCATTCGAATGCCCCTCTGAAGGATTGCACGCCGACAACAATGACTGTGCTACATTTTATAGCTGTATTAATGAATGGGATGGAACACTCAAAGCACTTACCTTTACTTGTGAAATGGGAACAATATACTCCAAGGTACGACAAAGATGTACTCCCCCAAAAATTGCAGAGAGAGCAGAATGTTTGGAGTATATGAATGAAATCGATAGCAATTTAGACACAAATAGACCATCAGAACCACAAAAGCTTTCAGTCTTTACTGTATCAAGGCAAAATGAAGAATCACCACCTTGTACAGAAGAAGGATTCATGAGGGATCCAAATGACTGTAGAAAATTCTACAGATGTACTTCGGACGGAAAAGGCAGTTTCACAAAATACGATTTTATGTGTGGCGAAGGAAGTGTATGGGATCAAACAATCCAAGGATGTAACCATGAATGGGCTGTAGATGGATGCCAAGGTCATCGCAATGGTCAAACTGTTACCGTTACACAAACAAATTCCACATCAAATAATGCCTCTTCGAGTTCATCCTCTAGCTCACAATCCAGTTCTACAAGCACAACAGTAACTAATGGAGGACAAAGTACTACTAATACTAATGAATCGGGATCACAATCTCAACAGCAATCAGGCAGTAACCAGTCCTCATCCGGATCATCGTCATCTACTTCAACTTCTGGACAAAGCTCCTCGAATCAAAATTCTGGTAGTTCAAGTTCATCAAATCAGAGCGGTTCATCGAGCCAAAATAGTGGTTCGAATCAGAGTTCCTCAAATAACCAATCTGGATCTTCTCAATCTAGCTCATCATCATCTGGTAGTGAAAACAGTTCTTCAAATAACCAACAGGGGTCAAGTAGTTCATCAAATAACCAACAAGGCTCAAGTAGCTCTTCAAGTAACCAACAAGGATCAAGTAGCTCGTCAAACAACCAACAAGGATCAAGCAGCTCGTCAAATAATCAACACGGAAGTTCTTCCCAACAAGGATCCAGCAGTTCGTCAAATAACCAAGGAAGCTCTTCTCAACAAGGGTCAAGCGGATCTTCAAATAATCAACAAGGATCAAGCAGCTCATCAAACAACCAAGGAAGCTCTTCTCAACAAGGATCTAGCAGTTCATCAAATAACCAAGGAAGCTCTTCCCAACAAGGTTCAAGCAGCTCTTCAAATAATCAACAAGGATCAAGTAGCTCGTCAAATAATCAACAAGGATCAAGCAGTTCGTCAAACAACCAAGGAAGTTCTTCCCAACAAGGATCAAGCAGTTCGTCAAATAATCAAGGAAGCTCTTCTCAACAAGGGTCAAGCGGCTCTTCCAATAATCAACAAGGATCAAGCAGCTCGTCAAATAATCAACAAGGATCAAGTGGTTCATCAAACAACCAAGGAAGCTCTTCCCAACAAGGATCAAGCAGTTCGTCAAATAATCAAGGAAGCTCTTCTCAACAAGGGTCAAGCGGCTCTTCCAATAATCAACAAGGATCAAGCAGCTCGTCAAATAATCAACAAGGATCAAGTGGTTCATCAAACAACCAAGGAAGCTCTTCCCAACAGGGATCAAGCGGCTCCTCAAATAATCAACAAGGCTCAAGCAGCTCGTCAAATAATCAACAAGGATCAACCAGTTCGTCAAATAACCAAGGAAGTTCTGGTAGTTCATCCCAACAAGGGTCTAGCAGTTCATCAAATAACCAACAAGGATCAAGTAGTTCATCAAACAATCAAGGAAGTTCTTCTCAACAAGGATCAAGTAGTTCGTCAAATAACCAAGGAAGCTCTTCTCAACAAGGATCCAGCAGCTCATCAAATAACCAAGGCAGTTCGTCCCAACAAGGTTCAAGTTCATCAAATAACCAAGGTTCATCACAGCAAGGAAGTAGTAGCTCCTCCAATCAGGGCTCCTCATCTTCCTCAGGCCAAGGTTCCAATCAATCTAACCAAGCCAGTTCAACTAATCAAGGGAGCAGTTCCTCAAATCAAGGTTCCTCAAGTAGTGGTTCAAGTGCTAATACTGGAGGTGAATGCAAGGAGGAAGGCTTTATGGGAGATTCAGAAAATTGCCAAAAATTCTATAGATGTGTTTCAAATGGGAAAGGATCTTTTACAAAATATGAATTTATGTGTGCAACTGGCACAGTGTGGGACAACTCTATTCAAAGCTGTAATTATCCTTCAAGTGTACAAAACCCATCTTGTAAAGATGTAAATGCAGGCAATAATCAACAAGGTGGCAGTTCTTCAAATCAAGGAAGTAGCAATCAACAATCAGGTTCACAGCAAGGCTCAAATAATCAAGGATCAAATAATCAACAGTCAGGCTCACAGCAAGGTTCAAGTAGCCAAGGATCAAATAATCAACAGTCAGGCTCACAGCAAGGTTCAAATAACCAAGGTTCAAGTAATCAAGGATCAAGCAATCAGCAATCGGGTTCACATCAAGGGTCAAATAATCAAGGATCCAGTGGCTCGTCGAATAACCAGGGATCAAATAATCAGCAATCTGGTAATCAAGGATCAAGCAATCAGGGTTCTAATAACCAGGGATCAAATAATCAAGGCTCTAACAATCAAGGAACATCTGGCTCCCAGGGAAGTAATCAGGGTTCGTCAAATAATCAAGGATCTGGCACTCAACCATCTGGTGAAAATTGCAAAACTGAAGGATATTTACCAGATGAAAATGATTGCGCGAAATTCTATCGCTGTGTAGATGATGGAAAGGGAGGCTTTACAAAAGTGCAATTTAGTTGTGGAGATGGTACTGTGTGGGATGACTCGATTCAAGCATGTAATCACCCTTGGGCAGTAAACAATCCAAAGTGTTCACAAAGTTTACCAAGTAATCAAGGATCATCAAACAATCAAGGCTCGTCTAATAACCAAGGTTCATCAAATAACAACCAAGGATCGTCAAATAACAACCAAGGTTCCTCAAATAACAACCAAGGGTCCTCGAATAACAACCAGGGCTCCTCAAATAACAACCAAGGTTCCTCAAATAATAACCAAGGATCATCAAACAACAACCAAGAATCGTCAAATAACAACCAAGGTTCCTCAAATAATAACCAAGGGTCTTCGAATAACAACCAGGGCTCCTCAAATAACAACCAAGGTTCCTCAAATAATAACCAAGGATCATCAAACAACAACCAAGGATCATCAAATAACAACCAAGGTTCCTCAAATAATAACCAAGGGTCTTCGAATAATAACCAGGGCTCCTCAAATAACAACCAAGGTTCCTCAAATAATAACCAAGGATCATCAAACAACAACCAAGGATCGTCAAATAACAACCAAGGTTCCAACAATCAAGGTTCCTCGAATAACAATCAAGGGTCCTCAAATAACAACCAAGGTTCCTCAAACAACAACCAAGGATCTTCAAATAATAATCAAGGATCATCAAATAACAACCAAGGGTCGTCTAACAATCAGGGATCATCAAGCAACCAAGGATCAAATCAAGGCTCCTCAAATAATCAGGGAACTGGTCAAACAGGTAAAAAAAATTCATATTTTTATAGTTATATTCCTAATACTATTTCTTACTAGGTTCAAATGTAAAATGTGAAAAGGAAGGATTTATAGGTGATCCAAATGACTGTAAAACATTCTACAGATGTGTTGATAACGGCCAAGGTGGTTTCATCCAGCACATGTTCACATGTGGAGAAGGAACTGTTTGGGATGATAATTCTCAATCTTGCAATCATGCATGGGCCGTAGAAAATCCAAAATGCAGAACAGAAAGCAATGTTCCACCCTCTCAGGGAGGTGGTCCAAGTGCTACAACAGAAGCTACAACCAGCCCCGGTGGACTCAATCCTCCTCCAACTCAAGGGACAGGGGGTACAACTCCTGGAAATCAAGGAACCGGTGGCACCAATCCACCACCTACAACAGGAGGAGGCACTAAACCACCACCAACAACAGGAGGTGGTACAAATCCACCTCCAACAAGCCCAGTAACTGGCGGTACAAATCCACCTCCAACTAGTCCAACAACAGGTGGAACTAATCCCCCGCCTACATCGGGAGGCACTAATCCACCCCCAACTAGTCCAACAACAGGTGGAACTAATCCTCCTCCCACATCAGGAGGCACTAATCCACCCCCAACTGGTACAACAACAGGCGGCACTAATCCACCCCCAACAACAGGTACATCAACACAAAAACCAACACCCGCTGGAAGTGGAGGAAAATGCGAAAAAGAAGGATTTATGGGCGACGAAAATGATTGCCAGAAATTCTACAGATGTGTAGATAATGGCCAAGGTGGTTTCACAAGATACGAATTCAAATGTGGAGACAACACTGTCTGGGATGATGAAACCCTAAGCTGCAACCATCCTTGGGCTGTTAATAACCCGAAATGTGGCACAGGACAGCCAGGAAAAGAAAACCCATCAGGTGGTACCACTTCCGCTCCACCGTCAACCACTGGCTCAGGATCTGGCAGCTCTACAACAGGCTCTGGGTCTGGCACTTCTACAACAGGCTCTTCAACTACACCTTCCCATGCAACTTCAGGTAAGGAAATACAATTGTAAACAATCAATTACTTGTTCAATTGGCGCATAGTAGATTCTCTATCCTATCCTATCTACCTACGTCTCATTTGACTACAAATTGATTCACTATTAAAAGAGATTAACACTTCGAACATTTAACAAAAAGGATATAATTTTGATAAATATGATAAATTCGAGCCAATTGGCCTTGAATATGATTAAAATTCTTAATTAGGCGAGCATTTCAGCCTTTTTCTGCAATAAATTTTCAAAACAAAGTTAACACAAATATATGTATATGTTGTGAAATAATTTTGGACATTTAAAATTTTCATCGTTATTTGAAATTTGGATCAGCTAAAGCATTTATATTTCAAAAAATCAACAATTTATTTCAAATTATAATATAAAATATCTACAACACATAATGAGAACAATTATTTACAATATTTCCTAACATGTGTCATTCCGTAGGTAAAGGGCCCATTTGGTCGATCACAGTTTTCTCTAAAAACGCGTTTTAAGCGAAAAATCGAAAAATTATAAAAAAAAATTTTTTTGCAGTTTTTTACATAGTATATGTATAGTCTACTATCACGTGTTAAAATTGCAGAGCACTCTGAGCGGCTAAAAATGCATCCAAAGTTTTTGGTCAATTTTTTTAAATCAATTTTTTCAGCAATTTTGAAAATTTTAAATTTTTAGTTTTTTAACTTCAAAATGATTTTTTTTCGCGAATTTTACATCTTTTGAGCTCGGACCACTTCTATTCGATTCCTTATAGTCTACTACATTGCGCTCTGGTCATAACTCAATTTCGGCCAAATGGGCCCTTTACCTACGGAAGGACACATATAAAGATAGGAATTATTTATTTTTTCAATGGAAAAGTAAACCATAGGCCAAACAGAAAACTAAATAGTATCAGAGGCTCTAAAACTTATTTGAGAGTACAAGGCATGGGACGGATTTCATTTCTACTGAAGTAATAAATAATTTTGCTTACTCTTATAATAATTGAAAACATTATTTATTTCCATCTAAGAAAAACTTACTAAAATTTCCTAAACTATGGAAAAATAGAAATACAAAACTACTGAATACAACTAATAAACATAACCTTTCACTTCAAATCTGAATTCCAGGAACAACCCAAAAGCCTACAACACCAGCTCCTCCTCCTTGTGCAAATGTCACTCAAGGGCCTCCACCCACAGCAGCTCCTCCACCACAACCAGCAGGATCACATGGAAAATGTGAGCGAGAAGGATTCATGGGCGATAATGACGATTGCCAAAAATTCTATAGGTGCGTAGACAACGGAAAGGGTGGTTTCACTAGATACGAATTCAAATGTGGAGAGGGAACTGTTTGGGACGATAGTACCCAAAGCTGCAATTATCCATGGGCTGTGAACAACCCCAAGTGCGGAACTGGCTCAAGTAGTCCTAGTCCTGCAACGCAACCACCAACATCTGGCTCCACAACAAGTTCTTCAAGTAGTGGCTCCACAACAAGTTCTTCAAGCAGTGGTCCTACAACAAGTGGAACTACTGCGACATTACCTACAGAGACAACCACTTCAGAAGGCTCACATACTTCTACTGAACCTTCAGTAACTACGACAGGCAATCCAAACACGAATCCTCCAAATCAGCCACCAGGAACAGTTTGCAATGGAGAAGGATTCATGGCAGATCCAAATGATTGCTCAAAATTCTACAGATGTGAGAAAAAAACTGATGGCACCTATACGCGCCATGAATTTACTTGTGCGGAAGGAACTGGGTGGGATGAAGAGACTCAAACTTGCAATTACAAAAATATGATACCCCGCTGTGGTGGTTCTACCACAACATCAGGCACAGGAACAACTCCGATAACTACCGAAGGTACGACAATTGGAGAAACTACTGGGAAACCTACACAAACTACAGGTCAGCCTACGCAAACCACAGGGCAACCTACACAAACTACAGGTCAACATACGCAAACCACAGGACAGCCTACGCAAACAACAGGACAACCTACCCAAACCACTGGTCAACCTACCCAAACCACTGGGCAACCTACATCTCAGGGCACTACCCAACCGACCCAAACTACTGGAACTCAAGTAACGAGTACAACTGAGCCAATTACATCAACTGGTGGCCAATCAACGACTGGAGATGGAAAGGAAGAAACAACTACTGGAAACCCAACGACTGCCCAACCCTCAAATCCCGCGGGAACAGTTTGTACAGCTGAAGGTTATATGGCAGATCCGAACGATTGCAAAAAATTCTATCGATGCGTGGACAACGGAGCAGGACAACTACAACGATATGAATTTATGTGCGGTGAGGGTACCGGCTGGGATGAGACGCAACAAACCTGCAACCATGAAAACGAGGTTCCAAGATGTTCAAAAGGTACAACTGGATCCCAACCAACAACTGAAGGCGGCACAACACCGAGCACTCACCAACCCCAAACTTCGACACAATCACCAGGTACAAGTACAAATCCACCTTCTACAGGATCAACAATCTCAGGGTCAGAAACAACGACCACTCAAACAAGTGGAACTGGTGAAACTACAACCTCCCAGACAACATCTACTGTATCTGGAACGACATCAACTGGATCTCAAACTGAACAGCCAGGCACTACAACTGAACCCACCATGGTGACATGCACGCAAGAAGGTTTCTTCCCACATCCTGATGATTGTGCCAAATACTACAGATGCGTGGACCAACAAGGCAATGGACAATTTACAGTATTCCACTTTACCTGTGCAAGTGGAACAGTGTGGGACACTGATGCAAATACTTGCAATTACCCCGAAAATGTGAACAGACCATGCTCTGGAGGCACCAAGCCACCAGGTATTCATTCTTGTATTTTAAGATTTTTTACAAAATTCCTGATCGATAATCGTTTTCTTAGAAACAACCACTGGTACCGAAGGTACTTCAGGACCCACAACCGCACCAACTACAGGATCAACAGGTATAACCACACATCCAACAACATCAACAAATCCAGAAACTACTACTTCATATCCACCGACGACTGAACCTGGAACAACCGGTGAACCTACAACCTCTCAACCAGGAGGAGGAGGAGGAGGGCCATGCCCACCAACAATGGGCAACCAAAACTTATTCGTTTGCCCAACTGGATTTAAACGACATCCACAGAACTGCAATATGTTCTACCAGTGCGCAAACAAGCCTAACAGTCACGATTTTAGCATAACTGTCTTCAGTTGCCCCAATGGAACTGTGTACCAAGAAAAAGAAACTCTTTGCTCCGAACCAAAGGCAGAGGATCATAACTGCCAGAGTGTTTCCTTAAGAAGTGGTATATCGCCGAACTATGATATGGTATGTACCAATACTCAATAACAAATATAGAACCTTAGACTATAAGTCACAAATTCCTTTCAGATGGAGGTGAGAACAGCTTCTCCTCTTTGTCCCGGACAAGGTCATTTCCCATTGAACGGAGGCTACTGCGGTCCAATGTTCGTGAAATGCTCCATGAGTTCGAACACAGGAAGAATCGAAGGACAGATCTATCGCTGCCCTCAAGGGTATTCTTACTGGTCGATTAGCAGACGATGCGAGCGCAAGGAGAAACTCCAGTACTGCACAACAGTATCAATGCGCGACATGAACGGAATCCCCATCGAGTCGATAAATTTAGGAAGAAATCGCAATCTTAGAATATAAATTAGCAATAAGAAACGAGCCCATTGTTCTTAAATTTTTAGTAAAAATTTAAAAAAAGAGCAATTGGGCTTCGGCAAATAATTTAAGCAGGAATCTGACCCATTCGTTGGGACTGATTCCTTCTCGGGGACACAGGTGTTGGCTTATTTATAAAAATTCATTTCATACGTATTTCACATCATTATTTATGCTGTAGTCATACCCTACTTCTAGCAGTTATCTGTAGGACATCATTTTATAAATGGAGCGAACAGACTTCGCCAATCAGTCATTTCACAAACTGCCAATTATTTGTTTGTTTAAAGAGTATTACAACTCTATGTATGTAAGACTTAAGCCCTGCGGCATTCGAATTTTCGTATAGAAGTTACAAATGTAACGTAAAATGTGAGTTAGCCATAATGTATTTTATACTTTATTTAAATAAAATCTAAATATTTTTTACGTTAGTTTTTCTACGAAAAAAAAGGTTAGCCCAAAAATCAAAATTTAATTTAAATTAAATAAACAGCAAGAGGACGCAATTTTGAAACCACAATTAAAATCATCTCCCTCAAGATCCCCATATGCATACATATAAACGTTTGCACAATATAAACATAAAATTTACCTGAAAGAGAGAGATTTCTTTTCTACCGCGAATCACAACGATAAATTCTGTCGAGGATAAGGATAAAAGACTGCGATGGCCGATGTCCTGCTGAAATAATGACAAACGATTTACTTTTTTGTATTCTCGGTCGGCTGGCTGGTCATATGTATAGTTTCACAATTTTCAAGAGTATGAAAATTTAAATTCAAAATCTATTAGTTTCTGTTCAGAGGATTCTGCGAACAGACGGATGAAAACAAAAATTTTGCTTTTACGGCATTGAAATGAAAAACTTGCAATATTCACTTGCAACTTCGCATATTTTTTGATAACGCAGGAGGCTTTGTCACATCATTTCCATTGTTTGCATACAAAAATTGAAAAGCCGTTTGTTTTTATTTGTTTGTTTATTTATCTTTTTGACTACAAAATTTATAGCGCTTGCAAAATGACTAAACGAAGTGATAAAGTCATTCGGAAAAAGAATGTTGAAATTGTTGTTAATGCCCTAAAAGGTCTTCAATCCGCCACTTTGAACGATATTGTAAATTATATCGCAGCATCTCATCAAGTTATTTTTACCGAATTTTTTAAAAGTGTATTGTTTTAAAAACATTTTATATTAGGTGAACCCGGAAGGCATTATAGAACCAGTTCAGATTATTCTTCATAAAGACGTAAAGAATGGATCTGTGCAAAAGCGCAGTCCAAAGTATTCCACAGACGGATCTACCTCATCTGGTGAATCGGATACTAAACTGGAAAATTCTTGTCATAGGAAGTCTAAACCACAAAAGAAACGAAAACGATTATTGCAAAGCATTGGATATGGCAAGAAAAAGGTGTAATTTGTCCTTGTTTTTAAATTTTTTTGTTAATTAATTTTTGCTAATAAATGTTAACAAATTTGAAGTATGCACTTTATGTTCGTTATATGCACTATTCCAAATGGTATATAAAGATAGTGCAGAAACCAAAATACTGAAATTACATAAGTATTTAATGATTTAAAAAGTTTTATTTAGCTTCACATTCCGCATATTTGTTTCATATGTTGCAATCGATTTTTGAACTACATATTACTTTTAATTGAGCTAAAGTATTCAAATTTTGTATACGTGGTATATATAAGTTTAGTGACAATGCAATATACGTATATGTAGAATATCTATTATCGTTCTAACTCCCATATAGCAGACACCGCTTTCTTCACAATCCTATTGACATGGGTATCAAATGATTCAAATGGAAAGGTTTGACAAGTAGAAAACGATTAATTAGTAAGATATCTTGCAATAATGAGGCGCTGAGAGAATTAGAAAGGATGAGAAGTATGAATCTTTTGTAACTGTTAACTCAAACTAGTGATTTTAGTCTGATTTTATTACATCGCGTTATTTTAAATTTAAACAAATAAATCACACTAAAAAGTTTAAAATAATTGATGATGTACTAAAAGCTAGAAAACTATTATGGATCATCAATTTGAGGCTTTGATCAGACTAAAATAAAACCGTTGGGCGCATTTAGTAGACAAATTTCTTTTATTGGAGTGCACCAAAGAGATCTCAATTACTTTTACCAACATTAAAATACAACACCTAACAAGTTCACTAAATATGTTTTTATTTTGATTATAATAAACTCTTTAAATTCTTAATTGTATAAAAAGCGAATTTACCATACTATTTATTGAGATATACATATTTGTTAAAATCATACACAATCGAAATTTAGAGAGAAGAGTAAAATATTTAAACCTCGCCAGGAAGCATGCGTGGATTTCAAGAAATTTAAAATTATTTATCCATTCCGGAATTAAAAATGTTCATTGTAATTCTAAAATTCCGATGTTGACGTATTTGATTTATTTTCTTTGCTGAAAATAACGAATTAAATCCAAATATACTCTGTAGACCTGTGAATTCAATTGAAAACCTTTCGGAATAACTATGTTTAATTTTTGTTTTCACTTTTACATAAGGTATTGTCGAAGAGGCAGTATACAATTTTATTTATTTTTATTCCTATTTAAAGGGTATATGTTTATTATTTCCAATACATTCTTTAAATAAAAAGCACAGACAAATAATGATAAAAAGAAATTACTTTTTGACTTATTCAGCATCTTCAGTTTTATTTTATACCATTTTACAATGTCATAAAAAACTTACTCTGATGCTTATGCAGGATGAATAATTTTATTCCTCTTGGTATTTCATGAGTTTTTTCTGCAATTTGACTTACACATTATTCTTTAAATTAATAAAAGATTTATGTTAACTTTCAACAGCGACCACGATATATGTATATATGTATGTATGTACATAAAATCGCGAGGCCAATAATGACTCTAATAAAAAAAAGGGTTCCTTAACTTGTGATTGTAATCTTATTTTAAAAGTAATGCATGTTTTGGAATTATTGTTGATCTCTTCAAGAATAATTTTCATTTTATTTTGCGTTATCTGTAAGAGTAGTTAGTGGCGCTTTAAGAAAACTTGCTGAAAGACGTTTAAAATTTGTAAATCCATTTTTGAAGTTTAAATGTAAAACTACCCTTAATTAATGTATTCCAGAGATTTGTGATTTTAGCACTACGATGAATGTTTGTTTGAATTGTGTTCTCTTATAAGAATTTGTGTGCGAGATCCAGCGGATCCATAGAAATGATTCGTCTCATGTTCAAAATTTGCTGTAGAGTAAATCTAGTGTTTTGTACAGCCATTGCATAATTCTTATAAAAATTGAAAAGGGGGCGAACTAAAGATTGCAGAATTTTATATTACATACATTCAGTTATAATGAACAAATATGCGAATTAACTTGATCTTCTAGGACTCCTGAGTAACAAATCTATGTGAAATATAAGACTGATTTTATTGTTTCATAACAAAAGTGTTTTATGTTTAATAACATTAAAATAAACTACTCTTTTATACAAAAAAAAAAAAGCATTTTCTCTTAAAAATCATGCTTATTTACCATTCTAATTAGGTTTTGGATATCTTTTCTTTTGGCACTGGTGCAGAAGGATTTTCTCCCTTGTAAAATTCTTTCAACAATTGTAAAGCATCATGAGATCTTACCCCGCTTGTGGTAGGTATTATGCGACCCAATAATTTTTCAACATTAACAACTGTACGCCCTCCAAATCTATCGTTTGCGCATCCATAAATAATTTCCTTAAGACGTAGAGAGTTGAGTGCAGAGGCGCACATAATGCACGGTTCGACTGTAACAACTACTGTAATTTCAGGAAATATATCTTCATGTTTATACGAATTTTGTTGGCAAAAATCAAGAACCTGATCGATGCATATGAGTTCCGCATGCCTTGTGGCATTTTTAGTAGCATTAACAAAGTTTCCAGCCGATGCAATTATTTTGTTTTTGTAAATGAATAAACATCCCACTGGGACTTCGCCTTTTAGCTGAGTATTACGCGCCTCGATCAACGCTTGCTCCATAAAACTTTCCATTTTCCAATTCAACAATTCAAAAAAAAAAATTTATAATTTAGAAAAATGACGCCAGGTATGTCTTATGCTTCGTTCTTGATGTACTTTATTAAATCGTTGGTTTCGAAGAACGCCTTGGCTTTCTCGGGCCAATTATTGTTGTTTATGCTCCTTGGACTCGGATGCGGTAACTGGAGGAATTTTATACTGCTGTTAATATAGTTACTCTGTCGGCTCATCTGCTTCAAGCAATCTCCTACATAGCTGCCCACCGCTACAACAACCTTAGGCTGAACCAATTGAACCTTTTGATCAAGGTATTTTAAACAGACGTCTCTCAGCTCTTTCTTGCTGTTACCCTACAAAGTACCACGTTTAATTTCAGATTTTAATAAAACGAAATGTACCTTTAGTTCGCTGGGGGTAATATTGCGTCCAGGATTATCGAAAAACGCTAGTGGACAGAAATTATGAATGAAGCACTGCTGGGAAAAAACTTTCAAGTCGGTTGATATCTCCTTGAGTACGCCCCAAAATCGGACACCACTTGGCTCTTCAATCCGACAGTTGAGACCAGTTACAAGTCTTTTCGGATGAACTTGAGGAGGCTGCTTTACTTCTCCTTCTAATTCCATCCAGTCCCGAACAGTCTGGATATTGCCAAAGGGTACCTTGAAATAAAAGATATATTTTTGGATGTAGAACTAACAAAGTCAAGCAAAATCTCAAGGCAAAGCATTAGAATTCAAGCAGTAATACCCCGGTTTGAGCCATCCCATTGGGGCCGGGATTCATTCCCACGAACATGAGCGCCTTGGGGCCACTCAAAAACTTCTTTAAGTAGGAACAATGAAGATCGCACGCGTATTCTATGGGGTTGTAAATAAAAGTTACGCGGGACTCGAAAGACAGCTTCTTGAGCTCTACGTTAAGAGCACTCTCGATGTTGAAGAACACCTTCCAGAAAGGAGCTGCAAAGTACCTCGATGTCATGTCGGGAGCTTCGTTTTCGTCCTCACTATTTGTGGGTGGAGTTTCGCTTAGTTTGAGCTTCTTTCTTAGCATATTAGTGCGATTTTATTCAGGGAAAATCTGTTAGAGCACTCAGCAAAAGCAAGAAGACGCCGGATTTCGAACAACGTTACCTTCTGCGTCGAAGATAAGAACTGCAGTCCTAATCTTTGTCCCACTGCAACCACTTGAGTTTACAGAAAAATACGTACAAATTAAAAATCGCAAGGATCACTTCAAAAAGCACTTTAAAGGCAAACTGGAACAAAACAGTCCATGAGAAACGTCAAAATCGCGTCTTCCGCAATTCGCAGCTGAATACAAAGGGCGCGACTAAGCAAATTTTTAGGGAGGGGCGTCAGAAAATTCCGTAATTGAAGTATTTTACGATATTAATCAATTTCTCCAAAACATTTTAACATTTTTATTATTTTGTGAAATTGGTATCAACGAATAAATACAACAATAATTGAATATTTGTTTTTGAAAGGGGTATAAGTACACTTTTTAAAAAATGCACATGCCGGGCTATCTACACGTTAAGATTTAACTGGAGAAGTTGTTGAAATTATGTGTTACAAAACTTATACGATTTTCAAAATCAACGGCTCAATTATAACTTCAATCAATTTTCTACTTAAAATGTAAATGTAAGCGCGTTTTATTTCTTTTTTTATTTTTAAAGCAATTAACACGGCTTATCCACGTTTTCCTTTTACTTTTATTAGCTAACTATTTATTTAAGTAAAGACTTTGCATTTATGCTTATACTTCTTGTATACAAAATTACAATAGAATTTAAAAAATAACTTTTCTAATTACGTTTTTCTAACAAATTTTATTGTAACGTACATCGCCATTATCGTTATTTTTGGTACCTACATGGTGTAAATAAATAGAAGAATTATTTTTTAAGGGCTCTTAGGCCGAGAAAAAATTTAAATTTTTAAAGGTTTCCTTCACTTTGGGTAAGATTCATTTTTTTCCCTACATACATATGTAAAATGAAAAAAAAAATCGATATTCGATTTTTTAGATCTATCACAGTGGTGTTCTTCTTTAAAGTAGGTACATAATCTTGAAGACATTTCCTAAAAGTTTCAAATTAATCACATTAAAATTGACGAAGCTATATGAATTTAAGGAAGTTTTGGAGAAAAAAACAAGTTCATTCATTAATTCACTTAAAATTTTAATCGTGTTTTTCTGACTTCTTTTTAAAAACTTCGCAATCGCTCATAAGATATTTCGGAATCCATTAAACTAATCGGGTTCAAACTTTGTAGGCTTCTTCGTGAACGAAGGATTTCCTCTTTGTATGACACTTTCCGTTTTTCATTCACAAAAAAAAAAAAACTAATTTTTTTCTAGAATCAGTTTTCTGAAAAACCGTCATTCATGTAGAAAATATAGGTACTCATATACAAACAGAATATTTCAGAATTTGCCGAATTTCTTGATTTCAGATGATGCAAATCGAACAAACACTCCGCTCTTACTATTTATTTTCCAATATTTTTTTAACAACAAATTACTGGAAATCTTTCATTTTTTATCCTTTTTAAATTAGTTTAAAAAAAAATATATTTTAAAATCTTATAATACAACAAATACAAATACAGTGAGCGAAATTGATTTAGCCGCACCAAACTATTCTTATAAATTACAGCATTCCAGCTAACTTTACAATAAATATAAACATGTCGCGGCATGTCTGATGATGACTCAAAGTTCTTAGCTGAACTTAAAAGCTTATATACATTTTAAGTGACTTTTGAGCTTTTCACATGACAAAAGGATTTGGGTGCTTCATGTCATGCGCGAAGTTGATTTAGCCGCACTGTCAATTCGTGAGCAATTTGGGCATTTTAATCAAAATAACGGTACAGTTTTAGATATTTTTCATTAAAGAGGAGGTAAACTATTACTATTATTGTGATATAGTGCAACAAAATACAACTGTTTAAATTGTTTAGGACACTTTCACAAGATGCCGAAACAAAAATATTTAACTGCCGAAGAAAAAGCGAAAATTGATGCTTTTAAGGAAATAAATCTTTCTAACAGACAAATCGCTACTAGAATTTGCAGATCTGAAAAGGTTATTCGAAATTATTTAAAACTGGGTAGTAATTATGGCCTAAACTGCAACAAGAAAGGGAACAAAAAACTTTCTGCTCGGCAAAAGGGTCAAATAAAAACAATGGCTACAAAAGAACGCTTAAGTGCTGCACAAATCAAAGCTACACTTGAACTACCTGTGACGAAACGACGTGTCCAGCAAATTTTATCTGCATCTGAACACATCGGGTACAAAAAACCATGCAGAAAACCAATGCTTAAACCACATCACAAACACAACCTACAAGTAAAAACTAATGTATGAATTAAAAATTATTATATGTATAATATTACAAGACAATATAAATATTATTATAAGATCATCTCTTCTTATTAAAAATAGTGCTTTGCGCTTTTTGAAATATTTAATGTGAAAAATATCTATGCGGCTAAATCAATTTCGTTCACTGTATGTCGGGCAGTTAAGCCATGAAGATTTTCAACCTTCTACGCCTAACAATTTATGAGCAACAAGGATTTATGGAATCTTGACAATACAAATGCAATAATTCGTATCCACAGAAGATTTGTTAGAATTTTAATTTTCGTAATTTAATCCTCAAATAATGTTAGCAAATTTATTGGGGATTGTACAATTTTATCTAATTTTGGAGTCCCTCATCACATCATCTATAGAATTAAAAATTGTTGCTAGCTCTTGGATAACGACAGCAAACCATTTAATTTAATATGTATATTTTATTATTTGTGTAGCTGCTGTGCAAATGTTAAGTATGCACGAGTGTCTAAATGCACACCAGGAAGAAGAAGTTATCATAAAAGATAATTTCAAAATTTTTTGAGAACTTTGCTTTTTAATTTTTTGTTACTCAAAATATGAAATATGAATATATTTTTTATTTCTTGCAATAAAACGCTCTTAAGAAAAGCATCAAAGTTTTAATGTATCATAAAAAAAGAAAGTTTTCTGATGAAAAATGAGTTTTATTTCAAAATACCATAATTTTTTTAATATTTTGAAAATCAAAAATTTGGCTCGACAGACTATGATGACAATACTTTTTGAAATATGTATTTAGATTCATCAGTAAACACTATAGAAATCATGTTAACCATGAAATGGGAAATCTTTTACATATATAATCTCAATTTTCATACGTAATTTATTGTAAAAATATTAATTAAATATTTTTTTTTTGAAGTTGAAGTACTAAGTAATACATAATGTAGAACTTGGTTTTTATATTATTTTTAACTATATATACCCGAAAAAAAATTATCAAACTTGAAAATTCCCACTGGCTGGATGTAAGAATCCCCTCGCCCCTTAAACTTTGTTAGTTTCTTAAATAATTGTTTAACGAAAAACAAAATAAATTTTGATTTAATTTTTATATGGAAAATAACAAAATATATTTTTTAAAAAATTTCAAACAAAATACTCAGACAAATCAAGTTGATCACCAGTTCACATAAGGGAGCACGCAGCAAAACTGGGGATCCCTTGCAACAATCACTGCCGCAGTTGCAAGGATCCTACTGAGAAGGAGACTCTTTTTCACTTCCTGTCCAACTGCCCCGCATTAGCAGGGGCTAGGCATCGGGCACTGGACAAGCATTTCCTCGACAGTATTAGCGATATATCTTCGCCTAAGATCAGGGAGTTAGTTCTCTTATTGAACTCCACAGGTTGGCTCTGATCTAAGGGGACTCTGTTGTTTCAAAACGGGGCACCCTTGTGCTAATTGGATCCCGATCAGGTGATCGATGTCGCCACTTAAACTAACCAATTAACCAAGTTGATCACCAGCTGCATTTTTTAGATATCCAAATCGATGGGAGGACATAACGCTTTTCACTTTCTAACCTGCAATGGTAATTTTTTTTATACAGTCACAAATAACATGGGGACTTTAAGCCTCCACATATATTTTGGTTTACTTCTTAGGAAATAAATACTCAAGTTAGGTTAGTTAAAATAAATTTATTTATTTTACTTCCGAACTATCCGAATCTTAGGATTGGACTAAACTGAAAACTCGCTGAAGTTTCCATTCTTAAAACTACACCTAGCCTGCTTGTTTTAACATGTTTTTACATGATATATGATCATTGAGCTCAGACAAAGGGAAGGAAACATCTGTATGTACGGTTATCTGATCGCTACGTGACTTTTTCATGAAGTTAATGTTTCAAGATGTGACTAAAAGTGGATTCCGTTGGTTTAATTTGATTTCTCATACAAAATGAACTTGATAACCATTTAGGTTATTGTTTTGTCTAAGTGGCGCCAGAGCTATGGACGTAACTCACATCCAAACCGTGATTAATGTCCAAACGTTGTTGAACGCTCACGAGTTAACACGTGTTCACACTTCCATTGCTAATTGAAATTATTTAAATTAGTTATTTATTTCGATTAGGAATTAAGGGGGATAGCCACTGTGACGGCCGAAAAAATGAGTGATTTTCAATAATTTTGTTGACCGGGTAAATAAAGGAATTTTTGGATCGGTTTTTTTTATTTTATTAAGTACTTGGATGTGTAATGTTTCATCAAATCTTTATTAAAAAATATTGAATAGTATTAATAATGTAAAGGATGCCGTAGAGCTCTAAAAAAAATTCCCCCTCCATGTTCGCATCCATTTTTCAAAAGCCGGTGATGTGAGAAAAAAAAAAAAATTGTGTTATAATCTGTATGAATGTAGTTATCGTTGTACGTAGCCGTTTTTTTTTATTTTGATTTTTCACAAAATGGCGACCGATTGAAAAAAATTTCATTTTTTCGACCGTTTTTTTTTGTTTCCAAACAGTTTAAAAAATAGTAAAAAGCAAAATTTTCCAAATCGGCTACGCTTAACCTTAGCCACTACTAAGACGAACGAAAAAAAAAAAAAAAATTAAAATCGGTAAGAATTGTCCGAGTTTTCGATGCGACCAGTTTGAAAAAAGTCGTTTCGAGAAAAACGCGTTTAAAGTTTTTAGTCCATTTCTTTCGCAATACAATTATGTATCTTTTAAAATTTTCATACCAATATTAAACTGTCGTGTCCTGGACCTTTTGATCTGCAATTTTGTACACATATTCTTTAATATATTAACTTTGATTTAAGACAACAAAAAAAAAAAATTTTTTTTGGATTCGTCACAGTGGCTATCCCCCTTAATTTTATTACTATTTTTTTTTCGCTACATGCATATGTTGAGCTAAAATTTTTGTTTTAATTCTGAAAATTGCAAAAAACAGAATCCTATCATGGGAGTATGCAGGACGGCAGGAGACGACAGCCCCTCACGTCCGAAATTTGAAATTAAGGGGAAAATTTCATGAAACTTACTGTAAGGGTTGAAGAATTGACATAATTAAAAAAAATTAATGGTTATTTAAGTGAAAAATATAAAAGAATGTAGATTATTAATTTTTATTGAGTTTTAAGGGGACATAGCACCTTCAAATTAAAAAAATTTTTTTTTTTCATAGGTCAATTTTTTATTGAATACGAAGCCATATCTTAATGAAACATTGAACATATGTATGTTTTATTGGTCTCATAGTATATAAAAATATTTTTTTTTAATTTTTTTTGGCCCCATGTCGTCTGCTACAATTTTTTTAAAAAAACACTAAAAAATCACGCGTGCAGGATTACTGCCCTCAGAAAAGTCTGAAAAAAACGGGTTTTTAATCAGCATCAAAGCGGTCTTGGAATGACCTAAAAAGAATCAAATTGGTTGAAAAATAACAAAATGGCGGCGTTTTTTTCGAAAATCGACTTTTTTGCCACCAAAAAATCTGTTGTAACTCAAAATATTGAATGCCGATTTTTTCATCCGTAGGTCGTTCTGAGCAATAACTGATGCTGATTAAAAACCCTTTTTTTCAGACTTTTCTGAGGGCAGTAAACCTGCACGCCGTGATTTTTTAGTGTTTTTATAAAAAAAACTTGTAGCAGACGACGTGGGGCCAAAAAAAATTAAAAAAAAATATTTTTGTATACTATGAGACCTATAAAACATATGTTCAATGTTTCATTAAGATATGTCTTCGTATTAAGTAAAAAATAATTGACTTTTGAAAAAAAAAAAATTTTAATTTGAAGGTGGTGTGTAAACTAGTAAAAAAAAGACAAAAATTTAATTCAAATATTTTTTTTTCAATATTTACATATGGGGTCCAATGAACTACTGATGAAAAGCATGGCGCACTCCTTGTCGGCATGATAACTTCACCAAAAATTATTTGAATTTTTGAAAATTCCAGAAGTATGTAATCCCTTTATGTCTGAAAATTAACCAAATCACACTCAGAACGTTTAGATTATAGTTTATGATTTCATATACATGATATAAATAAAACCTGTCGACTATAAAGAATAGGCGACAGGTTTTATTGATTTTATCGGCCTCTTCCACAACCTGAAAAAAATTTTGCATTTTCATGTGCATGCCCTTGCTACTGATTGCATTTTCATAGAGCCATGACGAAAAAAGTAAAATTATTAATCACTAAATAAGATTTTATTTCTAAAAAAATATATACAATTCTCGGTATAACAAAATTGTAAAGGAAATGCTTTGAATAATTTTGCATCTCAAAAATCAACCATCTTTCGAATATACAAGTAGACTTACGCGAGCACAAAACTGTAATTCTAGAAGAATACACTTGTTCCAAAGATTAACACTAAGCATCTAAACTAAGCACTTTTATTATAATGTTTTATTAAAGAGAACAAAAATTAACTTGAAGGAAAACATGTACATGGTAAGTAAAAAAAAATGTGAAGTCTAACACTTGCATTATTTACAGTACCTCGGCCTCAAAGAGAGTCATTCATTTTTATTTTGGAACTCTGGCAAGGAAAGAACAAAAGGTAAAACAATGTTGAACATCTGGTGGACGCACCTATAAAACAAATTCAACACCGAGTTTAGGGAGGGGATATTACGTAATTTATGTTTGTATTTCAACTGTGAAAAATCTGGGATAATCACGGAACTTTGTTTGCACTGTTAGAGGAGTCTGATATGACTAGAATCCTTTTGACAAAATGCAATGAGCAATGATGTATGTATCTGTCCGTTGAAGTATTACTCGCATTAATGACTAATTTAGGGCTTTAGTTTGATAGTTGGGCCATTTAACTAGCCGTTCGCAGCTACTTCGCTACTTCCCGTACTTTTAAATATCTTTTTGGTATGTTTTCCTATTTATCCATTTTATTTTACGGCAGTTCTCGACCAGAAAAATTATCCTACTATCAAACTGAAGTCCGTAATTTAAAAGCTATACAGTAAAAAGTCAACTTAGCTGATTAATCATATTCGGCAATACCGCCGTTTATTCGTTGTGCGGGAGAAGTTGTCACTGAAGCGGGACTCGCAGGTGTTGATCGCTCCTTCAACCCTGGTGAATGGGGGCCCCCGACTCCGTTGTAGAGATGTTTATTTTCACTTGTGGAGTTATTGCAAGCGTTTTCCGGTTGGAAGTCAATATCCTCTGCATCCATTCTAGACTCGTGCATATCACCCACTGAGCTGCACCGGCTGCTGTAGCTTGACGAACCGCATGAGGTGCTGCTGCTTGAACTATCACTTTCACTGTCTTCGCTGCTGCTGGCTCCGATCCTTTCTTCGTTGCGCGATGAATTTTTTTGGAAATTGTCCAATTTCCGGCGGAGGTCTGTAAATATTTAAAAATAGTGGATGTTATAAAAATACAAGTAATTTATGTTTTGGATCTAAAATAACATATTGTTTAAAAATCATGGAGCCAGTCAAATGATTTTATCTACCCACTTAAGGGGGTACTCTACTGTTAAATGGGTAAAAAACAATATCGTTTTAAAACTGCTATAAAAAAAAACTATTAAAGATATCTTTATGAAATTTTGTGTGATTCTTTATTAAGTTCAAAATATTAAAAATCAATTGTTATAAATGACAAAAAAAAACAAAATGGCGGCTGCTGCAGCGAGTTAATGGAGCGCGCGCTCACAGAAAGACCTATTTGCGCGGGGTAGTGCCCAGGTTGTCCAGGTTATCTGTAATCAATTTACCAAACATTTTTCTTTAGTTTGAATGAAAACCTATGGCATTAACCTAAATTAAGCCATAAATATGGATATTTTTGCTATTTGGCAAGTGTTTGAACTTAGCGTACTCGAATTTTACCGAGTACGCAAATGGGTCTTTCTGTGAGCGCGCGCTCCATCAACTCGCTGCAGCAGCCGCCATTTTGTTTTTTTTGTTTTTTATAACAATTGATTTTTAATATTTTGCACTTAATAAAGAATCACATAAAATATCTTAGAGATATCTTTAATAGGTTTTCTTTTATAGCAGTTTTAAAACGATTCTGTTTTTTACCCATTTAACTGTAGAGTTAAGACAAAAATGATCATTATCTACCCATCTCTGTTAAATAGTTTAATATAATTTTGCAGTCTAAATGAATTTTATGCTCTCGCCCTTGTCGATTATATTGAAAAATCCGAAATATTAATTATTTTGAATAAAACGCAGTTTTTTGCTAGAAAACATCTGTAATTTCCAATGCATAATTTCTGTAATCGCGGAATCGAGGAATATGTTTTCTTAGATTTAAAAAGCATATATCCCCTCCTTGCTCCTTGAGGTTATATTACAATTGTGAAAAATATACCCGGAAATTTATTCGAAGTAACAGGATTTTAGAAGATTTTCTAAATCTGACCCCCTGTCGACGAATTCAATATGATAGCATAGATTTATAGCTGAATTGCATTCATATTTTCTTATAAGATCTTTTATTGCTAATTCATCTACAGTGTGATTCAGGAAGATGTGTTCCAACATACACCAATCGATTCTCTGAGCTTTCCTAACCAACTTTCATTATTATTATTTGTTCTGTAGAAATTACATAAATGCAACATTTCTTACGACCGGAGACGAACAAGGTTCTTCTTTCTTATAGCTTTATAAAGCTCATAAATTCTTTCGGAAATTTAATAAGCAATTCAGCCGTAAAAACCTAAATGAAACGCTTTGTTCTGTTTTGTAATAGGGCCGCTGAGGCATAGAAATATCATTTATATTGTCTGAATTCGAAACTCCCTTAACACTAGACCTACCAGCTCGCGAGACTGTAATTTTAACAATTTTATTCACCTTTAATTTAATACACATTCAAATTTGAATTAGTGATTATAAGTGAAATCTCAATCTTACTAATATTTGACATAATTCTTAAGAGAATTTAAAAAAATATGTAGTTAAATGAAGGAAGAAATTGAGTACCAGTCAGTTTGACTGGCTTTGGTAGTTCTAGTGTTAAGTTCTATAATTCTATATCCAGTTCAGCTATTTGAGGGGGTTTCGATTTCAGTAAAAATTCCTGTACAAAAAAAAATATGCAATTCATGCGACGCGAAAGATATGATTCAAATTTAGATTCCTAATATTGACTTTGTATTTCTAAATTGAGCAAATTATATTTGAAATCAATCAATAAACATACTAAAAAGCGGGAGAAATAAAGTAAAAGTTTTGATAACAATTTCAACTAAATAAAAATTAATTTAGTTTCAGAAACACAAAAATAAGTGAATCAACGTCTACAAAATCAATTATGACTTAAGGAAGACCTACCTTGGTTTTCATTACTGAGTTCCCGCACGCGATCCTCTAAAATTCGAATTTTATTAAGAAATTCGATGGTGGCGGCCTGCTGGATCCCAGACCTATCCTCCAGCTGCAGGCACTCCTCGATCAGTTGCTGCTTGGACATGCCCTCTAGGCGTTCGACGCGGGTCTTTTCGTAGGCATTATCAAAGTCCTTCGTGAGGAACTCCTCTTCGTCCTCGGGCAGCGAAAAGAAGTAGTTGTCCTCAGAATCGACTGAGAAGCTCGAGTCCCTCGTCCGCCCCGACGGAGTTAGCAGAGCGCTGGGCACCTCAGCAAGATGTTCGTCCATCAGAAATCCGTTGGTGTTGTAGGGGACGATGCTTTTACTCCGCACCAGCTTATTTCGCATGCAGTTCCCATTACGGTACCGTGGCATTTGAAATCGCAAATTTGATTTCTTGTAGGGTTTTGAATTCGCCTTCGGTCTTCCTCGCCGCCGTTTCCGCTTGTTTTTAACTCCAACGGCACCCTTTAGCTTTTCCGGCAACTCAATTTTCGCTTTCGTATCAAATGAAACGCCATCTGTCGAGAAATGTTGACTTTTTGTCGTGTCTCTAGACTGTTCATCGCACGGCACTTTAGTCGCCATTTCAGATTGCTGCGTATGGGGGGTGCTATTTTTCACACCAGACAAAACAAGGTTTTCCGCAGCTTCGGCCAGTTTTTCCGCCTCCATATTAAGTCACACAATTTCACTGTTATTTTAGCAATTAATATTACAAAATTCAACTTTATACGGCTTGCAAACACTCGTTAACTTGTTCCGAACTTCGAAGCACAAATGTAAATGGTTTAGCGCCTGTCGCCATTTTCAATTTTATCTAGTTCACTTGACCACCGCCAGGCATCTTTACTGTTTACACTTTTAATTCTCTCTCTGTTTACTTCATATGGCATCACCATGGGCGGCGTTTGAAGATTTTCTAAAAATAGTATCGAATTTGGGGGGAGCTTTTGCATTTTCAAAACTCAATCTAAAATCAACGCAATTTATTTAGTAACAGCTTAGATGATAAGAAGGATGCCTCATCGAACAGATTTTTATCTGTTTTGAACTTTGATTTTCACATTTCGAAATCTTACTCGGCACCACTAGCGAAATTGCTCCGCAGCAAATAGAGGGATGTTTTAATTGGATTAGTTCCCCGTATTATTCCCTTGTAACTTTACTACTGTAATTTTTATCCCAATATGGCGAATCGAGCTCTCGGGAAGACGTCAGATGCAGTGTTATGTGGTCTTGCTGGACGAAACAAACACCCGAATTTGGTGAAAAATTGACTAAAACCCGGTGATGTGTTGATGATGATTAGTGCGAAAACATTTTTACAGCAATACAATTGAGAATTAAGTGGGAAAAATCGCTACCAGGGAGGAGTGTGTTGTTTTTGTTTGCATTTCCCTGGACGGGACTGTCTGTGCTGGAAGAGATCCCACGTCTGGCCCTCCGTTCGCACCCAATGTGAATAAATTGCACTACAAAATCCTATCGGGGGCTCATGCTGAGCATCTACGCGTGTGGGTGTAGTGTGGAAATCGTAAATCGGCTAGCCAGCCACTGGCAAATGAAAGGAATATGAAATCAGTGCATGAGTAATCGGCACATTTCAGTGCGACTGGCCGCAAAGTTTTATTGTCTCGCGGAAGACGTACGGCTGTCTGGAGCATTTTGCGACCTCTTTTTTGTAGTGCCAAATGTCAGGGATTCGAGAAATGCACATCCTGGGAGGATGCAGAAATTAAATTGACCAAATTCCAGCAGTTTTCGGCATGCAAAGTGAGGAGCTCGCCTCTGGTCTACTCAACTCACGGATGCGGGCTCTAAAACCAGCAGTCACTTAAGAAAAAATCAATACAGGTATGCATCACTCGCGTTTTCGCTAAATTTTGAGATGCAGGAAATTGTAGTTGTGTACAATAATATAGACGAATAGATAAATATTGTTATTTTGCTCTTTAAAGTGAAAATGGGGCACTAGAAGGGAAAGGCCTGTTTTCTCCTTGGTCGAGCTCTTCATTGCACATCCAGTGGCTAGACGAAAAGAATAATTTTTTTTTTAGCTATGTAAGTAACTTATTTTCATACTGTCGCCTACGTGCCTTTGATTTGACTGAAGTGTTGTGAAGCGCCTCCGCGCCGCGGTAAAAAGCTCTTATTAGACAAATTCTAAGCGCTTATTTGAAGCCGTAATTTTAATCGTTATTTGCTCAGCGACGAGGGTAGAGCGGTAGGTTAGTTTCTTTTGCACTATCTATATTCTCTGTCAAAAATTTATTTACCTTACGGACCAATCAAAAATATATTTTATTTATAGTTACCCACAACGGAGCTGGGACAGGTCTCGTAAGGAAAAGAAAGTACCTACATTTTGAAAATTCGAAAATCTAAAGAAATTCTGATATCTCCTACCCTAATTCACCAACCGAGATTAACCGTCTACATATTACCTATATTTTATTAATATTATAATTTACTTTGTTTTATTGACACTTAATATTTATGATTACTACATACTGTCGCATACCTGCCAAAGTCTAAGCGGACATCGAAAAAAAGGTTAAAAAATAGGGGCTAGTTCCTTATTATTCGTACTATTCTAAAATCATATATGAAAAAACTGAAAAATAACCCCTTTTGAACAGACGCTCCTTAGTTCATTTGAAAACCCCAGCTTTTCTAATTCCGCATATGTAATATTAGGCCTGTTCGCTGAGTGATCTAGATCGATTGAACGCCGATCTACTGATCTTTTCTGATCTAGATCACTCAACGAACAGGTCTATTGCCTATACCTTGAATTCATTTAAAATGTAAAAGGCTCAGTGCTGAATGAGTATTTCAGTCAACTGATGCAAGTTCAAGTAACCTCAATTTTCCAATCTTCGGGTAAATGAAATTTTACATGCTCCTTGGTAACACAATTGCCCATCCCAAACTTACTTTTATTCTGGCGCTAAAATTAGTTTATTTATAATTAGTACTTTTAAAATTAATAGAAAGCTTCTATTTAGGATTTTTTTGATTTTAAACTATCATAGCAGTCCCAAAAAAAAAGTCGGTGAATAAATGTCTGAGTTTAAAACTTGTATATTATGTGTGTGTTTCACATATTGCGAAAGGAAATTGAGGTGAAAAGATTAAAAGTGATGAAATAAGTGATACCGTACCGTCTGACAACAACTATTTTTTTAGGTTATATATTTAAGAAATTGTCAAAATTAAAAGATTGTCGTACATACGATTTTGATCCATGGCTGTAACCCCTCAACCCTCCAGTCACTAAAATAACTAAAATAAGTTTGGATACCACTTAGAGCAGCAAGATAATAACGAAACAGAATTGCGACTCCGTTTTTACCTACACGTTTATGTCCACTTAAGAAATAATGCTTCAACAGTTAATTCACAATTATTCGGTCAAGCAAACACACAAAAATCATTAAAGTTATTTTAAGAAGATACCAAAAATAAATGCTATCTTAAAAAATAATGGAATTTAAAGCTTTTTTGTAATAGAGATTAGATACGCAACATAGTTGGTGTAGTGCACTAGAATAGAATTAATTAACTATCATCTTAAACTACAGAATTTCAGCTTTACAAAGGTATATATAATTTTTTTTAACTGCAATAGAAGCCGAGATACATATTCAACTTTAAAGAAAATTCTCAAAAATTGCTTCAAAACGGTTTAAAATATGTAGTTTATATTCTTTAAATTCATTTACTACAGAGTTCATTTTATTCAGAAAAGTCCAAGAATTTTAAAAAAAAATTAAAATCAATTAATTAATAGATATTCGACGAGAAAGTCAGCTTGGACAGAATAAATCTTAATATCCTTTCAAAAATATGTCTGCTAGTAATAAACACAACGATTTTCTGCTGTGAAACGGCTTATCGTTTAGTAACAAAAAAAAAAAAAAAAATCGATTATGCACTACTTTTTAATGCCTAGAATATACTGTATAAATTTTCAAAATATTGTGGTCACCGTGTTTGAACATGTAGTTTTGAGAAGAACGCATCTAAAGTACCACAATCTGCCATCAATAGTAAGAAACTCCTACAGTTATTATATGATATTTTGAAAACTATCCATTGGATCAACTTGAAATAGATTTTTTGATAATTCCATATAGAACTTGTATGCCATTATTACAACATTGACAACGAGGCGTTGAGCTTGACTTGGGTACGGGACTTATATACACCTAAGTAAAAAACTTAAATGACGCGTTTATATGTCATCCATCGCCAATGTGTTACAACCTAATAATAGTGTCCATTCCATTGCTACCGAGTGGCAGGGGTTTTCATGGTTTCGAACAAAAATGTTTTGCTCTGAAACCGTTTAATTTCTGCTTAAAACATTCGCTAGGAATGATAATATCGCCACTTAAAGTTCTTCACTGGGATGCGGATGAGGCCTAAATTCGTCATAGTATATTCCACGGTATATTCTATGCCACATGGAAGTGCTGAACTGATCAAAGACTAGGTAATATTTGCAAAAGTCATGCAAAACAGCTGACAGGATTGTTATACATTTTCTGAAAAATATCTTTTACTCAATTTTGGTAAAAATAACAAATTTGTAACTATAGCATGAATTAAGTAATGTGGGTAAACGATACAAATCCTACAAGACTCAGAAGCTTACTATTAAACACAAGCAATATTTATCATACCTATTTTTTGCGATAATCATGTAATCACTTGCCTAAGAAAATAAAATGTACTCATTTTTGCAATATTTATCAAACATGCACACACTAATTACACATTCACGGTTATGTTATCTCAAAAATTGCAAGATAATATAATATAATGCAAGTATGGCGCAAATGAAATGCAATTTGTTAAGAATTTTAATTCATTCGGGGTGAATAAAGTGCACTGGATGCAATTTTTTAAATGTAATTTATAGTAACTATTGCTTAATTGAACATCAAATTTTTTTTTTTTTTTTTTTGTTACGGGAAAAGTTATAAAAAGATCAGGATTTGCGCAGGGGAACAATCATTTAATTAATGTAGACAATGGCGACTTCCAAATTTTGTTGTTTGTGATGCCTTCGGTTTTTACATGTTTTATAAGCGTTTTGTAGCTTGAACATTTCAATAATCTTGCGAACAGAATTGCTTTGACCATTTGTTTTCATACTTAAAATGACCATCCTTTTACCTGCGGCACAGTGATGCCTCTTCTCATATTATTAGTTCTAAACATATTTCATAAATTGCCGAAATTTCTTTTATTTGTAATGACTTGCATTTACTTTGTAATTAAGTTATCGAGTGTTAAATTGATGGGAATTAAATTCCGCCTCCGATTAGAATGATTGGTGTAAGGAATAGACTAAATGGTTTATTTTGAAATCATTTATTTGTTATTAAAAATCTATTTTTAAAATAAAATTATTTTTTCGATAAAATGTTTACAAAAGACATAATATAAATTAAAGAGTAAAATGAAAGCTACTCTGATAAAAAGATGAAGAACTGAACTAATCAAAGTGAATTCCCTTTTTATTTAGTTACTTTTTTTATGTTCGGCTACTTCGATGAATTGAGGTACAGTTGTGGATGACAAGTAAAGCTGATGAAAATTTTGAGTTTCCCCATAAAATCACAATTCTTTTTTCAATATATGTATTTGCTCATGATTTTAAATCAAGGAAAAATTTGTTGGGTTATTCGATTTGCCGACATTTATTTCCGAATTTTGATATCAAATAGAAAACCCTTAAAGGGCACATTTCCATAAAATTACATAAGGAGCACACTGGGTCTTTGACACCCAATGGTATACTCTACTGATGGTATTACAAATTTTTTTTTTACAAAACTGAATGATGTTTAGTCTGTCTCCTTTAAGGACAAAAAGGTTTTATAACGATTTTTCAAAGTAGTTAAAAAAAATCCTGTTTGAAATAAAATTGAATGAAGGTGCTTTTTCACTCTAAAATTTCACAACTATTTAAGTTTTTAACATTTTACTCGGCTTAAGTAATGGAACATTAAAAAAAGTGCTGGCTCCAAAAAAGTTATTTATTCTGAAAATTGAAAGCTTCAATTCCATGAAAAAATGAAACATCGTACTTTGTATGTTTAAACTATTTTATTCACATGCAAATGTGTGTAAAAGATAATAAAAATAAAAATTAATGTGAAAATGAAATAATCATTTCCTGAGCGAAGTATTTTCGAGTTTTTCTTCGAGGTCTTCTTCCAGCTCATTTTTGCTCTCGTACTCTTGACTAGAGAACACGGAAAGAATCTCGTTATCTTGTTTTTAGACAAGTTGTTCTTGCGACGTCCGATTTCGTAAATATTATGCCATTAAAATCCCTTTAACTATAAAAGCATCGATGGCTATATTGACTTACCAAACTTTTATAGTACATTCAAAATTAGTGGTTTCAAAATAGCCGTATTAATATTAACTTAAATTTTTTGAATTCTTAAGAATTTTGGAATTTTGTATGCCCATAAAAAGTAGTCTAGTTATATGTTAAGTTGGAACATCTAGTAGTGCCTTCAAAGAATGAAAAATATCGAACTAAACGTTTAGGCGTGATTGAGCAACAAACAAACAATTATATTATCTTTATATATGAAGGGTTATAGGGATTTAACATATTTGTGATGAAGAACAAATGAACATTGCTACTTCATTCTTCGGTATTTCATTATTCCTCGAATTTCAAACAATCGTTTCTTAAGTAATTAAAAATGTGCAAACAAATTTAGATTATTGAAAATGTTTTTTTCTTTTTTTAATTTACAGGGCATAAGCAACATGAATATATTATCAAGGTAAACATCGAAATACAAGACTAAGAAAAAAAAGCAATAATACATCATGTCACGGTTACCTGAAAAAGATAGTGGTCGTAATGAAATTTACGAGAACTTGCCCTGCCAGGCCATGTTCAATGAGTCTGTACGGAAAATTAAAGCAACTGAGACGGCCGCCCTCAACAATTGCAGTCAGAAGGCGAGCAAGAGACCGAGCGTCCCCAAGGAGCTGCTCTATGCAACCCCCCTTAGAAAATCAGATAGGTATAAGAGTGGGGAGCGCAGCCTATTTAAGACTAGTGGGGAGTCTGCTGAAAGGCCGGATAAATTGTACAACGTTGAGAACAAACTTATCAACAAAGATAATGGGCTGTTGAGAAACGGAAATATGCGGGATTCACTGGATACTGCATCTCCTCGAGTCTCACCATCCGTTTTGATGAAAAATCCCTGTCAGGAGAATAATTTGGAGGATAGAAGAATATTGAACTTCCTAAAGGATACGACACAGGTACAAAAGAAGATGGAAATGGGAAAGGATTGCCCAAACTCAAGTTTTTCGTGTCTTGCACGAGAGGAACATTTCGCCAACTTGGTTCAGCAGAACTTCACAATGGACGCATCTGTTACAAGTTCTTCAACTAATGCCTCAAGTCAAGTTCATGACAAAAGGCTTTCTAGGGACGGGGCGACTCGGTCAGAGGAGTCGAATGAAAACTTAGAAGTTTTCATGGATAAAAAACAATCTCCGGATAAGGAAGTTAATGGTTTTGTAAACACGTCTCCTCATCAGAATTTAACCACTAGTGTTTATATAAATCGGGAGTGGGTTCTGAAAAAGATTGCTGTTTGCCTTGAACAAAGGACTTCAGGTAAAAAACCCCTTCCTTTACTTACTGGTTCGGCAAATGTTGAATCGAAAGATACACCTTCAAGCAGTGCATTTCCTTCTCGAGGAGGACAAAGCGCCAATGCGTTAAATAGCTCGTACCACGGATGCTTAATTTTAGGATCGAATGGTTCTGGAAAAACGTCGATATGCCAGGCTATTATGAATGGAAAATCAGGCACTAAGGGTATCCTTAACCGGAAGCTTCTTGCTTGCTACTTTATTAATTCACAGAATCCAGACTGCCATAGTATGAGCTTATTCATTCGAAGTATAGTTCTCCAAATTCTTAGTCACTCCAGTATTATACTAAAAGAAGAAAATGCAAGTAATGTTGAAAATAATATCTCTAAAGAGGCAAGTTATCAAATAGAAGATAAAACTAATGATCTCGATGTTTCACTAGTTGAAAACGCTGAAGACTTGCTAATTGAGGAGCTAAAGCAGAGTTCCGGTGAGGTTCAATTTTCTGAAAAGAGAACATCAACAAATAGAAAAATTATAACTCGACAAAAATCTGCACCATCCCCTGAGAAAAGAATCGATACGAATGCAGCTTTTAAAAGCACCTATTCGACTCATCCTCCTGCATCCGCAAAACAATTAGCCCAAGCAAAGCCGCTTCAGACAGATATGGATGCTGCATGTAAAGAGAACCGGGATAATGGTGATAAGTTGAAATCAAGTCCAGGGAAAAAATCAAAAATACCAATAGCCATCACGAGTCGAGTGCCTAAATCAAGTAATACAATTCAGCAGGGAGGTGGCGAGGACATAGCTGATGTTGGCTGTGAAGAAATGAAAGATGAAATCGAAGCTGAGATAAATGACAATAATGGGGAGAGTCAGGAAAAGCAAGATACTTTTGAAGTTGAGCGCAATGAAGTACTTAATATACCTCAAAGTGAACAACAGAATGTCCCACCACCGCTTCCAAAACCGAAAAGTTGCAGGACTGTCATAGCAGATGGATATTATGAAATGCTTCTCAGCAACCCCGAAATTGCTGAATGCTTAAATGTTGATAATATTGAGAAAAACCCCGATGAATGTTTCAAGAAGGCCATTTTATTTCCTCTTTTGGAACTAACGCCGCCTAGAAATGCGCTATTACTGCTTATTGATTCAATTGATGAGAATTACATTAACGAAGGTAATTTGCTTTCTACCTTAAAAGGTCGAACATCTATTCAGAAGAGTCGAAATATAGCGGAGTTATTGTCGAACCACATACATCTGTTTCCCAAGTGGCTTTTCCTCGCTTGTACAACTAAAAAGCAAACGAAGCATATAACAAAAATGTTTACGGGATTCAAAAAAATTACCCTGGATGACTTGCGAAAGAGTCATGTTGTCAAAGATGTCCAGGAGTACATAATCAATCGTTTGAATTCCAACTTCAAAGGCACTATCAATCTAACGAAAGAAATTATTGAAAGTCTCCACCAACTGTATATTAAGTCCAATGGATGTATCTTGTACCTTGAAAAGGTTTTGGATGGCATCAAGGACAACTTTTTTTCTTTTCGTGAAATAAAACTTATACCGTGTACGCTGAACGGCCTATATCTTTATATATGCCAAAAGTCTTTCAACAAAAAACAGTACCTCAAAATTCGGCCAATACTAAATATACTCTTGGCTTCAACAGGATTCGTTGACAAACTATTTCTGTTCAACTGTATTCGAACACACAATTATACAATTAGTGTGGACGAATTCGAGAAACGTTTAGATCTCATGAAAAATATTTTAGTTTACGACCCCAGTCAGGGAAAGGTTCGAATTTTTCACAATTCATTTGCTGATTGGCTAGTTGATGTGAAATTTGCCACGAAGAAATTCATATGCGATGTGAATGAAGGTCATGTGATGATCTCAATGTACTACACGCTCATAAGCGAAACGCTCTGTGCAAACAGTGTACGAAGATTTGTATACCACCTCATTAAATCTGGAGAGTATTTGACGAGCAAAAATATAAATTTGGATCTTATTTTGATGCTCCTTGAGTCTCGGATTAACTTAAGCGATTGCTTCTATACAAACCTTCTGAATTGCTGCTCAATTTGTGAGAATGAATATAAAAGTGATCAAAACTTCCAGCATAAGACCCGTGATATGATTGAGAAATTCCTAATGAATGAGCTAAACGAAGAGTTTACTACGTTGTTGTGCGATTTTTTCAAACCTAGTCTACCAACAGATGCGAAAATCTTAAAATTGCTGATCGAGACTGGAATTAATAATGCAGACTCACAGGTGAGTTTAACTGCTGCTATTTTACACTATTTTTTTGTACTTCTGAAGTTGTGGCTTATCGCTTTCAAAATATCGAATTATAAAAAAATGAAATAAATTTTTAATTTTAAAAATTTGTAATCGTGAATACTATTTCTACCACAAATTCTTCAAGGAAATTCTTTTATTATGGTATACAGCATCAAGCAATCAAATATCATTTAATAAAATAAACCGATCAAAAAATAATCCAAAATATACGGAAATATTATCTTAAAATGAAAAAATGCATACCTTTTTCTCTAAATTAAACCTCTTAAGTCTCATCATCCTTTTCCCCGATTTAAATGTAATTATATTAAATAAATTAAATAATTGAAAATTTACTGTGGTTTTTTAAATAAATATCTATTTCAGGCGTCATGTGATTCTTCTCTAATTTCTCCCGAATTATCCGAGAGATCACAAAATATTGATTTCGAACTTGCTGACTTACTTTTATCTAGTGAAAAAAGTTGTCAGCAAGAAACGCAACGACCAAAAAGCCCATCCGAAAAGAGTGATACTCAATTGCTAGAAAGTCAAGATGAAAACACAATCGCACTCCACCAGCTTTCAGATTCTCATAGAATAGAGATGCATAAAGGCAAAGCTCTAATCCATGTTTTAGCGAATGAGGGTAATCACCATTTACTCGAGCGAGCTCTAAATGCCTGTAAAGGTCCTATTGATTTGGAAATCGAAGATTACAATGGGCAAACAGCTTTAAATATTGCAGCCAGAAATGGCCATTTGGGAGTGGTTAAACTTCTATTGAATTTTACTCAACCTATGAATGATGGTACTGGCAGAATGAAGAGGATTGATGTAAATCACGCCGATCGCGACGGCTGGACACCTCTTCGATCGGCCTCTTGGGGTGGTCATACAGAAGTCGTAAAACTGCTAATTGCCTATCCTGGCTGTTTAATTGATTTAGCAGACAAGGAAGGTCGCACTGCTCTTCGAGCAGCAGCGTGGAGCGGTCATGAAGATATCCTCAAAATTCTAATTGAAGCCGGGGCAGATGTAAACTCAGTCGATAGACAAGGCAGAACATCTTTGATTGCTGCCTCCTATATGGGGCACTATGATATTGTTGAAATTCTACTGGAAAGTGGTGCAAACGTAAACCATTTGGATCTCGATGGACGAAGTGCCCTTTGTGTAGCTGCATTGTGCGGCTCTTCAGGTTACAGCAAAGTGATATCAACTCTTCTTGAACATGGTGCCAATACCGACCAATTAGATAATGATGGCATGTCTCCTCTGCTGGTCAGCTCTTTCGAAGGAAATGCAGAGGTGTGTGAGCTACTCTTAGAAAATGGAGCAGACCCTGATCTGGCTGATTTTATGGGTCGTACTCCACTTTGGGCAGCTTGTACTGCCGGTCATGCAAGTGTAGTAAAACTGCTACTTTTTTGGGGTTGCGGCATTGATTGCATGGACTCTGAAGGACGGACAGTGCTTAGCATTGCAGCTGCACAGGGTAAGCTATTAATTTTTGTAATGTTGTCAGCAAAAACCGATTTGAGAACAAACTATATACTTATAATAAACCAACGAATAGTATTTAGTATGTATGCACAAACGCGAGATTGTTAGCAATTCTCTCTGCACTAGCAAAAAATTCATCGAACACAATAAATTTCTGGCAAGCGTGCATTTTGGCAACGTATACTAAAATCGGTTTGGCGTTTGTTTTACAAATGTATGTAATTTGTAGTTTACTAACTAGTATTTATGAAGGTAACATTGAAACTGTTCGTCAACTGCTTGATCGTGGCCTAGATGAAACCCACCGTGATAATGCTGGATGGACGCCTTTACACTATGCCGCTTTCGAAGGCTTCCATGAGGTATGTGTTCAACTACTTGAATCGGGAGCAAAAATCGACGAGTGCGACAATGAGGGCAAAACCGCCTTACATTTAGCTGCTCAAGAAGGTCGACAAAAGTGCGTGCAATCCCTTTTGGAAATACATAGCACATTCATTGATCAAAAGGCCCACGATGGGAAAACGGCGTTTCGACTCGCCTCTCTGGAAGGGCATATTGACTGCATCCAAACTCTTCTAAAATATGGCTGTGATGTTAACTGTAAGGATGCTGACTCAAGAACAACACTCTATATTCTTGCATTGGAGAATAAATTAGAAATTGTAAAGTACCTGCTCGATGTGACTGATGTAGACGTTAATATACCGGATAGTGAGGGCAGAACTGCTCTTCATGTCGCTGCCTGGCAAGGCCATATAGATATGGTTAAGTTATTAATCACTATAGGTAGGTAGCTTATTATTAATAAAGTAAGGTTTTAAAACATATTTCAACAGGCAACGCTGATGTTAATGCCATGGACTTAGAATGTCGAACCCCACTTCATTCTTGTGCATGGCAAGGAAATCATGAAGTTATGGGAATTCTATTGTATTTTGGAGCGATTCCTGATCACGCATGTAAGCAAGGCGCTACAGCTCTTGGTATTTCGGCCCAGGAAGGACATGAGAAATGCGTATCTATATTATTGAAATATGGTGCAAACCCTTACAAGTCTGACCACTGCGGCAGAACACCTATAAAATTAGCAGCCAAATCAAATCGGAGCAACATACTTAAAATCTTTGAATCTTACGCGAAAAGTAATATTTAAAAAAGTTTTCCTCTAAATTATGTTTATTTTCAATTGCTCATTTTTTGCAGATGAATCAAATACAGAGGGAAAAATTCATCCGAATCTACTACGGTCACCGGATAATCCAACACAAGGCTTTTTGTTGCCACAGAGTCATTTAAATCAGCCTAGCCACATTGTGTCGAATAACAACAACATGCCTTCGAACATCTTAAATGCATCCAGCTCAACACATAGCAACAATTTCTATGAGAACACTATGCAATCTGATAATAGTAGCTTGCAAAAACGCAAGAGTGTTATTTCTAGTCAATCAACAGGTAGCAGTAACGAGGTATGTTTTAATAGCAATTAAATTTTAATAATACGAACTCAATATTTGTTATTTCGGTTCTAGTATGAATTGTATGTTGACTTATAAAATAAAAAAACTTTTCCCTACAGGCTCCTCTATCCTTTACCCAACAACTCCAAAGACAAACTAAATTAAGCAGCCGTAACAATCCCTTTGTGCAAAACACACCGGTTGTGTCAACAAAATTCTTAAAAGGACAACACAAGCATTCACAAGTTCTTCCTGATTTAAATGAGTACCAAATCAATATCGGTAAGCATAAAAACATAATAAATACACTCTAGTTAATAACTGTGTTTCCGAAATAGCTTCAAATATATCGTCGAATGAAGCGGATATGTTTGATATGGAATGCATGTCGCCTTTATATGCTACACCTCCACATTCTCCTAGCAGTGAACTTAGTTCTCCTGGACAGTTGCCACCGAATCATCCTTTTGAAGAAATCGGAGCACCGAAAAAAACATCAACTTCTACGGATCACCACTTTGCTAGGGACACTCATATGCGGATTATTCTTGGTAACTGCAAAGAAACTAACCATTCGTCAAGGTAAACTTTGATACTATTTTCTGCGGTTAACAGCGAAGGGTTTAAATTGTCAATTATTTTCGTAGCAAATCAAAGAGGAGTGGAATTGCCACTAACCCTGCAATGCGAATGATTCGAAGTCGTTTCGATTCAGCTGCTCAACTAATTCGCCGTACAAATAATATTCTCAACATTACATCGAACAGTAGTCAAGGATCTTCTAGTATCGGAGTAAAGTCAGGGACTTTTCAGTGGCGAAAAGAAAGTCAAATGTAATCAAACGACCAAATGTTGCGTGCTACGATCAGCCGACTAGAAGTTATGTTTACTTAAGTCTTGCGAATATGCATTTATTTTTTTAGAAATATTTTTGAGGTGTAGTGTTGTGGATTTGTTTTTTTTTTTTTTTTCTATTTCGATTTTTACAAGGCTGCTGATTAATTCTCATTGTTTTTAGCTTAATGAAATAATTCTAAAGACATATCAGGAATCGCCTTGATTTGTCTTAAATAATGTCATCCTAATTTGAACCATTTATTCTGGCATGAAATTATTTCTTAGTTATTGAGATATTTTGAATGCAGCCATCAATAGGCCTACTGATACAATATACGTTTAGTACAGAAATCAAATTACGTAAGGTCAAATTAATTAAAAGTGTTAACACCGTAGAGCTATCACTTTAACAAATATACTTGAGTGCACCCTCAAGGGGCCTAAAACTAATCAAAAAATGCACCGATTTATAAATCTGTTAGTTTTCGTCATCTCTCTGACCGAACCCAGGTTGGACGTAGTAGCGCCAAGTAGCGAATAGAATTGGAATTTGATTCCTAGAGGCAAAGAAAGTGTAATGTATACAATAGAGCAAGAACACGAATGTACCATTGAAATTTCCATGTTCATTTCGTTCTTTGTTTAATACTTTTTTTATATTTATTTATTTATTTTGTAAAGCTACTAGTTGATCAAGTAAGCAAAAGGAACAATTTACTTTGTTTGGTGGTTCATTCCCTCGAAGGGCAACCAGACGTCATATCAGGTGTCTTCGGTCAATAATTATGCATAAATTCTGCAGTGTAGCATTTACTCGTAGCTTATAAACAATTTAATTTAATGAGTTGACATCTAGTCTATTTAATTCCAAATACTATTAATTTATAATTTTTGTTTGTATCTTAAGTAAACCTTAAATGTTTTATTTAACTTCAGTAGTGTGGTTTTATACTTATATATCATTTTGCACAAGTCTTAAGATATGAAGCGACTGTTTAATATAGGATTTCTGTATTCACATTGCAACATACATATATTATGCATGCCTTTTGTAACACACAACTTTTTGAGAGTAATATAAATTTAACTGCAAAGAACATATAATTTGTATCTCAATGAAATTATACACTCCATCTGGGAACGCTATGTAAATTTAAAAAAGTTATTTATTTCAATATACTAGATTCTAAAAATGTTGTATTTCAATTAAATTGATTTAAATTTTTTGTCATGCTCCTGCCGTTCATTTAATTTTATTTGTTTGTTGGTTTACACAACAAGAAAGTAGTAACTCAAATCAATTTCAATTCTCATCAGCATCCAAAAAACTGGTAAAAACAATGTCCTAAAATTGAAGTTCTTCAAATTGCCATTAAAATATTCGAATTTATTTTTTGTATTTTCCAGTCACGTGAAACTCATCTGATCAGTGAGAAATTTGTTCACTTTAAAGTCTCATTGTAGGAAACAAAAACTCAGAAATAGGTTTTTTCCTTGATATGTGGATAAACTAAAATCCCATTTTTGCAATGCTGAAACAATTTATTGAAATAAAATGATGTAAATTATTCTACATCTTCTTCAGTTTCTAAAATAGTTTTGAAACAAAATGGTTGGAATGGATAACCCACACCTTCGTAGAATTTGCTCATGAATTCGACCCTGGAAGAAAAATGAAAGTTGTTTTAATAAAGAAAAGTTTGTAAATTAATTTAAATGGTATAAAACTAAGGTAAGAAACTCCCACTCTGCTCTACGACTACCAGGTTTTATCATTTTTCGTTAATTAATATATTTTAACAAAAGTAAACGTATCTACCGATTACATACCAATGCAATCGAAGCGTGTGCAAGAATGCTGACAGACCTTCCATCATTACAAGAATGGCCAGGGTAAATAAGGCCCATACAGCGAATACAACATACAAAAACACAGCGCCGGGATACCCCATTTTTATAACAAGCGCCTTCGCTAAAACCATGTTCCAAAGTACTTCGGACAGCTCTGAAAAGACGCATCTCTCAATTCTTTGATTTTTTAATTTTACAAAAATTTATACTCACGGGCATGAGCTAAAGATAAAGCCCACAAACGCAAATAAGATGCAGTGTGGGAGACTGTACTGAGGATATATTCAATTGTATGGATTGCTTGATGAATGAAAACTTCACTAATCGGTTCATCCTCCTCGTGATGAGCAGCTGCATCACCTGCAGACATGGACCTGTGTTCACCATCTGCCGACTCTGGAGTCATCTCCAATCCAGCGTTAATGTCGCCATTATATTTGGCCTGTAAATTGGTTTTATTAAAATTACAATGTAAAAAAATAACGCAATTATTTACCGCAGAATTTGATTTTCTGGTAATCATAACATAGAAGGGTTTTCCGAGCAGTAGCCATGGAATACAAACGAGACCGATTAGAACGAAAACGGTTTGTAAAATTTCTTGTCCTGTAAACATGTATTCTTCGCAACCTGCCAATGGTATGGTATGTTTGAAGAGAACCATGTTAATAAACATAATTAATACTGATGGGGCGCACCCTGGTGTGTAAATTAACTCATCATTTTTGGCACTGTATAGAACCCATTTGAAGAACATCATGAAAACCATGTATCCGAACAAGAGAAACAGGAAAATAATTTGTGGCAAAAATTCGAGGATTATGTATATTCCTTTCTTAAAATGAACGTGGTTGACTACACTCATGCATACACCGAAAATCATGTGCACAACGCCAAAAATAATAGAAAGTTTCATTTTGTAAGAATTCAAGAAAATAATCTTGTTTGAAGCCAATTGCCAAACTGGATCTAAGCCAATTGGATAGATATCATCTAATACATCTTCGGATGGGTTCAATATCAACTCCTTGTTACTCTGAATCGTTGAAATATTGTAATTTATCTTCCAGTTGCTTCCGAATATGTTAATAGACTTCGAGAATACATCGTTGTAGACCAAGCCCGTGTACATGGAGAATACACCCATCAATAAGATGATGTAACGTCCCCCGAAGAAAATATTCCAGATTTCGTTGGTAGTCTTTTTGGCGCCAAGTTTTTTTTCCCCGATGACCATCCATGCTCCGAATAGTGCCATTATAATGCCATGGCCGAGATCACCAAACATAATACCGAAGAGGAATGGAAAAGTTATGATCGTGTATAAAGCTGGATTGACTTCTCGGTATGATGCAACGCCGTATGCGTCGATTAGATTTTGGAAACCGCGAGTGAATCTGTTCGTTCGGTTAAAAGTTGGTGGAGGCTCGTTTGTCTCAATTACATTCAAAAAGGATGGAATAGTGCTACCAACTGCTGCTGACCCATCGGTAAGTGCTTTTTGGACCATATACAAGTCATTTGTGGGAACCCAGCATTCTCCAATTAAGCATTTCTTGGTCACATCCATGTTGAAGAGGTTCAACGTATAGTAAATCGCTTTCATTTTCTTAACCATGATTCTCCAGTTAGGTAGTTCCTTCGATACGCTGACTAATACTCGACGCCTGTGATCTTCGGTTTGATTCAAAACCATTTTAAGATCCTCTAAACGAGTACGAACACCTTTAACCATTTCCTCCCGCTCATTGTGGGAACTTGGACATGGATATAGCGATGCATGAAATCCAGTGCAAACCTTCTTAATGCGGTTCTTTAGTTGCTCACCTTGGAAGAACGCAACAAAGACAGTTTTATATATTGGATGACCAGTACTTGGATCTTTTAATGGTTCCTCCAGTTCAGCTCTGCGGAGAAAAACATTTCCGCGCGAAATTCGCCAAAGCATTCTTTCAAAAGCGAAAACTCTTTCTCTTTGAATAACTCCAGCAACAAATCCAAGTCTTCCTCGAGACTGAGCTTGTATGTGATCATCTTGCGTCAAGCTGGTTTTCATTGTATCTAGATTAAGTACTTCTTGATCAGAAAAGAATCCCTGGGTGTTCTCAAGTACTTTTCGCAATTCAGTTAACTCCAGGAAGTTTGATTTTAAATTCACTTCGTTTTGGGAAAGCTCAAGGATTTCATTTTCGGTCTTCTCTAAATGAGCTTCTAAATCAATAATTTCTCGAGGATTCGGAGCTCTTGGAATGTTCTCGCGTAAGTCCGGCAAAGAAATTCCATCTTTCTTCACCTCATTCTCAATATAACGCAATTTCCGCTCCATTTCATCGCATCGTCGAACTTCCTGGACGAATTTCCGTTGGAAGGCATTTACGGCGGAGTTAAGCTGTAAAATTTACTTTTTTTAGTTTAAAAATATAGGAAATTATAGATATTGTATTTTACATCTCTAAATTGAACAGCTCCCGTTTCTCCGAGTTCGGAGACCGAAGTGTAAGCAGCTTCCGGTTGTATGAACATTTGGCACAGTGCCATTTCCTCGCTGCGAAACATTGACCCCATGATTTTGATTGGAGTTACAGCTTCTTAGTTAAATTATTCCTTTATTTTTTAGTTGTATGCCTGCAAAAATATTAAAATATGTATTTTATTCAGTATTAAGCATTACTTTGGTACATAAATAACCTATCAAGTGTACAATATCCTTGGGATTTAAAATATTCGAAAAAATTTGCCTTAAGTACCTTAACAGATTTATGCTAAGCAAGCCAACAACCACCCTTTATTTCTGCAATATTCAAAGTAGGTTTTCTTCTCCAATAATAAGTTGATACGTCTTATTTAAATTCTCTTCATTCTTAAAATAAATATTTCTATGTTTAGGTGAATTTACATTGCCTATTTGAACATTTTAATTACAAAAAAGGTGATCCACACTATGGAGAGTCACAATTCAAGTTCCAATCAAATCTTCTTAACCTTACTATTCTCACTCGTCTGTTACACAAATTGATTATATCAAGCTGCTCTTTAGCAACCTTTAATTGAATAAGGCATTAATTGAGCACTGATTCAAAAGCATGCGAAGATCTTAAATTGGAAAATATGTTAACACTTAAATAGACAGTCAGGCGTTAACACCTTTTTACGGCGCCTATAAATAATTTAGGAAGTAAGTACACCAAAAAGAGAAATGGGAACGATTACAATCATTGTCTAGAAATTAATTATGAATTAAGCTAATAATGCCCATATCGTAAGGTGACATAATTTCCATAATAAATATACTAAGGGATTTTCTGGTTTACTATCTCTCTTATTAGTTTATTAAGTATAATACCAAATAAGCTAAAAGAGTAATACCTGTTCTTGATCACAAAGTTACTTAAAAACAATAATTAAGTTAATGATATGCGAAAAGTTGATCATCACGAAAACTTCTCAAAACTCGTAAAAGTTTACGTGCGAAAGTTAGTGAAAACCGGATTAAAATTAATGTTATACGGAAGAAATCGATTTCAAGTTCAAAATTGGTTTTTTTTCCCAAGGAATTGGCAAATCACTTCTATAAGATCTTTCACTATGAATTAGTAAATGAAAAGCTCAATAAGCTCCCGTTTTCGAGAAAAATAGGGTTACAAATTACAAAACAACATATATTGACCATTTATGAAAAATCATTACAAAATAACGGGTTAATCCAAGAGCTTATAATATTGCTAAACTGGTAACTGCAATCTTAAGTTATTATACATATAAAAGTAAAAACATTGCAAGTGCACGCTTTCCTTACCTTACCACTTACTTAAAATTACCAAAATGTTTTCTGTCATTTTTAATTCGAATTTTTCTCGAAAACGGGAGCTAATTGAGCATTTTTATTTACGAATTTATGACCTACTAAGGGTAAAATCCTATAATAATCTGCCACTTGTTTGGACAAAATTAAAAAATACAGCCTTGGCCAAAAGTGTCAAGCCACCTACTAAATGTTGGATTTCTTAAATAAATATAGAGTGGGAATAAAATTAAGTTATACGTACTTATAGACAAGTATTATACATCAAATTTATTAATATTTTGTAGGCCCCCCCCTTGCCCTTATTACAGCATCTATTCTATTTGGTAAACTACAAACTAATTTCCTACAATCTTCTGCGTTAACTTTGTTCCATTCTTCGCGTAGAGCTGTCTTCAGGCTGTCCTTTGTTGTTATTTGATGATTCCTGATCCTAGCCTTTAAAGTAGACCACAAATGCTCAATCGGATTTAAGTCCGGTGATTGAGCGGGCCAATCTAAAAGCCGAATGTTGTTTTCTTCCATCCATTGTCTTGTTGTCCGAGATGTGTGGCAGAGAGCATTGTCCTGTTGAAATATGACGTCGTTGTAATCCCCGTCATCAAATATCCTCCGAAACGACGGCTGAAGGCAGGACTCTAGAACATTTATCTATTGCTGACTATTCATGCGACCCTCACAAATGAACATTTCGCCCACGCCGTTAGCCGCCATACAGCCCCAGACCATGATGCTGCCTCCTCCGTGTTTCACAGTGGGCACAATACATTCTGGGTTGTATTCCTCGCCCACGCGTCTTCGTACAAACGTTGCACCAGGAGTTCCAAATATCTAAAAAAATGAGGTTGTGGATTAAATACCGTAATGAGGCCTAATAACTTTGAAATGTGTCAAATTGATTTTTTTTCTTATTAAGCAACAACTTACTTGAAAATTTGACTCATCAGACCAGACCACCTTTGACCAATCTTCTTCTGTGAAGTCCTTATAGCGTTGAGCCCATTCTAGCCGTTTTTTAATATTCTTTTTGGAAAGCCATGGCTTTTTCCTCGCTTTGCACCCTCTTAATCCAGCTTCCAAAAGTCTTCTTCTGACAGTCCTTGCCGATATTTGTCGTCCAGTGTCCTCCGATGTTTCAGCAGCCAACTCAGACGAGGTTTTTTTCCGATTTCGTAGAGAGGATCGAATTAAATTTCGATCCTCACGAGACGTAGACACTCTTTTTCTGCCCGATTTCGGCCTGTTTTCATGAGAACCAGTAGCCGCAAATCGTTTGAGAGTGTGCTCAACAGCGCCACGTGAACACTTTACGATCCTCGCAATCTCCCTCTGCGATTTACCCTCCTCGTGTAAAAACTGGATCCTGCTCCTTTGAAGCAATGTCAACTCACTTGTTTTTGGCATTTTTATTTCACAAGAACTCTTCTCAACACTTCACCGACAACTAACCACATTTTCGAATTTACCTCAGAATTTAAGGCCTTTTAAACTGTACCTAATGCATTTATTGAGAAATCCTTAATTACCCATTAAGGCTAAATGGTTATTTTGCATCCTCTTCCGAATAATATTTATTACCTTATTATGACTTCCTACCTGCGACGGAAGCAATAAAAGTGATAGCGAGGTATTTTTGTCCTTAGTTTTCATAGAATGATAATAAATTAGGGTGGCTTGACACTTTTGGCCAAGGCTGTATAATCTGTTGGCCAGTGTTACCGATTCATTTTAATTCTAAACTAATGCTTGACAAAAATATAATTTTGAATGCGAGATCATTTTATTACCACGGTTCACATCTGAAGGATTTCTCACTTCTGCTTTACTTATGCAATATTATTGTTAAGTCAAGGGTATTAAATCCTTGTTTTTTGGATTGTATCGCTGCATTATACGAGGATATTAAAGCTGAAAAAATGTTAATTGACTATTTACGATAGAAATTATAGTCCATCTAATCATTTTGTCACACATCTAAATAAATGTTCAAAATTAAAATAATCAACAACCCTATTCCAATATATTTTCTTATGAAATTACTTTTAATGGTGGAAAATTTGTTCGTCATATTAGAGTTGCAAGCCTTCGTTTTCAAGTTTTTATATCAAATATGAAAACCATAATTTTATGTGTTTAATTTTCATGGAAATCTTTGCAATTAGAGACCGAGAAATTGGTTCGCCACATTGGATCTACCATCTTAAATTTCAACATTTTTATACTAAAATCGTGAAAAGTTCCCGCGAAACATCCTTATACTAAATAACTTAAATCCGTCAAAATGTCAAATTCATTAAATTGTCTTTGTCATATTGCACCCGCCATCTTGAATTTACAAATTTGTATAGCAGAATCGAAATAGTTTTACCGAATATGTTTATACCAATTTTCATTAAAATTCCTTGAATTTCGAAAACCACGTTCGCCAAATTGGTTCCAGCATTTGGAATAATAAGTGGCTTCAAAGTACCCTTATTACTTAATTGTATTTAAATTCGTTGAATTCGAAAAATTGCGGTCGCCGTATTGGATCCGCCATTTTAAATTTCTATATTTTGATAGTAGGCTGGGAATTAGTATTACCGATTTACTTTTACACTTATTTACAATAAAATTCTTTTAATTTCCAAAAATTCGTTCGCCACACTGGGTCCGCCGTTTTGAATATCCTTATTTTGATATTATAGTTGATTCGAAATTAGTGGTCCCAAAATACACTTAGTACAAATTTTCGCTTAAATTCGTTTAATTTCGAAAACTCTTGGTCGTCATTCTGGATTTGCCATCTTGAAGTTTTAAGTTTCGACTGTGGATTCGCCACGATCTCGAGAAACCCCCAAATACCAGTTTTTGTGGAAATTTAAAATTATTGGCCGCCATCTTAGGTCCATCATTTTGAAACCCCTTAATAAAAAGTAGCCTTTATGTTAAGTCGGAATATGTAGTACCTTCACTCAAAAAATAAGAAATATCGAACCAAAAGTATAGGCGTTATGATCAGGCAAACATATTCACGTACTTTCACATTTATATATGTATTTTTAATGGGATACACAAATATTTAGTTCAATATGGTTTCATATTTTTCGTTATGCAATTTAAAATAAAAAAGGTCATGTGAGCTTTGCTCATTAGAGTCATAAAAATAACGAAATCGAAAAATTCATCATTATCTCCGAAACGAATTAACGTGTAGCGAGTTCATTTTGGTATTTAATTATACTTTTAACTTTATAAAAATTAAAAAGAATATTTTTTCTTCTCGGAACGGAATCTAAGATCATAAAATGGAATGCTTCAATTTTAGTGCGAAATGAAACCAGGATATAAATTAATGTTGTATTAACATTATTATTTTGCTCTTACTATTCCTACTAAGGCCGATTTAAATTATTTAAGCTTTTATTACGGTTCTGTTTTTTTGTTGGGTTTTTATAACTAAAACAATATTTACATAAAGTCACAAGATAAAGCTCGAAAGATAAATAAATTTGTATGTGTTACCCAATTTTTTATCTAGACCGGAAATACATCGAAACAGACTAAAATTATTGACGTTTATTTACAATTGGTTATTGGATTAAATTTTCAGAGTAACAGTAATCTGAATTTTGAAATAGATACCTCTTGATTTCTTAAGGACGTAAAATAAAAGTTGCTATGAGAATTATAAGCTATAAATTAGCGCCACAATCTCACTTGTTAATTTTTATCGTAATATTCGTATTGAATTGTTCAGATTTTTGTTCAACTTTAAAAAGAATTTTAAAATTATATTGAAATAACCATTTAAATATCTAATTTGGTATTAATTTGTGCACATTTTTTATCTATTTAATTTCTCTTTAAAACGCAAACATGAGATCAGCAGCTTGCATGAGCCGTGTAATGAAATATTTACCCCGAAAAGATCTGACTAAGATAAGAAGCTGATAAAATTTAACGTCAGCACGAAATAGTATCTAAAGCTTCTCCGAATGAAGAATGTTTAAATGGGTGCAAGAGCTTAGAAATCTAACATTGTGATGTATGAGATAATTAGATTAGACCTTATTTTGTTGCAAAAGGCACGTATCTACAATCCATGAAAATCAGTTTCATGTGCTGCTAATTAGCAGTCTGAACGAATTCTTGGTAAGGTCACAAGGTTGTTATTCAAGGGGAATTTTATAATTATCTACAATTTATTGCTTTTCTCTTTTTGTATTTATATTTTCACTCGCAACATATTCGAAAAGAATGCACGACTACAAGAATGAAAGCACTTTTGCTTTTTTGTAAAAATAGAAGCAAACATTTTGGAGCAGAAACAATAATTCGACATACATAGCAGCCTTGATAGCCTAACTGGTGCTAACCTGTCGTATGAAGGAAAAATCGACAGATTGATTTCATGGTCAGAACTATCTAATAGAATGAACTCGTTAACATTTCTTAACAGGTGGTGTTTACTTGAACATATACATATTGGGATATTTCAAAAATAAAAATGCCACGAAAACCAATGTTCTTATTTGTTTGGCGGAAAACATATAATCTAAAAATACATCTTTGCTCAATTAGATGAAAAACTACATAAATACTGAATATACTTAAAATTTCCAGTTTTTTTCCAAGTCGTTTTTTCAATCTAAGATCTTTAATTCTTAAGTCACATGAGCTCAGCAAGCATCAAGTACACTACACGAACAACACGCACAGCTCGTGATTAAATAAAGTCAGACTTTATCTGTAACGTCTCTGGCAATGATTTCGTCGAGTGCTTTCCGAATCACATGATCACTTAATGCAATCACACCCAGAGGGAGAAGATTGCTTTTTCGGTAATTAAATTGCATTAAACATTCGCCAATAACCAGTTCTTGTAAGGTTCTTACAAAAAGCAATAAATACCTGAAGTATTATTCTGCAAGATGCCCCTCGCCAGGGTCTAAGGAAGTCAGGATGTCCGATTAGAACCGCACCACCCGAATAAAAGTATTACGCGCGACTGCTCAATCCGCGATCGGCGAGCTATTTTCGCTGAATTTGTGCCTGTAGAACTTAACTAAAACACCTGATAAAAGCTTTACCTCTTTCTCTCGAGCCCCGGCGGGACCGTCTTTGCTCAGCGCTCTTTCTTACGTTACGATTTATGATACATGTGATCTTATCACAAGTCGTGATAATTAGAATGGGAAGGTGCGCGCAACAACTTCTCTGCATATGGGCACTTACTGCACATGTTATGTGACTCTTCATGATATTGAAATTTTTATTTATCTAGTCGGTTTTCGGCTAATGATCCGCGAAGGCCAATTGTGTGATCACGACATGCCATCCATATGAGTTGTTCCTAGCACATATTTTTCTGGTAAAAAAGCTGCTGTATAATCATGTTGATACCAATTTTAAATAGTAAATTCCAGAGAGAAAAATGAATTAATACATTTACTACAGGTTTGATCCCATTCACATTTTTTTCAGTTGGTTTACCTTAGAGTGATAAAGATCAGCTGATTTGATAGCAAAATAAATCCATAGATAATCGTATATGGACACTACTGAATCAATTAAAGGGAAAATACGACGATAAACGTCAGAGAACTAGAAATTAACAAATGTATGTATCTTTAATAAGGAATATTATATGATTTTTATGGTTTTGTACCAAAAACTAGGTTTTTCTCAGAAAGTACACAAAAATTTGGCAAAGTCACAAAACTTATTACTTATTACTTCCTACTTTAATAGAGAGGGAGCAGTATATACAAAATATATAAGGAATTCTTTTTAATTATTATAAGTTATAGGAAAATTGCAATAAATTATATAAGTCACACAGAAATTCTTCAAGCGCGAATTCTAACAGACCTAAATTTACACAGTTTATTACACTAGACTAGACAAATCCAGATGAATATGACTATTTTCAGCTCGTTTTAAAGATTTGAGACTACTATCAAAATGGACACTTAAGGGTTTTTAAAGATGCTGATTTAGCTGATCTAATATTATAATAAAATTTAGAAGCTTTCAACGCAGATCCTATATGGTAACATAAAGTTATATTTCAAGAAATTTAAACGAAAATGAGCATGTAAAGATTGCTATGTTCGAACTTACTATTGAAATTTGAAAAGTGGTAAAGCATGCTAATTTGTTAATTTTAGAAACACATGCCCATGATTTATTATTGCAACCAAAAAAGTAAAAATTTAGTGCCTAAATAAATAATAATAAAAGAAGCAAAAAACAGAGTTAAAGCGGAAAATTTTAACAGATAGTTATAATTCAATATTCTTATCAATTGTTATCGCTAAGCACTCGAATCGCCATTCATTCATCCGGAGAACCTTAAAACATTTTTTAGCTATATACACTGATAGAAAATAATAACAAAAGATATAGAGGAACAGAGCATATTTCGTATCGCATTACTTTAGTTTAACGATGTGCCAAAAAGACTGAAGAGTTAATGTCAATTAAACATTTTTATGATTACTTTAGTTTATAAGATTAAAAGCTGTTCGTGAATACTACGGGGATTGAAAATAATGATTAAATCAGAAATTTTAAACAAAAAAATGGTCACTGTACTAAACTGAAATTAATTATTTCATTTGTAGTCTTATTTATATTCCATAATACTTTGTATAAGAGATTTAATTTTTTTCGGCCAAATAAAAATTATAAATTAAATAATAACGATTTTGACGTGATTTTTACTTTTCGATCGCTCAAAAACGATTATTAATTAATTTATATTTTTCGATTGCCAGATAACGATTAAAAAAAAAATTTCATTTTTCGATCGTTCGATAATGAGTAAGAATTAATTTTTATTTTTTGATTGTTCGAAATAAAACTCATTTCATTGTTTTCTTCCCTTTTAAAGAATTGAAAAGTAAAAAAAATGCCTCATCTTTTTTTTTAATTCGGTTATAAGTCATTTCTTAACAATTGTGCAGTAATCGAAATACAACACATTAACAAAAGCTTGATCGTTATTAACCAATCGAACAATAAAAATTACTTGATAATCATTATCCAGCGATCGAAAAAGAAATATTACTAAATAATCGTTATTCTTTATCATAATCATAACAATCCCTGAAATATTATTTACATTTGAACAATGTATTAGATATTTGGAGTTTGTTTCTGTATTCGCATTTCATTTTACAACGTTAAAGAAGTTAAAGGTTTAATAGATTTTCCAATTTTGCCAACTTTTGACTCGTTTTCTGTTAGTAAACAATTAAATTAAATAGGTAATTAAACAATATTAGACAATACAGCAGTATGTGAATAAAATATAACCGCTATTATAAGGCAAAGACAGCAACCATAGCTTTGCGATGAAAGCTTTAAATGTGTTGTAAGTTTATGGACTTCAGCTTATTCGTCATAGGTCGGTATAGCTTGAATTTAGGGAAATAAAAATTCTATGAATATCTCACGGAACGGTGTTGCAAGCATATTTATAAATTTTACGATCTTATTAGTGGGTTAATAATCTTCCCCATCATTTTTCTTTTCTTGAATCTTCTTTCAAAGTGGTCAGCTTGTAAGTGGTAATTTAAAAATATCTTCTACCAATTTGTGCGGTTAGGTTTGTGAATTAAAACTATTCATTTATTACTTATTATGTTTATTTAATTTATTATTAGCTCATTGATATCTTACTAATATAAACCAATAGTGACACTCCTTAAAGAAATTTTTATATCGTTAAAGCGAATTTCTCATATGCGCTTATCCTCATTTCTATGTACATGACTAGATTTTTCAATCAAAATATACAGTTTTTAATAAATAATCAAGTAGATCGCATAATGTACATACATATATAATTAGAAATTGTGACTTAACTGTGTATTAATGCCCAATTTTTTCTGGTAAATTTCTGATCATGATAATAGGAACTCACAACAATTATATTAATATGATACAACAAAGAAGAAATTACTACTCTTTCGAAAAGTTGGACTTACTAATTTTTGTAGACAAACATTAAATATAAAGTTTTGCACACTGTGCCTTTTTATAAAGTTTTTTGTTAGGCTTTTGTTTCAGCTACCAAGATCATAGTCACCTCAAGTTATTGACATGGATTTACTTTTAAACTTCCAAAATATTTAAAGAATATTTTTGTTGGAGCTATTACAATAGAAGTAATGCTCGGAAATTTTAAAGAAAACATAAATGAAACGTACCAATTGCTCTGCAGCAATAATTTCGTTTTGCGCTTTTGTGCTAATTCTAATGCAATACATTTTTTTTCACTGTTTAAATAATCTGCACATTATATTTTTCTTCATCGAAGAAATTAGTGTGTTTTAGTATTCTAAAAACGAACAACTAAAATCATCTAATAAGTGTAATTATGAAGATTTAAAATGATCTTAAGCCTTCTTGCTAGTGGTGTGTTTACGGTTACTTTAATTTCGTTGCTCAATAAGGGCCTTAGTTTTTCTTTTGATTTATTTCCAAATAAAAATGTTAAAGCACTCTTGCTAAAGGAGTACCTATTTAACACTGAATGGATTTTATACATCTTAGGTATCTGTACAATTTCTATTTTCATCTTTATTGCAATTTTCAATTCGTTCAATTAAACTAAAATTACATCGCAATTGCAATTTTAATGTTGATGTGCGTCATTTACAGAATTTTTACTTTTCAATACAAACTTTCTTTTTGTATTTTGTGACATTTTATACGGTTGAATTTTTCATGTTTTATTTTAACAAAAACTTTCCCGTACCTAAAAGTTTGTCAATTAATAACGGACAAATTTTTAATAAAACCATTGCACCTGCTTAAGATATTCAGAAATGTTTCCTGTATACCTCGCTGTAATGTCTACTTGGGTTATGTAATAAAAATTCAGATGGGCTAAACCCAGCATAATTTTTAACACTTTTATAGCTTTGTCATGTTCCTGCATTATTGTTCCCATGCACTCGCATATGCCTGTTTAAATTCCCTGATTGTGAGAACCTGGAAATTGCAAAACAAATAATTATTTCAATTATATCAACTAATGAAAAATGTAAAACAAGGATTCACCTTAAAAGACAAAGCTTGCACTGATAGGGCTTCTCTCCACTGTGGATTCTGAGATGTTTTGTTAAGGTAGAACTGTCTGAAAAGGCCTTCCTGCAGGCACGACATCGGTAGGGTCTTTCTCCAGAGTGCGTACGCATGTGTGTCGTTACACTAGAACTTTGTGAAAATCGTCTATCACAAATTGGGCACCTAAATGGCTTCTGGCCGGTATGTGTGCGCACGTGTGCTGTTAAATTAGCTGCTTGTGAAAAGCTTTTATTGCAATCTGGGCATCTGAAAATTAAAATAATTATTAATTAGCTAAAATTGTGCTCAAAAGTTTAAGACCACCACAATTTTAAAAGATTGCAAATTGTTATTGGACACCGTGCTCAGAGAGGACTAGTAAAAGTCTCAAGCTTAGAAAAAAACTGGTCAAGTCATGATCAGAAATTATCTCAGCTTAGTGATCGATAATGTAAAATTTCTACTCTTTATTTTAACCCTTACTTAAAATACTTAAGTACCACTATATTCGTTGCTTACAATTTCAATCATACTTTCCTGTAACGGCACATTTGGCCTGTCGATCCTTTATAGAACTATTGAATTAGCTAATCATAGCGCGTGATTTGAATTATATGGAAAAACAGCCAATCAGTGAACACTTCTAATTTAATCTTGTCAGTTCGATGAAGACTTGTAGTTTGCTGCAACTCTAAATGCTACTTGAAAGTATAGTTTACTTCGATTTGATTGAATTTATTTATTGCTTAATTAGTTTATACGTTCAATAAGGCTGTTTATTATCATATATTCATAAAGTACGAATTTCAAGGTGTTGTATTGAATTACAACGATAAACCGAAAACTTACTAATAAGTCTAGGTTTTGTAAATATTACATTACTTAGAGCTTAAATAAAATTCTGAAAAAATTATATGTGTTTCCTTATCGATACTATTTCAAATATTTAAAGTTAAAATTATAAAATTCTAAGCTTTAAATTACAATCTAAAAACCATGATTTTGATGGCCTCCCAAAGTGTTAATCTAAGTTAAAAATAATATTTGAGCTCTGCTAGCAAAGCTCTTTCCAATGATACCCCTCAAGTATAAGTAGAGTTCAAAATATTTTCCCCCATGTTCGCATCAATGGTGCCATCTTCAAATAAAGGTTTTTATAGCTTTAAGGTATACTATTACCGTCTAGAATTTTCAAAAAATGGATTTTTTTTTTTTTACATTTCTAGATTCCTTATACCTTCAATAATAACTCCCAAAAATATTATATATAAATTCGACGCCGATCCCGAGATATAACGACTCTATTGAAGCGCGCTCTCGGCTCGCCGCAGGTGTTCACGCAGCTTTAAAAACTTTAAACGCGTTTTTCTCGAGTTCATGTTTTTCTAACTGGCGGACAGTTAATCTCCGGATCTAGTGGGTCGATTTTAATAAATCTTGGAGCATTTTGTTTGTTTTTGTATCCTGTGTGATGGTTTACCACAATTTGACGAAAAAAATAAAAAATATAATTTTAGAGTCTGAAAAAAGGTCGAAAAAAAAGTAGATTTTTGAAAAAAGAATTTGAACGTCCGCCATTTTTTTATTTTTACAGATTTTTTAATTTTTCTGGTAAACCATCACGTAAGAGCACTTCCTTTTTATAAATCTTTTTGAATTTTTTGTTTCAGACTTACCGTTCCAGAGATTAACTGTCCGTCATGCAGCAGGGTTTTTTTTGACAAGAGAATTTGAGCGCCCTCTATTAAATGTACAAATAAAATATAATAAAAAAAAAAATTGTTTTCCGTAATCTTCAAGAGTTGTATAATACTATAGAAAAAGTTTCATAACTATATATAATAAAGAACATGAAAAAAAAAATTGTTGAAAATATGTCATTTTGTACCATTCTAGACGGTAATAGTACCTTAAATGCGTTTTTGCGCGAATTTTACATATTATGTGTGAATTTCAAGTCGACATCTCATTTCGTTTAGAAGTCTCTAACAGACGGACGAATGGCCGGACAACGTTGCCACAACAATGTGATGTCGTTGGACACTACGGTACAGAACCCTAAAAAGTTTCACTGTACTTACTGTAGTTCTTTATTTGCCTTTTGTATAATAATCTGTGTAGACTATAAATGAAATTTATAATTTCGTGCATTCTTCATTTCAGAAATATGATAGCATCTTTGAATTTCTTAAAAATATTCAGACGTACATATATTCTATCAAACGTAGATTTTCATATAAATTTGATTTTAATTTCAAAGAAATGTAATAATTGTGAAATTGAATACGCTTGAAATTCTTAGTATGTCAATAACCGAAATAATTAAAAATATTTTCAGCGTTTTCAAAACTTAGAGATCCAAGCTCGTATAGTCACCGCTAAGGCCATTGAAATTATCTTTTGTTTTCGATTCTTCACCCTCCCGACACTTCCTGTCGCATTGCATCTATGATTTTGATTATATCATAAATTTTTAGTTAATTATTAATGACTAGCTGACCCGTACCCGGTGTTGCCTGGACACAACTATCCCTACATAAAAATTAAAATAAAGCTAAACTGTAATAAAAATATGAAGTTGCCGATTTCAAATTTACTATCAAAGTTGAAAATTTTGATATGGCGGATTCAGTTTTTTACATAATTTACATTAAATTAATCTGATAATAATCTGAAAATTTCAATTTTTGTTTTTTAAGGTGAAACAATTTTTATAGGCAAATAAAAAAATTTATAAGATTCGAAAATTAATTATTTTTTCCTTTTATAAAAACATTCTCTTGATATGTTCAGGGAATTTTTAATATTGATGGAATGTAAATTATGTAAACACTTCAGCAGATACATAAGTGCTTTTTGTGTGACTCACCATAAACATATCATTGCTCCACAATCCTCCCCCCTTCCAGTTGCGATGCTTAACCTATGTCACTCAGAAGGTTATGCGCAACGCTCGTAAAATTTGATCTCAATTGAATAAGTGCTTTTTGCATTATTCAGCAAAAACTTATTCCTGGCGATCAGAATTTCGTAAATTTTAACAATAGTAAACAATTAAAAAAAGTAGTCTATGTCACTCCTGACAACCTCCTCTTCATGTCTGTAAAATTTCATCGAAATCTGTTCAGCCGTTTCGAAGATTAGCCCAGACAGACACACAATTTAATTTTATTTATATGTATGTATGTATACATAGATAAAAAGGTGATCATTGTTGTGATTTACTGTATGCATTATAAATTAAGTTAAAATAATAAAAAAATTACTGCACGCTTACAATACTAATCGTATCGAAATGTAAGAAAAAAAGCAAGCTGAAGCATTTACAAGTCCTCTGACACCCTGTTTTTGTTTGAATATCCTATAATACATTCCGAAAAAATTTTATTTTACAAATTCAACCTTGTTCAACCCCTGCTTAAATATGTCTTATTCTCGAAAATTCCACTTTTCATAATTCTAAAAATATAGATCGTAGAAATGCTTGTACACAAAAGTTATAAAGAATTAAACGCCCTATAAAATTGGTAATAACTACTTTCCTCGAAAAATAAAGTAGAACCGGAAATATTCCGTAAAAACCAGTTAAAGCCCTATATAAAGCAAGATGACGGACTTATCTCAATTCGCTTTTTAGTACTATAGAACTTTTCAGATTCTATTGTAGACTAGCTTTTTAGCAAATTTGGTGGAAATCGCATAAACTTCAAAACTTAACAGTCCGCCGTCTTGAATTTGTTAATTTCTGAGTATGTTTGAAATCAGCGACCCCGAAAACCCCCACGTACCAAGTTTGGTGGAAATCGCATAAACTTAAAAATTTGACAGTTTGCCATCATAGATTAGGAGCACCATCTTTAAGACATATACATATGTACATACATATATCTATTAGAAAGGCACCACACCTCTAACAAATGATATTTCATGTATAAAGGGGATTTAGTATTGCAATAAAAATTAGGGATAGTATTTAACTATTTTACTTATGTAATACACATTCAGATTATTTTAAAGCCTAATAATATCAATGAAGCCATTGTCTCAAAAAAATTACTTTTTAAATGTTTTGGTACCTGAAACTAACTTTTCCCACCAAGGGGCTTTCGAACACTGTCAAAAGGTTTCGTTTTTACAGATATACTTACTTGAAATATTTATGAATCGATCTTGAAAAAGAGCATACAGTTTATAAGAATACTTTTTGTACTCCCATTTTTATGGTGTTAAGGTACGTTTTAGGTTTAGTTTTGGGAGAAATGCAAAGTAATTTACTCACCGGTAAGGCCTTTCTCCAGAGTGTGTTCTTAGATGTGTTTTAAGAGTGCTAGGTCTGGCATATGTTTTGCCACATAATCTGCATAAATTTGGTTTAGACTCAACGTTAAGGCCGTCGCAGCTATCTTCATCTTCATAGCCAATTCCAAAAGATTTTGCGTCTTTCATCTTATAACGAGGAATATATGATTTTTATGTAAATAATTAAATAAATATTGAATTAAATTAAATATTTAAATTACCTGGGAAATAGAGGGATTCGCTTTCGGCGGAGAGACTGACGCAGCTGTGGAAGAGTAACAACTTCGATGGATTGGTGACATCGGCGCTACTTTAGGCGATTCTGAATTCGCATTTTGGCAGTTAGGAGAACGAAAGTCGGCGGTGAAGGAGTACGTGGCGCCGGTTGCATAATGAGACGGGCTCAGGAGCGGTGGGTATAAGACGTTCACCGAGGACGAGCTGTTTTGAGGTGGCCACTAAATTTATTCTTAATGCTTTTGTGGACTTGCACTGTATCTTTGTATCTTTACCTGGGAGCACTGTACAGGTACAGTGCCTTCAGATCCATAGCTGTGCATTGTCATATTCATACTTACATTCACACTCATACTGGGATAGATTGGGGTGGAGGGGTGTTGATTGCAACTGGGATCGTAGTATGGCTGCGAGTTATACGGCGAACTCGGGTGCTGTGTCTGGTGGTGGTTCGGTGAGACAATCATTTGAGGATGGACTGTGTATGAAAGGGATGCTTGTGGGGCTGAAAAACTAGAATTTTGTCCTTGATTATGGGGTGGTTCAGGACTTGCTTTTAAAACGGCATTTTTCAAAGAGAGGAGCACATCAGCCATCTCGTGGGGTGGCCTTTCCGACCTTGGAAAATGACCTGTATGTACCACATAATTAAATTCATCTAATTTCACTTACTTGTATGAAGCGCTGCAGGACGTGAACGGAAATAGGCTGGAAAGTGGATCTATATCCAGCGGTGGTAGCCCTGCAAATGCAGTATTCATATCTTCGGAATTCCAGAAACCACTGCTTAGCCCTGAGTGAATGTTGTTTTGTGTTAAACTGCAAATAAGATACTTATTGCCTTGGTTTACAAAATGCAGAACAAAATGGGGAATTTCAAAAGTTTTTATAAACCAATGGCATCGAAAAACTTCTACTGTTACCTAAACGCCTAAATGAAAAAACACCAAATGCCAACAAATTTTACAGAAGAATTATTTCACTTTGGAACTCAATATATAATCCCATTATTTTAGCGGCACGATAGTTTTCCTTAGCAAATTGTATATATTTTTTACCGTAAGCGCCGATTTGGGCTGTTACAATAAAAGGACCTTTGGTACTTCGGTATTTTTGAGACCCGAAACTTGAAAATTTTTTCACAATAATCTCTAAACACCTAAGATTTCTGCGAATATAAATGACTGCAATTTTGGATAGTTTATCACTATAAAGGACTAAATTTAAATAAGTCCCAAAAAATTTAATAAGAATAGTATTCTAGTTTTTAGAATTCCGTAACCATTTACGAGCCCTTAGTGTTTCGGTCTGTCCGTCTGTCTGTGTACCTGTCTGTCTATATGTCATAGCTCTCTCATTGTTTCATACATAGAATATAAATATATACAGATTAAGATGAAATTCAATATACGAAGATATGTATCTAGATTGATGACCTAAAAACAACAGTTATGAGATTTTCGAAAAAATAATTGTTTAGACCTCGTCGTTATTAAAGCGCTTCCCCTATAATTTCTTTCCAATTTTTTAAATTATTATTTTTTGAGAATGTGTAAATTTAACAAGTTTAACACTAGAACTATCAAGACCAGTCAAATTGACTAGTACTCAATTTCTTCCTTGAATTAATTATATTTTTTAAAGTGACCTCTTAAAATTTAAGTCAAAACTTGTTAAGGTTCAAAATTACGACATATTTAAAATCTTTTCTTATTTATAATTACAATTTTAAGTTTTAAAGAATATTACATTAAAAGGTACAGAAAATTACTAAATTTACAAGCTTACTCGCTGGTAGTTCTAGTGTTAACTCCCTATTGGAAAAATTTACGTAGATTTTAACCCCCTGAACTGATCAGGCTAAACTGAAGCAGATCTGCCTGAACGTATTGTGTGGCCATACCACTGTAGCTGTCTCTTCAGTTCTACTGAGCCGCGGCCGAGTAAGGACGTGAAAAATGGTCAAGACGGAGCTGCTTTGTCACACGGTGATAGTGCCATTAAGCGTTTGGTCTGATTGTATCCACACATTATCCGGTCAGTCCATCCGGCCAGGCGAAACTGATTCAGTCGCTTCAGTCTATCCGGCCGCCTGATCTGACGCAAAATTGTCCATAAACTTAACAACTTTGCATCCGGTCATAGGCGGAACTGAAGGCAAAACTGATAGTGTAGGAGCTTTACGTAGAATTCCCATGTGATTTGTCCAAGTCCATGAGATTCAATGCGCCTAGAAATCCTTCTCTATAGGAATATATTTCTTGGAAAACATATGGGAATCAATAGGGTTCAATTTTAAAGAAATTAAAAGATGTTAATGAAGTCTTTGAGTTGGATTGTTTTCTTGGAATTTATAAACTTTTGGAGACGGTTCAAATCCGTCAAGTGAAGTTTTTGGTTCCTAAAATAAGAGAATAATAAATAGAAAATCCATAAAAAAACGGTATGAAACTCTCAGGGCGCGAGTTCTACTCACACTTGTCCATCTTTTTTTCTTTTTTTTTTTAAATACTTTTAACAATCTCCCGCTCTAAATTTTCGCTGCCAATGACCAATTCGAAGTATTCTACACGCTAATGTCACTCACGTAGTTTATTTTCAGTTGATTAATGCGACGGAATGCAAAAAAGTAAAATTGTCCATGATTACGCCTTTTTTTTACAAAATAATTTCTTGTTATATATAACACGAATGTTTATCAAAATAAACTAATTATCAAACAAGAATTCCAAATTTACTAAATTAAAATTATTTAGAACTTTTGTCTGTGATATTTCCTGTTTTTCCAGTGAATCCTTCAAATGTTTAAAGAAATTTCTAAACATTAGACATAATAAAATAATACTTGAAGCCACCAAAATCTTAATCCGTAACTGCCAAGACAAGACGGTTCAATTCAATAATGTGTAATATAAGAAAAACTGATTTATTTTTTCATTAATCATATCGTTAATACCGAGCAAAATTATCTAACTTAATTTTGCACGCCCGCAACGTGCCCGACCCGATGCACACCCAAACATTTTCCATTTTCAAGCCCGCAACAGGCACGGTTGTCGAACAATCATGCCTATATCACATTTGCATCGTGCCTGCAACAAGCCCGCATTTCCCAAAATACGCCCGCAACGCGCCTTCAACAGGCCCGAAACACGCCTGCAATAGGCCCGAATCGCGCTTGCAACAGCCGCAAAGTTTTATAAAAAACGATGCAACTGGCCCGAATTGTTACAAAAGACGCCCGCAACAGGCTCATACACGCAATTCAATTATTAATTTATGTTTTATTATAAAAATAAGTCAAAATATTTATATCGTAGGACAAGATAATATACAATATCGTGAATAAAAATTGAAAATGAATAAATAAATTATTTTACAAAAATATATCATAATTTGAGAATTAATTATTCATAGTAATCCTTCTTAGTTATATTCACCTAAAGAAAGGCAGATAGAAAGAATGCTTTGATAACATCCGTACTCTAAATTATTATTTTTATTTTAAACAAGTGTTGCAGACGTCTCTATGATCTTATTTCTGTTCAAAAATGCTACGGGCTTAATTCGGGCGTATATCGAGCACTTCTTCAATTCCGGGTGTGTTGTAGGCTCGTTTTGGGCCTGTATATTTTTACTCGGGGCATCTTTTATCTCTTCAATCATTAAAATATGTAATTCTGGTTTTAATAAACTTTGCATTACTTTTTATCAATAAAATTAAGGAGCGGAAAGTCTTCATATTCTAAACTCACATATGAAATCCGAAAGTGATGCTGACAAAAATTAGTATCATGCTGAAAGTGTTATCTTTTAATATGTAAATAGAAACATAATTCCACCATCTACACTAGTTCACATTAATGTTAAATATACAATTAAAACACGACTCAGATTCAAAAGTTGTTTAAATAATTTAATTTCATTGGTGTATGAGTTCTGACTTTTGAATAGATTGCCCAAAACCTTTCATATATTTTTTTATTGGAAAAATCCAAAAAAGAAGCGGTTGCGCACAGGGGTAAATTTTTCTTATAAAAGGTCACATTGAGTCCTGTCGAATACTCTTGCGGAAATTAAGGATTATGTTCGTGCGAGAATGAACCCCTTTTTTCAGAGTAGTGACATACGTTTGACGCTGACAGTGTCTGTTTCGAGGACAAATTCCGAAACGTTTTTTTCACATAATTTTACATAACATTACTCACTTACTGACACCACAAAAAAATATCATTTCCCTTCTGAAATTTCGAGTTCATTAGTCGCAGTATAAGTGATGCATGAAATCCCACGTATTTAAAACGGAAGGAGGCTCAAAATGTTACCTGAGAACGCCGTTGTGGTCAAGACAGTTTCCGCAGTCGAAATCCGATCCGTTCACTGTTGAAATCGATAGAGATGATGTGCCCTGACAAGAAGAACAGCCGACACAAGACACGGAGCAAGACTGCAAAAACATGACTATGATATATCTTAAATAAAAATTTTATATTTCAGCAAATGCGAGATATTAAATCTCTCCTGCATCCACACTGTACCTGGGGGCTGTCTAGTGGCACTCCGAATAATGGATTATTCGGGACGTACCCCGTCTCGGGCTCGATGGTGCCGCTGCTCGGCGTTTCGCAGGATATATACATTGCTCCGCCTTTTTGATATTCCAGTGGATCTGCAAAGCAAAATTATGAGAAATATTACTTGCCAGGACCTGCGCAAATGCTCGCTAAATAAGAAGAGGTGGAATTTAAAACAGCCTATCTTAGCAGCATCAGGAGTAGAGTAGTCATGGAGACCATCGATTGGATGAAGTACGTATGTATGTCTTATTATATTACATATGGCTTCCTACTTAGATGAACTAGATGACTTTTTCACGAGATTCAATTAACTAAAACTTCAAATATTTTTCATAAAACAATTAAGTTAATAATAAATCATCAAAGAAAACGATTTTAATTAATTTATAAACGTAGACTATACGATCTCACAATCAAATTCTAAATTGTCCTAAACTACTTAAAACAAAGTTCGAACTTCTGGCCAAGATATATTGGTGTAGACCAAGTCGTCTAAAAACTGATTTAATGAAATTGAAAAATCTAAAATCACAATTTTTTTACTTGGTGTTGGTCAGTTTTGTGAACCGACGATTATAATAAATGTGCCTATGTATATAAAGATATTTTCAGACTTTCATTATGATTTTTTTGGAGAAAATAAATTTAAAATACACTGTGAGGCTCCAAATAGACGTTTTAGTAAATCTAGTGTTAACTGTTCACAAAATCTTTAAAAATCCGAGAGATATAAGCTATTTGAATAAGCAATCACTAAATCAGGATTAAAGGATAAAAATACAACAAGTTGCTGTTAAAGCGATATGTTTGATTTCAGTACTTTACTTATGAAAAATTGATAATTTTTGGGTTTTAATTAATAGCTGCGTTTTTTTCATCCGGTTCATTGTATAATTCACTGCTTTTACAGAGAAATACAACAATAACATGAAACCTAGATATTTATCGGATTCTGGGTAATAGAACCGGATGATTAGTTTGAAAATATTCCAGCACAGACGCTGGAACTACTTTGATTTTTCATTGTTGGTAGCATTGCCTCTTAGAGAACTTTTCGTTTGTTGTTCAAGTGGAAAAATGGAGAATAATAAGTAAATGAAAGGCATAAAATATGTAAATAATGCTCAATATTCATTTTATGTATTATTTTATGATTTTTTGTAATTTCGGCGAAGTAAACAAACACTTTCCTTTTCACGCTGTCCCCCGATCCAAGTACTATCCGCGCCCTATGATGCTTAACTTCGATGATGAAGCGAGAACCGGTGCTCTCAGCACGGTATGGTCGTTGCCCTTTTTAACGCTATCATTAGGCACGCATGCCAACCTTTGAGAAACAATAATCCTTACCTGGGTAATTAACCTGTATCGTTTTTTTTCAATTTCACACCTTACCAGACCCAGATCCGGGTGAAAAAAACGCAGTTATTATATACAGTATGTATGTATGTATATATATATATATATATACATATATATATTATATTACCAGCATTTTATAAGCGTAATGGCTGACGTTTAGCTCAGTTAGTTTAATTTTCTTATGCTACCATATATAGCAAAAAATTACGGACGGATGGATCCACAGACTGCTGCTGGTGCTGAACCAGACTGAATCACACTAGCATGAATAGCTTTAGAACGCGTTGTCGGTTTCGTTTTTTTTGTGTTTTGTTTTCTTAGAAAGGCCACAAGACAGGGAAATTTTTTTCAGAAAAAATTTGGTTTGAAAATCGGCATAATAAAGGGTCAAAGTTAAATTTTTGCCATTGTGGAAGTTTGACGCACCCTCGCTTGTTTGTTGACAGCATGGGTCGTCATAGTCAGAGCTTGAAGGCACAGCTTTCTAACACGCTATCAATACTATCAAAATTCTACGATGTCTCTCAGAGAACTTATAAACCACTTTCTGGGTTCACCTCTTCAAAATTTCCAATTGCGATTTTAGAGGTGAAGGACTGATTTTAGTCGGGGTCTCCGAACAGACGTTAATCAGGAGACCCTGTAGAATCGATTGGCATACCCCTTAACGCAACACCCTGTATATACCTAATTGATTTATTCAGTATATGTATGTACATTACATATACTATATAATAACTTAGCTAATTATAGCTTTTATTTTATGTTACAGGGCACTTTAGAATTTTCAAAAATCATTTTTTTTTCGCTTAAAAGTTGCTTTATAGTTTTCAAAAACTAAAAATGTATGTTTTATTAGTGGGAAAAACTTCGAAGAGATAATTTGATACATTTTATCAAGGTACTCCGCTGTAATCGATATCAACTTGAACTGAAAACGTGCTTTTCTCGAAACCATGTTTTTTAAATTGACGGAAAATGTAACCTAGCCAAGTAATATACATTACATACATATACATCGATTCATTTGAAATTTCAAACACATCCAAATACTTACGGAATATAAGTTTAATTGCTCTACTAACTTGTTTTATTATAAGCAAATAATCATGTGAGTTTTTTCTTAAAAATGAAAGTTTTCAATTTGCTTTCATACTTCTTTTATAGCTTTTAGTTGTATGTATTTTTAAAAATGTTTGAATTTGTGTTCTAGTTAAATACTAAACACTACAGGAGACATTTTTCGATTTGCGATGCTCGTAAGTCTTAACGCTGCCATTTCTAATTGGAAAATTACGAAAAATAATAACAATAAAAACAATTTTCGACTTCCATTTTTCACTATCCTTTTATTGCATTCTTTGAAAAATTATTACGATTAACTTTATTTTTAAAGAGCTGGAGTTCCGTTACTCCTTAAAAGAACAAAGTGAAATGATATGAAATGTTGCGATATATAAATTAAGCTCACCTAAATTCAAATATATAATTTCGCAAGAAGCGTCATAAATTCATCAATCGCTGTGTGTGTGCAGTATTTCTCGCGCCAACCTCTTCCCATATTCGATGTATTGTAGATTTCCTGGAAAAAGAAAACAAATTACAAAACTGATTGATGTGATATGGCGAGAAAACATCAAATTTTAGAAAAGATATCGATCATACCACAAAATAAAATTGAAAATCTTATTTTATTTTTAATATAGTACGTAGATCTTGAAAAATTCGAATTTTTACAGCCCCATTTGTACTAAAAATAAAAGTTTAAAAACTAAAATCCGGCTACGGAAAAGCTTAAAATAAGCATACATTATTATTATAGAGAAAGGTCAACCTGATTCAACTACAAAGGCCTTGGATTTAAAATAGTTGTAATCGGAGGCCTTCCTTTAGAATCGTAGATTTTTTGGGATATGACTTAAAAGGAACGCAAACATGGAATTACCCAACTTTGTAATACAATTGAATTTCACACTGTTTCTAAGTTTTCGGCAGAAATTTTATTTTTAAATTATGAGAATTAGTTTGTAAGTATCCTATATTGCAAATTCTTCTTATTTTATGCCTGATTTACCGACGAAAATGGTATAAAATCCACAAAAAATCTAGGTGGCGTAATGCGGCAAATTAATTCGGTTATAATTGCATTTATATCCGTTTACTGTAACTAAAATTAAGTGGGAATTATAGCAGACGCATAAAAGTGATCTAATTATGAATTTTGAGTTCTTAAAACAGGTGTTTAGCAATGTAGACCACATTTCCAGAAGTGAGCATTTCAACGTTTTGCTGAAAATTTTTTAATGAAAATTGTGTTATTCCTGAAACTTCTCACTGCAAAATTATTTGAGATTTGATGCTTCGTTTAGGGGAAGCAGATATAGTACAGGATACAATTAAAAATAAATATAATTTTTAAATTTGGCGCCTATCTCGTCTAATGCGAAAGAAATAGACAGATATATGTTTCCTGTATCTGAACTCTCCTTTGGTGAGAACTATGAAAAGAGTGTACCATTTGAGACAGCAAATTGAGTGGTCTATATCTATATATCAGTGGGTTCTACTCACATACTCAGATTTGAGTAACACTCCTAAACTGGGTGAAGTGTCAAACTTGAGCATTCCAGAAATCGTATAATAAACCGGGTAAAACCAGGTTGATCAGCTAGTAATAAATAAAAGATCCTGCAATTTTTAATTGGTTTAGGCGGGTCGTACATCAGAGTAATATGCACTCTTATTGCGTATCGCATCTTTGATAATCTTTCCACTGATATTGCAAAATGAGAGCACATCAACAAAATTCAATAAGAATTGCATGCAATACGGTCGCTCTTCGCATATTGCTGATTTGTAAAACCTCGCAAAAACAACATTTTCAGTTCACGGTGACATTTCGACTGACTGATTTACTAAATATTGTATATTACATATTGCTCTGGTCTGAGCATTGATCCCATATAATACATATATGTACATAGATATACATAGTCCCACCATAAGTTGTGTCCCTCTTATAAAGCCATGTAATTTAAAAAAAAAAAACAAGACAAATCGAAATGTTGTAAATCATATTAATTCTTTATTTTTAACAGAACTTAATAATATAAAAATTATTCAAAATGGCCACCTAACACACACTTCTTCAAACGGTACAGCCCATAGATGCTGCTACTTTAATCGAATCAGCTTTTAGGGCCTCGATATTGCGATGAGGCTTAGTACAGGCCTTCCCTGAAACAATCGGTAGTCCAGTGGATTAAGGTCTGAAATTCCTAAGGGCCAATCTTCAGCAGCGATGAACTTAGGTAAATTGACCTCTAGCCAACGTTGCGTCGATTTGGAAGATCCAGTGCTTTCCCAGACGAGTGGCCGGGCCGTTTGAAAGAGTGTACGAAAGCAAAAGGTGGCTATTTTGAATAATTTTTATATTATCAAATTCTCTTATAAATAAGGAATTAATATAATTTACGACATTTCGATTTGTATTGTTTTTCATTAAATTATATGACTTTATATGAGCGACAGAACTTATGGTCGGACTATGTATATGATGAAAAGCATATTGCATCTTTTATATGAGGCTATCAGCGCAGAAGTGGTGTAACCCCAGACTACTTCTTAGGAGATAATGAGGAATTAAAATGTGGTTAAATTGTTTTTGAATTGCATTTATTTTATGAACATTATTTCAATTGTTTTGCCATCTATTGATAATTCTAAAAGGTGGCTTACGCCACTATTGTATTGAAAGATCATAATTTAACGAATTTATTTTACACAAAAACCCTACCCAACAAAAATTGTGGGTTACACCACTTCTGCGCTGATTGCCTCATATAGCGTATTGCATATTTCTCCGGTGTATGACCTGCCTTAAAGTTCGGTTTTACATATGTATGTCCGACAGTTGCTGAGTGGAAGTATCCAATCTAGACCTAAATTTATTTTTCGTGTAAGTGTAAGCTGAAAATCCTGTTTAAGAACGGTGCATTGTAACAAAAGCGAGCAAATTAAGATAGCCTTTTTAGCCACTTCGCGGTATTCACTCCTAACTCCAACTCAAAACTCGTTCAGTGACAAAGACTCAAATGCGTGCGAAACACTCAATGGACGCTGCTCGGACCCGCACCACACGGGTCCAATAGTCTCGCTGACCTACGGTAATGGTTATTCTTATTAAATGTTCCTTATTGTTGCACTATTCCAAAATAATAATATTATTATATTTGTAACTGTGGAATTATTTAACATTAGGTGCATCCAGTCAATCGAATGTGAGCGCGGGGCTGCTTGTGAGAAAACTCGGGAATATGTACTTAAAAATTGTATACAAATTCGTTTGATTTTGACATGAGCTCATGAGGATGCTCATGTGATTCACTTTAACTATTGACAGATGTTACTGATTCGCGGGACCCTGCTAACTTTTACACGAAACTTTTGGGTTCCGCGGAACCCATTTTAGGAAACGCTGCTCTATCCCTCTTGGCCACTCTAACCCTAATGCATATGTACATATGTATGTATGTATATACATAGTAGTAGTAGGCAGCTATCATATTCATTTTATTCTCTTTTAATTGTAACAAGTATGTTCTTTTGATTTTCAGTTTATTACTTTCAGTAGCATAAGGCCAAAGACCAAAAAATATACTTACACGTTTCTTTTGGATATTGTTAATATATAATATAAAAAATTGGAGAGAGGTTACATACATATATCCCACTACCCTATACGGATTCGGAGAAATGGTTTTGGTTTGAGGTTAATCCCGCGAAACTTTTTTAACATGCATAAAAGGTCGAGCAAATTGTGTTTCTTCGTATATTAATGCCAACATATTGAAAATTATGTTTTTCTTAAATATTAGGCCCTATTCTTGAATCCGTTCGAATCGAATAGAAAAGGGCTTACAAAAGCACATTTTGAATTGAAATTTTAGCAACTTTATTAAGGAATATTTGTCCACAGGGGTTTTGCAAGCTCTTTTCGATTCGATTCGAACATGATCCAAGAATAGGGCTCATCAATTTATAAAATTTGTTATTACCCCATTCTTTAATTTTTTGGGCTCCTAAAAATAAACTGCTATTTAAGTTAAAACTTTTCTCATCATTTACGAAAGTAAGTGGCGTATTATTTACTTCCTAAAATAAGTAAAATAAAATGTGTCATGTAAATTTATATTTTTCTGACTTCTTTTACCGAATAACGTCAAAATCGTTTATAAATTTTAGAAAGTACGACACGAAATTATAAGGGTGGCCTCAAATAAGGAATAAAACGGCAGTTATGAAATATAAAGTGTGAGTGAAATTCACTCACTATGCATAGGTATAGTACCCTTCAATTGCTATGAAGGAATTCAGGTCATTCAGTGCATAAAGTATATGTATATGATTGTTAATACCAGAGCTACATACATTTTAAAATTTCCAATTGTAAGTAAAAATAATTTTAGTTTTTCGTCACCTTTTTAAACTTTACCTAAGAGAAATGTAACTAATTAATGAGCAAGCAAACTAAAGTCAATGAAAGAAAATTCCCGTCAGGTCAATTCTGATATATGTATGTATGTGTATTTTCAGAATTATATATGTATGCATTACAAGCTGTCTGGTCAGACCTCAATCAATAGCTTAGAGCAGATAGTATTCAAGATATAATATAATTAACTAAAAACCAACTATATTTCTTTGTTTTTGAGTAACTTCTTTAGTTTTATCCAATTATTTTACACCCTTTTGTCGTACAATGGTCTGAATTTAAAACTTTGCCCATTTATTGAAAATTACTGACTTGGCAAGCGCATATTTATCAATTTAATTTCAGTAGCTGTACTGCATCCATCAATTTGATTCCTTTAATTCAAAATCAACGATTTATGAGCTTCTAAGTAATTACTTCTATGGAAAATTCTTGAAATCAATCAATCATATTATGTCTGCCGTCTCGAATTTTCAAATTTAAGTAGCAAATTTAAAATCAACGAACTCAAAAACACAGAATTAGCCATTAATAACAAACTTTTTGTTTTGTAATTATTATGAAACTAATAAAATATATTGAACTGAAGGATATTTTCATCCTAATCGCCTATTTAATTATGTAATATATTGATTTATTTAAGGAAGTTCTACAGATACAATCGGAGACCAAAGTGAATATTTTAATATTTAGTACGCCACGATCCCTTTGGACTCGACAGGAGCCTCTCAGTCTCCTCAACAATGTATAAATTAAGGTTGGTGAAAAAAAGCTTCGAGAGCAAAGGGTAACGACTTTTGCGAATTTTTTTTTTTTTAAATATCTCATAAGCTACGAATCTGAGATCGAACATTTTTTTATTCGTTTGGTAATCATTTAAAGAAGAAAATAAATCTAAGATGAACTTTCTATGACCAACACATTAAGAAATAATAATTAATGAAATTAAGTAAGAATTTTTAGAGTTCAGTCAACTTTCGACAATGTGGACAGCCCTTCAGTACCGAAGATACCGAAAAGAAGACAGAAGTATGAGTTCCACTCCGACTATCGTTTTCAGTTTTAAATTGTCTTCCAATAGTGTACTACGGGTACATAATATCAATGTTATACAACTGATGAAGTATCCATCTGAGCCTACCTGCAAAAATTTATAATGTATACATACATAGTATGTTATATATAACGAAAATTGTGTCCTCTCAGAGGGCGCATTTTGTAGCAGATGAAGATGAAACAAGGTACAAAAATAGCTTAGGACCACTAACATATAGAAATGGGCTACTCGTCCAATATAAGATGCCTATATCAAAATGGTGCACTTTTCGTTCCCTCAAAGGCAACTAAAATGAATTTATAAGAATTTGGGAACTTTATTAAGGGCATGTGCCAATTGATTTTCGAATATCATTTCAACATTATTTCAATCATTTGAAATGAAAGTAGCTCTAAATTTCAAAATAAGTGTGCCATTTCTTTTAAAGTATCATTTCGACTGTCCAAATATTAACTGAATTTTGTTTGGTTTAATAGCAATGCTTGTATTAAAAGGCATACGATGAAGCTAGATGAAGATAAGCGGAGTTTAATTTACTTAGCATTTTCTGCCATTTGCTAAGTGTCAATGAATTAACAATTCTGTCACTGAAAGTATTGCTTTCAAATGCATAATTTCATAGTTACCTTGTTTTCGAAAACGAAATAATTGAAATGATGCATTTCACTAGAATTGGCACACGGCCTAAGGAAGTTTTATCAAAAAAGGGTTTTTGTAAGCTCTTTTCGATACGAAAGATAAAACAGGTCTTTTAGTGTTCTATATAAAAGAGCAAAATGGATAAGCTCTCATTCAGCTTAGCGTGGAATAAAAAAGGTCTGTGAAACCGAAAATACTTAAGCCGTCGCTTAAGTTTCGTTTAAGTTTTAAATTTAGCTGAGTGAGAGCTTAAGCTCACACTGTAAAGCCGGCCATAATGGCCGGTTTCATACCTTTTATTACATAAATTGCTATTAAACCGAAGTTAATGTTTGAAATGATACTTTAAAAGAAATGGCTCACTTATCTTGATATTTAACACCTACTTTCATTTCAAATTATTGAAATGATATTCGAAAACCAATTGGCACATGCCCTTAATAAAGTTCCCAAATTCTCATAAATTCATTTTAGTAGCCTTTGATTTCTATTAGTTTTTCCGCATATAACGTCAAAATAATTCGATTAGATTTTTGTACAGAATTATTTTAACCACATTGAATGAAAAAATTAATTGCAGTCAAAGGTAACTAAAATAAATTGTTTACAGATTTAGGAATTCCATTATGGAATTTGTTGAATTTTCCACATGAAATGTCATCAAATATCTCTAAGTAAGGCTTAAGTGGCCAATTTTTGGCGACTTTATAGCGACCATTTAAGCCGTAATCTATACTTAAACATGTTGGAATTCATCGCGAAAACCAAACTGGTGTATGATTTTATTTCATTGCCATGCGAATGCAGTATATGTTTTATTTCATTCGGATTATCGGATTTATGGTGTGGCCGTATGAATACACCTAATTCTCTTTTTACACGAATTTGATTTAACACGAGTTAAAAAGAAAAAAGAATTCTCTTTTTACACAAATTGTTTTGTTTTAACACGATTTTCAATACACGAAACTAGAGATGATAATAAAGAAATAATTTCACAAGATGATGAACAAAATAATTCTAGTGATAGCAGTGATATTGTAGTCTTACTCAAACGTATGCGTTTATTGTCAGAAAGTGACAATGCATAAAATTTTGTTATTTATATTATTTTTACATTTTTCATATTAATGAATTTCAGATATTATTTTCTTTTTTTCAAAGTATAATTTATTCTTTATAATATATTTAATGAATTAAAATGTGTAAGCACAAAATAAATTCTATCTAAATCTACTATTTTTCCATTTAGCTAATATCTTTTATTACACGAATTTTTTGGGAACGTATCTATCGTGTAAAAAGAAAATTAGGTGTATTGTTGTTCGGGCTTCTCCCTTTTGGGTTTGAAATCATCTTTTCATTAATATTGTCATTTCCAATTCTCATAAAGTTAAAAACTTCCTTGAGCCGGATTTTTGTTTTTAACATTTGAGTACAGCGTAGATATAATGGTAATACCAACAGCATATGTGGCATTTTTATTCTAGTCTAGATTATTTTGGATTCGTGGAGAAAACGTTATCACTACTTACTAGTACTATAAATGTGAAAGTATGTGAAAATGTTTGTTATTATACCTACTTAATCATGCCTAAGCGTTTGGTTGGTTTATTTATTTTTATTTTTACTCAAGATATTACTTATTCCAACTTAACATATAGGCTAGGTTGTATGCGCATATAAAATATAGGGTTTCAAAATGGCGGCCGACAATAGCAGACTTCTAGAGATTGACTTGAAAATTGGAATTTGGGGGCTTTTTTAAGAACCTGATTGAGCTTCCAGAAATTCAAAACGGCAACCAAAATATTTGGAAAATTAAAGAGTTTAAATGAAAATTAGTACTAATGGTATTTTGAAGTCACTAATTTCGAATTCACTATCACAATTTGGAAATTCAAGATGGCGGGTCCAATATGGTGACCACAACATTTCAAATTCGACGAATTTAAATGAAATTAAGTTTTCTATAAGAGTAATTTTAGACCATTATTGTTTTCAAATACACTATATCAAAGTTTGCAAATTCAAAATTGCGGACCCAATATGGCGACTGATGTTTTGAAATTCAAGAGATTTTAATAAAAATTAGTGTAAAAATAATTCAATGGCACTAATTTCGGACCTACTATCTACAATTGGGAAATGGCGAATCAATTTTTCGGTTCCTAATTGAAAGAATTTCGATGAAAATTAAATAAAGGGTTTTTGATATTGGATAAAAAATTTTAAAACAAAAGTTGGCAAATCCCATATGGCGACAAAATTTTCTACGATTCAAAGTAATTTCATGATGAAATATTATATATCTATTAGAAATGTGCTGTTGATTTAATACCCTACTAGTTGGCCCGTGCGAACTGTCGCACTTTAACATAAAGGCGTTGAAAGAAAATGTAAATGTTGTATAATTTCCGCCGCGCACAGCTCGTTTTTGAGCCAACTTTCGGACGCCCAAACTAAAAATCACCGACGCCAAAAACAAACTGCCGCTGGAAGGTGAACAGCGAGTCAGCTGTTTACCCCGCCGCGCTTTCCGCCGCACACGGCGCTGAGTGAGCTGTTTGCCCCGCCGTATTTCCCAGCCGTGCACCGCGCTGAGCGAGCTGTTTACCCCGGCGCGCTTTCCAGCCGTACGCAGCGCTGCTGTAGACGGTGACGAACAATTCCAAATGGCGGTGACCGTGCGCATAGTGTGCCAATCATGATTTTTTAATTCGAGTTTATTTGATTACCAAGGGAATTATAATGCGATTCGGTGAAGAAGGGTGATTTGACGAATCCAAATATACCCCATATGTAGGGTTGGCGTGCAGCAGGACCTTATATTTGGTACCAAACTGATCGGGGCCCTTAGCGGAATAATATATGAAGGATAACTGAGAATTGAGCATTAAGATATTTGGCGGTATGTTTAGATAGACGACAATTCTCGATAATAATCACGAATATGCAATTAACATACAGTTTTCAGCTTTAATGTCCTCCCATAATGCAATGATACAATATAAAATTCAAAAACATGAATACCATACTTATTTAACATCTATCAATTAAAATGCATAAATAAAGAAGAGGTAAAACTGTTCATACATATGTGGACTGTCGTAGCAAAATGACTTTTGGACAATAGTTCTATATCACATAATATGCCTATTCAGATTTTAGTAACATTCTTAAATTGGGATTGGGTGAAGTATCAAGCTTGAGCATTTCAGAAATCTTATGATATACCGAGTAAAACCAGGTTAATCAGCTAGTTAACAAATAAATTTAAATTACAACAAAATGTTGAAGAAAATGTTACGAAAACTACTATTGGGATAATTTTATATATCAACATCAATAACATCAAGATTTTAATTAAACTTTTTTATGCAGCTTTTTTGAACAATTATTCAACTTTCAGTTCGATCAGAGAAAATTGAATTCTTCTTTTTTATTATATATGTATATTATATGTATCTCCAATATAATCCAGCTTCAACAAGTACTATTTTCGGAGCTTTTTCCAACGACTGACAAATCTCATATTCTGTTATCAATACATTTGTTTAGGCAAAGGAAGAACATCTTTTTTCGAGGGACTTTTACAAAACCTTTTGAAAATTGCTTTAAATTAACTTGCACTTTACTTATCAACATTTCGCCTTCAGTAATGCCACTGTCTGATGTTATGCTACTGCCTGCTTTCTAACTACACACCTCCACTATGACATTTTTTAACTAAAATAAATATTTTTTAAAGTACGATTTCTTTCAAATAGTTCTTAGAAATATGTTGAGCTTGGTCTCGCGGATTTTGGGAAACATTATAAAAATATTCATTTGGGGTAAAAAATAGCAAAGATGTAAAAAACATTTTTCGTTTGCTTGTATTCATATATACTTCTGAGATATTTAACTTTGAAGTTTTGTAAAATTACATGCATACTTATGTATTCCCAGGGGCAATTTATCACTTTAAAACGTTATCTTTAAAGTTAAATAAGTATCTCGGGAAGTACAAACAACGGACAAAATTTATTTGCATATTCGTCACTTTTAACTTTATTAATGTTTCATAAAAGTGCATGAGGAGACGTCAAACTCAATGTATGCTATAATAATGCTTGTGTTAGCTGTAAAAGCTTAAGCTTTGTTGATGAAACTATATCATTACCTATAGTATCTTCCCATAGTAATTCAGCGACAAAGTTCAGCAAAGTAGGTATAATAAAGATCGCATTGTCCTTCGAGATGGACTCTTTGATTTTAAACATGTGTTTTAAGAGACCCAATTCAATGTAGATATCATTCTATTTTATAATAGTAAAAAAAAGTCTTATAAATATTTATTCTTAACAATATAAACACTCGATTCAAAGTAACATTTATAGTTCGATTTGAATTAAGTATTTAAGAGAAAAATATAACTTTTACGTTCTTCATTGTATTAACTTTTATAAAATACAATATAATTTTATATAGGACTTAAACGTTGTTATAAAAATATACTGAAGTTAAATATTTTCATAATGTTTAATAAATAACACTGGATTGGAGTGTTCAGAAATGATGAACTTTGGGTAATTCCAATCTAGCTCTCCTGTTATTTTCTTAAATAAAAGACGTCTATGTAGGCTAAATAAACCGCCCTCCATTACTTTTCTCCTAATTGTCCGTTCACTAATTGACACATTCAAATCTTTTACAATCTGATTGGAAGAAATAGTACGATCACTTAAAATTCTTCTTTTAATTAAAAAGTCTTCTGCTCGCAAAGTTTTGCGCGGCCTTCCTCCAGAACGTAAAGAAGAGACACAACACAAACCGTCACCTCATATTTTTTAATAAACTGCGATATACCGAATCTATTGGTGGAATATCTTTTACTAATTTCGTGTCAAGATAAACCTTGTTTCCAATCACTTATAATATTGTTTTTAACTTCGGCCGTGTACTTGTTTTCTTGCCATTTTTAGTCTCTTAATAGTCTTTAAACAATGGATATATAAACTATTACTTGTTTTCTGAAGAACAACTTCGCACAACTTTTGCAATAATGATGCAATTTTAACTAGTAGAAGAATAAAACGCATGTCTGATGAAATTATCATTTTAGTTAACGTTTTGACAGTGGCGCAACGGAATTTGGAACAATAAACTAGGGGGTGGCTATAGTTTGTCCAAGAAAATTTTGACTATTGGATAAAATGCTTGTGATAATTTTTAGGGTTCCGTACCCAAAAGGTAAAACGGGACCCTATTACTGAGACTTCGCTGTCTGTCCGTCTGTCACCAGGCTGTATCTCATGAACCGTGATAGTTAGACTGTTGAAATTTTCACAGATGATGTATTCCTGTGGCCGCTATAACAACAAATACTAAAAAACGGAATAAATCAAATATTTAAGGGGGTCCCCATACAACAAACGTGATTTTTTTGCTCGTTTTTGCTCGATATTGATAACGGCAACAGGTAGACGCTTGAAATATTCACAGAATATTTAGTTATATATTCACTTTAAAAATAAATAATTATATTAAAATAAAATTGATATTTAAGGGAGGTTCCCGTACAACAAACGTGATTTTTTTCCAATTTTTATAGATAATGGTACGGAACCCTTCGTGCGCGAGTCCAACTCGCACTTGGTTGGTTTTTTTGTTCTTTGTAAGACTGCATTGTTATTGTTATGTTGTTTTATTACAAAATTATGTATATACATATGTATACATATGAATACTAAGGATTAAGTTTTTTCATGTTGTTTTCTTGTAACCATTGGGGTATACATTGCACTTTACAAGAGGGTGCTTTAGTTTTTACCAATACTATATATACATATATGTATAAAGCATATGCTTTATTGAATTTTAAGCCAAAAATGAATTTGAAAAATGTTCGGTTCATGATTTGAAATTTTGCATGAATAAAAATCATGTCAATTTGATCCATTGTTCCAAATCTTTATTGAATAGATCATCTTTTGGTACTGAACTAACTACCGTTTATTTTAATAAAGAAAAATGTTCCCATTAATTACGAATCCGCATTTAAAAATGTTCTTTCAATTCTCATTTTCAAAAAATAAAAGGTTAGATAAAATTCGTTACTGGCTTGAGTAGGCATTACAAATTAAAATATTCGTTGGAGCTAAGTAGAGTAAAGATTGCTTGATATTACTCAACAATGTTTATCTATAAAGCACTTAATTCCTTACACTGTACACAAATATCCATAGTGAAAAATTGTTACCATTACAGCCAATACAGTCTCGTGCCAAATTACACAGAAAGAGAAATAAAACTAGCATTATATAGCTTATTAATTATATATGTAATGTGCACTATATCACGAGTTATCATTCAGTATTAAAAATGTTATTCAAATATGTATTGTATATTGAAGCACCTTCCTTGATTTGATTAAACTTACGTTGAATTTAACACTTATTATTTTTTCCTATACCTACTAAGTAAAAAACTGAAATACTTAAAAATAATAAATAAAAAATATTTCAAAATAAATTAACACTCTGCACTTCAAGGTGATCATGTTGTAATCCTTCTCCAATCTTACATACATTTTGGAATCATGAACGTGTTATTTAAATCCATCTTTATCCGGAGGCGAAACCATCGTGTACCTAGCACTTTTTTCACTATTCAATAAATTTTCTACTTTTCTTTTATTATCACACTTTATTTACTATAATTCACTTAAGCCACACTATTCAATAACTGCCTAGCTCCTTTTATAATTTTAGACTTGCAATTATATTAACCGTCGTCGATAATTTACTTTTTTCAACAATTCTCCTCCAGTGTAGTATATTTCACTCAAAATATAAAAATTATTTTTCCGTGACAACGTAAAAGCCGCGCCAATTCGCCCGTGATTGTTTAATAAACGAAATTGTAAAAAAAAATTAGTACGTTAATTAAGTGAAGACAAAAGGACCCAGGTATTAAGGCCTCTACGTGCTCACAGGGCACTTCTCAGATTATACTGACGAAAAACACAAGAAAGAGGAGGGCGTTGCACTGTTTCCGGTTCTGCCGGTGTGTGTAGAAATAGGGCTGTTCGTCTGTTTGTTTAGTTTAATGGGAGGTGGCATCGACAGCGATGTATGCCAGTGGATTGGTCACTGGAAGCCATTTTTAAATCCAAGCGACGAAGTGTGCAGGAAAAAGCAGCATACCTACGCAGCCTTAATGCGGACACCACTTAACAAAGCCCCTGTGTTTATAGCCCTTTATACCCCCGTCAAAACCGTCAAAATGTAAAGGGATGAGACAGATATTAGGAAGAGCTCAGCGCAGTCTAACTCGAATGCTGCAAAATCGATAATCTGTCGCCAAATTAAATCCAAGATGATTCACGATACATACCCTAGTATTGTTTATTTTATATGTATTATGTAAAGCTCTTGCTTGAGGATTTGTAAGAAATGTTCGTTTCCTTTTGAATGTATGCAAATTTCATGCTTACACAAATTACCAATTCACACATGTATGTATGTAGGTACAGTGGTAGGGCTATTACAGTTTAAAAAAAAAATATGTAATGTTTAAAACACGTCCACTTATTTATATGTAGGTATATCAAATCGAAGCCAACTAATCGATAGCAATTACTCCAAATCCAGTATTGTTGCGAAATTGGAAACAATTACCTGTAGGTAAACCTGAAAAAAACTTGAACTAAAGGAAATGTCCAAATTAATTATTATAGGGTAAATGCACCAATTCGAGTCCATTTAAGAAAATGTCATCACTACATATGAGGAACCTCCTGAATAGAATTTATTTGAAATCAATGATTAAAGTATTATACTTTACAATAGTAGTACATCTGTCAATTTAGTTTTAAATATCACTCAAAAATAAAAGTAGATAGTAATAAAATTCTCAAAAACAAATAATTTTCATTCTAAAACTATTTCAGTTGTTTGTTTAGACAAGAGGAGTCAGTCCTTGGCTTAATTAAAATCGAGAAAACAATTCACAAAGGAGTTATATGTATATCCCTAACCCTAACATACATATAGCCTATTTTGTATTCGCACAAAATGTAGGGTTTCAAAATAGCGGACAAGATGGCAATCAACAATTTTAAATCTCAAGAGATTGCTATGAAAATTGGTATGTGAGAATTTTTGAGGATGCTGATTATCGTTTTCCAAATTGAAAGATTCAAGATTGTATATTGCAGTATTTTAAGGACACTAATTTAAAATCGACTATCGAAATTTGAAAATTCATAATGGCGGATCCAATATAGGTACTGTATCAAATTCCTTTATTAAAGAATTACCATTTAAAAATGATGAAGGGTTTTCAGAGTAGCTGATTTCATATTTAAAATACAAATTAAAGAACTAAAATTGTCACTACTGAAAGTAACATTATGAGAAAATAAGTATATTGGAATAGGGCTACTGATCAAACATCCAATAACTTAAATAACCCTCAAGAGGCGCAGTATCGCAGCACGTTAATTTTCAATTTCAATTTCAATGTAATTAAACACGAGTTTATGACATGAAAGGTCCCGGTCAAGAACGTTTTACTAACATTAGTGAAGGGTCAGCAATTGGTTAAAAGTTCTTTATATGTATAATAAATTTCCTTACCAAAAGCTAAAAACTTGGAAGGTTCTTTATTTTAGAAAAATTACTATCTATTCGATATAGGCATTTATTAAATGCTTTTATTTACACTTTTTAAAGTAAACTTTTTAGTTATTCGTGGGCTTTACTATAATAATTCTCGAATCGTGTTAGAACGAAACCGTCTTATAAAAGTATCGTCTTATACGGAAGCATTCTCCTATTTTCGAACCATAGTAGAGTGAAACCATGCTTTAGAAGTACCGTGTTACACGGGCATTACTTGCATTTCAAAAACTTGAGCAGTCTTTAATTAAGTAAGCCGAATTTCGATTATTAACTAGCACTTCAGTCCTATATATATTCTGCCATGTTTCCTTGGCTAAAATATTTTAAACGGCACTGAAGAGTACCTAATTTTGATCAAGCAAAAAATATCAGTACCAATTTGCGGCCACACTGAACGTAAACTGGATAATGACAATATTTATTGGTCCATTAATGGTCATTTAAATTTATTTGTGTATTTCGCAAATCAATTCAAATTTCCGACAGTACTGTATTTATTTAATTTATAATTACTCAAAACAAAATTTCTATAAAATTTAAACAGAATAAAAAAGCATTCCCTTAACTTCTAAGTTCCCAGCATACAAATTAACTAAAAAGTAGGAACTGTTTTGCACACTATTTCACATGCCGTCATTCAAAGAAAACATTGAGCTTTGACAAAGCTAACAGTCTACCAATATTCCTGTAATTTGCATAGGCCGACGGACTGGGTATAAAAATGTTTGCCTTTTAGGGAATGCACACCATTTTACGACATAAAAAAAATATTAAGTGGGCGCAAATTGGTGCATTTACCCTACATACAATTATATAAATATATTAACATGTTGCATTAAATAACAAGCTTATTTTCGTCAAATGTGTACGTAATGATTTAAGTATACATATATGGGCAATTCATTATCAAATGAACAATGATCCCATTCTGATGGTAAATTCTAAGATTTTTAAAAATACCATATTATTACTTTAATTTATTTATGTATATGTAGTAGAAACAAAGTAGAATCGTAAACGTTGATACCTTAATACGCATTCCGTGATCTTCAACAGAAATTCCTTCATTTTTGAGAATTTCCAGCAATTAGTCTCAACATTTTTATTATTTTTGTTTATATGAAATCTTAAATTAAGTCTATCTTATTGGATGAGGTGTCGAGCTTGGTGTCATGAATAGCTTTTCAAAAAATATTTGACACGGGTTTTTCCCTTTTTTCGATCCGATGTATATTTTGTGAGATATTCGACCGTTCCGGAATTTGTTTTACACCTTTCACATCCTTCCATGCACTCCCTGTAACGAATTGAAAAAAATATTTCAGATAAAAGTTTCGTATTTCTTCCAGTAGAGTCCGAATCCGAAATTAAAAATGGGGGTTCTCCTTTAAAATTCTAAATGGTATCCTATAATATAATAAATCCCATTCCAAATTTTGGAAGTCTTAAATCATTGCTCTAATTTTCCTCTACCATAATAATTTGAATAAAGAATGAATATAAAAAGAAGTTTTGTATATATGTACATATAGAAGATAAGTAATGTAAAGCATAAAAAGATAAATAATGTAAAGCGATGTACCTACAAGATTTACTGATTAATTTTGATATTTATATACGAGTAATGTACTTAGGTTTATCAACAATTTTAAAATTTAAACATTTGGTATTGAAAAACACGAATTTAACAAAAGAGATACATACTCATACGTTAAAATAATGGAAAAAGCAAATTCACTGAGATAAAAGTTAAGATACTATAATATAGAATTACTTATCCTTGTTGCATAAGTAAGCCTATTATTACAAGAAAGGCACGTGCTAAGCGCATCCTTTGAGGAAATTAATCCTTAATTGTTATCTATTTTACGGCACCGACAATGTGCGAACAAATCTTGCCTCACGTGCGATCTCTTTGTGGTTGCAGAAGTTTTGATGGGAATAATTTGGGGTCATTTTCATCCTCAAAATGAAACGTGCACATGTGATGCTTATGGTAGATTATCCGAAATGGCTTATAAACTAATCTTTATCAGTAATCAAATATGCTCAGGAGTTTTGTAAAAAAAAATTATTTAATTAGAAATATTCAATATAATAATTATTTCCGAGTCTTTTAAGACATTTTCTTTTAACAAATGAGTATCGAAATTTTAGAAGGCAATGGATTTACTGATCTACCCGATTAAGCGGAATAAAAATGTAATTATTGAAAAATCGGCTCTTGGTATTGCATAATCAATAAGGAGATTTCTTATGATTTATTTAGGTTCACCTTTCTATAAATAAGTGTAGCAAGTGGTTTAGCCACTAATAATATTAGTCAAGAATATAAATTCAAATAACAAAAATAACAAAAATATTTTTACCAAAGATCAAAGCTGACTAAAAACGAGTCGTTGAAATAAAAGTGAGTTACAAAGACAACTTAAAAAAATATTCTATCATTAAATTAAACTTGCCGCTACATAAATGTTATGTTTACCTATATAATTGGGTGTAAGAGATAGTTGATAACCAAAACAATAATATGTGTCATATAGCAATATTAATCCAGAAGAAATGATGTGCTCAAACCTCCTATATTTATACTAAATTAAATAACGTTAGATATAAACTACGGGAGATCTCCTCAATTAATTATTAGTTGTTGCAATGGTTCTACGTATAACTTTAAACTTATTTATAATTTCATTATTAATTATAGCTCAATAATGTATTTCTATAGAAGTTGAAATACGCTAGACTCCATTTATAGAACTCTCTGCTACCTTAAGTATGAATAACTTCCAACATTTGCTGAAAGTGACTTGCTCAACAATTGAAATCAAGAAAATTTATTCTTTTGATTTATATCATACATAGGCAGTGGCGGATAGCGCCACCGGGCAACCGGGCATTTGCCCGGTGGGCCGGTTACGTTTCGGTCCGAGTGGGCCGATCAACATTTTCGGTTTATAGACTATAATCAATAAATATGCGATAGGGCCGAAAGGTGTTTCATTAATGGCTGCACACAGAAATTTGGCCAATATGCAAGCTTCTCGGCCGCCTCGTTCTCAATAAGACAAACAGGAAAATTTATCCTGGATAAAATGTCAACTTTTAAGATCATTCTAACAGCACACATATATTTGAAAATCTTCAGTCACACAGAATCTGTAACAAAATATTTGCAAAGTACAGGGTTAAACTACATCATTGCTTTCAACATCGTCGCCCAGCCTACTAACTCCATAAAAGCAATTTCACGGGAATACAGTGAAATCTTAAACGCGTCAACAACTTTTGCACGCAATTGTAACAGCCAGTTGGAAGCTTGGGGTTGTGAAGTCATTATAGAAGATGAGCTACCTGCCATGAGGATTCGCAAAGTTAAAAAAATAGACGACGAACATTGTTCCGACTATAACTTCCCATGCCCGGTCAAACAATTTGAAATCAAGGTGTACAATTCAATAATGGACAATACAATTTCTTCATTGGAAAGTAGATTCAAAGATCATAGGAAACTGTATGAAGACATATCAATTCTTGATCCGAAAAATTTCTCAAGGCCATTGCAACCAAATAGTTTTGACTATTTATCGGAATTATTAGGGCACTATACACAAATAAATATTCATGAACTTCGAGATGAATATCGGGATTTGGTTGTCAAATGGCAAACTCTTAAGAACACAGTAGATCACTCTAATTCGGATTCCTATTCAGGGGACAGGGGACAGTCACCTGGAAAATAATGAATCGTAATCTAAACCAAAATGTGATTCCTGCAAAAACTGCGTAGTTTGTGTATAAGTTACTGTTTTAAAATATAGTTTTTTTAGTAATACATATAGCAATGTGTTTATGGCTTATAAATTAGTACTGACAATCTGGAGTCATTAATATTGATGAATGTTGAAAAGGAGATTCTAGCTAAAGCGACATTGCAAGACATTATAATGGAAATATGTAATATGGCTCCCGGTATTAAAATTTATTTACTTAAATGGGTGATTACGATCACAACTATTGCAAAACCATTTATAAATTTATTGTAAACTTGAATATGTAAATATAAAATATTAAATTTCACTAGATGTCTAATATAGTTGTTTTAACCTGATCCTAAGGTGAGTATAATATCAATATTGACTTTGGGGCCGTGATCCCCATCATGTCAGGGCCGGTTTCTTAAGTGAATCCGCCACTGTAAGGTAAGTGACCCAAATAAGGCCTACCTTAATTTTTTTATTATCTAACTAGCGGGTTTATAATACCAATGCACTGATAATTTGAAATACTTATATTTATTTATTAAACTTTGTAATAAATGAAACAAAATTGCTTTAGAAACAAAAATAACACTTTTGTGAACACAAATAACTAAAAAGTCACTTTGGCCTTATTGGGAACCCTGTGTCTTAATAAAGCCTTAATAAAAACAAGTAAACATTCAACTTCAAACAAAACAACAATTATATGGAATACAACGATATTACAGCTTTTTCACTTATGTTAGGAGATGGCTACACGTAAATTATCCTATAGACAAGACACAGCACACCGTGTACAAATAAAAATAAAAATACTTACTGTTTACTCTGCCAGAATTTTATAAAAATAAGCGTACGCTCCACGGTATTGTTGTTTTCGAATGCAGGTTCCAACACGCTCGCGGCACGGGCCACTTGCTGTGCTTGTGGGTGTTAGTTAATGTACACGCACACATCTACAAACATTGGCGGCCTTTTGAAATCGTGAAGCGGGAAATTTAAACAATAGGCCTTATTAGGACATAGGCCTTATTTGGGTCACTTACCTTACATAGGTAATATGTTTGCATTTCTAGGAAGTTAGAAAGAACGTCTATTAATTGTATAAATCTGGATTGAGATATTTAAAAAATAAGAGGAGTTCATCTCTTTGTAAAGTTTCTGCAAATGTTAGTGGATAATTATGTTATTTGTTAGCATTTTTTGCTAACAATGTAATATAATCAAGAATGACTTAAATGTAGGAATCTTCCATTATAAATTTCCAAATTGCTAGTAATGTTCTTATTTCATTCTTTAACAAATAAATGATAACGTTTGTAAAGATAAAAGAAAAACGAAAATCAGAAAGTGAGCCTAAGATAATTTCTACATGTAATTACCTAATGTACATATGTGTGCAAGTAGGTACATATAAGTGGGTAATTTACATAGTCCCCGCATCCTCTTTTGATACATCCCATTATCAATCTTAGACTCAATTTGAGTTAATGATTTAAGCAAACACAGGTGTGATGTGATGTGAGACCTGTCCGATCGTTTAATCGATAAACAGCCACGTGCACGTACTTTTCCGCAAGATTAGAGATACATTTTATGAGGGAGGCAAATTTAATTAATGACCACAATTGAACACTCGATCCGAGAGATTGGTACAAAGAATTTCAATTTTGTTTGCACTTCTAGAAGCAATTGTCGCAAGAATAATTTTTTATATTTGTGTTATTAACTTTAAATACAGCGCTTTGCAAAATTATAGGTGCACCACACTAATCTTAGTACCTAATTGGTACAAATATGGGTTTTAAACCTGTTTTATGTTTTAATTTCAATATATATATACATATGTTATGTACATGTTACATATTGTTTAGCACAACTTTGGAAACCAATAATCAAATTGTTACTCAAAATTTGTTTTTCTATCCAGAATTGCAACCTGCAGCATACAATCATACGTACGTAGGTATGTATATACGCTATATAGGTATATTCAATAGCAAATTTAAATCATGATCAAACGTTTAAAATCATTTTTTAGAAGAAAATCTCCTCTTTCTAAAGAGTTGCATTAAAAGTTTATTTCTTATAAAATTAATACTATAATTACTTTTATCGGCTTAACTCCAGGCTGGCGCTCTAGTCCGCGATAACAAAGCACAAGCCCATCATTAACTAATTGTTTACATTTTTAATTTAGTGGTAGTATCTAATTTTTGGCGACATAGTAACGAATTGTGTTACTACCCCAACAACTATGTATGTGTTTACCACACACCACACCACGAAATGTAAAAATTTGCTACAAATTTTAGTCCTTACAGTAATATAATCGCCATTTTCTTTTAAATTTTTTACTTATGCTCTTATAGCTATAATTTGGTGGAAGTTCTGCACACAAATAACACTTCAAGAATTTACTTAATTTTTAGTTGAAGTAGTTATCTTTCCGATTTTTATCCCTACTACTGTTAGTAAGTTTTTACTAGATTTTTACTCAGTAATTTTTTACCCAGAGCTAACATACAAGCCTAAAATGTTGGGGAAAAAATATTAATTTGGGCTCAAAAGTGACAAATATGTACAGTTCGTACTTTCCGAGTTATTTCACTTTGAAGTTTCGAAAGTTTTCCGTTGCGTGTGATGAAAATCACATTTCCAACAAATTTCGTTCCTTTTCCTTAAAAACCCATTCTGGGCCAATCCTTAAAATAAACGAATTAAAGGCAAATAAACACGCATTTGACTCGTGAAATGACAAGTCGAAAAGATCGAAAATTTTCTTTCAATTTTTTCATTTTCAGAAAAGATGAATACATTTCTCGGATAATACGTAAGTAACAGATAAAAGTTGTTTGCATATTCATTAAATTCACATTAAATAAATGTTCCCAAAATGTTTCATCAAAATCCCCGAAGAAAGCTCAAACTCTATTTATGCCCTAGAAGATTTATGAACAATTTTGTTTTTAATATTAATTAAATGAACTTCAGTTTTAGTCAAAAAAAATTGTTTTTTAAAGATATATTTATACTTATATATACAATATATTTACATAAATATATTTATATCAATCAATTAATTAATTTCGTGAGCTCAGGTAAATATAACTTTCAAACGTGGAACAACCATCTCTCGAGGTAGCAGAACTTTCAGCCCCATAGTTAATTTTACATTTATTTTTTAATTCTGGTAAAAGTATTTAAACACTGTAAAAAATGCTATTACGAAATGAATCCAAAACGATTCTATGCTTAACAGATAACAGCTGAAACAATCAACATGCGAAAAGCATCATAATAGACTAAAAAAGAAGGACGAACAAATTAACTTACTTGGCTAGAAAGGGCCCTGCACGAAAACACACTGTGGAAATTATTTATTCCTGACTTTTTAAAGTTTTGCTTTTTTATTTCGAAGATTTTTAAATAACTATTCAGTTCCTTTAGAGCTAAGCTAAGCTACACATGCATATGCCTATATCATACTATATTTGTTCTTGTACTATTAGATTAAATTTTCAGTCTGACTAGTGGAGTTTGACGAGTTACGTCACTGATTATGTGGAGGACTTTTTTAAAGCTAGTTAACAAAATATGTTCAACCACCGTCTTCTACCCAAACAGTGAGAAGTAAAATTTTATTAAGCAAAGTTAATCCATTAAATTGCTCCCTTCAATCGGGGGCTTAAGACCAAAACGAACAATTCCAGTACGGATGAACAGCTGTTGTTCCCCTGTCCTGTAAAATTCTCGAATTTGTTTTCCTTGCTTTAGAAAACACATGTTGGTCTACTAATTAAACGCGAAAGAAGATACTGGCGAATAGTTTTCTGTACGTCAACACTAAAAAGAAAACACAAATTTTATGTAATGCCATTAGGGCTTGTATGGGAGGGAAGCCAAAAAAGGTAACATTGATTTCTGAAACCTTGAAAAGGCTTTAGTTATTTTCGTTTTTATATTCACTTCGTTTTGGGTAAACTCAAGAACATTAGTATTATTTCTTAATGAACGCCATGAGGAAGCTTGAATTAAAATCTAATTGCGTTGATAACATATACATATGTATACGTATACGACTATACGTATATATAAAATCAGTGCAGGAAAGATTGAAATTGAAGTGCTAATTGTATAATTAAATTTATAATACAAATAGTGCACACTAGTGAGATGCTTTGACTGCGTGTAATTATTTTCTTTTGATACTGTATTAGTTTTAAAACTTGCAATTTTGATAGAATGGCTTTGTGTTCAATTTAACTATTTATTTAATTTTCAGTTTTTGCAAACTCAAATCAACTCAACTGTAGTTTTCTTTCGAATTAGCGTGTAGTAGATATGTATTAATAAAAACCGGTCAAGAGCGAGTCGGGCTCGCGTAATCAGGGTTCTGTACCATAACTTTATCAACTTTATCAACAAACAATCAATCGACGGAGAATCATTACACTTTGGGGTGTTTATTTTAATAAGCAATAGCTTATTTGTAGTATATCTTTTCGCAATTGATTCTGTGATTGATTTTATTGAAGATAACGAGAGATCACCAACCCCTGAAGAAATAAATATTTTGTGAGAAATTAGGTGCAAAGCTGGTTGCTTTAGTATAACAAATAATTGAACCAAATATAACTGAAACTGTTTTTAAAATTAATTGATTTTAATATTTTAGAAATAGTCAACTTTTAAAGTATAATGCATAAATAAATTATTAGTAATATTAATATTTACTATTATTATTGTTTTTATTTTATTATTATTAATATGCATTTATTTATTCCTTATATGTATGTAAAAGAGAATTAATGAAATTAATTAATTTGAAGGAATATATGTATAATAAATTAAAATATTATTTTGCCCTTTAAATTTTTCAAAAATTGAGCTCCATTTAAGTATGCGCTTCCCAAATAAATTGTTTTTTTCATAAAGCCCCGAACGCGAGCCATTTTAAGCGGAAGTCTGCTGTATTGTAAAGTTTTCATTAATATTCAAAAGACGAACGAAAGAGTAATCTTATAAGAGTTAGAAAACATAGAAGATCAGGAAGCAGGCGGCGCTTTTTCGCACATTTTGGGCTATATCCTTATAAATAATTTACCAACATTTTTATTTTCTACTCTTGAAAGTAGCTCTTTCAAATAAAACCACAAACGGTACAAAAACAAAAATTTGAGGGACCCAATTCACCCCCATTAAATATTTTAAAAAAAAAGATACATATGTATTTCATAATATTTTACTGCTAAAATATATGCGCGTCAAAAAGCCTAACATTCTGCTAAATTTAAAATTGCTACGTTACGTCGTTTTCTAGAAAAACGTCTGTCTCAATCGGACGAACACAAAAGTTATCTTATAAGGGTTCAGATTTTCCTTTTTAAGAAATTAACCGCCAAACTTGAGTTGAATCATTTTATGTTATTTTCACCCGACTTCGGCGGAAGGAGGATAATAATGTTTTTCGGCTGTATTTATGTTGTATATATGCATGCATTTATTTATATCTGTACATCAGTGTGTCAATTACTTCGGCGCCCTCTGTAGTCTAAACGGCTAGATGGATTTTAATAAATGAATGAGGTATCATTAGATTCGACTTAATCGTGGGAGTGCTATATGATATGTATATACATATGTACATATATGTAGTATGTATGTATAATTTTTGAGAAAAATGGTTATGGCCACCCTCAGCCGTCATTTTTGTTGCATATGAATTTTTTTTCAAACTCATCGACATATGTAGGTATCAAATGAAAGGTCTTGATGATTTCAAATTTATTTGTTGATTGAATACTAAAGGAAATACCGATTTCTATTAATTTTTAAATGGTCCTCTGTCCTAGTGCTGATTTCTGGTAGTTCCTTCAAAACATGTTTATCTGTGCTGGGCATAGTGAATTCAGCTTTTATTTCGTCTAATTATTAAGTCATAGAAGAAATTACAAAACTAGGCAGTGTAGGCTGTAATGTAAAGGGTCTCCTTCATAACTAAAGTTTAAGCAAGCCAAACAGTTGTAAGGTAAGTGACCCAAATAAGGCCTATGTCCTAATAAGGCCTATTGTTTAAATTTCCCGCTTCACGATTTCAAAAGGCCGCCAATGTTTGTAGATGTGTGCGTGTACATTAACTAACACCCACAAGCACAGCAAGTGGCCCGTGCCGCGAGCGTGTTGGAACCTGCATTCGAAAACAACAATACCGTGGAGCGTACGCTTATTTTTATAAAATTCTGGCAGAGTAAACAGTAAGTATTTTTATTTTTATTTGTACACGGTGTGCTGTGTCTTGTCTATAGGATAATTTACGTGTAGCCATCTCCTGACATAAGTGAAAAAGCTGTAATATCGTTGTATTCCATATAATTGTTGTTTTGTTTGTTTTGTTTGAAGTTGAATGTTTACTTGTTTTTATTAAGGCTTTATTAAGACACAGGGTTCCCAATAAGGCCAAAGTGACTTTTTAGTTATTTGTGTTCACAAAAGTGTTATTTTTGTTTCTAAAGCAATTTTGTTTCATTTATTACAAAGTTTAATAAATAAATATAAGTATTTCAAATTATCAGTGCATTGGTATTATAAACCCGCTAGTTAGATAATAAAAAAATTAAGGTAGGCCTTATTTGGGTCACTTACCTTATATTTGGCTCCTTAATAGGTCGTTTCCCCAGTTTTGCTGCAGCCAAAAACTGCTTTTGTTTCACCTACATAACATATAAACCGATAACACTAATTATTACACTAAGTAGTAACTAAAGAGGTCCTCACAAAAATATTAAAGGTTGTGGACTAATATTTAATGGGAAACGCACAAATAATTGTTATTTATGCATGTGCAGTGATTATTATTTATTTATTTATTTATTCATTAATTTGTCTTCATCAATACATACAATTAGAGGAATGGAGGATGAAGTTCTTCTAACTCCCTATTTAAGGTGTATTGTAGCCAGTCTCTCCCGTATTTTCGTCGCTGCAGTTCCAATTCTGTTAATTAATTCCTCTCTGGTGTTAACAGAACTTGAATAAACTTCATCCTTCATCATTCCCCATAAGGAAAAGTCCTATGGAGTTAAGTCTGGAGATCTAGGAGGCCAATAAATAAGTCCATCTCGTTCAATTCAGCGCTTAGGAATTATTTCATTTAATAATGCAATGTATTCTCCAAAAAGTTCGCATATATTTGCCAATTAAGCACTTGCAGCAAAATGAATGCTGCTATTAAATGGTTGCCGACGATACCAGCGCAAACATTGACACTGAATTTATACTAAAATGATGTCGCCATTGTCCTATTAGGGTTAGTATTCGACAAGGTATGGAGGTTGCGGAAGTTCGTGACACCATCCTTAATGAATTCCGATTCACCCGTCCATAGATTCCGGTTAGAACTTCTTTCAGTAGTTCTTCTACTGGGATGATGATATGGATGTAATCTCTCTCGATGAATAACCTTCCAAGCTTTAGCTGAAGACACCTCCTAATTGTCTTACGACTCGTCTCGTGGTCGTTTCAGGGTTTTGCTTGACGATGATGATTATTTGCTGTTCAACCTCGGCAGAATCTTCCGATCTTCCAGCTCGCGATATTCTGCTGTTTGAAGTTGCACTTCCGGTTTTTCTTAACCTCTGGAAAGTCCGCGAAAATACTACACCGTAAATATAAATTTGATCAGCGTATTCTTCAAAAGTGAGTTCGACCATTTTTAAATTATTTCAGCTTAAGAACACCCACAGTTATCGAATGTATTTTCAACTATGATCGAAGTTCTTTCTGACTGACCACCTTTTATAGTAAAACTTCCGTCAGGTATTAGTAACAGAGCGTCAGGATACACACCCAAGTATGGCTGGCTCAGACAATCTAATTACAGCAATAAAATAAATTCTATTAACTTTTTTATAACTTTTCTGGAGCAATAATTAAAATTAATTATCTGTGTACCTTAAACAAATATTTCCGATCTTCTTCTTTGAAATCTTGTTTATTTTACGAATTTTACAGAGCATTCAATCAATAAGTTACCAGTCAGGATTTTTCATGGAACAGTTTTTGTATCTCTATTTTACGTGGACATGTTGTACCTTGTAATAAGATGGCCAATTCAATAAAAATAAAAAATAAGTGCATTAATAACATGAATTTCGGAGAAAATTGGAAAAGTGGTAGGAGGTTGGTCAACATTATTAACCTTTTTGGAAGGCACATTAGGATAGTAGATTTTTGGCATCCAACTCACGTCAGGTCGCTGCGTTGAGTAGATCAAAATATAAAAACTAATTAATGATGTCCATACCATAGAAAATTTGAATTCACGAATCACCCTCTAACTCCCAAACGGTTAACATGCCCCTACCCCGCCTTCCCTGCTATGCAATTTTGAGTATTTTTTTTATTTTTTTTTGATCTTATGCAGAAAAACTCCTAGGGTTGTCGCTGTCCTAATTTCTTCTGGCAGTTTGTTGAAAATTTTTATTGCTGTGGTCAAAGGTCCAACCCGCACCCTCTCTGTTCTCCGCTTTATAGGTCAGATCGCATTTCTACTTTTTGTGTAATAGCTGTGGGAGTCAGTGGATGGTCGAAATTTTATATTTGTTTTGATTAGACCCTTTTTTAATTTATATATAAATTCTCAATTTCTATAATTTGGTCAAGGCTGAATTTTTTCGTCACATTAAATACTTCTTTAGTAGGTATCAGCCATAGAAGATTATAGAGTGTCGTTAATGATTTGTTCATAAGTCGTTGAATTTCTTTTTTAGTCCGCTTTGAGCATTGTTTACATGTTAAAATACTAAACTTAATGTGGGAAATGATGTTCGCGTTGTGAATTGACTCATATATTTGATTTTTTGCTCATTCAAAGAGAGTTTATTTCCGTCCGTTCAATTTTTTAATCTTATTTAAATCTTTATTTATAAGTTTTTGTAACTTTTCTTCTGGTTTTGCACCATATTTAATATTTGTGCCATCAGCAAATACATGGTATCCTCCAGGCAGCCCAGCGTTCTTTAAATTATTTATATACATATATTAAAAATAAGTTTGTTCTTAAGATTGTTTCATTAGTTAAATAACTCTTAATCAGGTTGTTTACATTTCCTCTTATTCCAAGATCCCCTATAGGAATTATAGGAGTAAGGTATGGTCAACCGGTGTCAAACGCTTTCCTCAAGTCCACAAATACTGCACCTGCATAAAATCTTTTGTCCAGTGGTTGTTGAATCAATTCCATTATTTGCCTGAAAGCCAAATTGTTTTTTATCATATTCATCACATGAAGTTGGAAAGTTTCTAATTCTTTTATCGAGTACCTATCGAGTAGATATCGCTAATTTACGAAAACTTACCTTTTTCAAAAGAAAAATAAAATAAAAAAAACACATAAATACTTCTTTGAAATATTTCTTAACCGACAATCTTTTCTGAATTCATATGAAGAAATAAAATTTTGCGATTTAAGAGGCACCTGGTGGGTAAAACTATTCTATTTAGTGCACAAAAGTTACCAATTGCTTTACACAAATTTCGTTGCGTAGCCCTGTTAGTTGTCAAATAATTTTTGCCCGACGCGACACCTACCAGCCCCTGCCTGGCATTTGCAGGAACTTTGTTTATATTTTTAGTGTTGAGTTGTGCTTCTCTATCACCTCGTCGGTAAGTGCATGGAAAGTTTAAGTGAATTGCATTTCACGGTGGCTCCCTTTATCATTGCACAACCATCTCAGAATCTGTCCCTTATCGTAGCTACGACCTCTGCAGATACAACATCGAATTTCTGTTTTCTTGCGTCTAATTAACATAATTTGGGTTTTTTCAGTAAGATGCATTTCGGTGCAGTCAGCAGTGGGGGTGCATGTCCACTCCCATCAAAATAAAACTGGTCGTACGTCTTGTTTTTGTCCTAGTGAAGAAATATCAGCAGCCGATAGTGTGGGGATCGCCTCTAAACCTTCGGTCACTTTCTTGTCAAAATGATAAGAGATATGCAAATGCAATTTGGGAGGCGAGCTCCGCAAAATAGCGCAATGCACGACAAACCAGCCACTGGCGCTTCGAGGAGGGACCCAACCCAGGGCTTATCGAGACGTTTGGAAACTGCCCAAATACATATTACGCGTGTGCTCGCTGCGGACTGAGGACCGCGAGATTGCTAATCACGATGAGTTGACGTTTTTGTCGTTTGTTAATGAGAGATAAAACTTGAAGAACCGGTGTGCACATCCATCGGGCGACGCGATTTTAATTATATTTGCAGGAAGAAGTAATTGTCACACATTGTACAGTTAGTGCATGAAATTACTTACGCCTTAGCAAATTGGATTAATCGCCTTTTTCGTGGCAAGTGACTTCCAAAAAACAGTTGGCCAGTCGCGCATTCGGATGGCCAGCAGAGGTTCGGTGTGAAAGGGATCCGCCGCGTCCGTCTTATGCGGTTTTATTAAAACTACTCAGGCCAGATCAGGTAAAACTGCTGATTATGTGAATTACTTAAATAAAAAAGCAAAAATTCCTCACTCTGGCCTGATTCTCATCGTGCGACAGCAGTTACCCGCAGAAATGATCGCAACGGACCGCAGGCGTGTTTATTTTCTACTATCGGCCAGTCGTCACAACTCGTGGCTTGTGCAGTTCTACTCGAAGTGAAATGCGTTGGAAAATTACTCTAAAAATGAGTCATGTTCAAAAATCCAAACTTTCCAACTGCTCTGACTTTCTCGCACTAAAAGTTGGCGGCTGGCAATCCCCAATATCCCCAATCAAATTACCCAATAAATATCAAAACAGGGACTGCGTACTTCTCAGCTAATTGGTTTTCCCATAAACAATTGTAGATATAACTTGCGTTCTGATGCATTTCCGCTCCAAATTCATTCTGTTATCCTTTTTCTGCAAAAGTTTAGATTTTTAGCTGCCTAGCAAGCAACACACTAAACCTCTGTTCCGTCATTGATATTAATTTTAAATATTAATTGCTTAACATGTGATGCGGAATATGTCAATCCATAATATCTTACATAAATAGTCCACATTAACCGGGTCCGGATCCGATGTGAAAAGAATATGAACCTACTTGCAAATTGCAAATGTTGAAAATTCAATGAAAATTCAAAATTTTAAAATATTCACCATTTTTTTTGCAATTGCAATTTAATTTTAAATTACGCTATCATGAATCAATTAGGTTCATATTCTTCGTAATTAAATAAAGAACGGTTTCATTTATTTTATAACGATCAGTTAATAACTTTTTGAGCTAGGGTTTCCGCAAGTCGAAAAAAAGTTGTTTCGAGAAAAACGCTGTGCGCTCGAGCGCCTTACTGAGGTGGGTCTCCTTTTGTGCTTATAGCATTGGAACCAATTCGAATTTCATTTTGAAACTTAGGGAATATAATCTTCAATAGTCATACAAACAATTTATGCAATAAAAAAATATTTTTTTTAATGGGTTTTCCCCCGTTAATACGTTTATGTTGCATCAAGATATGCCTTTATACTGAGATTATTTGAATAACTTATGATTTCTTAAGGGATTATACCTAGTTATGAACGTCAAAAAACGTTTTTGTTTTTTTTTTGTTTTTAACGAAACCTGAAAGTTTTTGAAGTAAAACTTCTTTGCGCGCGTTGATAGTAAAATTTCAAGGCCGCGTCACGTCATGGCCTTGACAGTTGAGGGGGGAGAATAAGATAGAACTATGTCGTACACCTAAAACACTTGTTTTTCGTCTCCGCTTTGTGCTGCCTTTCGTCGATAGATCGAATTCTAGGAACAACCGGGTAATAAAAATACAATAGGCCAAAAGAATTGGATCGCTTTTACGTTGAGAGGGCAATTTTTTCATAAAGAGAAATTATATGTAAAAATAAAGTTATTATTTATTGAAATATAAAGATAAAAATGTTGGTATATTTTCGAAGAATCATTTGAGGAGCAATTTTTTCGCATCAACAAATATTGCGAAAACTATTTGCTACACGAGATATTCGACAAAAATTTTATATTTTTATTTGGAAATATTTTATTAAGTATACATTTGTGAGTTCGAGCAATTGTTAATTCTGAGGAAGCAATTAAGAATTAGGATTAGAAGAACGCACGGTATAGAAATATAAGGTACATTATGTTCGACGTTTCTTTGACAGCTACATAGGAACGTCACAGATTTTATCACAAAGATTCGTCCTTTGGTAATTTTGAAATGGATTCTAAATATTCAAAACTTTTTTTTAATTTATTTAACTGCTCATTCTATGAAAATCTGTTCGAGAGAAACTTTTAATGTAAACAATTTTATAATACTCTAATTTTTCGAGATATTGCGAATTAAATTTTCTGTTTATTTGTTTGCAAATATAAATATAGTAAAATTAAAAATTTTTCATAGGAAAAATTTTGAATTTTGGTGGAAAATTTAAGAAGAAATTTTTTAAGAAAATTATTAAAAATTAAATGTTTCGCGGCAACTTAACCAGTTAGCTACGATCGTCGCGTATACACGTCAAACCAAATCTATGTATATTGAGGTGCGGGTGTAGTGTATACACGTCGTAGAAAATAAAAAATTACCATTCGATATAAAGACTCAAAATTTCAGAAAGATGTAATACAGATGTCATTTAGTATTATCTTTCCTTTTTATTAATAGAAAAACTGCTATAAATTTAGAAAAAATATCAAATTCTTTGGTCATAACGTATTGCTGTTTACAAAATTATTTGTTTATTTTCCCCAGTGCATACACCTTGTTTTGTTTTGTTTACTTTACTGTGTACCCGATTCCCCGATAACAATAGCAATAATATAAATAAGTTGCGAGCACTATGAAGGCATTTAGTAATTTACGATTTGTTGCACCAACGTGATAGTTACTAATAAGCGATTTTTAAATTTTCATATATTTATTAGCACGTTTCTCGGTTTTTCATGTGAAATAGTGCGCTAATGCACCAATTCCTACTTTTTATAGCTAACTAATACTGGGAACTTTTGTTTTGGGATCTTATTGTTAAATAAAAGAAACAAATAAAGTACATTGCATATGAAAACAAGAAGATTAGCTTCAGACGTGGAAACCCTGCATAGTATAATAAGTAATTTTCATCCAACTCAAGATTAGACTTTTTAAAGCGAATTGTATATCTAGACGTTTTGTTGAAATATATAAAAACGCGAGGAAGTAATTTAGTTCATATGTGAAATTAAGCAACCATTCTTTAAATTTAATAATCAAACAGATTCCTGCGGAAGTTGAATAATAACATCCTAGCCTCTTAGAATTAGTTGAAAATTCTCAACTTACATCATACAATCAAATATGTTTTATTTTCAGAAAGAAAAAACCGACTTTATGGCTTCGGATGACATATCGTGCAAGTATTCCGATTCGTCCTTCGGTGCGAATGCTTGCAGATATTCTCAAAATGACGACCTTAATCCAAAGGACGATGATATGACCTTTTGCATGTCCAACTACGGAAAAGAGGTCCTAAAAATGATGTTCATGATGCGGTCCCACCAAATGCTAACAGATGTTGTTCTGGAAGTTAAACATGAACTTTTCCACGCCCACAAAGTAGTGCTCTCTGCGGCAAGTCCTTATTTCAAGGCCATGTTCACGGGTGGACTCAAGGAGAGCGAAATGTCCAGAGTGAAACTCCAGGGGGTAAGTCTCCACAAATAGGATTGCCTTATTTTTACTTAGAGGGATAATAATAAATTCAAAGGGCTTCTCAAAAGGTTTGTCCGACAGCCATGGGAAGAATAATTTACTTTATGTACACAGGCCATATCCGGGTCACGGAAGTTACAGTTTGCCAGCTTTTGCCTGCTGCGACAATGTTCCAAGTTCCTAATGTGATAGAAGCGTGTTGTGCATTCCTCGAAAGGCAGCTAGATCCGACTAATGCCATCGGAATAGCTAACTTTGCAGAACAACACGGCTGCATTTCACTGCAACAGAAGGCAAACCAATTCATAGAGAGGCACTTCACACAGGTTACTCGGTTATTTCGCTTTATAAAGACGAAGCTACCATCGTTGAAAATTTCAGATTTGCCAAGAAGAAGAATTCCTGCAGTTATCAGCGTGCCAGCTAATTGCCCTTATCCGTAGGGACGAACTAAATGTCCAGGAAGAGCGTGAAGTCTACAACGCTGTGCTAAAATGGGTGAAGTACGACGAAGAGAATCGTTACCCTAAAATGGAAAATATTTTATCAGTCGTTCGGTGCCAGTTTTTAACACCAAACTTTTTAAAAGAACAAATGAATAATTGTGATGTCTTGGCCAAAGTACCTGCCTGCAAGGAATATTTAGCGAGGATATTCACGGATCTAACATTGCACAAAAGACCAGTTGTGAAGGAGAGAACACCCAATACGACTAGGATGATATTTGTGGCTGGCGGCTTTTTTAGACAATCTCTAGATGTTCTAGAAGCTTATAATGTAGATGATAAGAGTTGGACCGCCCTTCCCAGGCTTCGAATCCCCCGTTCAGGATTGGGAGCGGCTTTTTTAAAAGGGACATTTTACGCTGTTGGTGGGAGAAATAATTCTATTGGTTCGTCCTATGATTCAGATTGGGTCGACAGGTATTATTATTAACTGGTTTTTCCCCTTATTTTTTTTTTAGTTTAATAAGATCATTTTAGGTATAACGCCGTTACAGAACAGTGGAGACCTTGTGCACCAATGTCCGTTCCTAGACATCGAGTTGGGGTAGCAGTAATGGATGAACTTTTGTATGCTGTAGGAGGCTCTGCAGGTTCTGAATATCACAACTCGGTGGAATAGTATGTTTATCCTGATTATTTCCCTAATACAACTATTGATAATCCATATTTTAGCTATGACCCTGAACAAGATCGCTGGACTATTGTCCAACCGATGCATTCAAAACGGTTGGGCGTGGGTGTTGCTGTTGTAAATCGTCTTCTTTATGCAATCGGTGGTTTCAATGGCGTTGAGAGGCTTGCTTCGGTTGAATGCTATCACCCAGAAAATAACGAATGGACGGTTATCCCTCCTATGCAAATAGGACGAAGTGGAGCAGGTACGGCAATTATTTATAACTAACTTTAAAATATTAATTAAAAAATAATTCAGGTGTGGCCGCCATTAATCAGTTCATATTTGTCGTTGGTGGATTTGATGGAACTCGGCAGCTTGCTTCTGTTGAGAGGTTCGACACTGAAAATCTTGTTTGGGAAATGGTTGCGTCCATAAAAATAGCCAGAAGTGCCTTATCTTTAACAGCTTTAGATGGGAAGTTATATGCAATGGGAGGGTTTGATGGATCCAATTTCTTGTCTATTGTCGAAGTGTATGATCCGAAAACAAATCAATGGCAAGAAGGTACTCCTTTAACAGCAGGACGTTCAGGGCATGCTTCAGCGGTAATTTATCAACCGTCTTGTGCTCCCAGTTTTATGGACTGTATTGAGGGTGTTATTAATGATCCTAACAAAAGCTTCCAAGACTCAAGTCAATTTAGGCAAAATATTGGGAATTCCTTAGGTAGAAATACGCCGAATCCATCACAAAATGTACATTATTTGGGACCTTCCAGGGAGGGAAACAGCGATTGTGGCCAATGTAAAAAAACTTGTTGCAAAGAAAAGTTGGCGTCTCTTCGTCGTACTCTATCAAATATGTCTCTTTATAGTTTTGGCGAACGATTTCATAGGTTAAGGCAAGACTGTAAATTAGGAATTAATTTTAGAAGAGGTATGGAGAAACATTCTAGTGCCAGTTTAAAAAATACCGAACAAGTTGTCATAGAAAATAATGGGGAAAACGGTAAAAGCCTGAGACATCATCGCTGTAAGATTATTTGTATGGGCAAATCCTTCATTAATTATTGCCGAAATGTTTCCTTAACTTTAGGTAGATGATATTTTAAAGATCCAATGTAGAGTAGACGGTAATCGTTTTTCATTCCATATTTATTTTTAAATATCTTGAAAATACATGAAGCCGCAGAGCTGTAAAGTTTGTTTATTGAATGTAAATTGTTTATTAATTATATGTACAATTATTGCAATATAAAATCGAATTTTTAAAAATATTTGGATAAATCGATTATTAATCTATTTCTTTACTAACGGAAGTGTGGTGGAAATCAACAAAAAGCTTTTTCAAAAAATTGCTAACAATCCATTTTACATCAACTTATACTTTTCCGGCTGACTCTGGTATTTCCACTGTCATTTAGCACTTTCTTGAATGCTAAATGCTAAAACTTCCCCAAGATGTTTTTCAATTGAATCAAATTGTTGGAAAAAGACTAAAATACACGGTATGTATGATTATGAGTTCCTCTAATTCATTATAATTACTTACATGACTACTCAAAATATACTATGCAATCTAATCTGATTTGGTATTCGTCATGTACGCCGCTCTCTTACTATTGTTGGTGGTAAATGATAAAAAGTGAAGAGCAAGTACATATTAATAATTAAAGAAAAATTTTCTTATCCAAAACTCATCCAAAGCACTCATAAAACCATTAAAACTATTACATATAACCATAACAACGCTTGCTTAAAATCTATATCGTTTGTAAGTTAAGATATGGAACTATAGATTAAAAGTTGGTGATTAATAATGCCACTCATTGTAGTCTTATAGGCCTTCCATTAATAAGAAAACGCAGATAATTGTTATCATTGTAAAATCAGAAAAATTCCTTGGCGCGTGCTTTGCTTGCGTTGTGGAGATTAGTTGCGTTCAAGATAAATCTTATCTATAATAAATGCGCTTTGTGTTTTTATGGGATGAGTTCGCTTTTTCTATCTTTAATGCAATTAGCAAATATTGAATGAGATTATTATCAGATTTTCTCAATGAAAATTTCAAGAAACGAAATGAATTACAATGTTCTTCGAATTTAATAAACTACGAAATTAAAATCCAGAAATAACTTTTATACCACACACAGTTTTATGTGACATTCATTACTTAAGTTTAGTTTGCATAACATTTTATTTCGATTGAATATTGCATTCATTGTGCAGAATTCAACATAATCCTCCTTAATCCTGTATGTGATTGGACGAAAATATTTATTTTTCCACGCATGAGGAGGTCAATTAAGAGAACTTTTTTGTCCCCTTTAATCAAGGTTATAAGATCACTTTTAAGGTCAAACTTGTTGTTTTTTTAACTTCTACTACTTTTATTATAGTTTCAGATTGATCGAAGAAAACTAAACAACTTTTTCAAAAAAAACTCCGTAGTTTTCGAGATCTTAATAAAACAGTATTCTCAACCTTTTGCCATCTTCATAAAATAATTTCAATATTAAACGCTAATTTTTGAATATGAACTCATTTTATTTTGTGGTTTATAAAATTGTCCTCCAAAAAAATTTTATTTGTTTAAAATTCTTATACCATATCTTTGAAAATCTTCAAATCATTGATATTGAGTTAATATTATTTTCTGAAAATACACTATTTCAAAAACTTTTTATGAAAATTTGATAAAGATCCGAGCATTATTTATCGAGATATACGGTTTTAAGTAAAGCCAAGCCGCCTCGAGTTCCTGTAAAGTATACCTACTTAAAACTTTAAACGCGTTTTTCTCGAAACATCGTTTTCAAATTGTTCATCGTATCTCCAGAACGGCTTGAAGGATTGCTTTCAAATTTGAACCAGTTATTTAAAACACAAAATTGGTGGTACTGAATGGAAGCATTTTTCATTTTAATGCGATTTTTTTTAATAGCCCAAAAAAAGCATTGTAGCGAAAAAGTGAATATTTACTTAAAAAGTCCGCCATTTTTAACAAAATCAAATTTTTTATAAACACGTCTATTCAGTACCAGGGAAATATGTTTTCCTAATAAATCCCTTTATTTCTGATGATCCAGACTTGATTTACACCGCGAGACGCCTTTTTTTGGGACCCTCGGTGGATTGACAATAACTCAGTAGATCACAGCTATTTTACCATACAAAAATTATTGAAACTTCTTGAATTATGGACTATTCAAATACAAAAGTATTGGCTGGAAAATGAAAATATATAAACCTGTCTTCAGAAAGAACAAAATCGTAAAAAAAAAACTTTATTTTAGCCTTTCAAAGATATGGGACCCCTTTAACCCTTTGCGGTCGGCAGATTTCGCTTTTGGGAGTACCAGCAGATCAGAGCAAATCTAGCGTTTCGCAGTTACTTTTCCGTACAGGATTTAAAGTCAATATATGGATATTAAAATTTTGAACACAAATTTTATTATGTTCGCCGTACTTTTCGATAAAATTGATATTGTTTGTAAAATAAGGTGTGTGATGTATAGGGTGACTAGCTTTTAAGCGATCTCAATGTTTCTCGAGAGCTCATTCGAATCTGATTGCCTCGTAATTTCTCTGAACAATCATACATTGTTATCTCGTAAGTCGACCGAAGCAGTTGAATCACGAGGCATAGGGAACCATAGTGTTTTGTCATTTTTGCGATTTTCTAAGGATCCCGCTGCGGGGACATCGACTTCTACGACGATTTAAAAATGTCCCCGCTACGGGGATATCGACCGCAAAGGGTTAATAGTAATGAATGTTATATCCAGAAATTATTATACGCAAAATGCATCGAGCATGTCCGACAATATCACTGTAAGTAACGGAACATTTGCCTAACAGACTTGCCAGTTGTTTCCGAAAAAACGGTTAATATTTCAAAGGTTAAATTTTAAAATTTATGATGGCCTTATCATTTTACATAGCACTTAATCGATTAAATTTTTTTTTAGGTATTGCTTTATTTTTTGTAATAAATTATTTTATATTATAAACATGAGGGTTTGCTTGTTTTATTGAAAATAAATTTTAAGAATTCAGGTCCAATTTCTTTTTAAAAGAGATGGAAAAAAAAGGGATATACCAAAAATTTCATGATGGTTTTATATTTTTACACACAACTGTATATATGTACAAACAAATTTTATTTCAACAGGTAGGCTGCAATAGGTAGTACTTCATATGAAATCTACCTAATTACTACGGCAAATAGGTTTTATCTTAAGTGTATAACTTGATAAATTTGCCGGTAAAATAATAACAAGCTTCAAAACTTGTTGTTTTTGGCTCAAAAAAATAAAAAGCCAGCTTGGCTTTTTATTATTACCAGAGAAATATTAAGCTTTAAAACTTCTTATTCTTGGCTCGTAAGAAAACAAAGCTAAGATGGCTTTTTATCTTTGCCAGAAAAAAATCAAGCCGTTGAGCTTTACTCTCTTAGGTCGAAATTATTATCGGTCGAAAGTAACAGATAAAAACAGCTTCTTTAAAAAAAAAAGTCATAACTGTTTAATAATGAGAATTTAAAATTTTAGCGAAGTGTTGAGGTATATGGAAATTTCTTGGTGCAACCGCAAATTCAGCTGTATGCGAAAAATTAAAAAATGCACCAACTTCGCAAAAGCTAATCTATCGCGGCAAGGTATGTTCATTTTTTCTTCCTACGGCATGAGATCCCTGCAGAACTTCATAATTTTAACAGCGAGTCGTCCCATCGATTGTCTCGAACGCTCATTTTAGATGTTGTACTCCTATTTTTGCCCATTCGCCAGTTGTGCCTTCTTTAAGTTAAGTACCTGACTTATCGCCGACTCTCACGAGTGGTTTTACTGGTACCTGCCTGCTTTTCCATTAATTTGTTTACTTCAAGTTGTTGGTACGCCACTTTCTCCAATATCTTTTCCTCCTTAGTGCCATTATGTGCAATGATATTAAATGCTCAGAATTTCTCTCTTGTTCCGTTTTTTATTTAATTTAAACTTATAACTTTAAATTTGTTTGTATGTATTTTGAAATCTTTGGATTATATTTTACAATAGTTTGTAAGTTTGCTTGTGATCTGTAAACTGATTACATAAATTAAATAAACAATTTTATATAGTTAATCTTTATTATTTAGCTCCTCTTGGAAAAAGACTATTCTCTTTACAAAAAAATTGGTAGTTACATAATGATTACAATTTCTTCTGTTTTCGTGGCCTGGGTGGACTCCACGACACGGGGGTGGTATCAGTTATGGACACAATGTTCAACCCTCCCATTTGTAAGCCCTTGATTGCTGACTGAAAGATAATATTTCGTTATTTCCAACAAAGGAAGAAAAGCTATAAAATTACCATTCGACCAGGACCAAGACCCCTCACCGTAACCCTTACCGTCTTGAAACCAAATTCAAGTGCTTTCTGCAAATAATAAATCTCATGTTATTTATACTGAAAGGCTTTTAGGTCTCAAGACTTACCGCGCTTATAGTTATCGCCGTAGCCTGTGCTGCGATGTTGGTTCCTTTCCGCGTGTTCTTGAACCCTTCTATGCCACAAGAGCGCAGAATGCGGGGAACACCTACAATTACAGACGGACCCATTAATGGGCTTTACTTTTGTTAACCGACCTTAAATAATTACCTTTAGCGTCTGTTATCGAAATAATTGTGTTATTGGGGGAGACTTTAATGTTGCACCTCGGAATTTCATTAAAAGGCACACCGTTGAAGAGCTGCTGCGGAGTATTTGCGTCTGGGAAAAACTGGTGCGTCCTGGGAGTAAATATTATGAAATGTACAACGAATAATCCAGCTTTATTTTATTACGTTCGAATTAAAGAGTCGATGTCCACAGATTTTTCTCCAGCAGTTCCTTCATCTTTGGTTGGCAGAGAAGCCAGCATTTCTTTTCTGTCCTCAGCTTTTAACCATTTTGGTGTTAAGTACAATTGTCGATTTTGATGAAGAAAAGTGCTTCTGGCATTTTTTAATAAACATCCCGCTGCTTTCCTCAGAACCATTTTTATTACAATACAAACCCCGGTCCGGTGTCACTTGAAGTATTTTGACATTTGCATAAGTGAACTGCATTGCCGATTATCATTGTGGTCGGGTATTATTAATTTATTTTCTTTCGGAGTGCGGAATCATTAAGCTAAAATACTATAACGTTTGACATTTGCTAAAAACTGTCAGCCATCGTCCACTGAACAGTGTTTGAAGTTTGTGTGGTGATGTGTAACCGGGAGAAGTTTCTTTGAAAAACAGTATAAATTGGCGAAAATTCACGTTTATATCCTTTGATTGCAGAAGACAAATTATCTAAAATGAATTTCAATGCAAATACAGGTGTGCGGCAGCGTAAGTTGGCAAGCAGTAAGGAAATTTGCAAGTACTTTTACGTTTCTTGTTGATTGAGTAATCTCGTTGGATTCTCGTTTCTGGCTTTGTTTTTGTCGACTTCGCAATTAACACCGTGTTTTGATTAGTTCTTGCCAGTTTCCTGTGTAGCGAAAATTTCAAGCAGACCGTAAACTGAAAATTAAAAATACTTGTCCCCTACAGCATCTCAAGGACTTGGTCGCAAAATCAAGCGAGTCAGTGATATTAATGCCGTTGGCCCTGCAGTCCCAACGTCTCAATTTATGCCCCCGCCATTCGATGCGACGCAGATGCAACCACAATATGCAGAGCCCAGACCAATGGCTGGAATGAGCAACGGGCCACAGCAACAGCAGAATCCTGGCTACAGCTATGCCCAGCCCCAACCACAACAAATGAATGCACCTCTAGGTCAATTCCAAAGTTATCCCAGTGCTCCAGTGCCGCCAAACATCCAACAACAGCAAAATATCCCCAATCAGTTTGGTGGTGCAATTCCTCAACAATTTACCGTGTTGCAGCAGCCAATCGTCCAGGACATGGCGATGCAATATGGACAGAAATTGGCCGATCAAGGAAAGCAGCTGATGGAAAGCCAGTTCGAGAAGTGGGTGCCTGTAACAAAGCTTAAATACTACTTTGCAGTTGATAATCAATACGTTGTTAAAAAGTTGCGACTGTTATTCTTTCCATTTGCGCACAAGGTAACTTTCAGTGAAAAATGTTTTGTATATTTCTATAAGTATATTTTTAGGACTGGTCCCTAAAATACGACCAAGACAGTCCAGTCCAACCGCGGTATGATATCAATGCCCCCGATCTCTACATCCCCACAATGGCTTATATAACTTACGTAGTTCTTGCGGGATTTCTACTAGGAATGCAAAATCGCTTCTCACCAGAGCAGCTGGGAATTCAGGCTTCCAGTGCCCTTGCCTATAGCATATTCGAATTAATCATCTACTCCATAACGCTTTATGTAGCTAACATACCAACAAACCTTAAAACACTTGATCTTGTTGCCTTCTCGGGCTACAAGTTTGTTATAATGGTTTTCTGTGTATCGATGAGCGTGTGCTTCTTTAGGACTGGATATTATACGGCTCTTATTTACTGCAATTTAGCGCTGGGATTCTTTTTGGTAAGATCCATCTTGCTTTCAGTAAGTTCTTTGCTTTTATTAGGGACTACATGCCTCTAAAAGGCTTGAAAATTATGTTTAAGCGAAGACCACCACTGCGACGGATAAAAACAAAAATCTTTTTTGTATTAAATAATATACTCTTAAGAATATATTCAACAAAATTATGTTTTAAGGATTTGCACAAATTACGCAGTTGTAGCGTTGCAAAGACTCTTCTCGTCTATCTCTCCAGGAGGCCGACATACATACGAAATTGAAACATTAGTCACCTTCTCGAAATGACTTTTTTGGAGCTGGCGGACGCGAAAATTCTACTAAAAGTTCGACCGAGACAATTTTGTCACTGAAATTTTCATAACGTTGTGACTATCGTTAAGCGTGACCGGTTTTAGGGTTCCATAGCAAAACAAGGAAAAAAAAATTTAATGTTAGAAAAGTGGCCATTTTCGATTAGGTATTTTGTGGGCCGAGATATCACCCTGAATGCAATTTCTAGAATACTAGCACATCGACTGAAATTGCCTTTAAAAATAACAACTGTTCGGGAAAAAAAACCGCAAAAACTACACACGGGAGTGTTTGATGTGCGTGTGTCTGTAAACTTATCTATATTACATAACGACGACCTCTTCCTCTTTCCCCAACCCCCTAATTTTTCAGTATGAAACAGATATTGTTCCGAAAAATACAAAGTTTAATCGAAATCACTTAACAAATGCGATGACAAGCGTTTCAACCAAATAATTTTTATATAAATGAGTGATGCTCCTTTTAAGAAATAGGTGCCACCTCCACTCGCTCGATCTTCACACCAAGAAGTCAATCCCGGGCATTCATAGACAATTTGATAGCAGTGAAGAAATACGGGAAATATCGGGTTTAAATGATTTTAGATGAAGGCAATGTAATTCTTAACTCCCCAACCGAATCAGCCCATTCTAACTTTGCCGAGATATTGTCACAAAGAATATTTTAGCCAAATTTAATCAAAATCAATTACGAAATACACATGGCTTCCCTAAATCCCGGATTTTTTTTAATATAACCTAAATATCGAGCCGATAAATCCATACGCAAAGTTTGATCAAAATTAATTAAGAAATACAGCAACAAAATCATTTTCAGAAACGGGTGTAGATCCCATCCCCTTGCATAAATCCTTTAACATGAATTTTGGCATCAGTCGTTTTCCGAAATCGTACCAGGAGTATTTCTATAAAATCTACCTAAAACAAGAAGTTAAACTTTTTCACAAAAATAATCGCTATTAAAATAAAAACTATTAGCTTAACCAAACCTACAATCTTTTGCTTTGAAAAGCATTTTTTACCTTTTACTTATGTGATAAACGGGACGCGGCGCAAAGAAGGCGCTCGTCGAAGGTGGTTCAAAATGCGAAAAAACTGGACATTAAAAAACTTCAATATTATCAACTTTTTTTTATGGGAATTATAGATAATAATAATATTAGTAAGTGCAGAGCAGAAAGGGTAATTTTAATTTAGTAAAAAATAAGCAAAACAAATGTTTCTTGTATGGAGAAAAACACTAAATTTACATTTTCTCATAAAATTCTCAAAAGTTTACGAGATTCGTTTACAGTGTTCGCATGTATGTATTGTCCTCAGTATACTGTTGAAAGAATTACATGTTCGGGCTTGCACTTTAATGGAAAATTTTATATACATACATATGTATGTCAACAGTAAGTAAATCCGTCCAATTCTAATAGTCCTTGAATAAATTCTCGACCCTTTTTTTTTTTTTTTTTTTTTTTTTTGGGCGTCGAAGTGGTGGTCTGTCCTTAAACATCATCTTTTTAACCAATGCTTTATGTGCTGGAGTTTTAGGAGTGTTCAAACTTTTTTTTATATCTGCTATTGTATCGATGTAAAAGATGTAAAATATTGATTGTCATCAAAACTTGAATACTCCTTTTATGTTGGTATGATACTAAGGCTTTTGTTTAAAAAAGTATGATATTTAAAAAATGCCCCAATTTCTTCTGTATGAAAGTACCTACATAAAATAAATAAATTGTTTATTACAGCTGAGGACGCTAAAATCAAAAGTGTTAAACGATGCTCCACAAACATCGGCCGGTGCGGGCATAAGTTACGATCCCTACAGCGGTCCGCAGCAAACGCATCAATTCGACTACACAGTTGGACGGAAACGAAAACTATATTTTCTGTTCTTAATCGTTGGCATGCAGGCGTTTCTTTCATTTTGGCTATCAAAGCACTTAATACTGGCCGGAGGCTCTGCACCGGAAACGGTTATACCACCATAAGGTTTAAGAGTATTTTTTTAGTTTTTGTTGTATTTTTATTTTTTTTCCTATAATATCTAAGAATGAAAATTCATCCAGCGAATACATGCGAAACCAATTTATACACATCCTTGACAAGAAAGGACTTCAATAAATTATTTTGTATATTTTTGTAGTATTTCTGGGATAGAGTTGATTGAAATTGCAGGAAAGAACATAGCGACTGAAAAGATAAGGAAACGTAAAAGGGAAAAGGTGTTTGATCAAAAGGGAAATGAAATTAAGAAAGTGCAGAAAATAATGTAATTTGGATATTTTTTGCATTATGGTTTCAATGATGATGCATCGCTACTAATTTGAAAGACCCAATCACGTCAAAAAACCAATATACCGGAAGAAATCGAATCAAAATTCAGAGGGAAATTTTTCAGAATCATTTCTGAATTTCGTGCCTCGCCCCGAAAAAATGATCTAAAAGTTTCGCATGTAACTTACATTGGGCCGCGAATATTGCCTATTCGACTAACTATCTACTCCAGCTCTAAAAGATTTAAGAATTGGCGTAATTCTTCACTACTTTCCATAATGCTTACTTGCAGAAATGAAAAAAAAAAAATTATTTCTTTAGCTGTTACCCTCTAAAAAATTGTTTTCGAGCTACACGCAAAATCAGAAAGTATTTATATATTTAATTATTATTGTTAACCAAGAATTTGTCATGACGTCAGTTTTTAGGAAAATATAAAATTCGAATAGATCCAAAAGGATATTTTCAACAGACAAATATTATATTTGGCAGAATCTTTGAATTAATTGACATTATAAACATTTAATAAAATTCTAACATTCAATTACACAACAAAAATTTTTCTATGATCTACTTATCGACTTCACTATTTCTGCTATAGTAACCTGTAACTTATCATTGACGTAAATCTTCATCTAACTAACTTCAAGCAGAATAAGTAAACAAAAGTTATAATAATTATAATTTCAATATTGCTAAGAAAAAACAACTAATTGACTGTGACAGTTTTAATATTGAATTAATAAACTAACTTGCATGGAAATAAAAAACTCCCAAACATGTAAACAGATCCAAACTAATAAGCAGATAAATAAAAATATGAATAAAGCAAAAGGCAAAAAATTAAGAATATGGAAGAAAAAGCGAAGATATCGAAAGATGAATGCCGGTTTGGTTTAATTATTCGTGGATTTACTTCTTTCGTCACACTGTGTTCAACAGGTAGTTTGCCATCAGTTGTAATAAAATAATTATATTCACTACCATCAGTATAATTGAAGATTTAAAATTTGTTTCTTCGCGAGAATTATCAGTTGGATCATTTCGAAATTTTTGCAATTGTGCGCATCTTGTTTGTTTTTAGACAATTCTGAAATAGTAAAATGCATAAATATAGCTGCTGTAAAGAAAAGAAAGAAGATAATTTTAAACAAATTTACCTTCGATATCACAAGGTTTGTCTCCCATTTTGTGATATTAATTTTTAAGTTTTTTACTAATAGTCAAATATGTGAACTGAATTTTGTTATATACTTATTGTATTTCCAATTTGCTTTTTTAATCCAACAAAACATAATTATTGTCCCTTTCAAAAAGTCGTCCCGCTTTGCTTGCAGCTTAATAATAATTAGCCACAATATCGTGCTTTTTTAGCTATTGTAATTCCAAAAGTTTTACAAAATGTACTTAATTCTTCCGTACACATAATTTCATAAAAAATAAGTATTTTAATTGGTACCCTGGAATATTTTCTTAAGATGCAAAAATCTCTGTCACACGAGGAAATTCGAAACGAACTTCCCAATCGGTAAATGCAACGCTGGCGACTATTACCTATTTTACCAAACTAGTTACATATTTTTACTTTACCAAGAAAAACTCCAAAAAACTTGGGAATGCTGGAGACTCTACACCAACTTTTTCTATGTTGCTCGGAGATGTAACGGCAAAAAACTACCCCTATCGGCGATATTTAAGAATTTCGTTTTTTTACCTATTGATTTTTACTAGCTGCTGAGCCGTAAAATAATAAAAAATCGTACAAATAGGAGATTTTTATCGGTTTTTTTGCATTTCTCTAATTTCTGCAATTAAAACCGAGTATTTAACGGCAAAAAACTAGCCCTATCGGCGATATTTAAGAATTTCGTTTTTTTACCTATTGATTTTTACTAGCTGCTGAGCCGTAAAATAATAAAAAATCGTACAAATAGGAGATTTTTATCGGTTTTTTTGCATTTCTCTAATTTCTGCAATTAAAACCGAGTATTTAACAGCAAAAAACTAGCCCTATCGGCGATATTTAAGAATTTCGTCTTTTTACCTATTGATTTTTACTAGCTGCTGAGGCGTAAAATAATAAAAAATCGTACAAATAGGAGATTTTTATCGGTTTTTTTGTATTTCTCTAATTTCTGCAATTAAAACCGAGTATTTAACGGCAAAAAACTAGCCCTATCGGCGATATTTAAGAATTTCGTTTTTTTACCTATTGATTTTTACTAGCTGCTGAGCAGTAAAATAATAAAAAATCGTGCAAATAGAAGATTTTTATCGGTTTTTTTGCATTTCTCTAATTTTTGCAATTAAAACCGAGTATTTAACGGCAAAAAACTAGCCCTATCGGCGATATTTAAGAATTTCGTTTTTTTACCTATTGATTTTTACTAGCTGCTGAGCAGTAAAATAATAAAAAATCGTGCAAATAGAAGATTTTTATCGGGTTTTTTGAATTTCTCTAATTTCCGCAATTAAAACTGAGTATTTAACGGCAAAAAACTAGCCCTATCGGCGATATTTAAGAATTTCGTTTTTTTACCTATTGATTTTTACTAGCTGCTGAGCCGTAAAATAATAAAAAATCGTACAAATAGGAGATTTTTATCGGTTTTTTTGTATTTCTCTAATTTCTGCAATTAAAACCGAGTATTTAACGGCAAAAAACTAGCCCTATCGGCGATATTTAAGAATTTCGTTTTTTTACCTATTGATTTTTACTAGCTGCTGAGCCGTAAAATAATAAAAAATCGTACAAATAGGAGATTTTTATCGGGTTTTTTGCATTTCTCTAATTTCTGCAATTAAAACCGAGTATTTAACGGCAAAAAACTAGCCCTATCGGCGATATTTAAGAATTTCGTTTTTTTACCTATTGATTTTTACTAGCTGCTGAGCCGTAAAATAATAAAAAATCGTACAAATAGGAGATTTTTATCGGGTTTTTTGCATTTCTCTAATTTCTGCAATTAAAATCGAGTATTTAACGACAAAAAACTAGCCCTATCGGCGATATTTAAGAATTTCGTTTTTTTACCTATTGATTTTTACTAGCTGCTGAGCAGTAAAATAATAAAAAATCGTGCAAATAGAAAATTTTTATCGGGTTTTTTGCATTTCTCTAATTTCTGCAATTAAAACCGAGTATTTAACGGCAAAAAACTAGCCCTATCGGCGATATTTAAGAATTTCGTTTTTTTACCTATTGATTTTTACTAGCTGCTGAGCCGTAAAATAATAAAAAATTGTACAAATAGGAGATTTATATCGGGTTTTTTGCATTTCTCTAATTTCTGCAATTAAAACCGAGTATTTAACGGCAAAAAACTAGCCCTATCGGCGATATTTAAGAATTTCGTTTTTTTACCTATTGATTTTTACTAGCTGCTGAGCCGTAAAATAATAAAAAATCGTACAAATAGGAGATTTTTATCGGGTTTTTTGCATTTCTCTAATTTCTGCAATTAAAACCGAGTATTTAACGGCAAAAAACTAGCCCTATCGGCGATATTTAAGAATTTCGTTTTTTTACCTATTGATTTTTACTAGCTGCTGAGCAGTAAAATAATAAAAAATCGTGCAAATAGAAGATTTTTATCGGGTTTTTTGCATTTCTCTAATTTCTGCAATTAAAACCGAGTATTTAACGGCAAAAAACTAGCCCTATCGGCGATATTTAAGAATTTCGTTTTTTTACCTATTGATTTTTACTAGCTGCTGAGCCGTAAAATAATAAAAAATCGTACAAATAGGAGATTTTTATCGGGTTTTTTGCATTTCTCTAATTTCTGCAATTAAAACCGAGTATTTAACGGCAAAAAACTAGCCCTATCGGCGATATTTAAGAATTTCGTTTTTTTACCTATTGATTTTTACTAGCTGCTGAGCCGTAAAATAATAAAAAATCGTACAAATAGGAGATTTTTATCGGGTTTTTTGCATTTCTCTAATTTCTGCAATTAAAACCGAGTATTTAACGACAAAAAACTTGCCCTATCGGCGATATTTAAGAATTTCGTTTTTTTACCTATTGATTTTTACTAGCTGCTGAGCAGTAAAATAATAAAAAATCGTGCAAATAGAAGATTTTTATCGGGTTTTTTGCATTTCTCTAATTTCTGCAATTAAAACCGAGTATTTAACGGCAAAAAACTAGCCCTATCGGCGATATTTAAGAATTTCGTTTTTTTACCTATTGATTTTTACTAGCTGCTGAGCCGTAAAATAATAAAAAATTGTACAAATAGGAGATTTTTATCGGGTTTTTTGCATTTCTCTAATTTCTGCAATTAAAACCGAGTATTTAACGGCAAAAAACTAGCCCTATCGGCGATATTTAAGAATTTCGTTTTTTTACCTATTGATTTTTACTAGCTGCTGAGCCGTAAAATAATAAAAAATCGTACAAATAGGAGATTTTTATCGGGTTTTTTGCATTTCTCTAATTTCTGCAATTAAAACCGAGTATTTAACGGCAAAAAACTAGCCCTATCGGCGATATTTAAGAATTTCGTTTTTTTACCTATTGATTTTTACTAGCTGCTGAGCAGTAAAATAATAAAAAATCGTGCAAATAGAAGATTTTTATCGGGTTTTTTGCATTTCTCTAATTTCTGCAATTAAAACCGAGTATTTAACGGCAAAAAACTAGCCCTATCGGCGATATTTAAGAATTTCGTTTTTTTACCTATTGATTTTTACTAGCTGCTGAGCCGTAAAATAATAAAAAATCGTACAAATAGGAGATTTTTATCGGGTTTTTTGTATTTCTCTAATTTCTGCAATTAAAACCGAGTATTTAACGGCAAAAAACTAGCCCTATCGGCGATATTTAAGAATTTCGTTTTTTTACCTATTGATTTTTACTAGCTGCTGAGCCGTAAAATAATAAAAAATCGTACAAATAGGAGATTTTTATCGGGTTTTTTGCATTACTCTAATTTCTGCAATTAAAACCGAGTATTTAACGGCAAAAAACTAGCCCTATCGGCGATATTTAAGAATTTCGTTTTTCTACCTATTGATTTTTACTAGCTGCTGAGCCGTAAAATAATAAAAAATCGTACAAATAGGAGATTTTTATCGGGTTTTTTGCATTTCTCTAATTTCTGCAATTAAAACCGAGTATTTAACGGCAAAAAACTAGCCCTATCGGCGATATTTAAGAATTTCGTTTTTTTACCTATTGATTTTTACTAGCTGCTGAGCCGTAAAATAATAAAAAATCGTACAAATAGGAAATTTTTATCGGTTTTTTTGCATTTCTCTAATTTCTGCAATTAAAACCGAGTATTTAACGGCAAAAAACTAGCCCTATCGGCGATATTTAAGATTTTAGTTTTTTTACCTATTGATTTTTACTAGCTGCTGAGCCGTAAAATAATAAAAAATCGTACAAATAGGAGATTTTTATCGGGTTTTTTGCATTTCTCTAATTTCTGCAATTAAAACCGAGTATTTAACGGCAAAAAACTAGCCCTATCGGCGATATTTAAGAATTTCGTTTTTTACCTATTGATTTTTACTAGCTGCTGAGCCGTAAAATAATAAAAAATCGTACAAATAGGAGATTTTTATCGGGTTTTTTGCATTTCTCTAATTTCTGCAATTAAAACCGAGTATTTAACGGAAAAAACTAGCCCTATCGGCGATATTTAAGGATTTCGTTTTTTTACCTATTGATTTTTACTAGCTGCTGAGCTGTAAAATAATCAAAAGTTGTACAAATAGAAGATTTTTATCGGGTTTTTTGCATTTCTCTAATTTCTGCAATTCAAACCGAGTATTTAACGGCAAAAAACTAGCCCTATCGGCGATATTTAAGAATTTCGTTTTTTTACCTATTGATTTTTACTAGCTGCTGAGCCGTAAAATAATAAAAAATCGTACAAATAGGAGATTTTTATCGGGTTTTTTGCATTTCTCTAATTTCTGCAATTAAAACCGAGTATTTAACGGCAAAAAACTAGCCCTATCGGCGATATTTAAGAATTTCGTTTTTTTACCTATTGATTTTTACTAGCTGCTGAGCTGTAAAATAATCAAAAGTTGTACAAATAGAAGATTTTTATCGGGTTTTTTGCATTTCTCTAATTTCTGCAATTCAAACCGAGTATTTAACGGCAAAAAACTAGCCCTATCGGCGATATTTAAGAATTTCGTTTTTTTACCTATTGATTTTTACTAGCTGCTGAGCCGTAAAATAATAAAAAATCGTACAAATAGGAGATTTTTATCGGGTTTTTTGCATTTCTCTAATTTTTGCAATTAAAGCCGAGTATTTAACGGCAAAAAACTAGCCCTATCGGCGATATTTAAGAATTTCGTTTTTTTACCTATTGATTTTTACTAGCTGCTGAGCCGTAAAATAATAAAAAATCGTACAAATAGGAGATTTTTATCGGGTTTTTTGCATTTCTCTAATTTTTGCAATTAAAGCCGAGTATTTAACGGCAAAAAACTAGCCCTATCGGCGATATTTAAGAATTTCGTTTTTTTACCTATTGATTTTTACTAGCTGCTGAGCCGTAAAATAATAAAAAATCGTACAAATAGGAGATTTTTATCGGGTTTTTTGCATTTCTCTAATTTTTGCAATTAAAGCCGAGTATTTAACGGCAAAAAACTAGCCCTATCGGCGATATTTAAGAATTTCGTTTTTTTAGGTATTGATTTTTACTAGCTGCTGAGCTGTAAAATAATCAAAAGTTGTACAAATAGAAGATTTTTATCGGGTTTTTTGCATTTCTCTAATTTCTGCAATTAAAACCGAGTATTTAACGGCAAAAAACTAGCCCTATCGGCGATATTTAAGAATTTCGTTTTTTTACCTATTGATTTTTACTAGCTGCTGAGCCGTAAAATAATAAAAAATCGTACAAATAGGAGATTTTTATCGGTTTTTTGTATTTCTCTAATTTCTGCAATTAAAACCGAGTATTTAACGGCAAGAAACTAGCCCTATCATCGATATGTAAGAATTTCGTTTTTTTACCTATTGATTTTTACTAGCTGCTGAGCCGTAAAATAATAAAAAATCGTACAAATAGGAGATTTTTATCGGTTTTTTTGTATTTCTCTAATTTCTGCAATTAAAACCGAGTATTTAACGGCAAAAAACTAGCCCTATCGGCGATATTTAAGAATTTCGTTTTTTTACCTATTGATTTTTACTAGCTGCTGAGCCGTAAAATAATAAAAAATCGTACAAATAGGAGATTTTTATCGGGTTTTTTGCATTTCTCTAATTTTTGCATTTAAAGCCGAGTATTTAACGGCAAAAAACTAGCCCTATCGGCGATATATAAGAATTTCGTTTTTTTACCTATTGATTTTTACTAGCTGCTGAGCCGTAAAATAATAAAAAATCGTACAAATAGGAGATTTTTATCGGGTTTTTTGCATTTCTCTAATTTTTGCAATTAAAGCCGAGTATTTAACGGCAAAAAACTAGCCCTATCGGCGATATTTAAGAATTTCGTTTTTTTACGTATTGATTTTTAGTAGCTGCTGAGCTGTAAAATAATCAAAAGTTGTACAAATAGAAGATTTTTATCGGGTTTTTTGCATTTCTCTAATTTCTGCAATTAAAACCGAGTATTTAACGGCAAAAAACTAGCCCTATCGGCGATATTTAAGAATTTCGTTTTTTTACCTTTTGATTTTTACTAGCTGCTGAGCCGTAAAATAATAAAAAATCGTACAAATAGGAGATTTTTATCGGTTTTTTGTATTTCTCTAATTTCTGCAATTAAAACCGAGTATTTAACGGCAAAAAACTAGCCCTATCGGCGATATTTAAGAATTTCGTTTTTTTACCTATTGATTTTTACTAGCTGCTGAGCCGTAAAATAATAAAAAATCGTACAAATAGGAGATTTTTATCGGTTTTTTTGTATTTCTCTAATTTCTGCAATTAAAACCGAGTATTTAACGGCAAAAAACTAGCCCTATCGGCGATATTTAAGAATTTCGTTTTTTTACCTATTGATTTTTACTAGCTGCTGAGCCGTAAAATAATAAAAAATCGTACAAATAGAAGATTTTTATCGGGTTTTTTGCATTTCTCTAATTTCTGCAATTCAAACCGAGTATTTAACTGCAAAAAACTAGCCCTATCGGCGATATTTAAGAATTTCGTTTTTTTACCTATTGATTTTTACTAGCTGCTGAGCCGTAAAATAATAAAAAATCGTACAAATAGGAGATTTTTATCGGGTTTTTTGCATTTCTCTAATTTTTGCAATTAAAGCCGAGTATTTAACGGCAAAAAACTAGCCCTATCGGCGATATTTAAGAATTTCGTTTTTTTACCTATTGATTTTTACTAGCTGCTGAGCCGTAAAATAATAAAAAATCGTACAAATAGGAGATTTTTATCGGGTTTTTTGCATTTCTCTAATTTTTGCAATTAAAGCCGAGTATTTAACGGCAAAAAACTAGCCCTATCGGCGATATTTAAGAATTTCGTTTTTTTACCTATTGATTTTTACTAGATGCTGAGCCGTAAAATAATAAAAAATCGTACAAATAGGAGATTTTTATCGGGTTTTTTGCATTTCTCTAATTTTTGCAATTAAAACCGAGTATTTAACGGCAAAAAACTAGCCCTATCGGCGATATTTAAGAATTTCGTTTTTTTACGTATTGATTTTTACTAGCTGCTGAGCTGTAAAATAATCAAAAGTTGTACAAATAGAAGATTTTTATCGGGTTTTTTGCATTTCTCTAATTTCTGCAATTAAAACCGAGTATTTAACGGCAAAAAACTAGCCCTATCGGCGATATTTAAGAATTTCGTTTTTTTACCTATTGATTTTTACTAGCTGCTGAGCCGTAAAATAATAAAAAATCGTACAAATAGGAGATTTTTATCGGTTTTTTTGTATTTCTCTAATTTCTGCAATTAAAACCGAGTATTTAACGGCAAAAAACTAGCCCTATCGGCGATATTTAAGAATTTCGTTTTTTTACCTATTGATTTTTACTAGCTGCTGAGCCGTAAAATAATAAAAAATCGTACAAATAGGAGATTTTTATCGGTTTTTTTGTATTTCTCTAATTTCTGCAATTAAAACCGAGTATTTAACGGCAAAAAACTAGCCCTATCGGCGATATTTAAGAATTTCGTTTTTTTACCTATTGATTTTTACTAGCTGCTGAGCCGTAAAATAATAAAAAATCGTACAAATAGGAGATTTTTATCGGTTTTTTTGTATTTCTCTAATTTCTGCAATTAAAACCGAGTATTTAACGGCAAAAAACTAGCCCTATCGGCGATATTTAAGAATTTCGTTTTTTTACCTATTGATTTTTACTAGCTGCTGAGCCGTAGAATAATAAAAAATCGTACAAATAGGAGATTTTTATCGGGTTTTTTGCATTTCTCTAATTTCTGCAATTAAAACCGAGTATTTAACGGCAAAAAACTAGCCCTATCGGCGATATTTAAGAATTTCGTTTTTTTACCTATTGATTTTTACTAGCTGCTGAGCCGTAAAATAATAAAAAATCGTACAAATAGGAGATTTTTATCGGTTTTTTTGTATTTCTCTAATTTCTGCAATTAAAACCGAGTATTTAACGGCAAAAAACTAGCCCTATCGGCGATATTTAAGAATTTCGTTTTTTTACCTATTGATTTTTACTAGCTGCTGAGCCGTAAAATAATAAAAAATCGTACAAATAGGAGATTTTTATCGGGTTTTTTGCATTTCTCTAATTTCTGCAATTAAAACCGAGTATTTAACGGCAAAAAACTAGCCCTATCGGCGATATTTAAGAATTTCGTTTTTTTACCTATTGATTTTTACTAGCTGCTGAGCTGTAAAATAATCAAAAGTTGTACAAATAGAAGATTTTTATCGGGTTTTTTGCATTTCTCTAATTTCTGCAATTCAAACCGAGTATTTAACGGCAAAAAACTAGCCCTATCGGCGATATTTAAGAATTTCGTTTTTTTACCTATTGATTTTTACTAGCTGCTGAGCCGTAAAATAATAAAAAATCGTACAAATAGGAGATTTTTATCGGGTTTTTTGCATTTCTCTAATTTCTGCAATTAAAACCGAGTATTTAACGGCAAAAAACTAGCCCTATCGGCGATATTTAAGAATTTCGTTTTTTTACCTATTGATTTTTACTAGCTGCTGAGCTGTAAAATAATCAAAAGTTGTACAAATAGAAGATTTTTATCGGGTTTTTTGCATTTCTCTAATTTCTGCAATTCAAACCGAGTATTTAACGGCAAAAAACTAGCCCTATCGGCGATATTTAAGAATTTCGTTTTTTTACCTATTGATTTTTACTAGCTGCTGAGCCGTAAAATAATAAAAAATCGTACAAATAGGAGATTTTTATCGGGTTTTTTGCATTTCTCTAATTTTTGCAATTAAAGCCGAGTATTTAACGGCAAAAAACTAGCCCTATCGGCGATATTTAAGAATTTCGTTTTTTTACCTATTGATTTTTACTAGCTGCTGAGCCGTAAAATAATAAAAAATCGTACAAATAGGAGATTTTTATCGGGTTTTTTGCATTTCTCTAATTTTTGCAATTAAAGCCGAGTATTTAACGGCAAAAAACTAGCCCTATCGGCGATATTTAAGAATTTCGTTTTTTTACCTATTGATTTTTACTAGCTGCTGAGCCGTAAAATAATAAAAAATCGTACAAATAGGAGATTTTTATCGGGTTTTTTGCATTTCTCTAATTTTTGCAATTAAAGCCGAGTATTTAACGGCAAAAAACTAGCCCTATCGGCGATATTTAAGAATTTCGTTTTTTTAGGTATTGATTTTTACTAGCTGCTGAGCTGTAAAATAATCAAAAGTTGTACAAATAGAAGATTTTTATCGGGTTTTTTGCATTTCTCTAATTTCTGCAATTAAAACCGAGTATTTAACGGCAAAAAACTAGCCCTATCGGCGATATTTAAGAATTTCGTTTTTTTACCTATTGATTTTTACTAGCTGCTGAGCCGTAAAATAATAAAAAATCGTACAAATAGGAGATTTTTATCGGTTTTTTGTATTTCTCTAATTTCTGCAATTAAAACCGAGTATTTAACGGCAAAAAACTAGCCCTATCATCGATATGTAAGAATTTCGTTTTTTTACCTATTGATTTTTACTAGCTGCTGAGCCGTAAAATAATAAAAAATCGTACAAATAGGAGATTTTTATCGGTTTTTTTGTATTTCTCTAATTTCTGCAATTAAAACCGAGTATTTAACGGCAAAAAACTAGCCCTATCGGCGATATTTAAGAATTTCGTTTTTTTACCTATTGATTTTTACTAGCTGCTGAGCCGTAAAATAATAAAAAATCGTACAAATAGGAGATTTTTATCGGGTTTTTTGCATTTCTCTAATTTTTGCAATTAAAACCGAGTATTTAACGGCAAAAAACTAGCCCTATCGGCGATATTTAAGAATTTCGTTTTTTTACGTATTGATTTTTACTAGCTGCTGAGCTGTAAAATAATCAAAAGTTGTACAAATAGAAGATTTTTATCGGGTTTTTTGCATTTCTCTAATTTCTGCAATTAAAACCGAGTATTTAACGGCAAAAAACTAGCCCTATCGGCGATATTTAAGAATTTCGTTTTTTTACCTATTGATTTTTACTAGCTGCTGAGCCGTAAAATAATAAAAAATCGTACAAATAGGAGATTTTTATCGGTTTTTTTGTATTTCTCTAATTTCTGCAATTAAAACCGAGTATTTAACGGCAAAAAACTAGCCCTATCGGCGATATTTAAGAATTTCGTTTTTTTACCTATTGATTTTTACTAGCTGCTGAGCCGTAAAATAATAAAAAATCGTACAAATAGGAGATTTTTATCGGTTTTTTTGTATTTCTCTAATTTCTGCAATTAAAACCGAGTATTTAACGGCAAAAAACTAGCCCTATCGGCGATATTTAAGAATTTCGTTTTTTTACCTATTGATTTTTACTAGCTGCTGAGCCGTAAAATAATAAAAAATCGTACAAATAGGAGATTTTTATCGGGTTTTTTGCATTTCTCTAATTTCTGCAATTAAAACCGAGTATTTAACGGCAAAAAACTAGCCCTATCGGCGATATTTAAGAATTTCGTTTTTTTACCTATTGATTTTTACTAGCTGCTGAGCTGTAAAATAATCAAAAGTTGTACAAATAGAAGATTTTTATCGGGTTTTTTGCATTTCTCTAATTTCTGCAATTCAAACCGAGTATTTAACGGCAAAAAACTAGCCCTATCGGCGATATTTAAGAATTTCGTTTTTTTACCTATTGATTTTTACTAGCTGCTGAGCCGTAAAATAATAAAAAATCGTACAAATAGGAGATTTTTATCGGGTTTTTTGCATTTCTCTAATTTCTGCAATTAAAACCGAGTATTTAACGGCAAAAAACTAGCCCTATCGGCGATATTTAAGAATTTCGTTTTTTTACCTATTGATTTTTACTAGCTGCTGAGCTGTAAAATAATCAAAAGTTGTACAAATAGAAGATTTTTATCGGGTTTTTTGCATTTCTCTAATTTCTGCAATTCAAACCGAGTATTTAACGGCAAAAAACTAGCCCTATCGGCGATATTTAAGAATTTCGTTTTTTTACCTATTGATTTTTACTAGCTGCTGAGCCGTAAAATAATAAAAAATCGTACAAATAGGAGATTTTTATCGGGTTTTTTGCATTTCTCTAATTTTTGCAATTAAAGCCGAGTATTTAACGGCAAAAAACTAGCCCTATCGGCGATATTTAAGAATTTCGTTTTTTTACCTATTGATTTTTACTTGCTGCTGAGCCGTAAAATAATAAAAAATCGTACAAATAGGAGATTTTTATCGGGTTTTTTGCATTTCTCTAATTTTTGCAATTAAAGCCGAGTATTTAACGGCAAAAAACTAGCCCTATCGGCGATATTTAAGAATTTCGTTTTTTTACCTATTGATTTTTACTAGCTGCTGAGCCGTAAAATAATAAAAAATCGTACAAATAGGAGATTTTTATCGGGTTTTTTGCATTTCTCTAATTTTTGCAATTAAAGCCGAGTATTTAACGGCAAAAAACTAGCCCTATCGGCGATATTTAAGAATTTCGTTTTTTTAGGTATTGATTTTTACTAGCTGCTGAGCTGTAAAATAATCAAAAGTTGTACAAATAGAAGATTTTTATCGGGTTTTTTGCATTTCTCTAATTTCTGCAATTAAAACCGAGTATTTAACGGCAAAAAACTAGCCCTATCGGCGATATTTAAGAATTTCGTTTTTTTACCTATTGATTTTTACTAGCTGCTGAGCCGTAAAATAATAAAAAATCGTACAAATAGGAGATTTTTATCGGTTTTTTTGTATTTCTCTAATTTCTGCAATTAAAACCGAGTATTTAACGGCAAAAAACTAGCCCTATCATCGATATGTAAGAATTTCGTTTTTTTACCTATTGATTTTTACTAGCTGCTGAGCCGTAAAATAATAAAAAATCGTACAAATAGGAGATTTTTATCGGTTTTTTTGTATTTCTCTAATTTCTGCAATTAAAACCGAGTATTTAACGGCAAAAAACTAGCCCTATCGGCGATATTTAAGAATTTCGTTTTTTTACCTATTGATTTTTACTAGCTGCTGAGCCGTAAAATAATAAAAAATCGTGCAAATAGGAGATTTTTATCGGGTTTTTTGCATTTCTCTAATTTTTGCATTTAAAGCCGAGTATTTAACGGCAAAAAACTAGCCCTATCGGCGATATTTAAGAATTTCGTTTTTTTACCTATTGATTTTTACTAGCTGCTGAGCCGTAAAATAATAAAAAATCGTACAAATAGGAGATTTTTATCGGGTTTTTTGCATTTCTCTAATTTTTGCAATTAAAGCCGAGTATTTAACGGCAAAAAACTAGCCCTATCGGCGATATTTAAGAATTTCGTTTTTTTACGTATTGATTTTTAGTAGCTGCTGAGCTGTAAAATAATCAAAAGTTGTACAAATAGAAGATTTTTATCGGGTTTTTTGCATTTCTCTAATTTCTGCAATTAAAACCGAGTATTTAACGGCAAAAAACTAGCCCTATCGGCGATATTTAAGAATTTCGTTTTTTTACCTATTGATTTTTACTAGCTGCTGAGCCGTAAAATAATAAAAAATCGTACAAATAGGAGATTTTTATCGGTTTTTTGTATTTCTCTAATTTCTGCAATTAAAACCGAGTATTTAACGGCAAAAAACTAGCCCTATCGGCGATATTTAAGAATTTCGTTTTTTTACCTATTGATTTTTACTAGCTGCTGAGCCGTAAAATAATAAAAAATCGTACAAATAGGAGATTTTTATCGGTTTTTTTGTATTTATCTAATTTCTGCAATTAAAACCGAGTATTTAACGGCAAAAAACTAGCCCTATCGGCGATATTTAAGAATTTCGTTTTTTTACCTATTGATTTTTACTAGCTGCTGAGCCGTAAAATAATAAAAAATCGTACAAATAGAAGATTTTTATCGGGTTTTTTGCATTTCTCTAATTTCTGCAATTCAAACCGAGTATTTAACTGCAAAAAACTAGCCCTATCGGCGATATTTAAGAATTTCGTTTTTTTACCTATTGATTTTTACTAGCTGCTGAGCCGTAAAATAATAAAAAATCGTACAAATAGGAGATTTTTATCGGGTTTTTTGCATTTCTCTAATTTTTGCAATTAAAACCGAGTATTTAACGGCAAAAAACTAGCCCTATCGGCGATATTTAAGAATTTCGTTTTTTTACCTATTGATTTTTACTAGCTGCTGAGCCGTAAAATAATAAAAAATCGTACAAATAGGAGATTTTTATCGGGTTTTTTGCATTTCTCTAATTTCTGCAATTAAAACCGAGTATTTAACGGCAAAAAACTAGCCCTATCGGCGATATTTAAGAATTTCGTTTTTTTACCTATTGATTTTTACTAGCTGCTGAGCTGTAAAATAATCAAAAGTTGTACAAATAGAAGATTTTTATCGGGTTTTTTGCATTTCTCTAATTTCTGCAATTCAAACCGAGTATTTAACGGCAAAAAACTAGCCCTATCGGCGATATTTAAGAATTTCGTTTTTTTACCTATTGATTTTTACTAGCTGCTGAGCCGTAAAATAATAAAAAATCGTACAAATAGGAGATTTTTATCGGGTTTTTTGCATTTCTCTAATTTCTGCAATTAAAACCGAGTATTTAACGGCAAAAAACTAGCCCTATCGGCGATATTTAAGAATTTCGTTTTTTTACCTATTGATTTTTACTAGCTGCTGAGCTGTAAAATAATCAAAAGTTGTACAAATAGAAGATTTTTATCGGGTTTTTTGCATTTCTCTAATTTCTGCAATTCAAACCGAGTATTTAACGGCAAAAAACTAGCCCTATCGGCGATATTTAAGAATTTCGTTTTTTTACCTATTGATTTTTACTAGCTGCTGAGCCGTAAAATAATAAAAAATCGTACAAATAGGAGATTTTTATCGGGTTTTTTGCATTTCTCTAATTTTTGTAATTAAAGCCGAGTATTTAACGGCAAAAAACTAGCCCTATCGGCGATATTTAAGAATTTCGTTTTTTTACCTATTGATTTTTACTAGCTGCTGAGCCGTAAAATAATAAAAAATCGTACAAATAGGAGATTTTTATCGGGTTTTTTGCATTTCTCTAATTTTTGCAATTAAAGCCGAGTATTTAACGGCAAAAAACTAGCCCTATCGGCGATATTTAAGAATTTCGTTTTTTTACCTATTGATTTTTACTAGCTGCTGAGCCGTAAAATAATAAAAAATCGTACAAATAGGAGATTTTTATCGGGTTTTTTGCATTTCTCTAATTTTTGCAATTAAAGCCGAGTATTTAACGGCAAAAAACTAGCCCTATCGGCGATATTTAAGAATTTCGTTTTTTTAGGTATTGATTTTTACTAGCTGCTGAGCTGTAAAATAATCAAAAGTTGTACAAATAGAAGATTTTTATCGGGTTTTTTGCATTTCTCTAATTTCTGCAATTAAAACCGAGTATTTAACGGCAAAAAACTAGCCCTATCGGCGATATTTAAGAATTTAGTTTTTTTACCTATTGATTTTTACTAGCTGCTGAGCCGTAAAATAATAAAAAATCGTACAAATAGGAGATTTTTATCGGTTTTTTGTATTTCTCTAATTTCTGCAATTAAAACCGAGTATTTAACGGCAAAAAACTAGCCCTATCATCGATATGTAAGAATTTCGTTTTTTTACCTATTGATTTTTACTAGCTGCTGAGCCGTAAAATAATAAAAAATCGTACAAATAGGAGATTTTTATCGGTTTTTTTGTATTTCTCTAATTTCTGCAATTAAAACCGAGTATTTAACGGCAAAAAACTAGCCCTATCGGCGATATTTAAGAATTTCGTTTTTTTACCTATTGATTTTTACTAGCTGCTGAGCCGTAAAATAATAAAAAATCGTACAAATAGGAGATTTTTATCGGGTTTTTTGCATTTCTCTAATTTTTGCAATTAAAGCCGAGTATTTAACGGCAAAAAACTAGCCCTATCGGCGATATTTAAGAATTTCGTTTTTTTACGTATTGATTTTTAGTAGCTGCTGAGCTGTAAAATAATCAAAAGTTGTACAAATAGAAGATTTTTATCGGGTTTTTTGCATTTCTCTAATTTCTGCAATTAAAACCGAGTATTTAACGGCAAAAAACTAGCCCTATCGGCGATATTTAAGAATTTCGTTTTTTTACCTATTGATTTTTACTAGCTGCTGAGCCGTAAAATAATAAAAAATCGTACAAATAGGAGATTTTTATCGGTTTTTTTGTATTTCTCTAATTTCTGCAATTAAAACCGAGTATTTAACGGCAAAAAACTAGCCCTATCGGCGATATTTAAGAATTTCGTTTTTTTACCTATTGATTTTTACTAGCTGCTGAGCCGTAAAATAATAAAAAATCGTACAAATAGAAGATTTTTATCGGGTTTTTTGCATTTCTCTAATTTCTGCAATTCAAACCGAGTATTTAACTGCAAAAAACTAGCCCTATCGGCGATATTTAAGAATTTCGTTTTTTTACCTATTGATTTTTACTAGCTGCTGAGCCGTAAAATAATAAAAAATCGTACAAATAGGAGATTTTTATCGGGTTTTTTGCATTTCTCTAATTTTTGCAATTAAAACCGAGTATTTAACGGCAAAAAACTAGCCCTATCGGCGATATTTAAGAATTTCGTTTTTTTACCTATTGATTTTTACTAGCTGCTGAGCCGTAAAATAATAAAAAATCGTACAAATAGGAGATTTTTATCGGGTTTTTTGCATTTCTCTAATTTTTGCAATTAAAGCCGAGTATTTAACGGCAAAAAACTAGCCCTATCGGCGATATTTAAGAATTTCGTTTTTTTACCTATTGATTTTTACTAGCTGCTGAGCCGTAAAATAATAAAAAATCGTACAAATAGGAGATTTTTATCGGGTTTTTTGCATTTCTCTAATTTTTGCAATTAAAACCGAGTATTTAACGGCAAAAAACTAGCCCTATCGGCGATATTTAAGAATTTCGTTTTTTTACGTATTGATTTTTACTAGCTGCTGAGCTGTAAAATAATCAAAAGTTGTACAAATAGAAGATTTTTATCGGGTTTTTTGCATTTCTCTAATTTCTGCAATTAAAACTGAGTATTTAACGGCAAAAAACTAGCCCTATCGGCGATATTTAAGAATTTCGTTTTTTTACCTATTGATTTTTACTAGCTGCTGAGCCGTAAAATAATAAAAAATCGTACAAATAGGAGATTTTTATCGGTTTTTTTGTATTTCTCTAATTTCTGCAATTAAAACCGAGTATTTAACGGCAAAAAACTAGCCCTATCGGCGATATTTAAGAATTTCGTTTTTTTACCTATTGATTTTTACTAGCTGCTGAGCCGTAAAATAATAAAAAATCGTACAAATAGGAGATTTTTATCGGTTTTTTTGTATTTCTCTAATTTCTGCAATTAAAACCGAGTATTTAACGGCAAAAAACTAGCCCTATCGCCGATATTTAAGAATTTCGTTTTTTTACCTATTGATTTTTACTAGCTGCTGAGCCGTAAAATAATAAAAAATCGTACAAATAGGAGATTTTTATCGGTTTTTTTGTATTTCTCTAATTTCTGCAATTAAAACCGAGTATTTAACGGCAAAAAACTAGCCCTATCGGCGATATTTAAGAATTTCGTTGTTTTACCTATTGATTTTTACTAGCTGCTGAGCCGTAAAATAATAAAAAATCGTACAAATAGGAGATTTTTATCGGTTTTTTTGCATTTCTCTTATTTCTGCAATTAAAACCGAGTATTTAACGGCAAAAAACTAGCCCTATCGGCGATATTTAAGAATTTCGTTTTTTTACCTATTGATTTTTACTAGCTGCTGAGCCGTAAAATAATAAAAAATCGTACAAATAGGAGATTTTTATCGGTTTTTTTGTATTTCTCTAATTTCTGCAATTAAAACCGAGTATTTAACCGCAAAAAACTAGCCCTATCGGCGATATTTAAGAATTTCGTTTTTTTACCTATTGATTTTTACTAGCTGCTGAGCCGTAAAATAATAAAAAATCGTACAAATAGGAGATTTTTATCGGTTTTTTTGCATTTCTCTTATTTCTGCAATTAAAACCGAGTATTTAACGGCAAAAAACTAGCCCTATCGGCGATATTTAAGAATTTCGTTTTTTTACCTATTGATTTTTACTAGTTGCGGAGTCGTAAAATAATAAAAAATCGTACAAATAGAAGATTTTTATCGGTTTTTTTGTATTTCTCTAATTTCTGCAATTAAAACCGAGTATTTAACGGCAAAAAACTAGCCCTATCGGCGATATTTAAGAATTTCGTTTTTTTACCTATTGATTTTTACTAGCTGCTGAGCCGTAAAATAATAAAAAATCGTACAAATAGGAGATTTTTATCGGTTTTTTTGTATTTCTCTAATTTCTGCAATTAAAACCGAGTATTTAACGGCAAAAAACTAGCCCTATCGGCGATATTTAAGAATTTCGTTTTTTTACCTATTGATTTTTACTAGCTGCTGAGCCGTAAAATAATAAAAAATCGTACAAATAGGAGATTTTTATCGGTTTTTTTGTATTTCTCTAATTTCTGCAATTAAAACCGAGTATTTAACGGCAAAACACTAGCCCTATCGGCGATATTTAAGAATTTCGTTTTTTTACCTATTGATTTTTACTAGCTGCTGAGCCGTAAAATAATAAAAAATCGTACAAATAGGAGATTTTTATCGGTTTTTTTGCATTTCTCTTATTTCTGCAATTAAAACCGAGTATTTAACGGCAAAAAACTAGCCCTATCGGCGATATTTAAGAATTTCGTTTTTTTACCTATTGATTTTTACTAGCTGCTGAGCCGTAAAATAATAAAAAATCGTACAAATAGGAGATTTTTATCGGTTTTTTTGTATTTCTCTAATTTCTGCAATTAAAACCGAGTATTTAACGGCAAAAAACTAGCCCTATCGGCGATATTTAAGAATTTCGTTTTTTTACCTATTGATTTTTACTAGCTGCTGAGCCGTAAAATAATAAAAAATCGTACAAATAGGAGATTTTTATCGGTTTTTTTGTATTTCTCTAATTTCTGCAATTAAAACCGAGTATTTAACGGCAAAAAACTAACCCTATCGGCGATATTTAAGAATTTCGTTTTTTTACCTATTGATTTTTACTAGCTGCTGAGCCGTAAAATAATAAAAAATCGTACAAATAGGAGATTTTTATCGGTTTTTTTGTATTTCTCTAATTTCTGCAATTAAAACCGAGTATTTAACGGCAAAAAACTAGCCCTATCGGCGATATTTAAGAATTTCGTTTTTTTACCTATTGATTTTTACTAGCTGCTGAGCCGTAAAATAATAAAAAATCGTACAAATAGGAGATTTTTATCGGTTTTTTTGCATTTCTCTTATTTCTGCAATTAAAACCGAGTATTTAACGGCAAAAAACTAGCCCTATCGGCGATATTTAAGAATTTCGTTTTTTTACCTATTGATTTTTACTAGCTGCTGAGCCGTAAAATAATAAAAAATCGTACAAATAGGAGATTTTTATCGGTTTTTTTGTATTTCTCTAATTTCTGCAATTAAAACCGAGTATTTAACGGCAAAAAACTAGCTCTATCGGCGATATTTAAGAATTTCGTTTTTTACCTATTGATTTTTACTAGCTGCTGAGCCGTAAAATAATAAAAAATCGTACAAATAGGAGATTTTTATCGGTTTTTTTGTATTTCTCTAATTTCTGCAATTAAAACCGAGTATTTAACGGCAAAAAACTAGCCCTATCGGCGATATTTAAGAATTTCGTTTTTTTACCTATTGATTTTTACTAGCTGCTGAGCCGTAAAATAATAAAAAATCGTACAAATAGGAGATTTTTATCGGTTTTTTTGTATTTCTCTAATTTCTGCAATTAAAACCGAGTATTTAACGGCAAAAAACTAGCCCTATCGGCGATATTTAAGAATTTCGTTTTTTTACCTATTGATTTTTACTAGCTGCTGAGCCGTAAAATAATAAAAAATCGTACAAATAGGAGATTTTTATCGGTTTTTTTGTATTTCTCTAATTTCTGCAATTAAAACCGAGTATTTAACGGCAAAAAACTAGCCCTATTGGCGATATTTAAGAATTTCGTTTTTTTACCTATTGATTTTTACTAGCTGCTGAGCCGTAAAATAATAAAAAATCGTACAAATAGGAGATTTTTATCGGTTTTTTTGTATTTCTCTAATTTCTGCAATTAAAACCGAGTATTTAACGGCAAAAAACTAGCCCTATCGGCGATATTTAAGAATTTCGTTTTTTTACCTATTGATTTTTACTAGCTGCTGAGCCGTAAAATAATAAAAAATCGTACAAATAGGAGATTTTTATCGGTTTTTTTGTATTTCTCTAATTTCTGCAATTAAAACCGAGTATTTAACGGCAAAAAACTAGCCCTATCGGCGATATTTAAGAATTTCGTTTTTTTACCTATTGATTTTTACTAGCTGCTGAGCCGTAAAATAATAAAAAATCGTACAAATAGGAGATTTTTATCGGTTTTTTTGCATTTCTCTTATTTCTGCAATTAAAACCGAGTATTTAACGGCAAAAAACTAGCCCTATCGGCGATATTTAAGAATTTCGTTTTTTTACCTATTGATTTTTACTAGCTGCTGAGCCGTAAAATAATAAAAAATCGTACAAATAGGAGATTTTTATCGGTTTTTTTGTATTTCTCTAATTTCTGCAATTAAAACCGAGTATTTAACGGCAAAAAACTAGCCCTATCGGCGATATTTAAGAATTTCGTTTTTTACCTATTGATTTTTACTAGCTGCTGAGCCGTAAAATAATAAAAAATCGTACAAATAGGAGATTTTTATCGGTTTTTTTGTATTTCTCTAATTTCTGCAATTAAAACCGAGTATTTAACGGCAAAAAACTAGCCCTATCGGCGATATTTAAGAATTTCGTTTTTTTACCTATTGATTTTTACTAGCTGCTGAGCCGTAAAATAATAAAAAATCGTACAAATAAGAGATTTTTATCGGTTTTTTTGTATTTCTCTAATTTCTGCAATTAAAACCGAGTATTTAACGGCAAAAAACTAGCCCTATCGGCGATATTTAAGAATTTCGTTTTTTTACCTATTGATTTTTACTAGCTGCTGAGCCGTAAAATAATAAAAAATCGTACAAATAGGAGATTTTTATCGGTTTTTTTGTATTTCTCTAATTTCTGCAATTAAAACCGAGTATTTAACGGCAAAAAACTAGCCCTATCGGCGATATTTAAGAATTTCGTTTTTTTACCTATTGATTTTTACTAGCTGCTGAGCCGTAAAATAATAAAAAATCGTACAAATAGGAGATTTTTATCGGTTTTTTTGTATTTCTCTAATTTCTGCAATTAAAACCGAGTATTTAACGGCAAAAAACTAGCCCTATCGGCGATATTTAAGAATTTCGTTTTTTTACCTATTGATTTTTACTAGCTGCTGAGCCGTAAAATAATAAAAAATCGTACAAATAGGAGATTTTTATCGGTTTTTTTGTATTTCTCTAATTTCTGCAATTAAAACCGAGTATTTAACGGCAAAAAACTAGCCCTATCGGCGATATTTAAGAATTTCGTTTTTTTACCTATTGATTTTTACTAGCTGCTGAGCCGTAAAATAATAAAAAATCGTACAAATAGGAGATTTTTATCGGTTTTTTTGTATTTCTCTAATTTCTGCAATTAAAACCGAGTATTTAACGGCAAAAAACTAGCCCTATCGGCGATATTTAAGAATTTCGTTTTTTTACCTATTGATTTTTACTAGCTGCTGAGCCGTAAAATAATAAAAAATCGTACAAATAGGAGATTTTTATCGGGTTTTTTGCATTTCTCTAATTTTTGCAATTAAAGCCGAGTATTTAACGGCAAAAAACTAGCCCTATCGGCGATATTTAAGAATTTCGTTTTTTTACCTATTGATTTTTACTAGCTGCTGAGCCGTAAAATAATAAAAAATCGTACAAATAGGAGATTTTTATCGGGTTTTTTGCATTTCTCTAATTTTTGCAATTAAAGCCGAGTATTTAACGGCAAAAAACTAGCCCTATCGGCGATATTTAAGAATTTCGTTTTTTTAGGTATTGATTTTTACTAGCTGCTGAGCTGTAAAATAATCAAAAGTTGTACAAATAGAAGATTTTTATCGGGTTTTTTGCATTTCTCTAATTTCTGCAATTAAAACCGTGTATTTAACGGCAAAAAACTAGCCCTATCGGCGATATTTAAGAATTTCGTTTTTTTACGTATTGATTTTTACTAGCTGCTGAGCTGTAAAATAATCAAAAGTTGTACAAATAGAAGATTTTTATCGGGTTTTTTGCATTTCTCTAATTTCTGCAATTAAAACCGAGTATTTAACGGCAAAAAACTAGCCCTATCGGCGATATTTAAGAATTTCGTTTTTTTACCTATTGATTTTTACTAGCTGCTGAGCCGTAAAATAATAAAAAATCGTACAAATAGGAGATTTTTATCGGTTTTTTTGTATTTCTCTAATTTCTGCAATTAAAACCGAGTATTTAACGGCAAAAAACTAGCCCTATCGGCGATATTTAAGAATTTCGTTTTTTTACCTATTGATTTTTACTAGCTGCTGAGCCGTAAAATAATAAAAAATCGTACAAATAGGAGATTTTTATCGGTTTTTTTGCATTTCTCTTATTTCTGCAATTAAAACCGAGTATTTAACGGCAAAAAACTAGCCCTATCGGCGATATTTAAGAATTTCGTTTTTTTACCTATTGATTTTTACTAGCTGCTGAGCCGTAAAATAATAAAAAATCGTACAAATAGGAGATTTTTATCGGTTTTTTTGTATTTCTCTAATTTCTGCAATTAAAACCGAGTATTTAACGGCAAAAAACTAGCCCTATCGGCGATATTTAAGAATTTCGTTTTTTTACCTATTGATTTTTACTAGCTGCTGAGCAGTAAAATAATAAAAAATCGTACAAATAGGAGATTTTTATCGGTTTTTTTGTATTTCTCTAATTTCTGCAATTAAAACCGAGTATTTAACGGCAAAAAACTAGCCCTATCGGCGATATTTAAGAATTTCGTTTTTTACCTATTGATTTTTACTAGCTGCTGAGCCGTAAAATAATAAAAAATCGTACAAATAGGAGATTTTTATCGGTTTTTTTGTATTTCTCTAATTTCTGCAATTAAAACCGAGTATTTAACGGCAAAAAACTAGCCCTATCGGCGATATTTAAGAATTTCGTTTTTTTACCTATTGATTTTTACTAGCTGCTGAGCCGTAAAATAATAAAAAATCGTACAAATAGGAGATTTTTATCGGTTTTTTTGTATTTCTCTAATTTCTGCAATTAAAACCGAGTATTTAACGGCAAAAAACTAGCCCTATCGGCGATATTTAAGAATTTCGTTTTTTTACCTATTGATTTTTACTAGCTGCTGAGCCGTAAAATAATAAAAAATCGTACAAATAGGAGATTTTTATCGGTTTTTTTGTATTTCTCTAATTTCTGCAATTAAAACCGAGTATTTAACGGCAAAAAACTAGCCCTATCGGCGATATTTAAGAATTTCGTTTTTTTACCTATTGATTTTTACTAGCTGCTGAGCCGTAAAATAATAAAAAATCGTACAAATAGGAGATTTTTATCGGTTTTTTTGTATTTCTCTAATTTCTGCAATTAAAACCGAGTATTTAACGGCAAAAAACTAGCCCTATCGGCGATATTTAAGAATTTCGTTTTTTTACCTATTGATTTTTACTAGCTGCTGAGCCGTAAAATAATAAAAAATCGTACAAATAGGAGATTTTTATCGGTTTTTTTGTATTTCTCTAATTTCTGCAATTAAAACCGAGTATTTAACGGCAAAAAACTAGCCCTATCGGCGATATTTAAGAATTTCGTTTTTTTACCTATTGATTTTTACTAGCTGCTGAGCCGTAAAATAATAAAAAATCGTACAAATAGGAGATTTTTATCGGTTTTTTTGTATTTCTCTAATTTCTGCAATTAAAACCGAGTATTTAACGGCAAAAAACTAGCCCTATCGGCGATATTTAAGAATTTCGTTTTTTTACCTATTGATTTTTACTAGCTGCTGAGCCGTAAAATAATAAAAAATCGTACAAATAGGAGATTTTTGTCGGGTTTTTCGCATTTCTCTAATTTTTGCAATTAAAGCCGAGTATTTAACGGCAAAAAACTAGCCCTATCGGCGATATTTAAGAATTTCGTTTTTTTACCTATTGATTTTTACTAGCTGCTGAGCCGTAAAATAATAAAAAATCGTACAAATAGGAGATTTTTATCGGGTTTTTTGCATTTCTCTAATTTTTGCAATTAAAGCCGAGTATTTAACGGCAAAAAACTAGCCCTATCGGCGATATTTAAGAATTTCGTTTTTTTACGTATTGATTTTTACTAGCTGCTGAGCTGTAAAATAATCAAAAGTTGTACAAATAGAAGATTTTTATCGGGTTTTTTGCATTTCTCTAATTTCTGCAATTAAAACCGTGTATTTAACGGCAAAAAACTAGCCCTATCGGCGATATTTAAGAATTTCGTTTTTTTACCTATTGATTTTTACTAGCTGCTGAGCCGTAAAATAATAAAAAATCGTACAAATAGGAGATTTTTATCGGTTTTTTTGCATTTCTCTTATTTCTGCAATTAAAACCGAGTATTTAACGGCAAAAAACTAGCCCTATCGGCGATATTTAAGAATTTCGTTTTTTTACCTATTGATTTTTACTAGCTGCTGAGCCGTAAAATAATAAAAAATCGTACAAATAGGAGATTTTTATCGGTTTTTTTGTATTTCTCTAATTTCTGCAATTAAAACCGAGTATTTAACGGCAAAAAACTAGCCCTATCGGCGATATTTAAGAATTTCGTTTTTTTACCTATTGATTTTTACTAGCTGCTGAGCCGTAAAATAATAAAAAATCGTACAAATAGGAGATTTTTATCGGGTTTTTTGCATTTCTCTAATTTTTGCAATTAAAGCCGAGTATTTAACGGCAAAAAACTAGCCCTATCGGCGATATTTAAGAATTTCGTTTTTTTAGGTATTGATTTTTACTAGCTGCTGAGCTGTAAAATAATCAAAAGTTGTACAAATAGAAGATTTTTATCGGGTTTTTTGCATTTCTCTAATTTCTGCAATTAAAACCGTGTATTTAACGGCAAAAAACTAGCCCTATCGGCGATATTTAAGAATTTCGTTTTTTTACGTATTGATTTTTACTAGCTGCTGAGCTGTAAAATAATCAAAAGTTGTACAAATAGAAGATTTTTATCGGGTTTTTTGCATTTCTCTAATTTCTGCAATTAAAACCGAGTATTTAACGGCAAAAAACTAGCCCTATCGGCGATATTTAAGAATTTCGTTTTTTTACCTATTGATTTTTACTAGCTGCTGAGCCGTAAAATAATAAAAAATCGTACAAATAGGAGATTTTTATCGGTTTTTTTGTATTTCTCTAATTTCTGCAATTAAAACCGAGTATTTAACGGCAAAAAACTAGCCCTATCGGCGATATTTAAGAATTTCGTTTTTTTACCTATTGATTTTTACTAGCTGCTGAGCCGTAAAATAATAAAAAATCGTACAAATAGGAGATTTTTATCGGTTTTTTTGCATTTCTCTTATTTCTGCAATTAAAACCGAGTATTTAACGGCAAAAAACTAGCCCTATCGGCGATATTTAAGAATTTCGTTTTTTTACCTATTGATTTTTACTAGCTGCTGAGCCGTAAAATAATAAAAAATCGTACAAATAGGAGATTTTTATCGGTTTTTTTGTATTTCTCTAATTTCTGCAATTAAAACCGAGTATTTAACGGCAAAAAACTAGCCCTATCGGCGATATTTAAGAATTTCGTTTTTTTACCTATTGATTTTTACTAGCTGCTGAGCAGTAAAATAATAAAAAATCGTACAAATAGGAGATTTTTATCGGTTTTTTTGTATTTCTCTAATTTCTGCAATTAAAACCGAGTATTTAACGGCAAAAAACTAGCCCTATCGGCGATATTTAAGAATTTCGTTTTTTACCTATTGATTTTTACTAGCTGCTGAGCCGTAAAATAATAAAAAATCGTACAAATAGGAGATTTTTATCGGTTTTTTTGTATTTCTCTAATTTCTGCAATTAAAACCGAGTATTTAACGGCAAAAAACTAGCCCTATCGGCGATATTTAAGAATTTCGTTTTTTTACCTATTGATTTTTACTAGCTGCTGAGCCGTAAAATAATAAAAAATCGTACAAATAGGAGATTTTTATCGGTTTTTTTGTATTTCTCTAATTTCTGCAATTAAAACCGAGTATTTAACGGCAAAAAACTAGCCCTATCGGCGATATTTAAGAATTTCGTTTTTTTACCTATTGATTTTTACTAGCTGCTGAGCCGTAAAATAATAAAAAATCGTACAAATAGGAGATTTTTATCGGTTTTTTTGTATTTCTCTAATTTCTGCAATTAAAACCGAGTATTTAACGGCAAAAAACTAGCCCTATCGGCGATATTTAAGAATTTCGTTTTTTTACCTATTGATTTTTACTAGCTGCTGAGCCGTAAAATAATAAAAAATCGTACAAATAGGAGATTTTTATCGGTTTTTTTGTATTTCTCTAATTTCTGCAATTAAAACCGAGTATTTAACGGCAAAAAACTAGCCCTATCGGCGATATTTAAGAATTTCGTTTTTTTACCTATTGATTTTTACTAGCTGCTGAGCCGTAAAATAATAAAAAATCGTACAAATAGGAGATTTTTATCGGTTTTTTTGTATTTCTCTAATTTCTGCAATTAAAACCGAGTATTTAACGGCAAAAAACTAGCCCTATCGGCGATATTTAAGAATTTCGTTTTTTTACCTATTGATTTTTACTAGCTGCTGAGCCGTAAAATAATAAAAAATCGTACAAATAGGAGATTTTTATCGGTTTTTTTGTATTTCTCTAATTTCTGCAATTAAAACCGAGTATTTAACGGCAAAAAACTAGCCCTATCGGCGATATTTAAGAATTTCGTTTTTTTACCTATTGATTTTTACTAGCTGCTGAGCCGTAAAATAATAAAAAATCGTACAAATAGGAGATTTTTATCGGGTTTTTCGCATTTCTCTAATTTTTGCAATTAAAGCCGAGTATTTAACGGCAAAAAACTAGCCCTATCGGCGATATTTAAGAATTTCGTTTTTTTACCTATTGATTTTTACTAGCTGCTGAGCCGTAAAATAATAAAAAATCGTACAAATAGGAGATTTTTATCGGGTTTTTTGCATTTCTCTAATTTTTGCAATTAAAGCCGAGTATTTAACGGCAAAAAACTAGCCCTATCGGCGATATTTAAGAATTTCGTTTTTTTACGTATTGATTTTTACTAGCTGCTGAGCTGTAAAATAATCAAAAGTTGTACAAATAGAAGATTTTTATCGGGTTTTTTGCATTTCTCTAATTTCTGCAATTAAAACCGTGTATTTAACGGCAAAAAACTAGCCCTATCGGCGATATTTAAGAATTTCGTTTTTTTACTTATTGATTTTTACTAGCTGCTGAGCTGTAAAATAATCAAAAGTTGTACAAATAGAAGATTTTTATCGGGTTTTTTGCATTTCTCTAATTTCTGCAATTAAAACCGAGTATTTAACGGCAAAAAACTAGCCCTATCGGCGATATTTAAGAATTTCGTTTTTTTACCTATTGATTTTTACTAGCTGCTGAGCCGTAAAATAATAAAAAATCGTACAAATAGGAGATTTTTATCGGTTTTTTTGTATTTCTCTAATTTCTGCAATTAAAACCGAGTATTTAACGGCAAAAAACTAGCCCTATCGGCGATATTTAAGAATTTCGTTTTTTTACCTATTGATTTTTACTAGCTGCTGAGCCGTAAAATAATAAAAAATCGTACAAATAGGAGATTTTTATCGGGTTTTTTGCATTTCTCTAATTTTTGCAATTAAAGCCGAGTATTTAACGGCAAAAAACTAGCCCTATCGGCGATATTTAAGAATTTCGTTTTTTTACCTATTGATTTTTACTAGCTGCTGAGCCGTAAAATAATAAAAAATCGTACAAATAGGAGATTTTTATCGGGTTTTTTGCATTTCTCTAATTTTTGCAATTAAAGCCGAGTATTTAACGGCAAAAAACTAGCCCTATCGGCGATATTTAAGAATTTCGTTTTTTTAGGTATTGATTTTTACTAGCTGCTGAGCTGTAAAATAATCAAAAGTTGTACAAATAGAAGATTTTTATCGGGTTTTTTGCATTTCTCTAATTTCTGCAATTAAAACCGAGTATTTAACGGCAAAAAACTAGCCCTATCGGCGATATTTAAGAATTTCGTTTTTTTACCTATTGATTTTTACTAGCTGCTGAGCCGTAAAATAATAAAAAATCGTACAAATAGGAGATTTTTATCGGTTTTTTGTATTTCCCTAATTTCTGCAATTAAAACCGAGTATTTAACGGCAAAAAACTAGCCCTATCATCGATATGTAAGAATTTCGTTTTTTTACCTATTGATTTTTACTAGCTGCTGAGCCGTAAAATAATAAAAAATCGTACAAATAGGAGATTTTTATCGGTTTTTTTGTATTTCTCTAATTTCTGCAATTAAAACCGAGTATTTAACGGCAAAAAACTAGCCCTATCGGCGATATTTAAGAATTTCGTTTTTTTACCTATTGATTTTTACTAGCTGCTGAGCCGTAAAATAATAAAAAATCGTACAAATAGGAGATTTTTATCGGGTTTTTTGCATTTCTCTAATTTTTGCATTTAAAGACGAGTATTTAACGGCAAAAAACTAGCCCTATCGGCGATATTTAAGAATTTCGTTTTTTTACCTATTGATTTTTACTAGCTGCTGAGCCGTAAAATAATAAAAAATCGTACAAATAGGAGATTTTTATCGGGTTTTTTGCATTTCTCTAATTTTTGCAATTAAAGCCGAGTATTTAACGGCAAAAAACTAGCCCTATCGGCGATATTTAAGAATTTCGTTTTTTTACGTATTGATTTTTAGTAGCTGCTGAGCTGTAAAATAATCAAAAGTTGTACAAATAGAAGATTTTTATCGGGTTTTTTGCATTTCTCTAATTTCTGCAATTAAAACCGAGTATTTAACGGCAAAAAACTAGCCCTATCGGCGATATTTAAGAATTTCGTTTTTTTACCTATTGATTTTTACTAGCTGCTGAGCCGTAAAATAATAAAAAATCGTACAAATAGGAGATTTTTATCGGTTTTTTGTATTTCTCTAATTTCTGCAATTAAAACCGAGTATTTAACGGCAAAAAACTAGCCCTATCGGCGATATTTAAGAATTTCGTTTTTTTACCTATTGATTTTTACTAGCTGCTGAGCCGTAAAATAATAAAAAATCGTACAAATAGGAGATTTTTATCGGTTTTTTTGTATTTCTCTAATTTCTGCAATTAAAACCGAGTATTTAACGGCAAAAAACTAGCCCTATCGGCGATATTTAAGAATTTCGTTTTTTTACCTATTGAGTTTTACTAGCTGCTGAGCCGTAAAATAATAAAAAATCGTACAAATAGAAGATTTTTATCGGGTTTTTTGCATTTCTCTAATTTCTGCAATTCAAACCGAGTATTTAACTGCAAAAAACTAGCCCTATCGGCGATATTTAAGAATTTCGTTTTTTTACCTATTGATTTTTACTAGCTGCTGAGCCGTAAAATAATAAAAAATCGTACAAATAGGAGATTTTTATCGGGTTTTTTGCATTTCTCTAATTTTTGCAATTAAAGCCGAGTATTTAACGGCAAAAAACTAGCCCTATCGGCGATATTTAAGAATTTCGTTTTTTTACCTATTGATTTTTACTAGCTGCTGAGCCGTAAAATAATAAAAAATCGTACAAATAGGAGATTTTTATCGGGTTTTTTGCATTTCTCTAATTTTTGCAATTAAAGCCGAGTATTTAACGGCAAAAAACTAGCCCTATCGGCGATATTTAAGAATTTCGTTTTTTTACGTATTGATTTTTACTAGCTGCTGAGCCGTAAAATAATAAAAAATCGTACAAATAGGAGATTTTTATCGGGTTTTTTGCATTTCTCTAATTTTTGCAATTAAAACCGAGTATTTAACGGCAAAAAACTAGCCCTATCGGCGATATTTAAGAATTTCGTTTTTTTACGTATTGATTTTTACTAGCTGCTGAGCTGTAAAATAATCAAAAGTTGTACAAATAGAAGATTTTTATCGGGTTTTTTGCATTTCTCTAATTTCTGCAATTAAAACCGAGTATTTAACGGCAAAAAACTAGCCCTATCGGCGATATTTAAGAATTTCGTTTTTTTACCTATTGATTTTTACTAGCTGCTGAGCCGTAAAATAATAAAAAATCGTACAAATAGGAGATTTTTATCGGTTTTTTTGTATTTCTCTAATTTCTGCAATTAAAACCGAGTATTTAACGGCAAAAAACTAGCCCTATCGGCGATATTTAAGAATTTCGTTTTTTTACCTATTGATTTTTACTAGCTGCTGAGCCGTAAAATAATAAAAAATCGTACAAAGAGGAGATTTTTATCGGTTTTTTTGTATTTCTCTAATTTCTGCAATTAAAACCGAGTATTCAACGGCAAAAAACTAGCCCTATCGGCGATATTTAAGAATTTCGTTTTTTTACCTATTGATTTTTACTAGCTGCTGAGCCGTAAAATAATAAAAAATCGTACAAATAGGAGATTTTTATCGGTTTTTTTGTATTTCTCTAATTTCTGCAATTAAAACCGAGTATTTAACGGCAAAAAACTAGCCCTATCGGCGATATTTAAGAATTTCGTTGTTTTACCTATTGATTTTTACTAGCTGCTGAGCCGTAAAATAATAAAAAATCGTACAAATAGGAGATTTTTATCGGTTTTTTTGCATTTCTCTTATTTCTGCAATTAAAACCGAGTATTTAACGGCAAAAAACTAGCCTTATCGGCGATATTTAAGAATTTCGTTTTTTTACCTATTGATTTTTACTAGCTGCTGAGCCGTAAAATAATAAAAAATCGTACAAATAGGAGATTTTTATCGGTTTTTTTTGTATTTCTCTAATTTCTGCAATTAAAACCGAGTATTTAACGGCAAAAAACTAGCCCTATCGGCGATATTTAAGAATTTCGTTTTTTTACCTATTGATTTTTACTAGCTGCTGAGCCGTAAAATAATAAAAAATCGTACAAATAGGAGATTTTTATCGGTTTTTTTGTATTTCTCTAATTTCTGCAATTAAAACCGAGTATTTAACGGCAAAAAACTAGCCCTATCGGCGATATTTAAGAATTTCGTTTTTTTACCTATTGATTTTTACTAGCTGCTGAGCCGTAAAATAATAAAAAATCGTACAAATAGGAGATTTTTATCGGTTTTTTTGTATTTCTCTAATTTCTGCAATTAAAACCGAGTATTTAACGGCAAAAAACTAGCCCTATCGGCGATATTTAAGAATTTCGTTTTTTTACCTATTGATTTTTACTAGCTGCTGAGCCGTAAAATAATAAAAAATCGTACAAATAGGAGATTTTTATCGGTTTTTTTGTATTTCTCTAATTTCTGCAATTAAAACCGAGTATTTAACGGCAAAAAACTAGCCCTATCGGCGATATTTAAGAATTTCGTTTTTTTACCTATTGATTTTTACTAGCTGCTGAGCCGTAAAATAATAAAAAATCGTACAAATAGGAGATTTTTATCGGTTTTTTTGTATTTCTCTAATTTCTGCAATTAAAACCGAGTATTTAACGGCAAAAAACTAGCCCTATCGGCGATATTTAAGAATTTCGTTTTTTTACCTATTGATTTTTACTAGCTGCTGAGCCGTAAAATAATAAAAAATCGTACAAATAGGAGATTTTTATCGGTTTTTTTGCATTTCTCTTATTTCTGCAATTAAAACCAAGTATTTAACGGCAAAAAACTAGCCCTATCGGCGATATTTAAGAATTTCGTTTTTTTACCTATTGATTTTTACTAGCTGCTGAGCCGTAAAATAATAAAAAATCGTACAAATAGGAGATTTTTATCGGTTTTTTTGTATTTCTCTAATTTCTGCAATTAAAACCGAGTATTTAACGGCAAAAAACTAGCCCTATCGGCGATATTTAAGAATTTCGTTTTTTTACCTATTGATTTTTACTAGCTGCTGAGCCGTAAAATAATAAAAAATCGTACAAATAGGAGATTTTTATCGGTTTTTTTGTATTTCTCTAATTTCTGCAATTAAAACCGAGTATTTCACGGCAAAAAACTAGCCCTATCGGCGATATTTAAGAATTTCGTTTTTTTACCTATTGATTTTTACTAGCTGCTGAGCCGTAAAATAATAAAAAATCGTACAAATAGAAGATTTTTATCGGTTTTTTTGTATTTCTCTAATTTCTGCAATTAAAACCGAGTATTTAACGGCAAAAAACTAGCCCTATCAGCGATATTTAAGAATTTCGTTTTTTAACCTATTGATTTTTACTAGCTGCTGAGCCGTAAAATAATAAAAAATCGTACAAATAGGAGATTTTTATCGGTTTATTTGTATTTCTCTAATTTCTGCAATTAAAACCGAGTATTTAACGGCAAAAAACTAGCCCTATCGGCGATATTTAAGAATTTCGTTTTTTTACCTATTGATTTTTACTAGCTGCTGAGCCGTAAAATAATAAAAAATCGTACAAATAGGAGATTTTTATCGGTTTTTTTGTATTTCTCTAATTTCTGCAATTAAAACCGAGTATTTAACGGCAAAAAACTAGCCCTATCGGCGATATTTAAGAATTTCGTTTTTTTACCTATTGATTTTTACTAGCTGCTGAGCCGTAAAATAATAAAAAATCGTACAAATAGGAGATTTTTATCGGTTTTTTTGTATTTCTCTAATTTCTGCAATTAAAACCGAGTATTTAACGGCAAAAAACTAGCCCTATCGGCGATATTTAAGAATTTCGTTTTTTACCTATTGATTTTTACTAGCTGCTGAGCCGTAAAATAATAAAAAATCGTACAAATAGGAGATTTTTATCGGTTTTTTTGCATTTCTCTTATTTCTGCAATTAAAACCGAGTATTTAACGGCAAAAAACTAGCCCTATCGGCGATATTTAAGAATTTCGTTTTTTTACCTATTGATTTTTACTAGCTGCTGAGCCGTAAAATAATAAAAAATCGTACAAATAGGAGATTTTTATCGGTTTTTTTGTATTTCTCTAATTTCTGTAATTAAAACCGAGTATTTAACGGCAAAAAACTAGCCCTATCGGCGATATTTAAGAATTTCGTTTTTTTACCTATTGATTTTTACTAGCTGCTGAGCCGTAAAATAATAAAAAATCGTACAAATAGAAGATTTTTATCGGTTTTTTTGTATTTCTCTAATTTCTGCAATTAAAACCGAGTATTTAACGGCAAAAAACTAGCCCTATCGGCGATATTTAAGAATTTCGTTTTTTTACCTATTGATTTTTACTAGCTGCTGAGCCGTAAAATAATAAAAAATCGTACAAATAGGAGATTTTTATCGGTTTTTTTGCATTTCTCTTATTTCTGCAATTAAAACCGAGTATTTAACGGCAAAAAACTAGCCCTATCGGCGATATTTAAGAATTTCGTTTTTTTACCTATTGATTTTTACTAGCTGCTGAGCCGTAAAATAATAAAAAATCGTACAAATAGGACAATTTTATCGGTTTTTTTGTATTTCTCTAATTTCTGCAATTAAAACCGAGTATTTAACGGCAAAAAACTAGCCCTATCGGCGATATTTAAGAATTTCGTTTTTTTACCTATTGATTTTTACTAGCTGCTGAGCCGTAAAATAATAAAAAATCGTACAAATAGGAGATTTTTATCGGTTTTTTTGTATTTCTCTAATTTCTGCAATTAAAACCGAGTATTTAACGGCAAAAAACTAGCCCTATCGGCGATATTTAAGAATTTCGTTTTTTTACCTATTGATTTTTACTAGCTGCTGAGCCGTAAAATAATAAAAAATCGTACAAATAGGAGATTTTTATCGGTTTTTTTGTATTTCTCTAATTTCTGCAATTAAAACCGAGTATTTAACGGCAAAAAACTAGCCCTATCGGCGATATTTAAGAATTTCGTTTTTTTACCTATTGATTTTTACTAGCTGCTGAGCCGTAAAATAATAAAAAATCGTACAAATAGGAGATTTTTATCGGTTTTTTTGTATTTCTCTAATTTCTGCAATTAAAACCGAGTATTTAACGGCAAAAAACTAGCCCTATCGGCGATATTTAAGAATTTCGTTTTTTTACCTATTGATTTTTACTAGCTGCTGAGCCGTAAAATAATAAAAAATCGTACAAATAGGAGATTTTTATCGGTTTTTTTGTATTTCTCTAATTTCTGCAATTAAAACCGAGTATTTAACGGCAAAAAACTAGCCCTATCGGCGATATTTAAGAATTTCGTTTTTTTACCTATTGATTTTTACTAGCTGCTGAGCCGTAAAATAATAAAAAATCGTACAAATAGGAGATTTTTATCGGTTTTTTTGTATTTCTCTAATTTCTGCAATTAAAACCGAGTATTTAACGGCAAAAAACTAGCCCTATCGGCGATATTTAAGAATTTCGTTTTTTTACCTATTGATTTTTACTAGCTGCTGAGCCGTAAAATAATAAAAAATCGTACAAATAGGAGATTTTTATCGGTTTTTTTGTATTTCTCTAATTTCTGCAATTAAAACCGAGTATTTAACGGCAAAAAACTAGCCCTATCGGCGATATTTAAGAATTTCGTTTTTTTACCTATTGATTTTTACTAGCTGCTGAGCCGTAAAATAATAAAAAATCGTACAAATAGGAGATTTTTATCGGTTTTTTTGTATTTCTCTAATTTCTGCAATTAAAACCGAGTATTTAACGGCAAAAAACTAGCCCTATCGGCGATATTTAAGAATTTCGTTTTTTTACCTATTGATTTTTACTAGCTGCTGAGCCGTAAAATAATAAAAAATCGTACAAATAGGAGATTTTTATCGGTTTTTTTGTATTTTTCTAATTTCTGCAATTAAAACCGAGTATTTAACGGCAAAAAACTAGCCCTATCGGCGATATTTAAGAATTTCGTTTTTTTACCTATTGATTTTTACTAGCTGCTGAGCCGTGAAATAATAAAAAATCGTACAAATAGGAGATTTTTATCGGTTTTTTTGCATTTCTCTTATTTCTGCAATTAAAACCGAGTATTTAACGGCAAAAAACTAGCCCTATCGGCGATATTTAAGAATTTCGTTTTTTTACCTATTGATTTTTACTAGCTGCTGAGCCGTAAAATAATAAAAAATCGTACAAATAGGAGATTTTTATCGGTTTTTTTGTATTTCTCTAATTTCTGCAATTAAAACCGAGTATTTAACGGCAAAAAACTAGCCCTATCGGCGATATTTAAGAATTTCGTTTTTTTACCTATTGATTTTTACTAGCTGCTGAGCCGTAAAATAATAAAAAATCGTACAAATAGAAGATTTTTATCGGTTTTTTTGTATTTCTCTAATTTCTGCAATTAAAACCGAGTATTTAACGGCAAAAAACTAGCCCTATCGGCGATATTTAAGAATTTCGTTTTTTTACCTATTGATTTTTACTAGCTGCTGAGCCGTAAAATAATAAAAAATCGTACAAATAGGAGATTTTTATCGGTTTTTTTGCATTTATCTTATTTCTGCAATTAAAACCGAGTATTTAACGGCAAAAAACTACCCCTATCGGCGATATTTAAGAATTTCGTTTTTTTACCTATTGATTTTTACTAGCTGCTGAGCCGTAAAATAATAAAAAATCGTACAAATAGGAGATTTTTATCGGTTTTTTTGTATTTCTCTAATTTCTGCAATTAAAACCGAGTATTTAACGGCAAAAAACTAGCCCTATCGGCGATATTTAAGAATTTCGTTTTTTTACCTATTGATTTTTACTAGCTGCTGAGCCGTAAAATAATAAAAAATCGTACAAATAGGAGATTTTTATCGGTTTTTTTGTATTTCTCTAATTTCTGCAATTAAAACCGAGTATTTAACGGCAAAAAACTAGCCGTATCAGCGATATTTAAGAATTTCGTTTTTTAACCTATTGATTTTTACTAGCTGCTGAGCCGTAAAATAATAAAAAATCGTACAAATAGGAGATTTTTATAGGTTTTTTTGCATTTCTCTTATTTCTGCAATTAAAACCGAGTATTTAACGGCAAAAAACTAGCCCTATCGGCGATATTTAAGAATTTCGTTTTTTTACCTATTGATTTTTACTAGCTGCTGAGCCGTAAAATAATAAAAAATCGTACAAATAGGAGATTTTTATCGGTTTTTTTGTATTTCTCTAATTTCTGCAATTAAAACCGAGTATTTAACGGCAAAAAACTAGCCCTATCAGCGATATTTAAGAATTTCGTTTTTTAACCTATTGATTTTTACTAGCTGCTGAGCCGTAAAATAATAAAAAATCGTACAAATAGGAGATTTTTATCGTTTTTTTGTATTTCTCTAATTTCTGCAATTAAAACCGAGTATTTAACGGCAAAAAACTAGCCCTATCGGCGATATTTAAGAATTTCGTTTTTTTACCTATTGATTTTTACTAGCTGCTGAGCCGTAAAATAATAAAAAATCGTACAAATAGGAGATTTTTATCGGTTTTTTTGCATTTCTCTTATTTCTGCAATTAAAACCGAGTATTTAACGGCAAAAAACTAGCCCTATCGGCGATATTTAAGAATTTCGTTTTTTTACCTATTGATTTTTACTAGCTGCTGAGCCGTAAAATAATAAAAAATCGTACAAATAGGAGATTTTTATCGGTTTTTTTGTATTTCTCTAATTTCTGCAATTAAAACCGAGTATTTAACGGCAAAAAACTAGCCCTATCGGCGATATTTAAGAATTTGGTTTTTTTACCTATTGATTTTTACTAGCTGCTGACCCGTAAAATAATAGAAAATCGTACAAATAGGAGATTTTTATCGGTTTTTTTGTATTTCTCTAATTTCTGCAATTAAAACCGAGTATTTAACGGCAAAAACTAGCCCTATCGGCGATATTTAAGAATTTCGTTTTTTTACCTATTGATTTTTACTAGCTGCTGAGCCGTAAAATAATAAAAAATCGTACAAATAGGAGATTTTTATCGGTTTTTTTGTATTTCTCTAATTTCTGCAATTAAAACCGAGTATTTAACGGCCAAAAACTAGCCCTATCAGCGATATTTAAGAATTTCGTTTTTTAACCTATTGATTTTTACTAGCTGCTGAGCCGTAAAATAATAAAAAATCGTACAAATAGGAGATTTTTATCGGTTTTTTTGTCTTTCTCTAATTTCTGCAATTAAAACCGAGTATTTAACGGCAAAAAACTAGCCCTATCGGCGATATTTAAGAATTTCGTTTTTTTACCTATTGATTTTTACTAGCTGCTGAGCCGTAAAATAATAAAAAATCGTACAAATAGGAGATTTTTATCGGTTTTTTTGTATTTCTCTAATTTCTGCAATTAAAACCGAGTATTTAACGGCAAAAAACTAGCCCTATCGGCGATATTTAAGAATTTCGTTTTTTTACCTATTGATTTTTACTAGCTGCTGAGCCGTAAAATAATAAAAAATCGTACAAATAGGAGATTTTTATCGGTTTTTTTGCATTTCTCTTATTTCTGCAATTAAAACCGAGTATTTAACGGCAAAAAACTAGCCCTATCGGCGATATTTAAGAATTTCGTTTTTTTACCTATTGATTTTTACTAGCTGCTGAGCCGTAAAATAATAAAAAATCGTACAAATAGGAGATTTTTATCGGTTTTTTTGTATTTCTCTAATTTCTGCAATTAAAACCGAGTATTTAACGGCAAAAAACTAGCCCTATCGGCGATATTTAAGAATTTCGTTTTTTTACCTATTGATTTTTACTAGCTGCTGAGCCGTAAAATAATAAAAAATCGTACAAATAGAAGATTTTTATCGGTTTTTTTGTATTTCTCTAATTTCTGCAATTAAAACCGAGTATTTAACGGCAAAAAACTAGCCCTATCGGCGATATTTAAGAATTTCGTTGTTTTACCTATTGATTTTTACTAGCTGCTGAGCCGTAAAATAATAAAAAATCGTACAAATAGGAGATTTTTATCGGTTTTTTTGTATTTCTCTAATTTCTGCAATTAAAACCGAGTATTTAACGGCAAAAAACTAGCCCTATCGGCGATATTTAAGAATTTCGTTTTTTTACCTATTGATTTTTACTAGCTGCTGAGCCGTAAAATAATAAAAAATCGTACAAATAGGAGATTTTTATCGGTTTTTTTGTATTTCTCTAATTTCTGCAATTAAAACCGAGTATTTAACGGCAAAAAACTAGCCCTATCGGCGATATTTAAGAATTTCGTTTTTTTACCTATTGATTTTTACTAGCTGCTGAGCCGTAAAATAATAAAAAATCGTACAAATAGGAGATTTTTATCGGTTTTTTTGCATTTCTCTTATTTCTGCAATTAAAACCGAGTATTTAACGGCAAAAAACTAGCCCTATCGGCGATATTTAAGAATTTCGTTTTTTTACCTATTGATTTTTACTAGCTGCTGAGCCGTAAAATAATCAAAAATCGTACAAATAGGAGATTTTTATCGGTTTTTTTGTATTTCTCTAATTTCTGCAATTAAAACCGAGTATTTAACGGCAAAAAACTAGCCCTATCGGCGATATTTAAGAATTTCGTTTTTTTACCTATTGATTTTTACTAGCTGCTGAGCCGTAAAATAATAAAAAATCGTACAAATAGGAGATTTTTATCGGTTTTTTTGCATTTCTCTTATTTCTGCAATTAAAACCGAGTATTTAACGGCAAAAAACTAGCCCTATCGGCGATATTTAAGAATTTCGTTTTTTTACCTATTGATTTTTACTAGCTGCTGAGCCGTAAAATAATCAAAAATCGTACAAATAGGAGATTTTTATCGGTTTTTTTGTATTTCTCTAATTTCTGCAATTAAAACCGAGTATTTAACGGCAAAAAACTAGCCCTATCGGCGATATTTAAGAATTTCGTTTTTTTACCTATTGATTTTTACTAGCTGCTGAGCCGTAAAATAATAAAAAATCGTACAAATAGGAGATTTTTATCGGTTTTTTTGTATTTCTCTAATTTCTGCAATTAAAACCGAGTATTTAACGGCAAAAAACTAGCCCTATCGGCGATATTTAAGAATTTCGTTTTTTTACCTATTGATTTTTACTAGCTGCTGAGCCGTAAAATAATAAAAAATCCTACAAATAGGAGATTTTTATCGGTTTTTTTGTATTTCTCTAATTTCTGCAATTAAAACCGAGTATTTAACGGCAAAAAACTAGCCCTATCGGCGATATTTAAGAATTTCGTTTTTTTACCTATTGATTTTTACTAGCTGCTGAGCCGTAAAATAATAAAAAATCGTACAAATAGGAGATTTTTATCGGTTTTTTTGCATTTCTCTTATTTCTGCAATTAAAACCGAGTATTTAACGGCAAAAAACTAGCCCTATCGGCGATATTTAAGAATTTCGTTTTTTTACCTATTGATTTTTACTAGCTGCTGAGCCGTAAAATAATCAAAAATCGTACAAATAGGAGATTTTTATCGGTTTTTTTGTATTTCTCTAATTTCTGCAATTAAAACCGAGTATTTAACGGCAAAAAACTAGCCCTATCGGCGATATTTAAGAATTTCGTTTTTTTACCTATTGATTTTTACTAGCTGCTGAGCCGTAAAATAATAAAAAATCGTACAAATAGGAGATTTTTATCGGTTTTTTTGTATTTCTCTAATTTCTGCAATTAAAACCGAGTATTTAACGGCAAAAAACTAGCCCTATCGGCGATATTTAAGAATTTCGTTTTTTTACCTATTGATTTTTACTAGCTGCTGAGCCGTAAAATAATAAAAAATCGTACAAATAGGAGATTTTTATCGGTTTTTTTGTATTTCTCTAATTTCTGCAATTAAAACCGAGTATTTAACGGCAAAAAACTAGCCCTATCGGCGATATTTAAGAATTTCGTTTTTTTACCTATTGATTTTTACTAGCTGCTGAGCCGTAAAATAATAAAAAATCGTACAAATAGGAGATTTTTATCGGTTTTTTTGCATTTCTCTTATTTCTGCAATTAAAACCGAGTATTTAACGGCAAAAAACTAGCCCTATCGGCGATATTTAAGAATTTCGTTTTTTTACCTATTGATTTTTACTAGCTGCTGAGCCGTAAAATAATAAAAAATCGTACAAATAGGAGATTTTTATCGGTTTTTTTGTATTTCTCTAATTTCTGCAATTAAAACCGAGTATTTAACGGCAAAAAACTAGCCCTATCGGCGATATTTAAGAATTTCGTTTTTTTACCTATTGATTTTTACTAGCTGCTGAGCCGTAAAATAATAAAAAATCGTACAAATAGGAGATTTTTATCGGTTTTTTTGTATTTCTCTAATTTCTGCAATTAAAACCGAGTATTTAACGGCAAAAAACTAGCCCTATCGGCGATATTTAAGAATTTCGTTTTTTTACCTATTGATTTTTACTAGCTGCTGAGCCGTAAAATAATAAAAAATCGTACAAATAGAAGATTTTTATCGGTTTTTTTGTATTTCTCTAATTTCTGCAATTAAAACCGAGTATTTAACGGCAAAAAACTAGCCCTATCGGCGATATTTAAGAATTTCGTTTTTTTACCTATTGATTTTTACTAGCTGCTGAGCCGTAAAATAATAAAAAATCGTACAAATAGGAGATTTTTATCGGTTTTTTTGTATTTCTCTAATTTCTGCAATTAAAACCGAGTATTTAACGGCAAAAAACTAGCCCTATCGGCGATATTTAAGAATTTCGTTTTTTTACCTATTGATTTTTACTAGCTGCTGAGCCGTAAAATAATAAAAAATCGTACAAATAGGAGATTTTTATCGGTTTTTTTGCATTTCTCTTATTTCTGCAATTAAAACCGAGTATTTAACGGCAAAAAACTAGCCCTATCGGCGATATTTAAGAATTTCGTTTTTTTACCTATTGATTTTTACTAGCTGCTGAGCCGTAAAATAATAAAAAATCGTACAAATAGGAGATTTTTATCGGTTTTTTTGTATTTCTCTAATTTCTGCAATTAAAACCGAGTATTTAACGGCAAAAAACTAGCCCTATCGGCGATATTTAAGAATTTCGTTTTTTTACCTATTGATTTTTACTAGCTGCTGAGCCGTAAAATAATAAAAAATCGTACAAATAGGAGATTTTTATCGGTTTTTTTGTATTTCTCTAATTTCTGCAATTAAAACCGAGTATTTAACGGCAAAAAACTAGCCCTATCGGCGATATTTAAGAATTTCGTTTTTTTACCTATTGATTTTTACTAGCTGCTGAGCCGTAAAATAATAAAAAATCGTACAAATAGGAGATTTTTATCGGTTTTTTTGCATTTCTCTTATTTCTGCAATTAAAACCGAGTATTTAACGGCAAAAAACTAGCCCTATCGGCGATATTTAAGAATTTCGTTTTTTTACCTATTGATTTTTACTAGCTGCTGAGCCGTAAAATAATAAAAAATCGTACAAATAGGAGATTTTTATCGGTTTTTTTGTATTTCTCTAATTTCTGCAATTAAAACCGAGTATTTAACGGCAAAAAACTAGCCCTATCGGCGATATTTAAGAATTTCGTTTTTTTACCTATTGATTTTTACTAGCTGCTGAGCCGTAAAATAATAAAAAATCGTACAAATAGGAGATTTTTATCGGTTTTTTTGTATTTCTCTAATTTCTGCAATTAAAACCGAGTATTTAACGGCAAAAAACTAGCCCTATCGGCGATATTTAAGAATTTCGTTTTTTTACCTATTGATTTTTACTAGCTGCTGAGCCGTAAAATAATAAAAAATCGTACAAATAGGAGATTTTTATCGGTTTTTTTGTATTTCTCTAATTTCTGCAATTAAAACCGAGTATTTAACGGCAAAAAACTAGCCCTATCGGCGATATTTAAGAATTTCGTTTTTTTACCTATTGATTTTTACTAGCTGCTGAGCCGTAAAATAATAAAAAATCGTACAAATAGGAGATTTTTATCGGTTTTTTTGTATTTCTCTAATTTCTGCAATTAAAACCGAGTATTTAACGGCAAAAAACTAGCCCTATCGGCGATATTTAAGAATTTCGTTTTTTTACCTATTGATTTTTACTAGCTGCTGAGCCGTAAAATAATAAAAAATCGTACAAAGGAGATTTTTATCGGTTTTTTTGTATTTCTCTAATTTCTGCAATTAAAACCGAGTATTTAACGGCAAAAAACTAGCCCTATCGGCGATATTTAAGAATTTCGTTTTTTTACCTATTGATTTTTACTAGCTGCTGAGCCGTAAAATAATAAAAAATCGTACAAATAGGAGATTTTTATCGGTTTTTTTGTATTTCTCTAATTTCTGCAATTAAAACCGAGTATTTAACGGCAAAAAACTAGCCCTATCGGCGATATTTAAGAATTTCGTTTTTTTACCTATTGATTTTTACTAGCTGCTGAGCCGTAAAATAATAAAAAATCGTACAAATAGGAGATTTTTATCGGTTTTTTTGTATTTCTCTAATTTCTGCAATTAAAACCGAGTATTTAACGGCAAAAAACTAGCCCTATCGGCGATATTTAAGAATTTCGTTTTTTTACCTATTGATTTTTACTAGCTGCTGAGCCGTAAAATAATAAAAAATCGTACAAATAGGAGATTTTTATCGGTTTTTTTGTATTTCTCTAATTTCTGCAATTAAAACCGAGTATTTAACGGCAAAAAACTAGCCCTATCGGCGATATTTAAGAATTTCGTTTTTTTACCTATTGATTTTTACTAGCTGCTGAGCCGTAAAATAATAAAAAATCGTACAAATAGGAGATTTTTATCGGTTTTTTTGTATTTCTCTAATTTCTGCAATTAAAACCGAGTATTTAACGGCAAAAAACTAGCCCTATCGGCGATATTTAAGAATTTCGTTTTTTTACCTATTGATTTTTACTAGCTGCTGAGCCGTAAAATAATAAAAAATCGTACAAATAGGAGATTTTTATCGGTTTTTTTGTATTTCTCTAATTTCTGCAATTAAAACCGAGTATTTAACGGCAAAAAACTAGCCCTATCGGCGATATTTAAGAATTTCGTTTTTTTACCTATTGATTTTTACTAGCTGCTGAGCCGTAAAATAATAAAAAATCGTACAAATAGGAGATTTTTATCGGTTTTTTTGTATTTCTCTAATTTCTGCAATTAAAACCGAGTATTTAACGGCAAAAAACTAGCCCTATCGGCGATATTTAAGAATTTCGTTTTTTTACCTATTGATTTTTACTAGCTGCTGAGCCGTAAAATAATAAAAAATCGTACAAATAGGAGATTTTTATCGGTTTTTTTGTATTTCTCTAATTTCTGCAATTAAAACCGAGTATTTAACGGCAAAAAACTAGCCCTATCGGCGATATTTAAGAATTTCGTTTTTTTACCTATTGATTTTTACTAGCTGCTGAGCCGTAAAATAATAAAAAATCGTACAAATAGGAGATTTTTATCGGTTTTTTTGTATTTCTCTAATTTCTGCAATTAAAACCGAGTATTTAACGGCAAAAAACTAGCCCTATCGGCGATATTTAAGAATTTCGTTTTTTTACCTATTGATTTTTACTAGCTGCTGAGCCGTAAAATAATAAAAAATCGTACAAATAGGAGATTTTTATCGGTTTTTTTGTATTTCTCTAATTTCTGCAATTAAAACCGAGTATTTAACGGCAAAAAACTAGCCCTATCGGCGATATTTAAGAATTTCGTTTTTTTACCTATTGATTTTTACTAGCTGCTGAGCCGTAAAATAATAAAAAATCGTACAAATAGGAGATTTTTATCGGTTTTTTTGTATTTCTCTAATTTCTGCAATTAAAACCGAGTATTTAACGGCAAAAAACTAGCCCTATCGGCGATATTTAAGAATTTCGTTTTTTTACCTATTGATTTTTACTAGCTGCTGAGCCGTAAAATAATAAAAAATCGTACAAATAGGAGATTTTTATCGGTTTTTTTGTATTTCTCTAATTTCTGCAATTAAAACCGAGTATTTAACGGCAAAAAACTAGCCCTATCGGCGATATTTAAGAATTTCGTTTTTTTACCTATTGATTTTTACTAGCTGCTGAGCCGTAAAATAATAAAAAATCGTACAAATAGGAGATTTTTATCGGTTTTTTTGTATTTCTCTAATTTCTGCAATTAAAACCGAGTATTTAACGGCAAAAAACTAGCCCTATCGGCGATATTTAAGAATTTCGTTTTTTTACCTATTGATTTTTACTAGCTGCTGAGCCGTAAAATAATAAAAAATCGTACAAATAGGAGATTTTTATCGGTTTTTTTGTATTTCTCTAATTTCTGCAATTAAAACCGAGTATTTAACGGCAAAAAACTAGCCCTATCGGCGATATTTAAGAATTTCGTTTTTTTACCTATTGATTTTTACTAGCTGCTGAGCCGTAAAATAATAAAAAATCGTACAAATAGGAGATTTTTATCGGTTTTTTTGTATTTCTCTAATTTCTGCAATTAAAACCGAGTATTTAACGGCAAAAAACTAGCCCTATCGGCGATATTTAAGAATTTCGTTTTTTTACCTATTGATTTTTACTAGCTGCTGAGCCGTAAAATAATAAAAAATCGTACAAATAGGAGATTTTTATCGGTTTTTTTGTATTTCTCTAATTTCTGCAATTAAAACCGAGTATTTAACGGCAAAAAACTAGCCCTATCGGCGATATTTAAGAATTTCGTTTTTTTACCTATTGATTTTTACTAGCTGCTGAGCCGTAAAATAATAAAAAATCGTACAAATAGGAGATTTTTATCGGTTTTTTTGTATTTCTCTAATTTCTGCAATTAAAACCGAGTATTTAACGGCAAAAAACTAGCCCTATCGGCGATATTTAAGAATTTCGTTTTTTTACCTATTGATTTTTACTAGCTGCTGAGCCGTAAAATAATAAAAAATCGTACAAATAGGAGATTTTTATCGGTTTTTTTGTATTTCTCTAATTTCTGCAATTAAAACCGAGTATTTAACGGCAAAAAACTAGCCCTATCGGCGATATTTAAGAATTTCGTTTTTTTACCTATTGATTTTTACTAGCTGCTGAGCCGTAAAATAATAAAAAATCGTACAAATAGGAGATTTTTATCGGTTTTTTTGTATTTCTCTAATTTCTGCAATTAAAACCGAGTATTTAACGGCAAAAAACTAGCCCTATCGGCGATATTTAAGAATTTCGTTTTTTTACCTATTGATTTTTACTAGCTGCTGAGCCGTAAAATAATAAAAAATCGTACAAATAGGAGATTTTTATCGGTTTTTTTGTATTTCTCTAATTTCTGCAATTAAAACCGAGTATTTAACGGCAAAAAACTAGCCCTATCGGCGATATTTAAGAATTTCGTTTTTTTACCTATTGATTTTTACTAGCTGCTGAGCCGTAAAATAATAAAAAATCGTACAAATAGGAGATTTTTATCGGTTTTTTTGTATTTCTCTAATTTCTGCAATTAAAACCGAGTATTTAACGGCAAAAAACTAGCCCTATCGGCGATATTTAAGAATTTCGTTTTTTTACCTATTGATTTTTACTAGCTGCTGAGCCGTAAAATAATAAAAAATCGTACAAATAGGAGATTTTTATCGGTTTTTTTGTATTTCTCTAATTTCTGCAATTAAAACCGAGTATTTAACGGCAAAAAACTAGCCCTATCGGCGATATTTAAGAATTTCGTTTTTTTACCTATTGATTTTTACTAGCTGCTGAGCCGTAAAATAATAAAAAATCGTACAAATAGGAGATTTTTATCGGTTTTTTTGTATTTCTCTAATTTCTGCAATTAAAACCGAGTATTTAACGGCAAAAAACTAGCCCTATCGGCGATATTTAAGAATTTCGTTTTTTTACCTATTGATTTTTACTAGCTGCTGAGCCGTAAAATAATAAAAAATCGTACAAATAGGAGATTTTTATCGGTTTTTTTGTATTTCTCTAATTTCTGCAATTAAAACCGAGTATTTAACGGCAAAAAACTAGCCCTATCGGCGATATTTAAGAATTTCGTTTTTTTACCTATTGATTTTTACTAGCTGCTGAGCCGTAAAATAATAAAAAATCGTACAAATAGGAGATTTTTATCGGTTTTTTTGTATTTCTCTAATTTCTGCAATTAAAACCGAGTATTTAACGGCAAAAAACTAGCCCTATCGGCGATATTTAAGAATTTCGTTTTTTTACCTATTGATTTTTACTAGCTGCTGAGCCGTAAAATAATAAAAAATCGTACAAATAGGAGATTTTTATCGGTTTTTTTGTATTTCTCTAATTTCTGCAATTAAAACCGAGTATTTAACGGCAAAAAACTAGCCCTATCGGCGATATTTAAGAATTTCGTTTTTTTACCTATTGATTTTTACTAGCTGCTGAGCCGTAAAATAATAAAAAATCGTACAAATAGGAGATTTTTATCGGTTTTTTTGTATTTCTCTAATTTCTGCAATTAAAACCGAGTATTTAACGGCAAAAAACTAGCCCTATCGGCGATATTTAAGAATTTCGTTTTTTTACCTATTGATTTTTACTAGCTGCTGAGCCGTAAAATAATAAAAAATCGTACAAATAGGAGATTTTTATCGGTTTTTTTGTATTTCTCTAATTTCTGCAATTAAAACCGAGTATTTAACGGCAAAAAACTAGCCCTATCGGCGATATTTAAGAATTTCGTTTTTTTACCTATTGATTTTTACTAGCTGCTGAGCCGTAAAATAATAAAAAATCGTACAAATAGGAGATTTTTATCGGTTTTTTTGTATTTCTCTAATTTCTGCAATTAAAACCGAGTATTTAACGGCAAAAAACTAGCCCTATCGGCGATATTTAAGAATTTCGTTTTTTTACCTATTGATTTTTACTAGCTGCTGAGCCGTAAAATAATAAAAAATCGTACAAATAGGAGATTTTTATCGGTTTTTTTGTATTTCTCTAATTTCTGCAATTAAAACCGAGTATTTAACGGCAAAAAACTAGCCCTATCGGCGATATTTAAGAATTTCGTTTTTTTACCTATTGATTTTTACTAGCTGCTGAGCCGTAAAATAATAAAAAATCGTACAAATAGGAGATTTTTATCGGTTTTTTTGTATTTCTCTAATTTCTGCAATTAAAACCGAGTATTTAACGGCAAAAAACTAGCCCTATCGGCGATATTTAAGAATTTCGTTTTTTTACCTATTGATTTTTACTAGCTGCTGAGCCGTAAAATAATAAAAAATCGTACAAATAGGAGATTTTTATCGGTTTTTTTGTATTTCTCTAATTTCTGCAATTAAAACCGGGTATTTAACGGCAAAAAACTAGCCCTATCGGCGATATTTAAGAATTTCGTTTTTTTACCTATTGATTTTTACTAGCTGCTGAGGCGTAAAATAATAAAAAATCGTACAAATAGGAGATTTTTATCGGTTTTTTTGTATTTCTCTAATTTCTGCAATTAAAACCGAGTATTTAACGGCAAAAAACTAGCCCTATCGGCGATATTTAAGAATTTCGTTTTTTTACCTATTGATTTTTACTAGCTGCTGAGCCGTAAAATAATAAAAAATCGTACAAATAGGAGATTTTTATCGGTTTTTTTGTATTTCTCTAATTTCTGCAATTAAAACCGAGTATTTAACGGCAAAAAACTAGCCCTATCGGCGATATTTAAGAATTTCGTTTTTTTACCTATTGATTTTTACTAGCTGCTGAGCCGTAAAATAATAAAAAATCGTACAAATAGGAGATTTTTATCGGTTTTTTTGTAT